>OZ022590.1:2489898-3197398 GCA_963669155.1 Arbacia lixula | reverse complement strand
TCACATTCATTAAATTCCTTTGATTGTAAAGATAATCCTTTTATAGGTCCTTTTAAAAAAAGGACATTAAATTCTTTCATTTCCATGATTTATTTATCTAACCTGTCAAACTGATGTTTCTCCATACTGTTAATCAGAAAGCCCACATACTGCTGCTGTCTTTTTTACAGGAGGACATGCATGCTACATAAACGCCTTGCCTGAATTTCTCTTTATTCTATAATTCAGAGAAGCAACAGGTTTTCCGCGGCAACGTTCAGTGAGGAAACAGAGAAACTCGCTTGACACTTTGAATATTCATGAGGCAATGCTTCACGCCGCCGGACAGATTTAACGTGAAATGACGAGCATTTCTCTAGTTTCACCGAGAAGAGATGCGAACTAAACAAGATAGAGAGGGAAAGAGAGATGACAAGAGAGATAGAGGGAGGGAGAGAGAGAGGGAGGGAACGGAAGAGAGGGGGAGAGAGAGAGGGAGACATTTGTGCCCAGAGAAGTATTCATCGAATCAAGAAATGCGATGCACTCAAGTCTTCTAAACTTACAACTCAACGTCATACTGAGGACATGGACGTGTAAGAGATAGTGAAAGAGAAAGAGAGAAAGATTCAAGAAAGCAAGAGAGATAAGTACAGAAGGTGCATGTATAAGTGTGTGTGTATTTATGTGTGTGTGTGTGTGTGAGTGTATGTGTGTGTGAAAGAACATAAGAGTAACATATGTTTATGTTTTATGGTACTATGTATTGAATGGATTCACAATAAAAGTGACAGGAAAACAAAAAAAGATAAAGAGATAAGCATAGCAGGTGGAAAATAGAGAGAAAGATATACATTTAGGCAGAGGGGAAGAGACAGAGGAAAAGAATGAGGGGGGGGGGAGCGAGAGAAAAGAGTGTATGACAGAAGACAAAGAGATAGACAAAGAGTTGAATAAGAAATTGATAAGAGAAAGAGAAACAAAGGGTGAGATAAGAGATGGGTAAATAGATAGATGGATAGATAGATAGATAGATAGAGAAAGCGAGAGAGAGGGAGGGGAGGAGATAGAGCGTGCAAGAGACAGCAATGATACAAAGAGGAGAGAGGGTAAAATGGATAAATTAATAGAGAGCGAGATCATGAGCGAAAGAGCGAGAGCAATAGCAATGGGAAGGCGGGATGTCACTGTTGCCATGGTATCACAACGCGTTTGATCACTGACGTACTGAAGGACGGTGTATATATAGTCTCCAGCTTTGCAGCAAATGAGCAGTTATATGTTCGCCTCTCTCTTATTAAACAGAGCAGGCTCGAACGTAATTTTTCCCCTGAAGAGAAGTCAAGAGTTTTCATAGAGATTATTCCGATCATATTTTTTGTGATCCATATCCAATATAGATAGTGCAATGGTTCATTTCTTATGTTGTATAATCCTTCCTTACAAGTGTATTTCCAAAATCTTATAGTCCTGTCTGACATCTTAAAAAAAAATCAATTTTTCTAAATATATACTGTAGAGTAAATGTTTCTGGGTCTCTTTTGCTTTCTTTAGTGTTTCTTTCCTTTACTTTCCTTTCATTTTTTCTTGACATTACAATCTACTCAGTTATTGCATTTTGAAATGACCATACCCTCTCTACCCATTCCTTACTTCACTACCCCCTGCCCCACCCCCACCCCCACCCCCACCACACACACACATACACATTCAAACACACAGGTACATACACATACACGCCTGCTTATAAACAATCAAAATTTTCAGGGGCTACTTTTTCAACACATTGGCCTATTTGGGTACAATTTCACATTGTGTCTATGGGAATTTTGGGGGCTCTTTTAACATTTTCCAGGGCTCTTTTGAGCATTTGGGGGTGAAATCGCGCTGAGCCCCCATGTACTTTTTCCCTGAATACATACACACACTTATTGTACCAATATTGAACCATACATTAAAATAATGTAAGTTTAAAGACCGATCTAAAATCATTCCGACTTGTATAGACGTTACTGAAAACTGGCAAAAGCCGATAAGAGTTGAAAAAAATTCGCTAATACAACAACCACAAAGTAATTGCTCATGTAAGAAAATAAGGATTGTATTCGTTTGTTCTCTCCTTGTTCAGGAATTAAGGTGACAATGTGTGAGATGTAATTAAATGTCACAGTGTATAACGATATATGGGTATTTGAATTTTAGCATAATGCAAAGATGTAAAGCTTAGTGTGCAAATTGAAACATTACCTCTTTAAAGTTGTAACTTATACATGTACAAAGGATTGATGGATTTCAAGATTTGTGATACAGATCCCATCTCGATCTTAGCATGGATGATGTAAGCTGTGCAGCAGGAGGAGTGATGTCATGTCTAAAATGGGGATATCCCCTACAGCAAACACCCACATTTTGAGACAGAAAAGATGTAGTTCAAGTGGGAAAAGGTGAAGAAGAGGCATTGGGAACCATCAACCTCTGGATTGTTCCTAACGAATGTTTGAAGAGAAAGGAAGAGAAGATAGCTGACACCACTATGCCCACTGTGCCCATGGACGACTCATCCTAGTCAATTAAGGGCAACTTTACAATGGGGTATTCCTGCTCTCTTTGGGGGTCACTGCCAGAGAAGGAAAAAAATATGGGAGAGGGGGGGGGGGGGGGGTGGGCCACTTTCCTAGCCTGATGTCATGAGTGAAGACCCTTTATCCTATGAGGAAGAAGATATTTGGACAGGGGCTCATTGGTATTCACACGGCTGTTTTGGGGGAGGTGGGGGCTAAAATTCCCCCAGCCCCTACGTGATCGTTTCACTTAATCCTCAATTCTCTTTTGAATCTCATTGCATTCACAATATACATGTAGCACCAGATCAATTTGACATAACCCTGCAGAGCAAAATTTCAGCTGGAAATACAATCAATTTCTGGGACACATAATGGTTTCAAAAGACTGGTGAACAGGGGGGATTCTCGTACGGTGTATTCTTTGAAAACAGACAGACCTCGCGAATCATTTTTGCTCTAAAAATGTATTTATCATTATAACATACAGCTTGAAGGGATGGAACAATGATATTCAATGGCTTAAGTCGGACACTGGAAATCAGTAGACAAAGGACCATTAACTACATGAATATTCAACTTGATTTGGTTCCATAAAATATCCAATAAAGATCAAACTGCAACATGAGCTCTAAAAAATATCATCTAAGGTGGCCATCATATTTTGTATGCTACAGGACTCTGCCAAATATAGCCACTCTACGTGTATATGTGAGTACTTTCAACATTACAAAACTGCCCTCATCAAATATTGTTGTCTATGTGGCTGTTTATCTTTTAAATGGGGGGGGGGGGCAGCCTGAGAGCTTTTGAAGTGTCATTTCCCTTCACCGTGTATATTGAGAGTAATGCCGTGCTTATACTGTGGGTTTAACCTTTGTCTCTACCTTTTAAATACTCAACCACTTGTCTATACCGGTGATCCCATAAGGGGGGCCGCACAGGATTTTAGAGGCTCCTAAAACACAACGGGTTGACACACACACGCTCGATACTCCACCAAACAGGTTCACAGTCTTATCTCCAATCATAACCTACGAAGCCTGGCGGAAGACAGAAATACACATATTCCGTACAAGCGCGACAGCCAGCAGCTTCACGCTGCTCCTAAATTTAGAAAATCGGGAGCATCCTGCCGCAAATACACACCGGTAATTCGACAATTCCTCTGCCTATATTGGGGAAAACTCCAGACCGCAGACCCCACCCCCGCCCCGGTTTGTAGGGGAGCCCCACAGAGAGCGAGAGCGGTTTGTGTGTCTGTACTTAACCAACGAATAGGTGTTATAATGAATGTTGGCCGATTGTCGAAAACCATCATTTTGCTAATAGCCAGTGATGTAATTCCAATGCAAAAAGGAGTCTCCCCAAGTCACAAAGAGTGATTAGTATTGTGACAAATTAATTCCCCTCATATGGTATTGTAAAAAGAAGCCCCCACCAATCTGTATTCTCTTGTAAGTTAAAATGTTGTGTTGTCCATCTTTCAAGATCAACAGTCTGTGAGTGTAGAATCTCAGTTTCAAGACAGGATAGTCCATTTGCAAAAGTCCTGAAACTTGGCATGAATCAGCATTGTAACAATAACATGTACAAAATCTCACAGTCAAAGGCTTCACAAACTTTTTCAGAAGAAGTGAAAAACTATCCTTGTTCACTTTTGAAACATAGCGAGTTAGCGAATAAAGTCTACATTCATAAATCGTATGGCCCTGACAGTGCACGATGTGGTGCAGACCACTCTGTAAATAGTCTCCAGTCTCTCGGCTACAAGACCCGGGAGGTTTTGGACACCCATCTAAAACCTCATCGAAATCAAGCAATCACTATAATTCAGCTTCAAGACAGTTTCCATTTCTATTATTGGGAGAGAAGTTCTTTCTTACATTTCCTGTGGTTCTTACAAAATTTCACTTTCACGACCTGCAAATGGGCTTCCCTGTCTTGAAAGGAAAGATCACATCTTTTCAAAGAAAGCAATATGGAGCACTTCAAACAAAGAAACAGTATCTATGGTTAATTCAGGGAAACAGAATCAAATGTTGTATCATAACCAATTGCAATGTCAATGTCTATAACAAACATCATGTTAATTGGGTAATCACCATCATCAACTATCTCTCTGTGACCACTCTGAAACAAACCCAAGAAAACAACACAATGCACATTGTAATGGAGAAGCTTGGATATACGAGCAACACTAACGGTTAACTTCATGGAAGAAACTCACATACAAACCTTTCTCTGAGAAGACGAAAAGGAAGAAAAAGAAGTGTTTAACAAGAAAATTGCGGCTGAAACAACACATCAATCATATTTCCGGGAAGACACAAGAGGCCAACAAGTGTGTTCGCTTACCCAGCCTGATAAACATGAACATGACCAGCTTTACAATAGCAGTGGTACACAGACAAAAAACATAGCAAAACATAGCAGACTGAAACAAAGAGAACACTTTCCCCTTCGAACAAAGAAAATGGGGGAGAGCTCTCTTTCATTCAGTTTCTTTCTACTTCCCCTTAATATTGTGGAGCTTATGTTGTCTTTCACTCACTTTTTGCTCTCTTGACTGAAAATCTTGGCACCAAGTCAAGAGGGATGTTTAATCAAAGAGAGACGAGGGTGACATGAATGTGCAGAACAAAGCAAGTAGGTTGGGGCAGAGGGGGGGGGGGGGGGCTCGACCACTCAAGGCCCCAAGGAGAGGGCGTTATACCAGACTTTCTGTGAAAATCACAAAGAACCAGTCAAGAGAGAGAACATTATTACAAAAGTAAAAATCAGACCTCTTTCTAGGACTCGGGAACAAAAGGCCGGCCTTCTTCATGGAGGGTCAGTCATAGACGAGAAATATGAATGAGCAATATCACCAAAATACATTTGGCACATTTTAACAGTATTCTAATTCTGCATCATTCTTACTGTCAGTGCATTTGTAATGGTGACTGTCCCAAAACAAACGTTTCGCAACAATTCAGATGAATTTATTATATGATCACTGTAACTGGTTACACATCTACATAAGAGACTATGTGTAAAGACCGATTTCTATCTGAACATGTACGCGTACTGTAGGTGGCATAATCGTTGCTAGACATAATAGATTTGGGGGCTCTATTAAAGGACTAAGGCATACTAACTTAACACCCCAAGTGTTCACGCAGCACAAAAATGCTGACATAGTACAACCTGTCATACATTCATGTACAGTGTATGTAAAAAAAAAAAGATGACCAAGACATGTCCCTTGCTGTTAGGTAGGCAAGGTACCTCTGAATTTTGCCCGAAACCCACTCAATTCAGAGGTACCTTGTGAACACAATTCCTACTGGCCCACTCAAACCTGTGCATCATTTGTATACTGACATACAAGACTGTATTCAATACAATATTGTACACAAATGCCAATCTCTGCATATTAAACAGCAGGGGAGAAAATGAAACTTATAAACAGGTTCTAACTTTCACTCCAGACGTCATAAAACACCTGAAGACACAATGAACTATATTGTGCACTGTAATACTTGTGCAAAATCAATTTTTCACTGGAGTCTTTTGTTTTGAGTGTGGGCGATGAAACACCCTGAGGACCCCCCCCCCCCCCCCCCCCCACTTGGTAGTGGTTCCGTCTTAAGACGAGTGGGAGACATACCTGCCAGCAGACAGGACTATTATCACATCCGGATATGAGTAACAGTTTAGCAGTGACCTAGCCTCCCACACTGGTCGGCACATTTTTGTCTGTGTGGCAAATGTTTTGGGCGGCTTTGTTAAGGGGGAGAAAACAAAGAAATGATATGCACTTTCTCTGCCGCAGACCCCTCCCCTCCCCCCCCCCCCCCCCCCCCCATCACACACATCATAGGTGGAGGAGGGGGTGTAGGGAGGGGTGGGAGTAATAATCACTGCATCATGCTTTCCAGGCTACAGCATCATGTTTCATGCTGAACTGGACAAAAATATACCGCCGTTTAAAAATGCGGCTCCTTCCCTTTCTTCCCTTTCCCTTTACCCGTGCCAATTACTTTAAGCTGTAGTGTACATGCATTTGATATATCATAAGACACATGTCTTTAAATGCAAACCTCTGTCAAAAAGATTTGTTTTCCTTCATGAAAAAACCAGGCTTCCTCCAGACGAGACTCTGTGATCCAATACCTACAATGTAAAGCAACTGCGTGTGGTTACATGTATACATTCCATGAATGCATTGCATCCCTTAACACTAGACTTCAATTCAATGTCTACAGCCTTGCATGCAATATACAGCATACGTGTATGAATAGACAGGTCCATAACCTGCCACTGCTACTAATACATAATGTACCTAGCCTTGCTCACTATCAACATTCAAAGAGCTGTAGCTCTTTGCTTCCATATAACCTAGGCTATTTCTATACACCTCAGCTCAATAAAGACCAGGTTTCATTACTGCCCCTCAGCCACATTGACCCTTGTTTGACCCATGCTCCTCTAGGCAATAAAGCCGAGCACCCTCACTTCTAAATCAACACAGTCATGCATGTATAAATAGGGATATAAGCATGGGTGGCTGCGATCTATTGATCAGTGAATTGATGAAGGTGGTTTGGTGAACGTTCAATATCATGCAGTACCCACGAGGCACAATATGCAGTAAACAAGACAGTTAACGGTGTTTATGAGGCACATTCCCATCCATGTCTCAGTGAGTCTGTCAGTCTGATTCAATGGGTCTGAAACATTAAGACTAGTTGTATGTTTGTTTACATGTCGGTACAATATACAGGCCTCCCTGGCAACTAGCATGTCAGATGCCAGTCTTATCCTGCAGACACTTTTTGAAAAAGAATCACAGTTGAGTTTGTGCATGCAGACTAGGCCCAAAGATACTTAATGTACATGTACTGTACCTCCACTACATGTATGTGGCTACAATACATAAACATGTCAACACAGACTTCCATGCTAATGCACATGGTACTGAGTGAAACAGTATGACAGTTTTGCATGGTATATTATACACACATAATTTGTCTCTTAACACGTGTGTGCAGCTTCAATGACAACAGCGAATAGTAAATGCTAATGAAATATAAAGTAGGGCTGTAAAATTGTTCCCGGGTTTTGCTTCATCAGACATGCACAAACATGTTAATTCTTGCTTTCTCTTATGATCACATCACTATTAATTATTCTCTCTGCTACTCCCACAACTCATCATCTTTTTTTCTTCCTCACATCCTGCTATCAACATCATAATCAAAATAACAGAAAAATATAATTCATAATCATTAGCCCTCTACATCCAATACCGATATATAGCGGTACGAACATTTCCAGCAAGCCTCTAAATACCCTGTTTATATACACCGAAAAAAGGCATAACATTGTGGTGTTTTGGACACCGTGGACTCTCCCCACACCCCTAGAAAGTGCAAACACGTGATGGTGACATGTTCCGCTTAGCCATACGAGCATTGTGATTAGCGACCCACATGTCAGAGCACTATGCACAAGTTGCAATATTTACAGCTATTCTAAGGACGCAGTTTATAAGATTTGCTTACTGCAATATTGCGGTATTTCAACTAGTTCTCGATCCTAAAAATATCAGCAAAATAGCCAGAAAAAAGGAGGAAGCAAAAACAGCATTATTTGAATTACTCCAGTTCATATGTATGCAATTACATGTATTGCTAATGCATCTGCAAAATAGCTGCAAATGTTGCACTTATTTTTGTGTATAGGTGGTGTATGATAAGGTTATTGAAAATGCACCTCTTTCGCCACCTCCATCTCTCTTCAACAGACTTGTGTCAAATTTCACTCACTGTCATCCCTTCTATACCCCCTATCCCTCCCACCCCCCCCCCCCCTCCCCCTTACCACTCCCCCCTCCCACTCCCCAACTTAAATACCGGTACTGTATATGACTGCACACATTCTCTTATCATACAATGAATATAATGATGTTACACACATACTGCTACTATCACTCTTGGCACTCAAGTACACTGTGCACTATATTACACATGTAATCTAGAGGTTAAAAAGTCACGGTCAACTCACCCAACAAATTCTGGCCGAAGTCCAAAGAACGCTTGCTAAATATCCCTACTGGTTGAGAGCACTTGGATGCACAGAGCACAAACAACTCAAATCATATGGTATTGGGAATGTCCAGTTTCAAACTGACCTACATTGAACAAGTTCAGAGCTTTATATGCTGACCAGTGTTGTGTAGCGCAAGGCCAGGATGACCGTTGCTCTTGGCTCTGTGTCCTGAGCCAGTTATGCAAATCCCTTGACCACAAAATATATGCTTGACCAGTCACCCAAAGCTGAAGTCCAGCCCACTTTTTTTTCCCCAGCAGTTGGGTGTAATTAGGTGCTGGCTAGCTGAGCTGACTGTACACAGAGTCCAGTGGGTGGATGCTTTGTGTCTCTATTATTAGTTTGTTGTATTGTCTGTGGTGCATGCATGCATGGATAGCTGGCACAGTGGAGAATTAGACAGTCCGCCAATTCTCCCACTACACACAAACAATAACACTGCTACCTTCAAGAGGGTCTGCGAGGCACATTGTAAGAAACCTCTCTTCTAAAAATAGCCCTGCCCCTCAGATGAACTCCTACACAGCAGTGTGTATACAATCATGCAAGTCTTGCATTCATTCCTTCTCTTCAACATCCCTTATCCAAAAAAAACTCCTCAAATTTCATTCACCTCCAACAATTAATTGGACAATGTTCTCTGCAAATTTCCTAATCATCATCCCACCTACACTGCGTACCAAGTCCATTCAAATTATAACTCGTACAGCCTTTCGCAAATCCAAACCATCCTCCCACAAGATTCCTTAGGAGGGATTGAAATGCCGGGCGATTAATGCTCCCGAAATGAAAAAGGTGGACAGACTTGCTTGCATACGGGCAGCACAACAACGCATGGGAACGCGAGGGAGCGAGAAGGGAAAAAACCCTGAAGAAGAAGACCAGTGTCTAGTCTGTGCATGGCCACGTTATGCGACGGACGGCGGCGTGTGTGCGACACACAAACCCTGGCTGGCGCTGGCTTGCTTGCTTACTCCAGCACAGACACACAGCTGATCGGACGACGAGCCTTGTGTAGTATTTAGTCCCCTCCTTCTCTGGCAGGCTTCCAACATAATTCATGTATACCGACCGTACCGGCAGAGAGACGAGGACAGAGCTGGAGAGAGGGCAGCTATAGCAGTACACAAAAGGGACAATGCTGCTTGGCCTCCCAGCATGCACAGAATATGGCACGTTTATCAACTCCTTTCACTTTTGTTTTCTCTCCCTGTACTTTCTCAAGACGCATGGACAACCTATATACGGATAATTCAGGGACAAACGTCCATCAACACAAAATAGGAAGTCCATTATTTCAACCGTAGACAATGACGTCATCAATCAAAATTGACATTGTTTGAACTCTGTTGCACACGCCACGAATGTTTGGCAGAAAGTAAGAATCGCTTTTGAATATATTGTTGCTCTGTCAAAAACTTTCTCTCGGTCCTGCAAACTGTCACAGCAAATCCACCAGTTGTCACATCCAAGTTCACACTAATTCCCAACATTGACTCTGCGGCAGATGTTTCAGAAAAAACCTCGGAAAGCTCACATAGTAAATCACGCTTGATCTGTCCATCTTTACATACGTTTCCGCTGCATTTCTCGAAACTCCAATCAGTTCATATCATCAGAAAACGATCACAATCTCAGACGCGAGACGCTGCAGTTAGAAGATCCACAAGGAAAGTTTTTGCGTACTCCAATTAAGCTCCAAACAGCATGAGAGCGCACACGTTTTATATTACACGTCTGTGAGCTTTGACTTCCATGAATAGCAGTTGCACATACATACACACAAGTTCCTGGTAGGAAATGTGTGTCAGGGTTGTGGGATAGGAGGTGGAGCAGCCGGCAATATCCCTGTCTGATTGATGTTAATCCTATAGATACATGCTGTACACACACTAACACAGGTCTGCCTAGCCTAGCTAGCTAGACTGCAAACACGGCTAGTGATTCAGTACTGCCAGGGTACCCACACCACTACCATAGCACTTGCACATGATAGCAGCTGTCAGACCAAAACACACGCATAACTGCAGGTCCCAGTATGGCCCAGTGCAGACTGAAGACTAACTATAGCACAAGCTGAATGGGGGAGGGAGAGAGAGAGAAAGAGAGATAGAGAGAGAGACCGCAAGGCAGCAGTACACACTACTTTGTGCATAACCCTGTGGTGGTGGTAGGTAGTCAGTGGGTACCAGTAGTATGGGCTCAGCTCTCAAGCCAGCAGCTCAGATCCACTCTGCCATGCATTGGCTATATAGCCTGGTGGTACTGCATGCACTCATAACACAGCTTGCCCCTCACACTGCATACACCCTGTTACACTGTTGGAGGTATGTATGCGGCAGGGAGGTATTTGCCCCATGTTCAGCACACACACACACACACCACACACACATGCAACCAGACATGCACACACAAACATACACACTCCCCATGAGCCCCTAGGAATTACATTACTAGTAGTACGCATTCATACTGCACTTCCTAGCTACCCTACTCTATGTAAAATGCATGCAGAGCAAGGGCATTTTCCCCTCTTTTTTTACTAAAACCTTGGCTACCTCCCATTTTGTGTACACAAAGTCCAATCAGATGCAGTGTGTGTATGCAGCAATATTCAACACATTTTGTGTGTGACTGAGAATTTATAATAATTGTGTGTGTGAATGAGAATTCATAATCACCCTGCATTTGAATATTAATTTCTACAGAGACAGAGTGTGGGAGAGAGGAAGAGACAGGAAGAGAGACAATATAAGATAGACAGAGGCAGAGAGACAGAAATAGAGACAGGGTGGTGGGGTAGAGATACAGAGAGAGGCAGATATATAGAGAAGATGGAAACAGATAAAGAGAGAGGGGGAGAGAGGAGAGGGGAGAGAGGAGAGAAGAGAAAGAATAGAAGAGAAAAAAAGGAGTGCAGGTAAGAGAAAAGAGAGATGAGAAAAGAGAGAGAAAAGATAGGGAGGGAGAGAAAGAGAGAGAGACAAGAGAGGGAGCAAAAAAAGAGAAAAGAGAGGAAAGCACCAAAATAGAGAAAAGAGGGAGAATAGAGATATAACAGGAGAGAAAAGAGAGAGTGGAGAGAAAAGAGGTGGGGAAAAAAGAGGGGAAGAGAGAGGAAAAGAGAGGGAAAGATGGGAAAGATAGGAAAAGAGAGCTTGAGGGAGAGGTGGAGGAAGAGAGAGAGAGAGAGAGAGAGAGAGAGAGGGAGAGGGAGAGAGGGAGAGAGGGGGGAGAGAGGGGGGAGAGAGAGAGAGAGAGAGAGAGAGATAGGAGGGGAGGGCAAGAGCATGCTAACACACACAGACAACACACAGACAACCCCAATGCTATTTTTAGCATAGAGAAGGGGGTATCCTTGCTGCCTGAGCTCTGCTGCAAATGCCACACACTACCCCCAACAAGGCTGTGAGGAGCCTACTCATGCATACATAATGAGCCTCCCTTTGTCCCTCAACCAATACCAGACTGCCATCACCCCAGCCACCCCTGGCCACATCCACAATCCACAAGGGTAGATCCAGCATGTTTCCATCAGAGGGATGCATAGCCGGAAGTAAATACAGGAGGTCAAAGAGTGCAAGGTAAGTCGCATTTCGCTCACAACCCTCATCTGTGTACAGAAAACAGAACTAGATCAAATCTCCCATCCTCACTTCCCCTCATTTTCTCCATGAAAGTGAGGGAAACCTCTGCATTCCTGTAAGTTATATTTCCACACAATCCTCAGTTGATATCTAGTTTCAGTTTAAGTAATCACATAATACTTCTACACTGTATCAACTCTATCAAGACTGGGCAGCCCATTTGCTAAGTCATGAAACTTGGCAGAATCACCAGTTTACCCTAATTATAACGTTAATGAAATCTTCACATCTTCACTAACCTTTCCAGGACAAGTGAAAAACTATCTCTATTTATGTTTAAAACTTAGCGACCATGATCTACATTCATTTACCATATTTGCATTCGCTTAGATGTGCGACGCTTCCCTCAACTCATCACTGTGCGTTACGATAAGCTGTGATGTGTGCTATTGCGTATTGCAGCCTCCAGTCTCGAGACTGAAGGTTTCGGACGATCCATACAAAATCTCCTCAAAATCTCACAATCAATATATTTTCTGTTCAAAGTCAGTTTCCAGTTCTATAACTGGGAGGGGGGGATTTACCATTTCCTGTGTTTTTTTTTTTTTTACAAAATTCACCTTGAGTGACCTGCAAAACTGTCTTTAAACTCCATAGTTGCACTCTTGGGCCATCGATGTAAATTTCATAAAATGGCCTAAAAAATTAAAATGGCCCATAAATTTCATAAAATGGCCAGTTTGTCTACCACTTCATCGTGTTCAATCCTATCTCTGTCAGACAGACTACTGCTCCACAGTATTTGTATGTACAGTATGACTTGTGCAAAAAAAAATCATCACTGGCACAAAAGGGTTACCCCAAGTCAACACACAAACTTTTCATCATGTAGCTATACTGAAACGGTGCAGCTATATGTCGTATAAAGAATCATGGTGTAGCAAACAAGGTATTCACACACAAAAAATACAGATACTGCAACTCTATAAAGAATAATTGTATAGCAAATAGGGTCTTGCCTGTCTTCGGTGAGTGTGCTCTAGTTTGAGCTGATTGGGTCTTTTGCGCGAGCGGTCATACTAAGCTCTGCCGAGTTATACGACATATCGTTAGTCAGCGTCCACACACAGAATTTTGTCAGATAGTTTTGGTCCATTCCCACATCTCCACTCTATCTTCGTACTTCTTTCCCTTGTTCACCCCAGCCTCTTCTAAGTCTCCCTCCCTTCCCTCCCTTCTCTCCCTTCTCTCCCTCCCCTCCGTACCCCCACACCTTCATATCTATCTCAACCTCTCCATCTCCCTTTCCCTCCTTTTCGACTTTGCCCAGAGTCCAATCTCCAAGTACAAATCCTCCTTAGGAACACAGCGCTGAGAGCTTTCAGAGAGCTTTCAGTGACGTCTTTCCCCACGGGACACAAATATAAGGAAGGGACGAGCTTTCAAGGAAGCGCGTAATCAGCATTCATGGGTATCTCAGACCATGCGTTGATATACACTGACCTTGACGTGCTCAGTGCGGTGAGAGCATTAAAGGGATAGCTCACCCTGAAATTAAGTTGGTTTCAATCACAGCAGTAACATGAAAGAAACATATTAGTGAAGGTTCAACGAAAATCCGTCAAAGAATAAGAAAGTTATGATCTTCTAAACTTTTAACTTTGTGATGTCACATGTGAGGCGCTCTCCCATATGTTGTGAACAGAATAATTCCATACATTGCTTTTTTTCTGTTTTTGACAACAGATTTTTTTTTCATACAGGAATGTGAGTAAAAACATATATCTAAAGATGTATCAAATTTTATTGGAACCAATTTAACTTCAGGGTGAACTATCCCTTTAAGGCAGGTTGAACCACAAAACAATTTAAGCCCACTACCTGGAGACCGTCTACACGGAGGAGCGCAAGTTACACTGGCGTGCTCTGAATCCCCACGAATAACTAGTATATGCTCCCTTTAAAGTTACCAATGTCAACAGCAGAGACACACACATCATTCATCACACGTCATCCCAATCAATATTACATGTACCAGACACACTCCACTCATACATTCAACAACCTGTGACGTAATCGCAGGGTTCTTCTATGCATCGTATGAGGTAACCATTAACAAATGGGGAGTTTTATACATTGCAACAGCACAAATACAACAGGATTTGTGTGTATGAACGATGAGTGTGTAAACACACTATAAATGAAGGGTAATAAAACCCTGATAATTTTTTAATCAAAGCAGATACGCACTGTAAACAAATGAGCGAAAGTTGAAGAAAAATCAGACATAAAAATGTCTAAAAAGAAAAATTGTATGTGTTTAAATCACTAGACATATAATCTTGTCCTTGAATCAGGTAGACAAGAGTTGCTTTGATATTCTTGTTAATGCGAGGTATATAGGAATAGTACAAACAACACACATAACTGCATTGTGAACCAATGAAGAACAAAGCCCAAAATTCAGAAATCATAATCATAATCACACCTTAAATAATCTGTCTGACTATTCTCAAACTTGTACCAATCCTGTTTTTGTAATGTGTTTGCTTTCATTTATTGAATTCATTATCAGGGTTTCATTCTCTCTAAAGATTTACATTTAGGCTGAGTAGAGGGGGCTTCATGATTGTAGTGTATTCTTCCATTCTTGTACATGGGTATCATACTGAATCACAAGCCCTGATGTATCAATCAGCATACCTGGTTATATTTAGGTCATGGCTGCACCCACAACAGTCACCCACAGCAGTCACCCACAGCCTTGCAGCTGTCCCAAATCTTCCCTGCGCTATAATTACATCACACAAAGCTATTTTGGCACAGATTTTTGAGAGGTTTAGGCAATTTGAGATGGCAAAAACGGAAGTAACCGTCCAGAAATAAAGCAAATTTGTTGGAGCAGAGTTTTGGACCGGAATGCTGAAGAGTACTGCAGAGGAGGTTTCTTGATCCATCTATAGTCGGCAACGGAAGGATATGCTCAAGAGGATTGGGAACTTTCTCCAAACACGTTTTTTAAATTTCATTTATGTAATTCATTGTCAAGAAATTACATAAATGTCTGACATTAAGGTTTCTTCCCGCAGTAAGCATAGCTCCTCCTACACAATCTTATGCACTGCTTTCAAGGTCTATGTGCAAGAAAGTTTTTGAAGTACCCATGGATGAAATTATGACTATGGCTACTTTCTCAGTTTCTAATGTCTTTCAAAAATTCAATCACATTGATGGCTTGATGACAGGATTAAAAGAAGCCATAACATAAGGTTTCATAAAGAGGCAATTGAATGGTTTCAACAATTTTAGGAGTAGGGGTGGTATTACAGAACGATAACTTAGGAGAAATCTTATCCTAAGTCTCAGATTCTCCTAAGTGGTATTCCAGAACGATCTTAACTTTTCTCCTAAGTTTTCTCCTATCTTTATGCAAATTTATGCAAATCATAAAGTTAGGAGGATTGGTATTCCCGAACGCGCGTAAGAGAGGATTTAGGAGAAAACTTGGGAGAGTCTCCCCCTGTCTTATCCATTCATAACACACGCGATAAAAAAGAGCAGCATTTATTTGCGTAAGCGCGCGTACATGATTGATGTGCGCGCACATAGTTGCGCGACCACAAAGTTAGGATCAATCCTACGGGACAAGGGCCTGATGAGATGCTGTGATTGTGATTGGCTGTTCATAAATGAAACACTTTCCTCCATTGGCTAATAAATGCGCACTGGGTGGGGTCAAACACTCCCTAATTTGCATTAAGAGAGTCCTAAGAGGATGTTCTGTAATACCAATTTCTTGCTCTCTTAGGCACCTCCTAACTCGGGGACTTAGGAGAAAACTTAGCACAAGACTTAGGATAACTTCTGGAATACCACCCTAGGTAATCTGGCTAGAGATAGAGATTTTATTTCAAAGGGCCAGGTCCAGATTATACATACATGTACCTATGTGTTATCATCACATCACAAAATTCCTCACATAATGCAGAAAGCCTTGACAACCGATATTACTACAATGTTTCAATCTCATTTGTCAGGACATTAACAAAGTGAATCCAACACAAATGGTCAAATACACATGGCGCTCTTTGCACCAACATACACGTTCATGTTTCTTCTTCATCTTTTCTTTTTCTCTAATGTTGTACATCATGAACATGGCGTCCAGGCTTGTGTGCATATCTAAACTACACCAATCAATAGAGTGGTCTGACTGCAGTTGACTTATCATTCTCAATTCCTTCTCCAGCTCGCATTCTAGAGGAGAATGTTAAAGTGACTAGTTTTATGAGTACTGGAATCAATTTTTCAGATTGAATTAAAACTGTCCAACAAGCATGGAAGCCGGGCTTCAAGCGACCAGCCACTGGTAATTCATGGATTCGCGCCCCAGCCCGAGCGGCAGGCTAGCTAGCTAGGCTAGATGTTCGGTACGGTGCACTAGTTCGTCTAGCTCGGTGAGCAGTCCAGCACGCGGGCATCCAGTGAGAGCACGAGCGCAGGCTGCAAACTATCTCCACAAGCAATATCATCTAGGCAGAATGAACAGTGAAAACATCCCCAATAGTGCCATTTTCATTGGGCTTAAAAATTGATACGTTAAAAAAAAATCATGAAGTTAGGGAACAGAGACAATAGGACCATTGAGACTTTTGATGCAGTTGCTAGGCAACTTTCACCCTAACTTCGCGATTTTTTTAAGCCCAATGAGAACGGCACTAATGTCACAAACTTTGACAAAAGACACACAGACATCCTGTGCTTGCCATGCGCATTTCATACATTCCTCACATTCTTTGCATTGCCAGCATTCTGTGGCATAGGCTGAGAGCAGACATGGATCCCCCGGAACCTACGATATACATGTACGTGTATTTATGGAATGCCAGCCGCAAACATACAGGTACATGTGCACACACTTCCTCTTTTATAACCCCGTTTATATACGTCACCTATCCGCAAAATAAGCGCAGCACTTGCGGCAATTTTACTGATGCCCTACCGATAGCTGTGATATGAACGGGAGTCACTCTAATAATACTGTATTTGCCTTCTCCACTTTCCCGTCTATTTTGTGGATACACTACGGATTAAAAACAACAAAAAATTCATCTTGAAACAGCTGTAAATGTTGCGGCTTGTGCAACGGCTATGGCATAAGATTCAATAATCGCAATGCTCGTATGGCTTCGCGGAACATGTCGCCATCGCATGTTTGTTCTAGCTAAGGGTGTGGGAGAGTCCACCTTGTCCAAAATACCAATATGTTGCAGGGTTTTTTCAGTGTATATGAACAGTGTTTTAGGAGGATCGCTGAGGAAGGATGAGGAAGAAGATGAGGAAGAAGAGGGGCACGATGGGGAGAAGGGAGAGATAGAGAAGGAAGAGATGGAGGAGGAAAGGAGAGGAGAGGAGAGGCGAGGAAAGAGAGGAGGAATGAGAGGAGGAAGGAGAGGAGGAAGGAGAGGAAGAAGGAGAGGAGGAGGAAGAGGACAGCAAGGTAAAAAGACGACAAAGAGCAAAGAAACAAAACAGAAGAGGAAGCAGAAGAAGAAGAGGGGGGTAAAGCTTAAGGAGGAAAACAAGAAAAAAAGAAACTAAGGAGGAAGAGGAAAAGAAGTCTAGCTAACTCCTCCGACAAATCCTCCCGTCCTCTCACGTCACTCGCTAACCTTTTCACATCGCTTCGCCGCGATCCATTTCTCTCTCACTTCATCTCCTCTTTCTACCCATCTCCCACTGGGCTGGTTCAATCCAAGTTCAGATGCACATGTGAAATTAGATGCTAGTCTTCATGTTCAAACCCTTTCTTCCCATTTTCAGAGACATGCATTTACCTGTGCACAAAGACAACATGTAACATGTCATCTTCACTACTCTCTGAATTGAATTAATAAGTCTCTATTCTAGAGCACCCTATGAAGCAAAATAAGGTCTTTCTGTATACTCGTGCTAAATAAATCATGATTTATAAATCAGTAATTTCAAAGTGATTGCAAAAAAAACCCTGTATCATAGACTAGCATTTACAGCGTAACCTCTATAGATCTTTATGTTATTTATGCATGAGAATAAACTATAAGTAATATTTTGCATACACATGTAATCAACATAAGCTGTTATTTAGACCTGTCTCCACTGCTAATCTTACTACATAACGGGTGTATAAGTTATAGTGTACATGAAGTACCATCAGCCATTTGATTAATGCTCGTTCATTGTACCTCCCCCGCAGTCACAAAAGAACGCTTTTCATGGATTATCTTTTTGATCCCATGTTCCTTGCCGCTTATCAGCTTGATGACTTTTGCAAAGACTTAAGAAATACACAAAATAGGATGTGCAGAAGTTTTAAGGAAAATATACGATTACTCGATGCATGTGGAGTTATATTACGTCATATATACGACACATTCATCGTAATTTCATTGAAAAATATTTTTCAATAAGTCGTGCCAGCGCAAAATGTTATTTTGTGTTGCAATAGAAAAGTACAAATTTCACACATTGCTGAATCCCTATTGAAATGTATTGAACTGGTACAATGATATATTTTCCTTTCATATAGGCAACATGAAAAATATATTGTCTTGCGTGGTAACTAGTATTATTGTCTCGGAAAGAACTAAAATTTGTTTAGCTAGTCACCACAAGTACACATTACAAGCAGTACATTATATGAAACTGTCAGTTCATCAGCGAAAAATGTGAATGTATGCATATTTTAGAACTTGCCTGTTCTTTTGTAACATCCAAGTGGACATGATGAATTATACATGCATCCTATTGTTAAAGGGCATATACTGTACTGGGAAGGCAAAAAAGCCTTCAAAAGGTCATTGTTAGCAATCTTCTTGCCAATGGTCTTAAATTCATGTATTGTCTATTTTAGAAGCTTGTTGAAAGTTATTTGCCCTCAAATGATCTACATTTGGAGTAATGAGTGATTAAATCACAAATCCTCAAAATGTTCGGGCCGAACATTTTGAGGATTTAATCATTAATCATTAATTACTCCATGTGTGGATCATTTGAGGGCAAATAACTTTCAGGAAGCTTCTAAAATAGACAATATATGAATTTAAGACCATTGGCAAGAAGATTGCTAACAATTACATTTTGAAGGCTTTTTTGCCTTCCCAGTACAGTATATGCCCTTTAAGAGCAGCTGCCAGTCATGAATATTGTGTGGTAGTAAGGAACATAGTATCAAAGGGATGGATGTTGAAAAAAAAAACACATTTGATCTATCAATCTAAGGATGCCTTTATGCTCATTTTGGGGGAGCCAAAATCAGCGTTTTAAATACGTGTTAAGTTCAAACGCAGTTACGTTCATGCTCGTTTTGATATTAACGCTGTTTCAAAACGCATAAAAAGGTGTGTTTACGATCGCTGATTCTGACTAATCACGTTTTAATGGAGAAGCATAAACGCAGTTCACATGTATACAAGTTAAAATGACGTCATATCAACAGTAACAATACCCCCTTTAAGGGATTTATAGATAAGCGTTTTCAATCAGCGTTTCAATACGCTGATTCTGCCTTCGCAAATCGAGCATAAACACACCCTAAATCTAACCTCTCATGCAATGTCTGTAAACTCTGGCCTGATGCATAAGACTAACACAGAAGACTTGGTAGAGCCAGAATAACATGACATGTGCATTGTGCAGTGACAGCAGCCGATTGTTGATATGAGTATTAGGCCTAACTCTGCACCAAAACAGGGGCATGTTGTTACAGAAGGCATGTCTGCATTGGTTCCTCATAGGGGAAAAACTTACATGGGGTGGGGGGGGGGGGGCAGGGTTATTTTTCCCTCATAATACAATAAAGAGCCCAGTGCATAACAACAGAACCCCTGTGATAGTTGCCCATGACATTCAAACATGCACCTAACCTAGGTACTAGGCTGTGAGGTGCATAGACACAACCCAGTCTGTCAACAACTAGGTCTGGTAACACAGACTATGCCCTAATCCCATCCTCGCTCCTAGAGGAGCTATGACATCATTAGGGCATAGTCTGTGTTACCAGACGTAGTTGTTGACAAACTGGGTTGTGTCCATGCACCACACAGCCTAGTACCCAGGCTAAGATGTACCTTGATTTCCATGTTGAGCCCAATGTATTTTTGTTTATTGATAGCAAAATAACAATGTGTAAATTTGCATGCTATTAATCAATATTGACTATGCAGTTGAATATATTAGACAAGGGACACACATTTACACAATCTTATTATTCTCATAATGACTTAACATTGCGGCACAAAGCCAATAAGATGTCCTCTTTGTGATGCCATTGCTGAACCAAGTATGTTCAATTATTTCTTTCTTTGTTGTTCAATCTTCAGCTTTTTGTCAATCTCCAGTTCAGCAACAGATATGAAGAGCTTTGAAGAGTTTGGTGGAAAAAAAACCCACAACATCTACATTATGCAAGCGTAAATCTTTCATAACACTCGTGATTTGCTCTCTCGCACATTGAGAGTAAGATTAAGAACTAGTGCATCACGTTCCCCGCTGGGGCAGTTCAGGTTTCACGTCTTTCCATTTTTCTTCGTAGCCTACAAAGATATCTGCTAAGAACACGGCTCAAGGAAACATGAGAGAGACTGAGAAGGATGTACGGAAGTGAAGTAGTTCCGAAATGTTTACATCAACACGTAATTTTGTCAACTCCTTTCTTCCGCTTTCTGTTCCATTTCCAATCCTTTTTTTTAGAACACCTACACCCACCCCCCCCCCCTTCCTTACCAACTCCCTCTCAGATTGGAGTGTGCATGCAACTCAATATCAGAATCATCGTCTTAGAAGTGTCTCTCATATTTTTAGCACTCTGAAGACTTCACCCACAGCTAGTAAAATATTGATACTATCTGTGCCATTTCACTTTCTGTTTTTTAACATTAACCCCCTCCCCCTTCCTGAGATTCGAATATGTACATACATATGCTACCCCAACAAAACTCTGTATCAGGATTTTCTCATTTGAAGTGTTCGTCCCATTTTGAGAAATTTGACGAGAAGTCTCTATCAGCCACAGCTGGCAAAATATTGCTTCTACTTATGATATAGGAAAAAAGTATTAATTTTCTTTTGAAGGCACATATGATACTAGAAATGATTTACGGCACACCATGTATGAATGGGAGGGATTTGATTCTTTCTGGCAGTTGTGGTAGTCCTAAAAGCCTGTTGGTATCTATCCTATGAATGCCTGATAGGGTGGATGAGTCTTGAAAAGAACTGTTTAAGAGGGACTCAACGTTTCGAATAGCGTATTCCAATGAACTGGATTGATGGTGACAACGCAAAGACGGTTTCGTCAATAATGTCCCTCCTGCCCATCCTTTCCTCACTCCAAAGCATTATATCCCTCCCCATCCCCATCACCACCCCCACCCCCCCCCCTCCCCATCATCCCCTTCCCCTTTTCTTCTCTCTTGCATCGTATTGTGTTGAAGCCTATAGGCAAGTCGGGATGAATACAGTACCAGGCATCTAATTAACCTTGGGTGCATAATTACCCCCTGCTACCAACTCACCAAAGGGCGCAGGATGCATCAACACACAATGCTCCCGTAGAGCAACAGTCAACATCCAAATTATGCCCTCCAGCCATTATTTTCGCATATGGCACCACTAAAACACATACATCCTACTGTATATAATAGCATATATACATACAGTGTATATATATTAACATATATCATATAATATACTGGAACAAAAGGGGCTAGCTCTTGCTTCTACCTCAAAACAGCTACATCTTACATGAAAATATGTTGAGGCTGACATCTTAAAAGAGGTCTTTATTTGTGCCGAGAAAATTTTGAATATCCAAAATGATGATGTATAGGCAGTGTTTCAAAGGAAGAGGGGAGGGGTAATGTGAGAGAATGAAGGAGAGAGAGAGAGAGAGAGAGAGAGAGAGAGAGAGAGGGAGAAAAAGAGATCTTGAAAGTGCACGATCGTCAATATCGATGAAGAGTAGAGGTGCGTACAGGCTTTCACCTCTACACATCAATCACGCATTACATGCTTGTCAGACTGGTAACAAAACAAATCAAACTCCACGAAGATGACCGAAGCTACACAAAGATTCGGTCAAATGGCAATACGGTGCATAATCACGGAAAATGAGAGAAAATACTGTACAAGAACTTCCCTCTCAATGACAGAGCTGGAAATTCTAAGTGGAATTATAGCGATCACTAGATCTTGAGTAGGTATTGGACCGGTCGTCTGCAACCAAAAGCCTAGATACAAGAGACCGCAATACGCAATATCACGGCTTACCACACCGCACATTGAAACATCAACTTATACATGCATCATTGCAATAGGGTACATGGACGTATACCATGGTCCGGCTGTTTCAAACATAAACAAGGAGAGTTTTTTACTTCTGAAAAAGTTTGTGAAGCTATGAATGTGAGATTTCATACACAATATCGCTAGGGCATACTCCTGACTCCTCTTTCATGACTTTTGCAAATAAGTCCATTTTACATAGTGTAGGTTCTACCCTAGAATTTCCACTGTATAATCCATTATGGTGTTACCCACAGGGGAACCCTCCCCCCCCCCCCCCCACCCCCGTCTCTAAAGTCCATTTTACATAGTGTAGCTTCTACCCTAGACCTTCCACTGTATAATCCATTATGGTGTTACACAGGGGAACCCTCCCCCCCCCCCCTCCCCACCCCCCCTCCCCACCCCCCTGTCTCTACAGTCCATTTTACATAGTGTAGCTTCTACCCTAGACCTTCCACTGTATAATCCATTATGGTGTTACCCAGGGCAACCATCCCCCCCCCCCCCCCCCTGTCTCTAAAGTCCATTTTACATAGTGTAGCTTCTACCCTAGACCTTCCACTGTATAATCCATTATGGTGTTGCCCAGGGGAACCCCCCCCCCCCCCTTCCCCCACGAGTGGTAGAGGGCCAAAATGGTATGGGTATGTGGAGGATTATTTCCAAAGCAGTGTATGACAACACTTGCTATAACATCATGGGCATTTTTGCCAACATTCATGACAGATCAGGTTCATTCATAAATCATACTTCATCACATTCCAAAAGAACAAAACTTCACAAAGGACTCTTTTGTACATTTTGCAAAGTTTGTAGGAAAGACAATAAGTCACAGTCCAAAGCACCCAGTGGCTGCCAAAAAGCTATGCAAATGAAATGGTCTTTCAAACCATTGAATATACATGCTGAAAAGGAAAAACACACACACACACACAGATGTGACAATCCTGCCAAAGTTGGAGGCTGTTTTGAAAATCAGATTTATGGTCAAATAAGGTCAAGCACAGCCATTTTGGCAACAGGTTGCTGCTCCCCTGTCCATCAACAACTACAGGGATAGTCTAAATCGCAGACCCATTTCACAAAGTCCAATCCCACACAGCTGGGTTCACGACAGGTCAGATGTGTGGAGACTGGAACCTCACTAAGAAAAATTGTGTCAGAGTTTTTGGCAATTGTGTTGACAAGTTTGATGGAGGGTTATTGTGGGTCATTGACTGGATAACAGTGGCAATGTTCTGGCTATGAAATAACAATGGTGTGTTCACACAAAGCTGGCTTGCCTCAGCTGCTGCTGCTGCTGCTTGTGTCTCCTACACAATACTTCCGCAAAGTAGCAACAGAAAATTGTGTATGTTAAGAATGGTTAATAAATATATAATTAATCTCTTGCTGATCTTATAACAATTTACACTGGATATATCCGCTCCATTTTAGAATATTGTGTACCTGTTTATAATGGTGGACTAACAATTAAGCAAGTGTACAAGTTAAGAAAGTGTTCAAAGGGTGTGTAAAATAATGTTAGGGAAGGGTTACATAAATTATGAAAATATGTACTCTTTTAACTATTCATACCCAAACCTTTATAACGTTTATATTCATATTTTAAGCATATATGTGTAGGTCGTGTCAGGAATGAGCTCTTTAATTTGTATTTACATGTATTGTATTACTATTTTTGTAAACATCAAAGCTAAAATGGAGGAATATGAAAGGCAAGCACAAACATGACACTGCATGTAATATACAAGATGAATATATCCAACAGACCCTTTCTTTTTCACATTTTGAAATTAAAATTGATTTACCTCTCAAAACCATATAGGAAAGGTTTTCTTGCATTGTCGTTCACCTTTCGACCCCCATGTTCTCTTAACACGATTACCGGTATGCATCTGCAATGCGGTTTGTGGTCTCTGATATGTTGACTGCCATACAGAAAGAAGTTTGGACGCTTTCCAACCATCACCGTCAACGTCATGAGCTCTGACTGCACAACTCAATTACCTCGTCAACCACAAAAACCAACTCACTAGACAACTCCAACATGTGGATGGGCCTGTGGGGTGTGCAGTCTGAGTGACAAGTGATGTGATGACTCAAGCCAGGAGAAGGGGACTCAACTTGCACTTTGAGTTGGTCATTCACAAGCTGTCATTAAACACTCGTCATTTCAACTTACACTTTTATCTCGTTATCCAAACTCTTTCTTTTCTTTTTTAATAATAGTCTTGTCAAAATAAAGTGATTTTACTACCCACTTACATTGGTAACAAATATCCAGGAAATAATCATATTGCCTTGTATCTTTAGATATTATAACTTTCAATGGACACAAAACTGCATCAGCTCACAAGCTTATTTAGTTTCAATGTTGATTTGTTAAAAATTTTATGTTTCAATAAACCATTTTAATGTAATTCAATTAAATTTGTTGACATTGTGACAGTGTACTTTAAGGGGGTGGGTTCAAATATTTCTGACATGGGGGCGTCTGCTATTAAAAAAATACTATATAAAATATTAAAGTTTGAAATATTAAAGATAATTTTTAGGTATTCGCAGAATAGTAAGTGTATCATGCTCTATCCTGTAAATGAATGAAAAACTAGTCAGAAGAAAAAATCTTGGAACCAGATAAATGTATTAAAGTCAGTACTTACCATTTACAATGACATTTAAGTTGGTTCACAAACTATAATCCACAGCATTCAAGTGTTCTCAAATATTCCAAAATATGATTGACAGGAACTCTTTGAACCAGATGACCTGGCGAGAAGTTTCCAAGATGGGATACATGAAATGCAAAGCCGACAAAACGTGGCAAAACTTCCCGGACAATATTGATTCCAAAACAGAGGTAGAATATCAGCAACAATTAGCAATTGTAAACACTGCCATTGGTTTGTCTCAACACATCCATGACCGCTACCAAAGCCTGAAGTACAAATGCACTAATTTTAATTAACTTCATGTACCCGACTGATTCATTTTATCTGGCCTTGTGAAATTCTGATCTCCAATGGATTAAATCCAACCATACAGTCCCTTTATTGTTATTGTCATCACGTATCCAGTGCACACATATGTATGATCCAAGCGATGATGAGCAATCAATTTCATTTGTACGTCACAAGAGGGACAGCGCATGGAGATGCTTCACTGACGAATAACAATGCTTCGTTCCTTGGCGAGAATCATGATCAGTAAGAGGAGCTCCAAACTTTCTTCCAATCAGAACACTGCTGCTGCGACGACTAGCCAAAACTTTTGACATTCCGACACGATCCCGCCACCGTCTCGTACTACTGCGCTGAGCCCCTACAACCACCACTGCCGGCGAGAGAGTCAACGATCATACACCTTGTTTGAAAGCTGTCAAGAAGTCAACATTGCGACTTCCCACACAAACAAAAAGTGCATTGGCTACTGGGCTAGTCTGATGTCAAACTCACATTTCAGAGGGCCTGCAACAGTCAATAGAAATCGTGCAGCTCCCGCAACAACACAAGCTTTTCTCTGCCCCAGCCTCAGAAAAGGATTGAAGGTCACATTCCAGATCGTTTGTATGTTTTTGAGATTACTCCACTGAATATAAAACAGGGACAACACCGGGCACTGTAAATGGCAAACTCAGCTCTGAGAAAATCAGAACATCTACCCCATGCCGATACTGTCTGTATCCCCATGTCATGCCAAGACCCAGCTATCCCGGGTGAGTGGCGGGGGTCCCCTGATTTTGTTATAGCTTGTGCGAGTGCTACGCGATATATCATCGCTAGTATAGGAATGTTGTTTGTCTTTTGTGTGTTTGTGTGTGAGCCTGTGTGTGTGTGTGTGTGTGTGTGTGTGTGAGGGGATTGTTGTGTATGAGCCACGGAGTCAAGTGGAATGGAGAGGAGGGAAACATCTGTCCCCGCTGCTTTTTCACTAGCCGAGTCCGCTCCACGGGCCAGAAAAGGTTATAGCTGGTGCCTCACCGCTGGGCTGACTGACCTGTGAGTGAACTCCAGTCGGCCATACGCCCCTCCCCTCCTGTCTTGTCCTGCAGGACTATGCGCGCCCTCGCTGCCCATTAATTGGTCGTCGCCCACTCTCCCTCTCTCCCTCTCCTCCACACATCCCTCCCCCACCCTCATTATAACCCCCTCTCTCTCCCTCTTGTCCATATAATATAACAATTAAATGAAAAATGAAATTTTGAAATTTAATTAATATTTTATAAGTGAGGGAGGTTAGAGAAGTCACATGACTTCTCAATACTGAGCTCACAAAATAAAATCTTCTCTGCTCCATTTTCTCTCTCTCCCTTTCCCTCTCCCGCTGTGTCTTCAACTCCCCCCACCCCTCCCCCCCACATTCTCGCTCTCTTTCTCTCCCTTTCCCTTTCCCTCCCTGTCTATATACAACTCCACCCCCCTTCTGTCTCCCTCCTGTTGTGACTACAACAGCAATATCCCCTCCCCCCCCCCCTCCCCCTCACCTTCTCTATCTGTCCCTCTGGCAATCACTTTCACTTCTAAGCATGGGTTCTTTCCATCACGCGTCATGGTGGGAAGCATAATTAAGGTAGCCTCACTCATGTTTGCCTTAACCTAATTTCTGTGTCGCAAATAGCACTGCTAATTGTCCACAACTTGCTCCACTAATAGCAGTCCAAGGATAGGCCATATGTCTGTATAGGTTGATGTTTCCTTCCTCTTTCTTGTTGCCATTCTCCTTCATCTTGGCCAACCCCCCCCCCCCCCCCCCATCCCATCCTCTCCGTTCCCAAGTCTCTCATCTTATCTCTCATTTCAATCAGGGCGACATCAATCTGTTGAAGATGTCATTGTTTAGAGAAAGCCACTCCACACAGACAGCAGCCTAATATTTCTTTAGTCTCACCTTCCATAGCCTTGCTTTGAGGCTTTTGGATTTTTTTTTATCCAAACTATTCAATAAAGGGTTCTGGCTGCAGTAGACTAATCATTCTCAGTATCTTCTTCAGCTTGTTCCAAGGTGAGAAAAGAGGGGAAATGAAAAGGTGAATAGTCTTATGAGTACTAGAGTACTAGACTCCAAGTTTAAGTTTGGATTTAAAAAGCTCGAAAGCATGGAACCCAGGCTACACCTACATTGGTTTCACATGACACACTTTGGGGGGGGGGGGGAGCTCTTTAAGCTTGATGTCATAACACAGACACCCCCTCCATGTTGTGCATCATATATCTTGAATAAAAAACAATTCTCAGACTCTCTGTTGTTATTCATGTGGCTCACGTTGCTTTGCAATGCCTAAACTATCCCTAGCCCCTGTCATACAATAAATCATATCTCTGCATATTGATCACTGTGATTTGTTTTAGCATTTCTCTGTCAAAATAATATTGTCTCTGCAATGAGCATAGATCATCATCATAGAAAATCACAATGCCAGGACTCAATGATAAATCAATCACTACTGCATGTATGTTGATGTGAATCTTCCCCTCATAACCTAAAAAAAGTTGTATTTGTTGTAATAAAGTGGAGCCTGTGCTGTTTGTGTTAATCTGCATGTTTTGTAATGTACAATGCAGGTCAAACAAAAAGAGTCTGCAAAAGAAGTCTAATTCACCTGCGAACCAGGGCGAGGTGAGGTAGTGAGGAAGGCTCATGTATATCTGCCAAGCCATTACAGTGCCTGCTCATTACCCCTCTGTCATGGTAATTATTCGTCAAATTACTGTCTTCATATCAAACCCTGTGACCTACAAGTACTTCTCATTGCTCACCCATCCCCACACCTTCTCTATTGCCATATGTTAGCATCTACCCCACACCTAAAATGTTGACCTGCAATGTCAACGAACTATATCAAGTTACATTCATCAATTCTATCCAACATTTTCAAGAAAATTGATATCCCTACTTTTAGCTTGAAATTGACACCACCATTGATATGCTATATGGTGTACTGTACATGCATATGTTTAATGTATTGCACAATTTTTACTTAGAAACAAAAGAAAAAGTTGCTAATATGAGGTATAATATATCACTTAGAATGAGATCACTTAGAAATGCTATTTTACAGGATGAACATGTAGTCAGGGTGGTCCCCAGTGTAGAAAACATGTGGTGCAAACACCACGCGTCGGGTCCAGAAAGTGATTGTGAGCCACGTGTAAATTTACTGCACCATGCGTAAAATCAGTATCAGTCTTATTATTCTTATTGTTTTTGTTTTCTTTGAGCCACACGTTCCGTAGTTGTGTACCACGCGGCCAGCACAGATGTCTGACAAAAAGTGATATTCTGCTTTTTTGAGCCATGCGTAAAAGATTTTCTGGTGACCACCCTGCATGTAGTGTGCATTATTGGTTTTAAAAAAAAGTACAGTAGGCATGTTTTGGGGTCTGGTTTAACGCATGGTTTATAAAAGGTTGAGATTGGTCAAAAAGTGAAAATCTCGTGAAATATTCAAAGGACTATTCAAAAAAAGAATATTGATGAATGAGATTTCGCAAAACCTACTCCCAAAATAATTTTACTCATCTTTCAACTTTATTTTTACATGTACATATCACATTAATTTGATGTGGAACTTGTTTGTTATTAATTCAAAAGAGAAATTGCTTTGTGAACAACTTTATATGAACAAGTGACAGCAAGAAAGCAATATCTTCATACATAAACCATACACACACAGACTATCCTATCAGAGGTCCTTGACGGTTACTTCTGTAAGTAATTACTCTCTATGGACCGTAATTGTTCAGACCACCAAATAAATAAGCACCGCAGAGCAATTACTGGTCTCTCCCAATACACAACTATATATCACAGACACACCCTAGGGACCATTCTAAGGGGCATTGTGTAAATGGCCATGCGCAGTAGGCAATAATAGTGTACGAACAAACTGCTTGTTCTGGATGCAAAACAACAACAATAAAGTGTTCAGGTGGTTTATTGATCCTAACCAAAGAACAAATGGAACAATAAATCAACCCGACACGAGCACTCCCAATAATTACACTTTTCGAGAGGCGTCCCACATTGCACGTGAACTCGTCCCATATTGAGCGTTCCACTTGGAAGTCGGGGTCACCTGCGGTACATGTAACAATACAGACTTTCATGTCTTTTAAAACCCAGCCTCTCGCCACACTTTTTTTCAATCCCCGCAGAAAAGAAGAAGGGGGGGGGAGGTAGAATTGTGACGTCTGGCTACAGTACCTATCCCAGCATGCACCGCTGGCCGCGGGGTAGTGACTGACACGCTTTCTCTCTGGATAGGTCTCCCGATTCTAGGTGAAGTACGAAGAAGCTCATGCATAGTTTATCAACACTGCACTGCATTTCCAAATAACACAAATGGACGTGTGGAAAACCTTGTTCTCGTACATGCACTTAATGTAAAAGTACACCAACTTTATTAAATGAATATCATTATTTTGTAAAGAGAATCTATTTTGTATTTCTTGGTGAAGGGCAGTAGTAGTGGTTTCCCCGGCTTCTTGAAATTGTTTTCGAGTTATGTCTTCTAAGCAACACAGGCATGATATTTTACTTTTGAGAGTACCTGTTCTGTTTTTCACAGTGAAGGACAGTAAAAGTCATTTCCCTGATTTCTTAGAACTATTTTGAGTTACTACATCACATTCAATACAACCTTTCTCATTACAGTGCAGGGGACTCATTTGTTAAATTGTGTGTTTTGAAGACAGGTATACAATTTGATTTGGGGGGAGAGTACCTGTTCTGTTTTCCTGAAATTGGCTTTGAGTTCCTGCATCCTCCAAGCTAAACAGAACACAACACAATCATTCATGCTAACAGTACAGGCAATTCAAAGACTTATTTCTGACATTGCCTGTCTGGAAGACAAGTGTTCTTTATTCCTTTCAGTGCATTGAGTATTTCATCAAAATGGATAATAGCGCTATACAAATCTGAATACAATCAAAGCGCATACAGACTGAAGGCATTTTCATAAAATAGGAGAGAAAAAAATTCTTTTGGGGAAACTCCCTTTACATTGTTTGGCCTGCCCCCTCTTGGTGGATACTCCCAATTTATGAATGATGACACATAGAATGGAATATCTGAATACAATTCAAATTGCTGAAGCTGTAAATGGTGTAAACAAGTATGATTCGATATACGTGTTCAAACATTCACCTGTAGTATATAGTCCAAAGATATATTCAGATCTTACACTACAGCTCAAAAGAATTGGCATAGGGAAAGGGAAAGGGAAGAAAGAGAAGGACCTGCAGTTTTAAACCTCAGTATATTTTGTCCAGTTCAGCTTGAAACACGATGCTTTAGCCTAAAAAGCATCATGTTTCATGCTGAACTGGGCAAAATATACAGCAGTTTAAAACTGCGGCTCCTTCCCTTTCTTCCCTTTCCCTTTCCCTATGCCAATTCCTTTCAGCTGTTGTGTATATCCATTCATGGCTATCGCTAAGAGGTTTCAAATTTAAGATAACACAAGGATATCTTTTATATTTCTTGCTTGATTCGCATTTTAACCTTGCAATTTTTACCTGAAATGTAAGTCTGTCACAGAATATGTCCATCTTTTCTTTTCTACTTCTTGTGCTGTATGACAGAGGCACAGATAATTTAAGTATAAGTGATTGTGAGCCACATGTAAATTTACTGCACCATGCATAAATTTAGTATCAGTCTTATTATTCTTATTGTTTTTGCTTTCTTTTAGCCATGCATTCCATAGTTGTGCATCATGTGTCCAGCACAGATATCTGATAAAAAGTGACATTCTGCCCTTTTGAGCCACGCGTAAAAGAGTTTCTGGTGACCATCCAGCCGATATACCCACTTAATCCAGCTATATTGTGCTTCACATTTCATACAAATCAGCTATACCCTTTAGTAAGGATCATGAAAGTTCACTTCCTTCTTTTCCTTTCTCTATTCCATCTTCTGTAAAAAAAAAAAAAAAAAACATGTAAATATCAAATTAAACCCTCTGAAAGTCTAACTACCAAACCTGTGTACTTATTACAAATTCAATGCGCCACTTGATTGTACTGAAATGGGTTTCCCCTTAAGAACATATACAAGAAATGGCACTGAAAGCTAAAGAAAGAGCAACCATCCCCCGTACCGGTAGAAGTTGATATAAGGGGCCTGATTACGTGCTACATTTGGTACACTCGTACATATTACATACATGTAGTACATAGATTGAGTGTTTTATTGCTTTATTGTGTCAGCATCATGCAGTGGGACTGAAAAGTTGATGAAAATGACACTGACATGCTGTACATTAAAAGAAACAGCCTTGGAGGCCCAATACTCCAGAAGGATGAGTATACAAAAAACAAACAGTGTGCAAGTGCATCCCTGATAATGATTATGACATTATCTATTTGTGTTACTATTGTTATTAAAGCAAGGACAGTGCTTTGACATTGTATTACAAAATATCATACAAGGTTAACAAATTTCTGGAAACTGATTTTTATCCAAGTTTAGATCGCCGATGTGTTCAGATTGTTCTCCAATCAACGACACATACTGAACAGAACAGATTTAAAGGCAGTAGTTGACTTGTGGTAAAGACGGCAGGTTACATTAGCCCCATTCATACACCATAATAGTGATAATACCACAGTTATTACCAATGCACGTCGTAGAGAAAGTGTCCAGCAAGCATCTAAAACCACCGTCCGTATACACAGAAAAAGCAGGAAAAAAGCGCTGCTTTGGACAGCTGGACTCTCTCCCCACCCTTGGCTTGAGAAAAACACATTATATGTTCTTCTGACCAAACGAGCGGTTCAGTTCGCGAACCACATGCCAGCACAGCATTTACGGCTATTTTGCGGATGCAGTTCATAAGATTCGCTTATATTGCACTATTATTACTAGGTCTCGTTCCGCAAAATAAACGGAGAACAGGATGAAACATATACCGCATTATTTGGGTGATTATATACGCAGCTATTGGTAATGCATCGGCAAAATTGCTGTAAATGTTGCGCTTATTTTGCGGATAGGTGGTGTATATGAACAGGGCCATTGAGTGCCATTCTTCTATCAGCACAGGCCCCATTCTTAAATCATTTTAGGATACATGATTGAATTATTTACAAAATATAAAACCTTTGGAATGATATGAAATCTGAACCTCATGAAAGCAGAGCAGTTCACTTGATCACAGCTTGTAATCATTAACACTTCTACCTTTTACCCTTATGCTCTTTTGTTACATTTATAGCTTGGCAAGATTATTTGAAAGACATTGCCTTGATTTGTCAAAAAGAAAAAAAATATTGAATAATTCAAGGAGTTATTTCACAAATATTAAGTGTAACAAGTTTGACATCCATCAATTTTGCCATGTCTAAGTTCTTACTTGTTTGAAATTATACTCAAAGAAAAAAATCTTTTGATGAATTCCAATAATTATTTCAAAAAATGAATTGTCTCATATTTGACATCCTTCAACCATGTAAATTTCATATATCTCATTCTGTTTTCAGTAAGTAACAGTCAAAATGCCCAGGAATTTTAATAAGTATAAGTTGACGTAAATGTTACCATCTCAACTCCTTGTGTACCATGACCTATTTCTGCACAAATTATACAAACAAATCCTATAAAAAAGCATGATTTTCTATGCCAAATAAAGAATTAACATGCTTATTCACAGTGTCGCATGCGGTTTTTAATTCACTGCAGATGACATTCTGCATTCTTTATGTCCATAAATATCACACAATGATCACCAGTTTCCCTACGTCACAAAGTGTGACCCTAATTTTTCAAAAGTGAAAGCACAGCTCTCTCCCCAAACAAAAGGTGTGAGTGGTGTGGGGGATCCAACACTGAATGTACGGTTTATGGTCTATAGAGGGTGCACTTTACAATCTACGCCTGGTGTGATTGCAGCTGTGTCAATGCTAGGAAGTTTCACAACAACAATTTTGATACAGTTTTTATTGCTTTCTTTACTCATAAAATTCCAGACTATCTCTCTTATAATAATAATAATAATCAAACATTTATGTAGCACATTATATTAACAATTTCTATGCGCTTTACAATCATTTGATCTTACAATCTTATATTCTTTTTTCCTCCACCTTTTCTTTCCAAGTCCTTTTTCCTCTCCAAGTCCTTTTTCCTCTCCAAGTCCTTTCTCCTCCTTTCCTCTTCTCATTATTATCATAATCATTCTACACATCCTCCCTTATCATCCTACTCCTTTCTGTTACTTCTCCTTCTGCTCCTTCTCTTGTTTTCTTCTCCTTTTTCTTTCCTCCTTCATCTTTCAATTTCACTTCCTGTTTTCAATTCACCAACCAGAACATTTTTCCTAGCGCTATTGGAATATGGCTTCAGAAACGTCATTCCTGACCTTTTTTAATATATGAGTCCTTGACTTGCATTTGGCTCTTTCTATTCTCTCAACATCTTCCCTGCTGTTTTTTTTTTTTTGTCCCTGTGTGTCTTTCTATATTATCAGCATCTCTGTCTGTCTGTCTGTCTATTTATCTACACCAGTCTCTTTCTTTCATTCCCTCCATGTTAATCTTGATGCCTCCCACCATCTCCAAGCTTCTCTCTCTCTCTCTCTCTCTCTGTCTCTCTCTCTCTTTCCCTCTCTCTCTCCGTCTTTCTCCCTCTCTGTCTCTCTGTCTGTCTCTCTCTTTCTCTATGTCTCTCTCTCTCTCTGTCTCTCTGTCTCTGTCTCTGTCTCTGTCTCTGTCTGTCTCTCTCTCTCTCTCTCTCTCTCTCTTTCTTTCTTTCTCTCTCTCTCTCTGTTTTTTTCTTCTCCTTCAACTAATCAGGACATTCGCATAATTCTTGACCGCAAAAAGATATCGCTGTGAGATTTGATGATGCTTTGATTTAACTTGGGTCTTTTCATTGATTGACATTACTGTATTATGAGCTCCAATCTAAAAAAAAAATAATACAAAAAGGCATACAAAAGATTTTCACAAAACAAGGAAAAACAAGGGGAAAATGTGGCTTTTGCACATTATAGAGGAGGGGAAAAAAGGTACATGGATACAAGCATACATTTGCATAATCAATTAATAATAGATTTTTTATTACAATCAAGAATTTATTTATGCAAACTTAGAGTTTACATCACAGGTGAGCTATGCTCCAAAATTTGTGGTCATCGCACATCCAGTTGCCGAGATCTGAGGGGGGGCCATAATGCTCCCCTATACACATACCCCTTAAAAGGACGTCCAGTCCTTTCAAAAAGGTTAGCGCAGAGCCCCGCATAAAATCTCTCTCTCGCACCACCTCCGATTACAATTACAATACAAGCAAATCCATCAGCAACAATAACCTGCTCACATTTATATCACTGTCAAACACAACAATTCACATACACATATATGGACAGGAACCTGTATTATTGACATGAAGACTTACCATTGGTATGCGTTGAAATGGAAGTACACCATTCCCAGGCCGTACAGGAAAGTTGCATCCTATAAAATCAGAAATAAATATACGGAAAGAATGAGTGAAGAGAGGGATGTATTAACATCAAGACTAGTTTTGTTGTGGAAAGGGCTTCTTTTTTAGGTATAGATGAGTTTTTACATCAAAACAAGATTTCCTATATTTTCTGAACCTCAATAGTTTGAATTACTTGAGACGGGTCATAATACATGTTTTAACACTATATATCTTGTGATACATGCTTTTAATATAAAAGGGCCAGCTCTTGGTAGTCCTTTAAAGGGATAGTTCACCCTGAATTTAATTTGGTTTAAATAAAAGCAGAAATATATCACTGAAGGTTTGACAAAATCCATCAAAGGATAAGAGAGTTATGAACTTTTGAACTCTAGTTTTGTGATGTTGCATGCGAGGTGCTCTCCCATATTGTTGTGTGCTGTATGACTCCATAAATTGCTGTTTCATAAATTTCCTGTTTTTGATGATGATTTTTTTTTCAAAAAGGTATGTGTGTATAAACATGTTTCTAATGATATTTCACATGCACAGGTAAAATGATGCATATCCTTTTGAGAAAATTGACATTTTAACAAAAAATTGTACACAACATATGGGAGCGCACCTCACACGTGACGTCACAAAATTGAAGTTTCAAAAGATCATGGCCCTGTTGCATAAAACTTACCATTGATGGTAACTTTGCCACCAATGGTAATCTCTGTGGCAACCTTGAATTTGATTGGCTGTCAAGCGATGTTACCATGGTAGTTACCATTAATGGCAGAGTTACCATGAAGTTTTATGCAACAGGGTCCATAACTTTCTTATACATTGACGGATTTTCATCAAACCTTCACTAATAATATGTTTCTTTCATGTGTGTGCTTTCATTGAAACCAACTTAATTTCAGGGTGAGCTATCCCTTTAATCCCGAATTCAAACTAACAGATTGCTCTTACCTTCCAATACTCGCTGTCTAATGTGAAGAATTTCTGGTATGCTGACAGAGCTGCAAGAGAATAGACACCAAACAATGTTAGTTTTCAACCAGCAATGGATCCTAAACTATTATCAAAGGGCAACATCGTACAGCTATAAGTATCAAATGATATCTATTGCGGGGCTGCCATAGCAATTTACACATAAGGCTATTTGTCATGGGGGGGGGGGGGGGAGAGAATTGTATGGGATACTTTTAAAGACCGATGTCATGAAACACACAACCTAATCATGATGTGCTTGATCATACCCCTATAGAGTACCGAAGTGGTGTCATCATATGAGCTTGATATCACAACTGGCTCTGATCGAAATCATTCCAGTGAGAGTTTTACTGGTCCAATATTGTCTAGCGGGCTAGTGTCGGGCACTCCCAACATTAGAGTCCCAGCTGTGATCACCGCTGCATGCTCTACCCACATAGTTTAGGACCAGTCATCTTGACGATATTGCTTGAATGACGCCACACTTCGATACTTTATTAGAAGTACATGTACAAGTAAGCCCTTGGGGATAGTACTTTTTTTCAGCTCTTGCAGAAGTTAATAGAATTGATGCTCCACTATTTCTCACTACCCTTATTACATATAAAACATGTTGTAGCTACAAGGTTGTATTATGAAGAATATCCATCTTTTTGATACCATTTTCTCTGCCACCACTCAATATTAATGACTGGCAGCTGCCCTTCACAATACGCTGCAAACATGATTGTGTAACGTCCAACTGGGTATTACAATAGAGCGGGCAGGTTCTAAAACATGCATACAGTAACATTTCTGCTGACGTAATGACAATTTCATCATCGAATGATGTACTTGTGGGGACAACGAAGTACAACCGACATGCATTAATGAAGCAGCTTATGGTACTCCATGTAACATGAACATCGTTGGTTGCATCAGCGCACCAATGATATGATGTGGTAACAGTTAACCCACTTCAAGGCTGTTGGACATTCTGATCCCAGATGACAAACGGAGTCTAGTGCTCTAAGACTAGTCACTTTTTCATTCTCCTCTTTTCTCAGTCCACCCCACAGCCAGAGATGAACTTGAAAATGGGCGTGTTATCATCTTTTCAGAATTTGAAACGCTTTTCCAAAGGCCTTTACAAACGCGTTTCCAAAGGCCTTTGCAAACGCGTTAACAAAATGGTGCATTTATCAACTCAATCGCCCAAGTCGAAAACCGGCCTTGCCACTGCGCAGCTCTACTGCGCCGTTACAGGTGCACTGTAGTACAATAGTGTGCGATCGATATGTTTACGGAAACGCGTGGTTTAAAGTCGCTTCAAAACAGCTTTGCGTTTATCTCGCTTCTCTAAACGCGTTTCTGGAACCGTTAATTCTACAAAAAAAAAGTTGATAAACACGCCCGATGACTAGTCTCCTGCAGCCAGACTCCTTTATCGAATAGTTTGGTTTAGAAATGCCTAACAGCCTGAAAGACAGGCTAGGCAAAAGTTGACTAACCTTTGCTGTATTCTCCCAGCAAGAGATGGTAGTGACCCAGCTTGCAGTAGATCTTGGGGTCACTGACCTCTTTCTTCTTGATCTGCTGCTCCAGCTGGCCAATGGCCTGTGAAGAGAGAGAGAGAGAGAGAGAGAGAGAGAGAGAAGGGGAAGAGAGAGGGAGAGAGAGAAAGAGAGAGAGAGGAAGAGATAGAGGGAGGAAGAAATATGGAGAGAAAGAAAAGAGAGAGAGAGAAAGAGGTAGAAAGAGATGGAGAGAAAGAGAAAGACAGAAGGGGAAAGAGGGAGAAAGAGATAAGAAGAGAGAAAGAGAGAGCGGGAGAGAAAGGGGGAGTGAGGGGAAGCGAGAAAGAGATGAACATTAACAATAACAATATGCTGTTTTTAAAAGTGCAGTTCATGACAGTGGTTATATCTATGTGACAAATTTGCCCAACAAATTATAAACTACTAGCATAAATTATACAACAAAGCATAATACAACAGAATAGAAGTGATATCACATACAAAAAAAAGAAATAAAATGTCCTTGGAACTCTCTTCACAAACAATACACCACAAAGCATGTACCAAGCTGTTTCAAAACTCGTATGCTTTCTCATTCCTGATCAAATAAGATCAACTGGCTTCTAGCACTACGTACATGTACTTGGCTGCTCGACTACAGCCATGTTAATAATCAAGCACTCTGGGTAGTATTTCTAACTAGGAAAGCGCTAGATATATGAGTCAATTATTATTATCACTATTCTCTGTAACACAGCCAGAGAGTGACAGGGGTTATGTTATCATATCTTCCCCCATAATCTTCATCAACCCTTACACACTTGCAGGTTTACGTAATACATGTATCTGTAGTTCATTTTTACCCCTTTACTACTGATTCACTGTACATGTACCCCTATCTCCAATTCTGCCATCCCCTTGTGCATACTGCAAATACAAAGATCATTAAACCCCTACCATAATGTTTTAAATAGAATCGTTTAACAACATGTTTGCGATAAAGTGTTTTTCATAAAATATTTTTGTTATTTATACTGAGTATTATCAAAGATCTAATATTGATAAAATTTTATATGTTCATGACATGGACAATGAGTTTGTTCATACTGTTGATATTTTTATTTGCATTATTGTTCCTCTTGTTGCCCATATAAAGAAGATTATTGACAATATCTTTTATTGCCATCCTCCACAATTTCCTGGGTCAACATTTCGCTTGAGGGCATGAACTTAATCTGCACCATGCACTGTTTAACATAAACCTGTACATCAAAGAAGGACTACAAAAGAAAATTGGGCACAGATCAGAGTTAATCAAATATTTATCACGCTATAAACCACAAAATGTAAAGCAATCAATATATAGGTAAATGCATGAGAGTAAATCTTTGATGTCCTTAATACAAATCTATAATATATAGATGATGGAAACAGATATGCTGCAAATAAAGTGAAATAAATAGAGGTACATGTATATATATATGTCTTCAAAAAAATACTTGTAGAGAGTTTGACTGGTAAATGGTAAGTCTACTGCTTAACCTTAACCCTCTCAGTAACATAGTCTGAGAATCCTATGTCATAAAACTGGAATATTAGAAACTAAAATGGAGCCCACTTGCTTTGATCCATGTCCCTTTCATAGACTTTAGACCCATCAGTCTGTTTAAAGGTATATTATTTTTTGCACAAATTACAAAATTCTGTAAAACGATCAGGAAGCACTCAAACAAAATATATTTACTCTAGTTGGTAAAGATATGACTGAGACTGAACAATGATGCAAGATTCAAATAATGCCTGAAGAAAAAACATGTATGTATAGTGGTTTGCCTCAGCTTTTCTTTCACATGTAGAGGTCTAGAAAAAGTAATATTGGGTGTGAAAATGACATCTCTTTGTCTACATGATTATGTCTTATCAAAAGGTTGACTGGAAATACCCTTGTAATCATTTTCTATTGTTTGAGTTGCTGAGATTATGATAGTTAAAATGAAAACACTTAGTCAACAGTCTGTAGATTACAAGCAGAAGACCAGGACAAAAATCTGTTTTCTATGTAACAGTCAATACAACTCAAATAAAAGTTTTTTTTAATTCCTATAGTCATGAGGATGTTCTTTAAAAGAAAATTTTAATTTAGTCCCTGCTTCTCACCACTTTACAGTTTTGAGCTGCAAGAGAGGTAATTTCAATAAAGGAATAAAGCCAGAGAGCTTCAATATTTGAGATCCACTATGAATCCCTGTTTACAAATAAAGCAATGTGCAAGGAGTAGTCTTGCATCCAGACCTTCAAAGAGGAGCAAAGCCCCTGAGCTTCAATATTTGGGTTCAACAGTGATAGTTTGTTTACAGATGAAGCCATGTGAACTCTCCTGCATGGGCTAGTCTTGCATCAAGTCCTACATGTATATGTACAAAGAGAAGCGAAGATCCAGAGCTGCATTATTTGAAATCCACAGTGAACTGTTGAAGCTATGCAAATTCATATGCACAAGGTAGTCTTGCATCAAGACCTACAAAGAGGAGCAAAATCCCCGAGCTTCAATATTTGAGTTCCATGATTATCTGTTCACGGATGGATCAAGGCAAAGTCTGCACAAGGTTGCCTAGCATGTAGACCTACAAAGAAGAGCAAAGCCCAAGAGTTTCAATATTTGAGTTCCATGATGATCGGTTGTTTACAGATGAAGCAATGTGGGTTCATCTGCACAGGGTAGTCTTGCGTCAAGACCAACACAAAGGAGCTACATGTAAACCCCAGCTGCAATAATTGAGTCGCATACTTAAAAACAACAGACAAAATGGTTTCTCTCAAGAAGGTGTCTGTGTGTGTGTGTGTGTGTCTGTCTATCTGTGTGTGTGTGTGTGTGTGTCTATCTATCTGTCTGTCTGTGTGTGTGTGTATGTGTGTGTGTGCTTGTGTGTGTGTGTTTGCAGATTGCAGAAGCTTGCATGTACAAGTTCCAAAGACACCCACATAAAATTGTTTTGTCATGCCCTGGGAAGAGGACCATTCACTGTCAGTGACGTGACTCAGTCCAGGGGCACTGAAGCATGATGTTGTTCTTTGTTGTTGTTTTTTATATGAAATGTGGGTGTGGGCGTTATACTGTACATGTGCACACCATGCTACATGGTACCTTGAGTTGGAATGACTTAGAAGTTGATAAAAACATACAAGAGAAAAGAGGGCGGGGGAGGTAAAGGCAATTTTTGCTAAATTCTTTTGCAGATGTAGCTTCCTAGAAAGCCCCCAAATGAGGTTGAAATGATCTGGAATAAGAACATTTCCGCTTCCAAGTGCAGTACCATCTCAGGAGGGGGGGGGGTTAACACTGCATTTCATTATTTAGATTACAGGTACACTGTAGCCCCTTAATAAAAAGTATCAATTTGGGTTCTTTTGGAAGAAATATAAACCTTCCTTTCCTCCTCTTCCATGTCTCAGTCATAAATATATAGACCCCCCCCCCCAAAAAAAAAAAAAAAAAAAAGTCAATCAATGAATCAATGAATCAATGAATACATTAATAAATAAATAAAATAATAATAATAGTTCCTACAGTGCGAAGAAATATTCATACATATGAAACAGCAAAACAAGTTCATGCCATTAAATGCCTGCCAAGAGATGGCAGCAAACACATAACTTCCCTGTTTGCCTCATATTCACTATCCTAGGGCTTTAGCACAAAGGTTGTCACCTTATGGGAGTACTCCTTTTTTTTATTAAGGTTAATGCCCAACACACAAATATTTTCACAACTAATCAACATAAAATCTGACAGAATTATGTCATTGGATATGTCACATAAATATCAGTATTGAATTATTATTAATGCAAATCCCAGCAACACAATCCATATGTCTGGTAGGTAACTTATAAGTAAGGAGTAGTAGTGGTACTGGAGAAGACTGGTAACGTCCAATTCTTAGTTGATTTTAAGTTCACATGAACCAAAACCTCAAAATTATCAAATCGACAAGCATATCATACCCCAATGCACCATCACACCTCGATACATAAGCCACAACATTTCCTTTATTTTGTAGACTAAAAGTTGCTGTAATTTTTGCTAGGTCTTGATCCACAAAACAGCCGGAAAAAAAAGTAAATACCGCATTTCCTACATGTAAGTGACTGGGTGTTGATCTTCAGTCCTTGCAGTAGTCCCATCTCATGAAATGTATGTTGGATAAGTATTTCCTACTAACAGATTGATACATTGTCAAATGATGGTAACGCATCATATCAGCTAACATGTAAATCATGAATCATAATTCTTTAAGATGGGCAAAACTGTGCTCTGTATTTGAGGTAAGCTGTGAACAATATCTATTTAGGTAACACAGAGATATCAATAGGGATTGTTGTTCGAATCCAAATGTTATCTGGGCGCATAACTCGCTGTTCAAATGCTAATCTTATTCATTACCAAGACTTTGAAAGGCCTCAACTTGGACTAACATTAACGTTTGACCTAATGTAAGTATGTAAGTTAACAATAAAAGATAAAATAATAGAGACCTAAATAGTCAATAATGATGGTTGATTCATTATCTATCTGCATGACTGTCATTGTTAGACCTACATGTACATTGTAAATCTCACCGTAACTTTAACTAATCTTACTTTAGCTTTAAAAGGCCTCAACACACATGCAACTTAATATTTAAACTAACGTTATAAAGTTAGTGACCTGTTACTGTACATACCCAGACTACCTACATGTACATCTAGTACTAGAAAGCACCCTCCAATCCCCCCCCCCCCCTCCCTTGTTTAAGATCCCTTGCAATCTTTTCATCTCTACCTTCTTCCTAGCTCTCATTTTTTCTATTCCCCTTTCCTCTTGGGTCATCATTCCTCTTCATCTATCTTTCTCCTGCCTTAGCCTTAATTTCTCTCCATCTTCCCTCTCCCTTCTTCACCCCCTGGTTTTCATAAGAGCATTTAATCAACAAGAAAAAACTTGGGCTGACTTAGTTAAAGCCTAATTGTTTTTTTCTTCAAAACGTGAAATAGCCTTTTATGTCAGTTGAACAGGTGAAGAAGTAGGCTAGGACCCCGTTTACAGTGCGAGGCTAGGCCTGAGGCCGGCCTGAGGCAGGCCTGAAATGCACTGTAATAGGGGTCCTATACCTTCTCTTATACTGCTAGGTTCGGTTTTAACTGTGAAAACATAATCTCGAAAAAAGTAATCTGTTAACTATAATCGTGGCATTCTTTAGGAACATTCTGTAATCACAGAAATCTTGCAGATCTACTCATGTGAAAGCTACTGTTATTAATATCACCATATCCCGGCAAATGTGAGTCATATACATGCAGGCCATCAATTTGCCTACCGGTATATGCCCGATCAAAACCATATTTAGAAATAAATTGTACAACTTGTACACGTGTCTTATCACTGTATTACTTGTATTACGCATGGTCATTGAGTAAAGTACCTGGAAATTAATTTCTGCCGTAAAAATCTAGTTAGTGGTCAATATATGATGGGGGCCCATTCTTACCGGAGATACGATTTGAGATGAAAACAAATATGAATTTTAATATTCTCTCAGGCTATTTCACACATACTGATGCTATAAATTTTCGAAATAAAAATACTATATGTACAACATTTTAAGTTAACACTTACTTATGGTAGTATTTTCAGGGCAAAACTGTCAGCCTGTCGATATTTGTCGTCAGACATGCACGTCTCCTTAAATATCGCAACGTTTATGTATATGGTCTTTGGTCAATGGTCTTTTCCTGATCAAATTTGTGTTCGATTTTATGGTGACTTATGCTGTGCTGAAGGTATGCACACAGCAGCCAAATTTACACTTTCAGTTGGCCACCAACACAGTCACTGAACAAGAGTCAGCAAGAATTTTGGAATAAACACAGTCTCAGCGTAGCACTGTAATTAGCTGGCGAAAGCATTTCGTCTGTGTACTCAAATTCTGCTGAATCGCATTGTGTGTTAAGTGAAACCGCCGGGGAAGTGTCCTAGCAGAATTGCATCATATTTATTGAAAATTCATATATGATATGATATGTCTACATCCATGGTGAAAGTTACATGAATGTACATGGAAAAATAACAAAGATATGCGAAGATGAATTTTCAGAAATTTAATTTCTCCATTCCGCACGCGTGCATTTTGACCATTGGAAATTCAAAATGATACGCCCCTTTTCGTCATTTTAATTGTAGTGCTACGCTGAGCCTGAACAGACTCTCTGGTGACCATAAAATTGTGATTTGCAATAGCTTAAAATTTCATACAATAATTTGATGAACTTGCAAGGTTTTGTACTTGCGTCGCTCGAGCAAAATGTTGTGCCGCAGGTGATTCCATAGTCCCACGCACCAGCTATCAACTCCGTAGGCAAAACGGCCTAAAAATTAGTATAGCCAGAACAACTTAGTTTACCAAAATAAAATAAAATCACTTGCAGGTCGCCTTATTTACTCCTTGCACTAATTTAGATCTACTATCCATGTTAAAATGAAAGGAATAATCTTTTATTCACAATTCCAAGTAGTTTTGTTGATCAGGTTTTACAGCTCGTCAGATTCTAATCTTCAGCAAAATTTGTGTAAAATTTTGTTGCTCCGTAGGCCCACAATAAACACGTTACAGGGTGGACGATAGTTGGCTAAAAGAATAATATGGTTATTTACATCAAGGCTTTGCACACAATTAGCCCTCGGGACATACAGTACAGTATTTGTGCTTTGAAGTTGTGACCATTTATCATTTAGAAATAACTAAAAAAACTCCCATCAAGTTGGTAGTTTTATCTATTCATCAATTGCACATTGTATGTAAATGTTCATTATAATATACATGTAGATACCACATTTTTACTTTTGTCAGCCACAACATTGGATATGAGAGCTTCTACATGTTATGAGCTTAATAATACCTTCACACTCCGATGAAGATTAACCGAGGGGAAAATTTCTCTTTGTATTCTAATACTGTATGCCATATATTTAGCAAGTCTTTTTTCTTAAATCTGGACTTCTAGACAATTTCACGCTTGGTTGAATTTGTGATCAAGGAGTTCTAGTACTAGTAGTACATGTGCGAGTGCACATTGTATTCATATTTTTTCGAGTTGTTAAATTCGCAAATCGCACCCGACGAGCAAAATTCCCGAAAATAAAAACCCCAAGAAATATATGGCATCTACAGTATTAGTCACACGGTTAACATAGCAGAGAGGACATGTGCCACAAAAGCTGAATGGGAACAAATCTTTGATTTGGTAAGCTGATATGATTTTGAAGGTATGGGGGGCATGACTTGAATGTATGAGTCATAGGAAGACTTTTTAACAGTTTTCAGATCAGTGGATTTCATGTCCCCAAAATTCCAGTGGACCAGAACATGTATGTAACAGGTATGGTCATAACATGGGCACAAGCCAACCATTTTCATTCCAATATTTATTTTTGCTAGTGCGCTAAGGAGTCCGTGGTGAGAATGACCCATCATTTTGTTTCAAGAATCAAGTCAATTTCCACTTCTAATATCGTGAATGTAGTTCTTAAGGAGTAGGTTTAGTGTCTTTTATTTTCAGTGGTATCAACACTAATGTATTATTGTATTTGTTTAATGGCTACAGTCTACAGTAGGGACGCCCATGTGTCACTAGATGGCGCTACACACGTAAGCGCGAAAACGGAATGGCAAAATGGTGGGCGCAGTTTGCGAGTTGCGTGATCTGGTCGGGTAGCGGCCTACCGATGTAGCATATTATCGAAGTAAATTCATGGGTTGAGATTTTGAGCTCGGCAACCCTGTGAGTTCTTCTTTCATTTGCGACAAAAAGTTTTGGGAAAGCTGCGGTGATCGAGCAAGATCAAAACATTTTACGGTAAGTTTTTGAAAATCCACTTCACTTTTTCAAGAATCATGGTGAAAACGAAAATGTTCCGTTATGAGGTACAATTTGAAACAAATGTAATGTCAAGAGTAAATACTGAGCTTCTATTTTGCTTTTGATTTATAACGTTTTACAAAGGCGCAGTTGTGCCGAAAAAGGGTTTTATGAGCCCATGTCTAGATCTATGAATATGCGGTGTTGATGAATTTTATGAAATTCTGGAGGGGGCAACGACAATCGTCGCAAAATTCTAAGCCTGGCTTGTTGGCTGCTATGACAGCTCCGCTACCATGCCGCAGCCGCCACAGGCAGCCACCCATTACTGGCTAAACCCGAACCGCTCGGATCGGCGCTATAGCTCACCGCGATGCAAGGCTTGCAGTCACGCACTTTACTATATCGAAACATGTATCGACTGTGCTGCGCCGTTCGCATGCGCCCACCGCAAGCTTGCAGTTAAGTCCGATTGGTAATATGCATGGATGTATGCCTGACGTAACAATAGGCTGGCTGATCCCGTGCAGTTTCAGCAACCCACCGGAATATACGCTAAGCATGTACAGGCAGAGTGTTAATCAATATTAGCAATTACGCAAATTTTGTGTATAGTGCAGTGGCATTGTCTGCGACTCGGAGTCGGAGATGATGCTAAAATCTTGTTTAAATAAATACTTTCCTTGTTATTTTTCCAATATCAATGATTTCTATGGATTATCAATAGTGCAAGCAAGCATGAGCATTAGCATTTTTAAAGGTTTTAATATTTTGTTGGCGTCCCAATCTACAGTAACTTTAGGTTCATTGATCTGAAAACATTATGACATGTCCATCAGTGTGGAAGGACCATGTCTTCTTAGCAAGTTTCCCAGATTCCAAGACCAGTCCAAGTGTGATCCAAAACAATACTCAATAGTTCTCCAAATATTACAAATCCCTGAAACAACTGCAGCTTTTCAACATGGCACACAACATTTTCTTGACATTTGAAGGAAGATCTAGAGGATCGTCTCACCCTAAAATCCTCTTGGGAGAAGTGAATTTGAAGAGAACAGAGGGTTGGTCTCACTTTGAAATTTGAGTTTGACTGAATCAAGTCTCAAGTTTACTTTGTTTTGTCATGTTTGTGGCATCCAATTAACAGAAATGTTAAAGTAAAAGACTCCTATTTCCAGTATGTGTAACCCCAATGACTACTGCAGGAACATTCAATTTATTCTTATAACATGTGGTATAAATGTAAAATGGCACAGGAGAGTTTAATTTCAGCAATTACAAAAACAAGTTGAGTGGATAAAATTTTAAAAGTGCAACACCAATTCACAATACGCAGGACTGAACAAACCCTACGCACTGTGTTGACGAGTGTAGCAAGGGCGGTGGACGTGTGTGCGCTCACCGGGTCTACATGAAACCCATCCACGGGAGCTTACCTTGTTTAACATGGCCTTTTTCTGTGCTCCCTCTTCCCCTTCTGTGGTCATGAATCCAAAAAGTCGGCTGAAATAAAGAGAAAAATAGGTAATGAACGATTTTTCCTCAATTATACGTTAGCTTGAAGTCATAAAGATGCAAAACAAGTCACTTTTCAGAAAGGTCATAAGAATTTACCTATCGTATGCAGTCGACAAATCTACTTCAGCGGGAATGGGAGCACTGGAAGTCATGACTTGTCCCACTTGTTCCGTCATCATTTTCCAACATTCTAGCTCAATATTTCCCTTGTCTACATTTCCAGGACCTTACAAGGAGCTGGAACATACTGAAAAGGAAAAGGTTGTCTGAAAAGGAGCAGTCAATTTAAGTTGAAGTTGGAAAGATGTGTACGGGATAGTCCGCGAACGTACACAGCCAACAGCGCGCTATACGCTAGCAAACTCTGTACACGCTCGTATATTTACTACGTTAGCGCCCGGACATCTTTTGTAACACGGGTGTACATTGGCTGGAACGTAGTCACATGACCGGGTTAGCTGCGGGGATTTGATTTTTCGGATGAGGTTATTATTACAAAAATTAGAATTACAATAATAATTACATAATAAGTTTTATATCAACACAACTTTCGTTCTTTATCATTTCCTTCCTCCAGTTTTAAAACCGTCGTCTGAAAAACGTGAGATCGGGTATATTGAATGCTTCCTATCACAAGCGGGTCTCTTCAGACACTTCAACTTGGATGAAAGTAACTGTGCGCGGTTACGTAATTTTATTACCACGCGGCCTATAGGCATACACATCAATCTTGGATTCTTTGTTTACAAACAAAGGGTGTGGAAAATGATGGAGCTGTTCTGATGTGCGCCTTTTAATTGTTCTTTACCCGAAAATAGTGGCCACACGGGAATTGCAAAAAAATATCTTTTTCGAACAATTCGTTAGGTCTATATATATATTCCTGAGCACGTTTTGAGTCGATCACGGTTGCTTTATCTCTCTTAATTGTAAATCTACTGCTAATTGATTAAAACAACCGAGGGACTCAATGAAGCTACCCCCCCCCCCTCCCTCAACTGGCACACACGCACCTACACATACACACACACACACACACACCTTCTCCCCTTTCCAACACTAAAAAAAAAAGGTAGGGCCTACGTAAGATATGCCATTTAACCTATACCATGATACTCTAAAACTAGTTTAAAACTCCGTTTGTTAGCCTTTTTCAATGGAATAATGAAAATACTGCTCTTTTTATCTCATCAGTTTTCAATTGCGTCAAAGTCTACAAGATAGGCCCATAGGCTTTACTTATCGGCTTTTACTGTTATTTTACAAACATTGAAATCAAGAATGCACGATTTATCCCACAAACACAAAAACAAACATTAGAAGGGTACTGACATAGGTTAAAATTAATTCGTAAAAAAGTACAGAAAATAAAAAAAACCTACAACTTTTGAAAGCTTGCATGCATGCTTACATGCCTTTTGGAAGATCAGTCATCATCGAGTCTAAGTAGGGTACGTGTGCAAACTAATTAATTGGCTTATAGCATCAGCAGGTGGTGTAGACAGGTTATGATGTTGGTGTTGTCTGTGTGTGGATGTGGTGTGTGTATGTATTAGCTCTATGATGTGTGTGCGTGCTTCTTTCGTGTTTTTTTCTTTCGTGTTTTTTTTTTTTTTTTTTTTGATGTGTCGTTTCGGTTGTTTTTTCGATATCTGTTGATGTCATGTTTTGTCACCATTGTATTATGGGGACAAATCCTGACAATGGTTTGTGCACCGCGCATGCGAATTGTGCTTGGATCGAAAGAAAGCAATAGAGGGCGTCCCGCAAGACATACTATTTACAGGTCCTATAGGGTTGTACAAACTGGGAAGGGCAAGGTCGATATGGTATGGTTCAGGCAGGGATGTGTTATGGAAGGATGTAAAGCAACTTTCTTCCTTTGAACCCATGTGCCAAGCCGCTGAAAAGTTATGTGTTCTCAACAGGTGCTGTTCAGGTGTTTGAACAATTATGAACATGATTGTGTGGCAACGGCTTCTCAGAGAGAACAAAAGAAATGTACAGTCTCATTTCGCTTGCCCCGTTCTGTTAATGGCATTAATACTTCCTTGAGCATAACAGGTATCAGCAAACACAAATAAACAAGTTTTTCAAGTGAAATATCTCTGTTTCACGCAAACACACACAAACGCCGTTAATGATAATACACAGCTTAATATATCATTTTGAGAGTGGTTGAATCCCCCAAATGCACAAGTTGTCGGAATGTGAAGAAATTGGTCGATTTTGTAAGTAATACAAATAGCTTATATGTCCGATTTTTAATGATTCCTCAATACTTTTCGAAATAAAAGCAGAGTATTAGGATCTATCATTATCTGCCGTTAACTTCCTTATAGTTTGCAAACGAATTTGTCAAAAACAAAACGTCTACAGATAAATGGGAAATTAAATAAATTTCTTTTCAAGTTGACATCAGCTAAATGTCGGCTCGGCACATGGAACATCAAAGCATTGTCATGATTATGGAATGCTTTTGACATTCATGAGCACGCTTTAGAACCCATACAGATGTTTGAATATATTATGCTCGAGTTTTTACTCCTTCGTAACACCTCCCTGGTTCAGGGTTCACACAGTCTGTGAGGTCGCATTATTCCGATTAGGGATGTGTTATGGAAGGATATGAAACAACTTTCTTTCTTTGAACCCATGCGTGGCACCGCCGAAAACAAATGTCTTCTCAGCATGTGCTTTTCAGGTGTTTTAATAATAACGAACAGGATTGCGTAGCAACGGTTTCTCGGGTAGAACAAAAGAAATGTAGAGTCGTATTTCGCTTGTCCACTTATGTTGGATTGCATCAATACTTTTGTGAGGAAAAGAGATATCAGCGAACAAAAATAAACAGTTTTGTCAACTAAAATATCTCAGTTGCAAATGCACGCAAGCTCTGTTAATGAAAATGAACAGCTTAAGATATAATTTTGATAATGATTGAATCCCACATTTGCGGAAATCTGCGGAAAGTGAAGAAATTTGTTAATTGTGTAAGTAAGAATGCTATCTTACATCTCCGTTTGTGCATCATTCAACAATTATTTAGAAGAAAACCGAGTACAGGATCTTTAGTGGTGTTGCCCGTAACTTTCTTGAAAATTGCACAAACATGTGATAAGAAACATAGCTTCCAGAGACAAAACAGTGAATTAAAGATATTGCTTTCCAAATTGACAGCAGCTAACTGTCGGTGCCGCGCATGGGACTTCAAAGCATTATAGTGATTGTGGAATGCTTTTGGCATTTATTTGCACGCTGTAGTGTCCATACAGATGTTTGAATATATTATGCTCGAGTTGTTTCTCCTTCCTAACACATCCCTGTTCCGATTCAGCAGATCGTCACCACTTCTCTTTTCGTCAAGTGCATGGATATTGTATTAGTATACAACAGTGCTGTATGATAAATTAGTTCTATTGTCATTAACACCATTATCACCATCACTACCATCACCAGAACCACCATCATCATCATCACCACCTAAACCATCATCACAATCACAGCCATTACCACCATCGCCACCATTACCATCGTCATCGCCGTAATCTCCATCACCACCATCACCACCATTACCATCGTCATCGCCGTAATCTCCATCACCACCATCACCAACATCATCGCTCTCACCACCACAATCACCAGTCTTCATCACCACCACCATCATCATCTTTATCATCATCACCATCATCAACACCCTCACTACCATTACCACCATCGTGACCATCTTCATCATAGCCACCATCCATACCACCACCACCACTATCCCCATTATTCCCATCACCACCACCACCACCACCACCACTATCACCATTATTCCCATCACCACCACCACCACCACCACTATCACCATTATTCCCATCCCCACGACCACCACCATTACAGTGGGGTGGATAAGCGACAAATATGAAATTAATTGTGCACTTTTGTGTACAAGCACCAAATTTGGCACACATGTTCAAAATCATATTTGGAGCAATATTAGATATAGAGGCATCTCAAAATGTTTTCAGGGGCGCCTGGTGGCAGCCCCCAAAGTGCCACAGGGGCCCTAATATGTTATTTTTACTTCTTTTCGAAAATGCACGGCCGGACTTGATAACAACCTTGATAGGAATCATCCTTAGGTAATAGGGACCTTACTTTGTTTAAATGTGTGGTCATAAGTGGCAAGAGGGCCGGGGGATAGCCCCCAAACCCCTATGGGGGCATTTTTCTCTTATTTTGGGACATTTTCTCAAAAATGAATAACTGAATTTTAACCAAACTTGATAGAAATCATCCTTAGGGTACACAAGCGGCAAATGGCTGGGGAAGGGGGGGGGGTAGACCCCAAAACACCCCCAGGGGAAAATTTTCTTTTATTTTTTTAATACTTTCTCTCAAGAATAAATATCTGGAACTTTGCATTGTATGAAAAGAATATCACCATGAATCTATCCAGTTATATTTGATACGGAAATAGTATTTGCATCACTATTATTTCATATTTTGAGCACTAGCGATTGTTTTTTCACTGTTACCTGTTAGTTAGCTCCTTGCCATTTGTGTCCCCCCCCCCCCCATTCTAACAATTAAAGGTCCCTAATACCTAAGGATGGTTCTAGTTATTTATTCTTAAGAAATAGTATTAGAGAAATAAAAGAAAATTTTCTCCTGGGGCGTTTTGGGGGCTACCCCCCCCCCCCCCCCCTTACCCAGCTTCTTGCCACTTGTGTACCCCAATTTAACAGCTAATAGTCCCTATTAACTCAGGATGGTTCCTATCTAGTTTTGTTAAAATCCAGTTATTTATTCTTGAGAAAATGTCCAAAAATTTCCCCAGGGGGCGTTTGGGTTTTGGTTTGGGTTTTTGGATACTTCTGGATTCAATATGGGGCAATTGCTCATTTCATTCGGGTTACTGACATATCTGTGCATCTTTTTGAGGCTTTCTATGTATGTTGATCCGTCTACACTTTTAAAGGGTTACTAAATTAGAAAAATAAGTTTCCACTAATATGTAAAATTATCCATTTAAAACAAAGTTCACATTCGTTTGCCGCAATAAAGTCTCATTTTGACGAAAATTTGAAAAAAAAAAACGCACGCCTCCAGTGACGTATGAGAAGTCAAAATGCCATAAATGCCAACGGCGTAAATAAAATATTTTGTTCACGCCATTCAAACAATACATTACCAATGGGAACCCCAAAGCTCCGAGGTTTGTCTGAGTAGCAACAACTAATACATTCAAAGTGCATTCCATCCATTGAATCCGAATGACAAGATACAGGTGAACGCAATAACGCGTTACTACGCAGTTAGGGGGAAAGTTGTGAATACATTACGAAAATGGTCTATTGTTGACTTCCATACAATCTATGGAATTTTTACTTCTCATACGTCACTAGAGGCGTGCGGTTTTTTTTTTTCAAATTTTCGTCAAAATAAGACTTTATTGCGGCAATTTTCCCGCCATCCGTCGGACCCGCCTGTTTTAATCAAGGAAACTGGTCACGCGTGACCATGGACCTCGCATGGATGGACTGCGCTCGGATAGACTTCCTTTGATCTATGATGACCACCGCCTCATAAAAATTCAATACATTCAGGTGTTTTAAACAATTAGCTGTATTTCCAATTAGGCAGTGCTTCATCTGAATAACAAAAGAAAAGAAGAAGGATGAAGATGGGTAAATGATATGGGTGATTATGTAATAAAGAATGTTCAACAAAAGAGCCAGATGTGGGGATGGAATGAATGAGCACATCTGAATAGGAAAGGAATAAAGCTGATCAGAGAATAAGGGTATTGACCGATAAGATGAATACGAACATAAGAACCTATTTAAATTGAATTGAATACAAATTGAACTGAATTCCAAGCAGAACTGAACCAATGCAAATGACTTTGTGGAAACTGCCAGGCAGTCTCCACTCCTCAACAAAGTGACGTCCCTAATTCACTTAAAGATGTCTTACTTTCAGTTTGATTCAAGAGGCAACTTTTTTTAAATCTTTTGTTTTTTCAAAAGTGTTCAAAGTTGTATTTAATAGCCAGCACAACTCTGCTGTACTCATAGCTCCCTCCCCCCCCCCCCACTCTCCTCCCTTTTGAATTTTCCTCTCGCTCATTCGCTCCCATATGATTTCGGTCCAAATGCCTAGTTTCGTAGGATTCTTGGTTGATGATTTGAAAAAGGGGAATCAAGCAATGTCATGACGTGTTTTTTAAGCCTTTTCAGCCGGTCATTTACATTCAGGAATTCGTAGTGAGTGGTCACTCGGGTCGGGGGTTATATGAAATGAAGGCAACCGACTGGCACGACAGTCGAGACTGGCACGACAGTCGAGACTGGCACGACAGTCGAGACTGGCACGACAGTCGAGACTGGCACGACAGTCGAGACTGGCACGACAGTCGAGACTGGCACGACAGTCGAGACTGGCACGACAGTCGAGACTGGCACGACAGTCGAGACTGGCACGACAGTCGAGACTGGCACGACAGTCGAGACTGGCACGACAGTCGAGACTGGCACGACAGTCGAGACTGGCACGACAGTCGAGACTGGCACGACAGTCGAGACTGGCACGACAGTCGAGACTGGCACGACAGTCGAGACTGGCACGACAGTCGAGACTGGCACGACAGTCGAGACTGGCACGACAGTCGAGACTGGCACGACAGTCGAGACTGGCACGACAGTCGAGACTGGCACGACTGTGTTTTAGTTTTTTAGTTTTAGTTTTAGTCTCTACCCTCTCCCGGCCTTTCCGTGAGCAGAACGACCGTTCACTATGACGTCCAGAAAGCAAATGACTTCATAAGGAAGTGTAACAAATACCCACACTAACCTCAATACATTTCTTGACCACGTTTCTTTTTAATTGTCAGTCAAAAATCCTACTGTAGGGTGGGTATTTGTTCATTTGAATTATCTTTTGTTTAGTTTATCTTTAGTCTTGTTTGGTATTTAGTTCAATGAAGTTGGTATTTAGTTCAGTTCTGTTTTGAATTATATTCGTATTCAACTTATCAGTCATTATCCTACTTCTCTAATTACCTTCATTCCTTTCCTATTCAGATGTGCTTATTCATTCCATCCTCACACCTGGCTCTTTTGTTGAACATTATTGATTATATAATCACTCAGATCATTTACCCATCATCATCTTTCTTGCTTTCATTGGTTTATTTGTTAAATAGGGTCCCTACATTTTGTTGGCCTGCTCCATTCCTTTTATTTATATTGGTTATTTTTTTTTACTTAATTTGAATATGCAAATGTACTTTATGTTAATTATGTGCAAGCGAGAAAATCTTGCTGTGAGGAAAGAGCCCCAGAATAAATGAGTGCACCTCAGGCATGTCAGGACTTCAAGTCTGCAAGACCTATTTTTTGTGTTCCATCATGTAGTGCAACTGAATGAAAAACTATACGGCCAAAAATCTTGTAATCTACTACTAACTGGGCAAGAAATGGTACGCATATTACGCCTAGTAATAGTAATAACAGTGTGATCCAACCTGTAAATGAATGAAAAAGGAGTCGGACAAAAAATCTTGGAACAAGATGGATTTGAACATGCAATCTTCTGTACAGGGCATTTCATTCATTTACAGGATGGGGCATCAGCAGCGTCGTCAACATTATTATCATTATCATCATCATCAACACCATCATCATCACATTTAACACTACTTTTGCTACCACCAGTCAGTATGTTGTATCCGTAGGAATTAAACGAAACACATATTACAAGCATCAAATAATATTTTTGTTTAAATAATGAAAGAAGCAAGTGTTGTTTCAACCTATTATGTTGTGTCACCAAAGCGCTAAGCGCATGATGTTTTATCAGTCACTCGTTTATAAAATGCACAAATAGGGCAATGGCATTGCTATCATGGTTATAAATATATAATATGTCTGATGTATTTAGGATCATAATAAGAAGACCAAAATAAAAATCATATTTTCAATTGATTTTACTGCTCTCCCTTACACATGCCAAGAATCGTCTGGTGCTTCAATATAATTAGTTTCAAACTGAAAATCAGGTTTGCATGAGACTCTAGCCTATAGTGTCTCTACTTTTAATAAGAAATAAATGAGATTTCCATTTGACCATCGGAAAATCAAAGAAAGCCCTCGACGTGGTTTCATTGTTTTTCGAAATTGTTACGTAACGCGAGATTCGAGTTTATCGATTTCACTATATTAAAATACCCTCGGGCCGATAAAGACGGTTGTTACGTCAAAAGCAACAGTGCGGGTTAATTTCAATAGGCCTGTACAGTACAAGGAAGAGGGGTGAGAGCAAATAAGGTAACATCTACCACGGAGCTAACTAAAATGAGCACTATATCTAAATGCCATGTACAAATAGATAAATGCAATAAACAATCAACATTCAAGTAATCATTTTGGGCCCTTTCTTGGGACGAATGCACTTCGATTATCACATCACTTTAAAGATTATTTTTAAAGCTTCTCGCACGCAAATTGAATTGTTTGTCAGGAATTTGGCGGGGAAAAGGAACGGGTGACATTATACGTATATGTGAATGTATGTACACCTGTATGTATGTATGTATGTGTGTGTGTGCTCGCAGGTGTGTGCGTGCGTGACTTGTGAGTATGTGTGTGTGTGTGTGTGTGTGCGTTTGTGCGTGTGCACGGTGTGTTTGTGTGTGTGTGTGTATGGGTGTATGTGTGTGTGTGAAATCACCGGTTAAGATTTCGGCATAATAGTTTGCTTGGGCTGCCCCTTTCCTCCATACAGAAAAGTTGGCTGCAGTAATGATGTATTACGGGTACATGTGTGGGAGTGTGTGTGCGCGAATGTGTGGGTGTGTTTGTACGAATGTACATATTTGGAATTGTGTATGTGTGTTTAAGTATGTGTATGTATATGTGTGGTCATGAGTTTATTTGTGACATATCGTAGGAGAAGTATTGTAAGAGAACATAACGATCTTGAGTCCACGATATCTGCGAAGCATGATCGATATCCTCCCCTATCGGCCTATGCTGTTGACTTTCGGGCGCCACCATTCTATTCTTGTCAATACGGTTGCCTAGCCTGCTAAAGAATCGCGGTATAATTGTACTCGCGCTGGGCGCCGGCATTTTAAAGCGCCGCCCAAGTTGCCGTCGGAAGATATAAACCGAAATGACCGCTTAGCAAGAAATTACTTAACTTGCGAGTCGTGAAAGATTGTACTGCGAGCAGAAATATGCGCAGATGAGGGGTTTGTCTTCTATTTTTCGTCCTAGATAATAACGAACAACGTACTTCTACAGCAGCCACCGAATTGTATGGTCACAAGCATAATGACGTTTGAACATTAATGCGAGGTTTGTTCAGCTTAGATATCTGAAGAAGATTTCAAAACACTTTGTAGGAACTGCCCTTTGCCCTTTGGAGTCGGGCATCAGTAGATTCAAGGTGGTCTGACTTCATATTTCTTTTTTCCTGAATGGTCAATCTTTCCTGAATGGACAATCCTCGGGCGTCATTGTGAGCGGGACTTTCATGTAGCGTTGGATGCGGTGGGACGTCGTCATTCGCGGAGTCGTTTGATTTCTTGCTTTGGATGGATGAGAATTAAGTTTATCGCACATATGGCGTCGCGTTTGACGCGACGAGAGACACTAGTCATGTGGTGCCTCGTTGTTCTGCTCATGTTGGTAAGTAACAACCAAGTATGCGAAACATTCATGTGTATTTCTTTATGAATTTGTATATTATGTAACTTTACATCATACTTATTCAAATGTCAACGGTTGGATTTAAATACAAATATAAGCATGGATATTTAAAACACAATAATAAAAATACAAACTATCGTTTCGCATACAATCCATCGTAAGTGACTTCGTAGTTCAGAGTTTGATTGTTATGGGACTTTTTATATAATCACCTTAAATTGATACAATATATTGCACTGTACACTGAAGAACATGTTAATGCAGATTCACATCCTATTACATTTAAATATGTCAATAAAATAAGAACTTTGAGTACGTATATGGCTTTCTTAGCATGCTTAGACGTCTAGATTTCTAATAAGGTAACGGGTATAGAACATTTTGGTCTGCTGTTTCCAGGATAACACCGTTAGAAGAGCTGTGCGCTGTTCTCCTCCGGGTCTTTGGCCATTTTTCATCAAGATGTGCGTAATTTATGCACGACTTCACGCACAACTGGTAACCAGTTCTTGTGCTTAATAAGATGTGTTCCTGTTTCAACATAGTGGCAGTGAATTTCCTACAATCCTAATCAAATCTGACAAAGTGTCAACTTTGTATTCAGACGCTTGTTAACAACAAGCATTTTGATCTACAAAGATCAGATTTTAACTTAAGCTGATGGCAATCAAAATCAGTGAGTATCTGATTTCGCACCAAGAACAGGGCACCAGTCCTGCATAAAGTCGTGCGTAACTAAGCATACAATGGTAAAACCCCCTTCGGGTTACATCAATCAAAAACGATAACAAACATGTGACGCTTATTTGTAACAATTACATTATAGATTTCTCACTTAAATATTCAAATTTTGCATAGAAGAAATGAGCATAAGATTGGCACATGACCAGAAACCAGCTCTCGCGTAATGTCGTTTAATATTTTATCCCTCTGCAATTGAGCTAATCGATCAATTATCATTTGACCTTCGCAATAATGCGCCCTAATGGTCCATCGTATTGTATAAATTATTCAAAGTATCGCTGAATGATTGCATGACTCGTATATTGTTGTACTGCGCTACACAATTTAACATCGTCGCAATAACAGCAGTGTATACATTCAGAATTCAGTATTTTATATGGAGTTGAAAATGAAAAAAACGAAAAAAATCGCATCTAATCAAACGGACATAAAACATATATAATGCTAAATAATATATTATGTTACTAAACATGCATGTAGCTGAATGCACCATGGAGATGACACCATGGAAGTAGCGAGAATCGATTTTTATGTAATATATACTTGACTGTGACCTTTTACAACAGGTCAGATAATGAAGCTATTGTCATTTCCGCAGTGGTTACATGACGGACTTGCTGATTCTGTTTTTAGTGTCCATACAATCGTGACATTAATTTATCAAACATTCAAATTCAAAGTACACTTTGTAATTAAGATTTTGGAGATACAGTTATGATAAGTTTTTCAACAGTTATAGAATGCCTAAACAATAGTTTCGAAATGAGGTCTATCAACAAGTTAAATGCATGTTGACTTTACTTTACTTCAAATCAAAATAAGTCACTGATGCAGGAAATCGTCATTACAATGTGACATAACTCGAAGACTGTTGTAGTGACTCTTGACAACAGTCGTTGGTTCCATCGCTGTTGTCGGCAAAGTACCGAGCACACACTAATAAAGCTATTGACACTGGTAATTGGCACCCTGAACATGCTATAACGGGAAACAAAGAGCAACACGTGTGTATACCAAACATGAGTTAATTAGAATTTGATGACACTATCTCGTGCAATGATTTTTGTTATTTTATGTCATTAGCGTTCATACAAAAGTTGCTCATCATGGTCATAAAAACGAGAAAGCCTGAGAGAATGGTTACCTGCATGAGCGAGCACCATATACTTCAACCCACGCAACATTGTTACCAATAGCTCTTCGAAATAAAGTTTCGAAATAATCAAATTAACCACGCAAAAGAGTAGCAACGGCAGTTTTCACAAATATTTTAGTAGTTGAAAAATTGATGTTGAACATAAAAATGATACCGACACACAAGCTGCAGCATTTCAAATGTATAATACATCTCCAGTCAAAAAAATTACTTTCCAATTACCCTAATTAACTTTGATGATGTTAGTTTGATATTGTATGCCTAATTTTATTTCAACATTTAATATTTTTTTGTATCCTATTGGAATATGTTAAGATTGTACTTTCCAATTTACCTTAGTATGTTTGTATTAAATTTCTTTATTTTAATTCAATGTATAAATATTGTATATTTGATATTTTTACTTTGATGAAAATAAATTGAACTTGATGCACGATAAGGTTGTACTCAACAATGCTTGCCTGGTATTTTTTTGTTTTTGTTTAGGCTAACCCGAATGAGGCACAAAACTTGGAGTCGACAGGACCAGCAGGGTCATTCGGGTCAGCAGGGTCAGCAGGGTCAGCAGGGTCAGCAGGGTCATCATCGTCATCAGGATCAACATGGTCATCAGCGGACGATCCCGAATTTAAGGGATTTGACTGTGAGTTTGAATTAACTGTTTATGTACAACATATATCTTAATTTATTGAACAAAGAGGAAAATGTCGCCCCCCCCCCCCCCACACACACACACAATACATATTCTCCATAACTCCTTGCCCGTTTGGATCCTAATAAGGAATGACATTTTAACCAAACAGAAACAACCATTCAATTGAACGATTAAACAAGTAACATATTCATTCTGCTATTCTGCTGTCTTGTAATAACTCAAAAAAGGATTAGCTCTGAATTAAAGTATTGTGTCAAGAAAAGGAAATTGAATTGTACTGTGAGAAAAACAACATGATTTCCACACTCTTCTCATTGACTTGGATAGCGTAAAAGAAAGTGTGACCCATTTGCGTGGAGAAATCAGTGAAATTAAACATACTGGGTAAGCGAGACGCACATTATATGCATAATCAGCTTGATTCAATTCTTTTTCCCCCGGCTGGTTTTGTCTGTACAGATGCGTGTTCTTGGGCCTCACATATTGTCAACGTTTCAGATGAGGGAATGTAAGTCTTGAGTCCTCTTTCATACGTGCTTTTTCATGTGCCTTTTCACGTGTTGCTAAAATAATCATTTGTAAATGATTTGTAAAATAATCAATGTACAGTCTCATTTCGCTTGTCCCGTTCTGTTAATGGCATTAATACTTCCATAAGCATAACAGGTATCAGCAAACACAAATAAACAAGTTTTTCAAGTGACATATCTCTGTTTCACGCAAACACACACAAACGCCGTTAATGATAATACACAGCGTAATATATCATTTTGAGAATGGTTGAATACCCCAAATGCACAAGTTGTCGGAAAGTGAAGAAATTGGTCAATTTTGTAAGTAATACAAATAGCTTAAACGTCCGATTTTTAATGATTCCTCAATACTTTTCGAAACAAAAGCAGAGTAAAGGATCTGTCATTATCTGCCGTTAACTTCCTTAAAGTTTGCAAACAAATTTCTAAAAAAACCAAAACGTGTACAGACAAATGGGAAATTAAAGAAATTTCCTTTCAAGTTGACATCAGCTAAATGTCGGCTCGGCACATGGAACATCAAAGCATTGTCATGATTATGGAATGCTTTTGACATTCATGAGCACGCTTTAGAACCCATACAGATGTTTGAATATATTATGCTCGAGTTTCTACTCCTTCGTAACACCTGCATAAAACATGTCGTATTTCGTCGTTATGTACGAGCTCTTTTTCTGCGAACACCGCGCGCTATGTATCATATTGAGATGGCATACATACAAGACCTACGGGAACAAAGTGTACGTGCGCTCCAGTTAAAATCTCAGTAGGTGTTCTTGAATCCAAGGATGTTTTAAGTTACATGAAGTATCATCAACCGTTTAATTAATGCAGAATCATTGTACTCTTCTTCTAGTCACAAAAGAATGCTTCAGAAAGAATTTCTCTCTGATCCCATTATATTCGATGTCGCCGAATCTCTGATTAATTTTGAGCAATTCCTGACAAAGCGATTACATTTAGTTCATCAGCGAAAGCTGAAATATATTCATGGCTAGGAATTAACATAGCCTATTACAAAATTCATGTGGACATGTGGCACAATGGCGTACGCATTGTAATGTTAAGAGCAGGTACCAGTCATGAGGATTAAGTGGCGGAACCAAAGCTTGTTTAAAGGGATGAATATCCATTTCTTTTTACATCCTTGGTGAATCGATCTAACGGCGAACGATGTAATAAGTCTGGAAAAGTCACACAGCCATATCATTGAGCTCAGCACAATCGGTGCGAGGATAATGAACTTTTTTTTCTAACATAGAACCCTTAAAACATCTTCGTTCTTGTACCTCACTGGTTAGCTCAGTAGGCAAATCGGCGGACTGATAACCCAAAGATCGTGACTTCGAGTCGGAGATCTGTCGTTGAATTAAAAAAAAACACTATTACTAAACAGAGGCCCAACCTCTATATACTTTTAAGGTAATTAATGTGCACCCACCCTTATTTTATGCCAAAATTTGATAAACTAGAAATAAAAACAAAACCCATTGATTGGAAGGTAACTAGAGGGTCGAAAAGCGTATGTAAAAAAACACTGTACGCAGAAGCATGTGTTAACAGAACAAAAACAAAATAGAAAAATAAAGTACATGTACATGTGCATGATTTAAAACTTTCCTTTCTTTTTCTGAGTGCATAATCGGCCCGTCAAGAGAACAGATTTTGGTACATGCAAGGATGTATGAATCGAGCGTGGAGCAAGCAGATACAGTGTGATTGTATTGTGTTTTGTTTATCATTTTAAACGATCGAAAGGTTTATAATACGTAGTCTGTATTTGCATGCTTTATTTCATGCAGTAATCTGTGAATCGTTTGAAGTTAAAATTAAAAATTAATTAAAAAATCAATTGTATAGTTTCGGGGATCGCACGATATCACACGAATCGTTGCGCCGAATTCCGTCGGGCGCTGTGCACAGAATTCGGAACTGATATGTTTTGATAACTTCATTCTACAATCTGGTGCTTTTGCAAAAGTGAACAATTATTCAGGTATTCCGATGGACAAGTTTGAAACAATAATGTTTATAAATCGAATTTACATAAGTAATCACATTTAATTCCATCAGTACAAGTGTATTAAACTGCTCGCAACGGAACATAACAAAAGTTAAATATGTACAAATAATGTGAATTTCGTACAATTTGGATACATTTATGATACTCGAGTGGTAACCAACGCTGAACATGTGTATTGCAGAGCCGGCATTCATGGCGTATCAGGGCTGACTGGACCGCCAGATTCATACCCCTGTCACACGCAGGCTCCGCACATGGTCACGTCGTTTGAAAGCATTATAGTAAGTATGGTTGCTACGCAGGTGATGCTCTCCTCCACTCCAAGAAAAAGAGGTTTGCAGAAGGAGCTAAATCTTGTCACAATAGCGGCACCTTTTTTGGTGCTTACGAGCTTCATTTTGACGTAAGAAAGGTTGTTATCAACACCAAATTGTGCTGACCTTTTCTATGTCAAAATGCTGCTCATGAGCACCAGAAATGGTGCTGCCAAAATAGTGCCGCTATTGTAACAAATATGGTGCTGAAGCGAACCATTTTTTTAGAGTGTTCTCTCTCTTTGTCATTCCCCTCTGTCTAACGGTCTCTCTTCCCAACTCTGTGTTTACCACTATCTGTAACCCCACTCTATCTGCCTCTACCTCGTCCTCTTTCTGTACTTTTCTCCTGAACTCTCTCTCTCTCTCTCTCTCTCTCTCTTTGTCCATCTGTATTTTGCTCAATCTGTCTCTCACGAACTCTCTCCCTCTCCCTCCATTCCTTCTATTCATCGCCCTATTTGTTTCTGTTTCTATCTCACTCTCGATGTCTTCCCCTCTCTCTTTCACTCGCCTTCACCTCCATCCCCCCCCCCCCCCCCCCCACCATGCACCCCCATCTCTCTCGCTTTCTTTCTCGGTTTTTTTTTCTCCTTGCCCGTTTCCCTTCTTCACTTTGTTTCATCGTCAAAATATGTGAGCAATTGAATGCCACATGACGTCATCAGCCCCCTTCCTATCTATCTTGGTTTAGTTTGAGATTCCAGACGAGCTCTACCTGCGTCGCGTAGCCCTCTACATGCCGCTTGGCGTGGGCTCCGTGTTAGCCATCATCAGTCTCGACGTCGAGTTCAACGAGACGCACGTGCTCTGGGGGACCACCGACTCCAAGGTCGCGTCGGAGAACTGCGAGGCGGGTATCTTCTCCGCCGAACTTGACGTGAGTAAAAGAGTTGTGTTTACTGCCATGGCAACGGATGAATACTCACAGCCCTTGTTTAATCTCGATCCATAATAACTCTCCATACTCTCTTGCTGTAATTGTCCAGTATTGTATCTTGTATTAGTATATCAGTTATGTAATCAGCTTAAGTTGAAATCTGATCTTTGTAAATCAAAATTCTTGTTGTTAACAGGCGCCTAAATACAAAGTTTATTATGATTTGTCAAATTTAATTAGGATTTTGGGCATTTAACTCCCACTTTGTCAAAACAGGAACATCTCATTTAGCACAAGAAAGGGTAACCAGTCATGCGTCAAGCTTGGTGACCTCCCCCCCCCCCCCCCCCCCCCCCAGGTATCTTCATTTCTTACTTGATTTTTCTTTCTATCAACAGTACAGCGATTTTGCAACCAGCATCATTGGCATTATCTTCTCTGGGGAATGGGCCGAGGAAGGCATCGAGGTGGATGCTATTCAGGTTTACGGGACGTACTGTGAGTTCACTATAGACTATCTAGAATAGGCCTTAAATCGGCGATAATTACATGTAGTTTGGCTTTATTCATGTGCGTGTGCGCTTACGTATGTATGAGTCCGCCAGGCCAGCTGGCTGTGTCACTGCGTTCGCATATTTGTGTGCTGTAGACGTGTGCTCCTCTCTCTTTCTCTCTCTCTCTCTCTCTCTCTCTATCTCACTCTCTCTCTCTCTCTCTCTCTCTCTCTCTCTAGAAAGTGTAACCAATTGGCGTGGAGATATCCGTTGGATATTAGAGAGGCACACTTAGGCAGAGCGAAGTTCATACTTCACTTCTCGACTATGCGAGGAAGCAGTATCAGATGCTAAACATTTGATATGAACATTATGTATACTAGTAATCATCGGTAGATGTGAATATACAAAATACACGGCACACCTCCGTAAACTATGAAATGTCTGTATAATGTTCTTATAATTTTCTTTGCATCTGTGTATTTGTATGTGTGTGCGTATGTGCGTGCGTGTGCGCGTGTGTGTGTGTATATGTGTGTGTATGTGTGCGTGTGTGTATGTATGTGTGTGTGCATAATAAACGTGTCTGTAGAGCGTGTCTAAATTTGTAGAGTAGAACTAGAAATGAGAAGGATAGCGAGTTGCCACTCTTCCATAACGAACACCGCGTGTCAGGCTACATCAAATCAAAACTCGTGTATATTACCCCACAGCCCACCCATCGAACATTCGAATAGTTGAGGGGAAATCATTCACCCAGGGACGCGTCGAGGTCTTCGATGACATCGACTGGACCTGGGGCACCGTCTGCAAGGGTGTGCAGACCCTACTGACCCCCGAAACCGGTGACGTCATATCCGCTTCACTTGGTCAGGCCAGTTTTCATCGGTTCAGTACATCAAATGAGTTTCCTCCGAGCGAGCACTACTCGCCGTCTGTGAGCAATCCGGATTGTTCCGGATCAGAGACAACTTTGTTCCAGTGTCAGGAACACGGTGCATTTGGCTGTGATGACGTCGATGTTGGCATCGTGATCAACAACAGTAAGAATCTGATATGCTTAAGTATTGACCAATTCACTGGGAGAATATAGAGTAGGGATTTATTGCAGTATTGAAATGTTAATGGTAGTGAAATTAATCATCATAGAATTAGTGATATTATGCATACCTGTAAGATTAAAGAAGGGACATCATGTTTACCTGTCCCATTATATATTTTGGAAACTAACTTTTTGTTACTCTTTGCTCTCCATAGGTTCCTTGGCACCTTGCACGGGGGATACGGTACAGGAAAGCGAATACACCTGTTCGTGTCATCAGACTGCCCTAGGACCACTCACCGGGTCTCCATGTGTCGCCATAGCCTCGGTGTGTTCAGGAGTGGCCCAGTCCTACACGGCCGACTTCAACCCCACCACACTCACCGAGTCCGACTTCAACATCTTCATAGACATTTTCTTCAACGTCACGGGCTTGAACTTCAATGATAGAGATGGGTCTTTTACTTCTGAGGGAAAGACAACCGAAAATACTACATTCCCGTTTAGAAACAGTACGTTTCAGTGGGGAAACGTGACATTTCCGGCTGACTTAGTCGAAAATACTACATTCCCATTCGAAGCCACTTCATTTCCATCAGAAAACACTACATTTCAAGTAGAAAATACGTCATTCCCGGACGGACATCCATTGAGTTTGGATAACACTCCAGCGCCGATGTTGTCCGAATCCACGGGACTGTTAGTCACCGCAACCACGGATCAGTGGGCGTCTGGGGAAGGGATGTCCACGGAGTTCTTAGACTCAACGACAAGTACGGTGAATTTCACAAGCTACCCTACGGAGATAACTTCGGAGTCTACGGGTGTCCCGACGGATTTCCGTACGCAAGCGACGATGATGTCTATCACCAACCAGACGGAGCTGACGACGGAGTTTACAAGAGAAGTAACTGGAATGACGTTGACGACGGATACAACGACGGAGTCACTTACCCAGTCCACCGCTGACACAGTGTCAACCACTGACACCGAAGCGATGTCGTCAGAAGCCAGGACTGAGACATCTGTTGATTCGATCATTACCGGGGATCTGGTATCGACTCCTGGTTACCCGTATGTAACTTCGAACGAAACTTCGAACGTGACGATGAATCTTACGCATTCATGGAACCAGACTGAGTTTGATTACGTCGATGACGACTGGCACCAATTGCGTTGGGCCGAGCTCAAGCACTGCGCCCACCTCAACTGTGATGATGTCACCTTTCAGTACACAGGTACGTTCTTCTTTCTATCGATTAACATATCAAGAAGGAATGAATGGTTTCAAAGGCACAGGACTGTAGATCGGACATGACTATACATCATTTAGGCATACTGAGGATATAGTGTTCCCTGCCTTGAGACGTATTGATGTAATAGTCTATAGATACCACGTGTTTTCGGGAAAGATGTGTTCATCATTCTTCTCCCGGTGTTGGCCTTCCTTGTAAAGAGGAGGAAGGTAGACCCAATCATGCAAGACCGACAGTACCAAGGGCCCGCTGGCGTGGCAGCTCTGACGTTGATTCGTAAACTTTGCTTTCGGGGATGGGTGGGGAAAAGGTGACAGAAAAGAATCCGCCTCCTGCCGAACTAGCTGATGTAACGTTCGGCGTAATTTTAGTATCTCAATGTGTAGCTCAACTAGCTCAATATGTAGTTTATCTCAAACATTTGAGAAGTGTCAATAAAGGGATGGCAGTGGCTCAATCAAGTTGACCCGTTATCATGGTAGAATAGTTTTTCCTGCCCTTAACCACTCATCCCAATCTTTATTGGGAATGTTGAAATGAGGCTGAGAAATGTGATCGAGGCAAAATAGCTCGACCATGATTAATCTTTATAACTAATATATATATATATTTTTTACCAACAACCATTATAATTGACGACTTTGGTTTGATATCTGATACGATTTTTCTGGTGGCGGGATTTTTTGCCAGATGCAAGACAGATCCTGAACGTGAGTCACGCATCATTCTCCCGGTCTAGCGCCCAGAATGATCACACGCCGAAGAGGGCGTTTCTTCACGCCCTGTCCAACGCAGACTACTTGGACTACCAATTTCTTCGCGACAACGACTTCCTGCACAACTACGTTGGCTTCCACGGCTGGTGTGCGGAACAGAACGACGTCAGTCAGCCCTACGTCAGGGTGATCTTCAACGACGTCTACACGGTCCAGGCCATGGTTGTCCTGGGGAAGCAGGGCTCGGAACAGCCACACGATAGCGTCACGGAGTTCCAGGTTGCCTTCGCCGATACAAGGAACTGGGCATATAAGTACTATACGGAAGACCCGTACTCAACAGATCCAAAGGTGAGAGTACCTTTAAGCTTTTTTTGTGGCAGGTAAATGGCAGCTCTATGAATAGGTACAAAAATAGTTACAAGGACGTACAGATACCAAAGTTGACCTGTATACCAACTAAAAGAATGGGAGAGCTAGATTAGCGAAAGCTAAAAGATAATTCCAGCTTAAAAAGACATTAATTTCAAGTGTTCTCATTTGGCTAATTTCAGGATTTATGTGCTCATTGTCGATTGACCTTACTTTTTTTGCCGTGAACATCGTGAATTCAGTGATCCCAGATTGAAGCCTGAAAAGAAATCATGCGGACATTCTAGCGAAACCAATATTATTTTCCGATTTGTTGGTTTGCTTCCGTTTTCAGATCTTTGAGGTGAACTCGACTGCTCTTTATGACGAGATCGACTTTCCACGTTGGTTTGAGGCCAACAGAGTACAGTTCATGCCGCTTGCCTGGATTGGCAACATCTGCATGCGCATCTTCCTGCTGGGGGCAAAATTTGAAGGTAGAGATGTTGTCATCTGTGACCTACGGAGAAAGGGGGTTGGGGTTGCTGTGGTTGGGCTGTTGTACATCTTAAAGGGAAAGTTCACTTGAAGATAAGTAGGTTTCAATAAAACAGAGACATTAAAAAAACATATCAGTGAAGGTTTGACGAAAGGGTAAGAAAATTATGATCAGTTAATATTTCAATAACTTTCTTATCCTTTGACCGATTTTCATCAAACCTTCACTGATATGTTTCTTTGATAGTTCTGCTTTTATTGAAAGAGACTTAATATCAAGGTGGACTGTCCCTTTAAGGAACATTAACATGTATATAATTACCATCATACGATTCTGATTGCCCTTTCCCAAATTTCGTTTACTCCGCCTTCGCGTATACAAAATCTATCCATTGTCTTTACTTTTTCATTGGCGGCCGGAAACAAACTTCCGGCGGCAAGCCATTCCCGTGAGGACGTACCTAGATTCGTGATATTTTCGTTTTCCCGCATCATTAACGTAACCGGATTTTTTTTCCCCTGCAGGCGGCATTTTGCCATTGGGGATGGAAAGTGGCGCCATTGCCGATGTCCAGCTAACCGCGAGCTCAGTCCACGCAGACAGGTTCGGTGTGGGAGAGGGGAGGCTACACGGTGATAGCGCGTGGTGTGCGCACACGTCTGACGCTGATCCCTGGTTTCAGATCGACCTTTTGACCCTGACTCGAATCTACAGTATCGTGGTGCAGGGCTACTCGGGTACCGGTTCCTATGTCACCGAGTATAAGCTGGATGTTAGCTCCGATGGCTATTATTATGACGCACTTGGGGTAAGATGAGCAAGCATTTCTTTTGTTTAGTGTTACACATCGCCAGCGAAATGTAAAAGTTGCTAGGCGACTACTCCAAAGCACAGTCTAAAAGAGTTTTAAAACATGCCGCTCGAAAGTGTGATTTTTCTGGCATTTTTTCTTTAATCAAGGCAGGGTTTTTCCAGTGTAAATGGTCGCACGCGGTGGATATATATACGCCCTCGTCATCATCAATAACGAGCCGTCCTGAGACAGGTTTTACCACCCTATCGTCTTTTTAAAGTAATGTCTCTCCAAACATCACAGTCTTGAGCCAACTGCTTCATATGTCCATACCCCTTAATCCGTAATTACATTTACAACGACAAGCGCACTATCTGCCAAAAAATAACCGGAAAGTATTCATTTTTTTGGTTAAATAGGTTTAAAATGGTGGTTTGAAAAATTACGACATTTCAAACGTAATGTTATGAATATAAGTGAAACTATTATGTTAGATTTAGACCATGTGCGCGAAGGACATTGTTATTCCATTCCACGTGATATTGACGTGACTGCTAATAGTCACGTGCGTTCATATGAACACTTAACTGAATTAACAGTTGGAAAAACCGTACGAGTGGATCATACCTTGTGCATTAGTTATTCCCTTTGTCTTCTAAACTCACTCGTTTCACTGTTGCCGGTGTTCTTTTGCAGAAATTTTCCTCACCAGTGTACAGTGCGAACATATTAAGCGAAAATCTAGTAACTGGCGGCACAGTTGGTCGATATGTGAGGCTCAGGAACATCCGCTCTAATTCGGCCTTCATGTGTATGCGTATGGAGATTCACGGCACCATGAACTATGGTAAGCAGTATGTGCCGACATTTGAATGATTGGTCAGTCTGCGAGTCACGGTTGAGGAGAATTTGCCTGATTGGCGTTGTGCATCGAAAGCTTCCCCCCACTCTACACTCTGTTTTCGTAATAATATCGTAGTAATGTTCTATTGTTTGCTTCTTTTAGTGTCATGCATCACTTTTTCCCCAGCTTTAGCTTATATAACTCAATGAATAAGTATAAGTGTCATAAATGAAGGATAAAAAAAGGAGATGACCAAGTCATAATGTTGAAAGGAGTGAAAGAAGCTATATCGTAAGTAGATCTGAACGTATTGGTACTTTCTTTCTCTCTACACCCCCCCCCCCCCTCTCTCTCTCTCTCTCTCTCTCTCTCTTTCTCTCACTTTCCCTCTCTCTACCAGGTCCTTATTTCCCTTTTCTATTCTTCATTTCTCTCTCGCTTTCCATATCTCCTCTCTTTCCACCCCCCCCCCCCTTTATATATATCTCTCTCCCACACCCCCTCTCTATAACCCGCTGTCCATATCTCACTATCCTCCTTTTCACTGTCTTATTCCCTTTCTCTCTCTCTCTCTCACTTTCCCTCTCTCTACCAGGTCCTTATCTTCCTTTATATTCTTCATCTCTCGCTTTCCATATATCCTCTCTTTTCACCCCCTCACCCCCTCTCTATATATATCTCTCTCCCACACCCCCTCTCTATAACCCGCTGTCCATATCTCACTTTCCTCCTTTTCACTGTCTTATTCCCTTTCTCTCTCTCTCACTTTCCCTCTCTCTACCAGGTCCTTATCTTCCTTTATATTCTTCATCTCTCGCTTTCCATATATCCTCTCTTTTCACCCCCTCACCCCCTCTCTATATATATATCTCTCCCACACCCCCTCTCTATATCCCGCTGTCCATATCTCACTATCCCCCTTTTCACTATCTTATTCCCTTTCTCTCTCTCTCTCTCTCTCTCTCTCTCTCACTTTCCCTCTCTCTACCAGGTCCTTATCTTCCTTTATATTCTTCATCTCTCGCTTTCCATATATCCTCTCTTTTCACCCCCCCCCCCCTCTCTATATATATATCTCTCCCACACCCCCTCTCTATATCCCGCTGTCCATATCTCACTATCCCCCTTTTCACTATCTTATTCCCTTTCTCTCTCTCTCTCTCTCTCTCTCTCTCTCTCACTTTCCCTCTCTCTACCAGGTCCTTATCTTCCTTTATATTCTTCATCTCTCGCTTTCCATATATCCTCTCTTTTCACCCCCTCACCCCCTCTCTATATATATCTCTCTCCCACACCCCCTCTCTACAACCCGCTGTCCATATCTCACTATCCCCCTTTTCACTATCTTATTCCCTTTCTCTCTCTCGTTCTTTCTCTCCCAAATACATTACTGCAACACCAACCACCACCACCACCATCTCCGCCATCATCATCCCCGTGAGAACTGTCACTAACCATCCTGACCACATCTTGTTTCTTTATCAGGACTTTTCTCTGTGGCCGAGCTTACTGAGGATGATATTGGGTATGAAGGGAACAGTCTCCCTCTTTTCTGCAGTTGTGATAATTTCGTTTCTCCGCCGATAGCACGATATCATACCGGTAAGATTTCAACTACGTACATGTCAGACTAAACGCTGAACTGAGTAAGAATGCAAGAATGCCAATATGCCTCGTGACATATTGGGACTGAATATTTAAGAATTAAATGTTCCATAAAAGAACTCAGAAACTGACACGATTGTAAGTGCCATGCTGGACTCGGCAATCATAAATTATGTAGATAGGCTATTATGTATCGTCTTAATTTTTACACAGAAAAATGTATGTTTCCCAAACTCATAGCAAAAGCCATTTACTTACTTACTTAAAGAATACGTCTACTGAAGAAGTATCAGATTGACTGCATAATATGCTGGGTTTTAAGACTATTGTGCAAGAAATATGAATGATATATCAATGTTTGTGTCTTCATCTTTGTTCTTTGTTTTTATATTTTTATGTGCAATAGATGAGTACTTGTATCTGAGTGCCGAAGTCATCGTAGCAGAACTGTGTCTGGACGAGACTGATTTATGGCACCCAGACAATTCTTCACTGAGCTTTGGAAACAATTCTCTGTTCAACTCTTCGTTTAACCATGGCGCCAATTCTTCATTCACCTCTGACGGGCTAGACATCAACTGGAACGTGAGTCAAGCGTGCCCAAACATCTCGCCCAATGAAATATTCACTTCAAAAGGCGTCGTCCGTAGAGTGCTGGACATTTCCACCGCCGTTCTCCGTTTTACATTCTTTCTCCGCGGCGATTGGCGGACCAAGTTGACTATATACGTGAGGTACCTCTACGGGGTAACATCTGATGATGAAGAGATCTCGAGCTGGACATCGTCACATGACTTGCTGGTCTTTCAAGCTGATGGGAGCTCTCACGATGGATGGAATGACCAAGTCATCGATATGTTCATGTATAGCGTTGTCCAGGTGTAACATTCATTCATTTTTGTTTTTCATATATCCCTTCAATTCCCGCATTATCTATTCTCTGATTTTCCGATGATTATTTCACTCCATTTACAGTCTCTTGTAGTTTCAAAGATGTATGCAAATTTACAGTTCCACATGATCTTATAAATTACGCTGCCATTTCTCTTAAGTCAGATGATCGCCCTTTCGTATTTCAATACAAACGCCCATTTGAAGCTCGAGTATGTGAGCCCCGTGGGCACTATACTGCCAACGGGACGCTGTGAATTTAATAAGCACATTATATAAAGCAGTTTTTGTATTAAATGCTGCTTTTGGTTGTTCTGACAACAGCTTGTCTTCGAGCTACGCATAGTTGCTGACGGTCAATCGATGATTGCAGTGGAGAAACTGGACCTCTTTGCTGGTAAGAGTTTCCTCTCCTTGTACGTTGGTTTCTGACTGTGTGTGTGCGCGCGTATGAATGTGCGTGTGAGAGATAGTGTGTGTGTATGCATGTGACTGACGGTGCGAAAGGGAGGGGGGAGAGAGAGAGTGTATGTGTTTATATATATATATGTGTGTGCGTGTGTGTAATTGTGTATGTGTGTATGTGTGTATTTGCTTGTTTGATTGCGTTCTTGCGCATCAGTTTGTTTTTTCACCAGTATACTCGAAAGTAAAGAAACAAAATAAGTAAAGAGTATTTCATTTGTTTATCAATTGAATTGATTTGTGAAAAAAGAAGTGATGTTGAATTAAAAAAAAGCGTATGATATATGCACATCGATCATCAGAAGATGTGAATAAACCGTTATTATGTTCATATTGTGTGTGTGTTTGTGTGTGTGTGTGTTTGTTTGTGTGTGTGTGTGTGTGTGTCTGTGTGTGTGTGTTTTGTTTGATTGTATTCTCGTGTATCAGTCTGTTTTTCCTCTAGTATTCTCGATACCGACATTATTGGTTATTTGTTATTTGCGTGACTCATTTGGATTGGGGTATATGAGAAGAAAGGGATATACAATAAGAAACATAATATAAACATCTGTATAACCATGTGAATATACCAAATAACCTGTCTATATAGAATGTTGCTTCTGATATGACCTTATTTGAGCTTGTATAATCAGATTTGTGTCGGATTGCCACAAAAGACACATACGCAACACGCAATGTTTCAGCGCAGATCCTATTTTTCACACACGCCATCTCACTATCTTTCTCATCCTTTCTTCTCTTCTTTCTTTCTCCTTCTCTCTTCGTCTGTTTTGCTCAACTCCTCTCACCTTTTAATTTCTGTCCGTCTATTTCTTTCCCACCACACCCCGTTCCTCTATAACTTTCATCGTATTTATATCGCACCTCTGTGTCATTTATTTCTACCCTATCTCATTCCCGCACGATTTCATTCCTAAATCTACATGTATTTCTCCCCATCTCTATTCCACCCTTTTTTCCTCACTCTCTCTCCCTCTAACTCTCTCTCTCCTTCTTCCTTCCACACACTCTCTCTGTCTCCTCACACACCCCCCTCCCCCCCCCCCCCCCCCCTCTCTCTCTCTCTACCTCTCACTCACTCCTACACATGCGCAGGGAGCTATACGGCGTTTAAAGAGACACAGCTAGGCATGCAAACGCATGACATCCTGTCCCACCAGCTCTCCGCCTCGAGTGAGCGCCAAGACCCCGCTGGAGCGGTGGACTACTCCGCGGCCAACAGCAGGATGTTCGGTAACAGTGAGGGCTGGTGCCCGAATGTGACTGCCGACCCTGAACCATGGATACAGGTAAGAGCTATGTCTATCTCCCCCCACCCCCCACCCCCACCCCTCTCTCTCTCTCTCTCTCTGTCTCTCTCTCTCTCTCTCTCTCTCTTTCTTCAGTTTCTCTGTCTTCTCTCCAGCCATTGAATACTTTGATACGACACGAACAGTGACGGATGGTGCCCGAACGTTACTCCTTATACCCTGTACCATTATTTCAGTTAAGAGTTAACCCCCCCCCCCCCCTCTCTCTTCTCTCACTCTTTCTCTTCTTTTTCTTTTTCTTTCTCACTGTGTATCTGTTTCTTTCTGTTTTTTCTCTCTCCTTTCTCCCTCCTTTAAAGAGCCGGATACTTCAAGAACTTTGATGTCCGTCTGGTGTCCGAATGCGAATACCGACCCTGAACCTTGGGCAAGAGTAAGACCTATTCTCTCCATCTCTCTCTCTCTCTCTCTCTCTCTCTCTCTCTCTCTCTCTCTCTCTCTCCTTATTTTCTCTCTCTTCACTTCCTCTCTTGTGACCTGGTCAAAACTAATCAAAACGTTGAAGATCGGTGTTATAATACAACTATTCATTTATGAAATACGCCTAAATCGAACAGATTCTGTTCTTTATTCCCTCTACCTCCGTTTCAAGATACCGTCATTTTTTCTCTTGTTAATTTAAACAATGATGTTTGACATAAAGAAACGGTTCTTGTCTTACAGGTGGACATGCTCGAAATAATCGTGTTGAATGGTATCATGATACAAGGAAACGATTTTGAGTGGGTCACCGGATTTAATGTCAAGACCAGCGCTGACGGGCTCACGTGGCAGGGTTATACAGGTTACACAACGGTAAGCATGGTAAGTGCTATGCCATGAGAATGTTTTAGATTGCCAAAGTCTTGATTGTGTAGAGGAGAAAGTCGTCACATTATGCACCGCTCAGTGACATCCGGATTTGCAACCCTGTCCAGTCTAACACACTACAGAGTGAGTAAAATAAAATTGTACCATAGTTTAACTTGAAAAGTTGCCTCGTTTGAAGTGTGATCAGTCAATCACGGGTTCAGGATTATGTCTTGGTAGAATTACCCTACCAGCATGCAAAGATCCAAATGAAAAGGGTACTGAGATATGCTGGAAGGATAACTCTACCGAAACATATACATGAACCCATGATTAAATGTTCATACTTCAGACAAGACATATTTAAAGAAATGGTACATTGTTGTTTTATTCACTAGGTAGTACCAAAGAGCAGAAACGGACTGCGGTGCATCATGAGAGGACGTTTCATGTTATGAATGTTATGGATAGTTTGCATGTCCTATTGTAAAATCCAGGCGGACGTGACGCAATCCAATCATGTATGCATCGTATTTTTTTTTACAGTCACAGTCATAGTCACAATCCAAAACTGTGTATTATGAGTCGTGTTGGATGTGTTAATCGATTAAGCTAGAAAGGCCAGATGAATGATAATAATAATGACAATAATAATAACAAAAATCATTTATATTTATATAGCGCTTTACATACGAAATATATATTAAAGCGTATTACATATAACACTTGAAAAATAAGACAGAAGCAAATTGAAATCATGAAATATGATATGAATAATTAATGTAGCGATTAAAGAAAAACTAAGTTAAGTATGCCTTTTTCATTAGATGGGTGTTTAATTTTGACCTAAGCGAAGTTATATTAGTTACGGGACGGATCATTGCTGACTCTTCATAATGCTATCGTGATTGCTGCACTAGTGTGTCACAGAAAGAGTGCGCCACTTTTAGGAGAGGTCTAAATGATTTCTTCACATGTAAACTTGCCATAGTGACTTGCTCCATTCACTGTCGCCCTCAGGAGATAATATAACTCAGTTGTTATATCTTCGTCAGTGAAGTACTCGTGGCCGAGCGGTCAAGGCGATAGACTAGAAATCTATTGGGGTCTCCCCGCGCAGGTTCGAATCCTGCCGAGTACGATATTCTTTTGATGAATATAGGTGCATTATATTTGACATTTCGATTCTACAAATTGTTGACTATATTTTTCTTAGCTGTAAATGATTTGTTTATGTTTTGTTGTTTGTTTTGAGTGGATGTTTTATGTTTTTTATAAGTTTTTCTTTGATGTATTTTTAGGTTATTTGTGTACTTTGGTTCATCTTATTGCCTGTTATTTGTATCATAGACTTTATATTAAATGTTTTTTCAACCGTATGTTAAAGGTTATCACACCTCACAAGCCATCGGCTTTCTGGGGATACCTTCTATTCATTGTTAATGACGAAAAAAAATGTTTTTTAGATTAATAAAGATTTTTTTAAAGTTATGTCCGCTTAAAAATACAGTTAGCTAATTGTTTCCTATTCATTATCTTAAGACGAAAAACGAAATGTTGTTTATTGTGCATATATTGACTTTCTTGATCATGTGTATCATTCATTTCTGTAACCATGGTAACAGAGTAGACATTCGTATACGTCTAAACTGGCGAAATGATAGAAATAAGTATACTTTGGAGAAGCCATCCATAATGATTGTACCAGTCACGTGTTTTTTTGTTTTCATTGTTACGTCAGCTCTTTCAAGGAACATGGGAGAACAAGGATGTAGTGTTGCAGCCGCTACCATTGGCTATGAGCGGTCGGTTTGTGAGGATTTATCCGACACTAAGCCACGGTTATCCGTGTATCCGAATGGATATCACCGGTTTTCGTACAGGTAGACTATCATTCTGTTATTTTTTGTAATTCATTTCTTTATTCACAATAAAATTATGATTATTATCATTTATTCATGTATTGCAATAACATTTTTCATCGACCTCGAATGCCTTCGAATGTCACTATTGCCTTCGTTGCTACGCCCTCGGAAAAAAGTAAAATCTAAGTCAAGTAATGTGGATAGGTTTCACTGGCTGCTCTCGACTCGGTATGTTACATGTGGATGCTATGCTACTAAACATGATATGAAAATGACGACTCATTTTGTAACAATCTCCTGATGGTGTTTAGGCAATGGGGTAACAACAGCATATTCATCAACGACATCCTCGCCAACGTCAAATGCTACAGACGCCATAGAGGGAACGACCATAGACGGAATGGCCCTCGAAACCGTGGATGCCACGACCCCCGAGTCTATTGACCCCACGACCATGGAGATCGTGGACGCCTTTACTTCTAGCCTACCAGCAACGGATGTCGAGATGGTTTCGGAGGAGACGACTGTAGAGATATCGATCACGCCGACCACGCCAACCACGCCGACCACGCCGACCACGCCGACCACGCCGACCACGTCAACCGCATCTACTACCGCGCCTGCGACTACTGCACCGCTAGATGAGGCGGAGATAGCAAAAGCAGAGAGGGTATGTATTTGCCCCTTTTCACTCTTTCTTGTTCTCTTTGTATGTCCTTTTGTCTTGTCTGCTCATCTCTCCTGTCATCTCCCTTATCATCTTCCCTGTCATGACCCCTCTCACCTTCTCTTCCTGTCAATATATATTAAAAATCACACAAAAATTAATAACAACAGCGGAAAAGTAATTGATAAAATCTCAATACGTAATAAACAATGATAGAGTACCGAAGTGTGACGTCATTTGAGCATGATTGTCAAGACAACCGGTTCTAAACAATGCGGGTAGAGCAAGCAGGGGTGATCACAGCGAGGACTCTAATTGGGAATGCCCGACACCAGCCCGATAGACAATATCGGACCGCTCAACCTCTCACTGGAGTGATTTTGTTGAGAACCAGTTGTCTTGACAGCATGTTCATATGACGACACCACTTCCGTACACGTTGCGTATTCATTATGTAATGATATATCTTTGTTTCTTTGTGTTAGCTCGATGACGTCCTAGCGGCTATTACGTCATCGAACGAGAGCGTGACCTTCGGGGCAGCTTCCGTTGCCCTCACGAAGGTCCAGAACCTCACATTAACCAGCAGCGAGCCTTTGACTGCTGCGGACATTGTCGACATTCGGTCAACTCTTAGCGTCATCTCCTCGCAGGCCGCCTCCACCAAGAAGACGGCAGAGGTCAGTCAATTTATATCTCCCTCACCCCGTGTCTCTCTCTTTCTCTCTCTCTCTCTCTCTCTCTCTCTCTCTCTCTCTCTCTCTCTCTCTCTCTCTCTCACGCTCATTCTCACTCTCCCCTCCGTCCCGCATTGTTTTTTCTCCTTCCATTTCTATTTTATATCATCTTGTATTACTCTTCTATTTGCAGACATTTCTGGAGATATTCAGCACTATTCTTACCAAACCAGTCAACGACAGTTTGACCTCCGGAGGGGGAGGGGCATTCACAGTTGATCAGAACGCTACTTCGACCACCGCCTCCACGCTCCCGGATCACGAGAGCAATTTACTACAACTGATGGAGGACTTCGCCTCCGAGGTCGCCTCCAATCTCCTCTCTAAAGACAACAAACAGGTTGTCATCGAAAACGATAATCTAGGTGACGTAGCAGCTAGTTTTTACATTTTAATCGAAGGTTCTTTTCTTTATTATCTTTATGAGCCATGTGTTAAGTTTTTCACAAGTTATGCGTAGAAAGCAAATGCAGTCATACTTCATCCAGCGGAGGAAGTATTAAAGAATGTTGAATTGAATTAAATCGAATTGCATTGAGCTTAAAGTATGTGTTATCACATGTTTCACATAAAATGTAAAAGAACATGAAAATAATAAGTTTGCATGTATAATCAAGAAAAGTATGATGCGCATTGCCGATATGAATGACAAAGATTTCATGTACAGATGTATTACCAAAATACATTACAAACGTTACAAAATGTGGGGTAGTCTGTACAAAACAAGGCTAGCAACGCTTGTATTGTACCGTAGGTAATTGGAAAGTACTTTCCACGTACTTCCCATTACGAATTTGTGCGTCCAATGAATAAAGATTAACAGGAGCTTACTATTTCATTTTTAGAAAAAACATTATGTTATGTTGATAATGATTTTCTACTTAGTTTTGAATAATGTGTGCTAATAGATAATAATGATGCGATGAAAGATGACAAACAAGAGCTTATTATGTCGCATCATCAGCTTCTTCGCAATTTCGACCATGTTCCTTCCATGAAAAAACATACGAAAAAAATGTCTTTGTCATGACTGTTGGTATCCTACCTGGGTGCAGTTCTTCAGCTGACCTCTATATCGGCTTCGGATACAGCCAATGCAGCAGAGTCTATTCAGGTGAACTTGAACTCAAGCAACAACGCCCTCAACTTTCCTGTGGCCGCTATCGTAGGAAAGAATGGTAAGAGAGAGGGGGGTGGGAGGGGGAGGAGAGACGGGAGGAGAGAGGGGAGGAGGGTAGGGGGTAGAGAGATGGGGAGGATCAGGGGAGGGGTAGAAAGAGGGGGAGGAGGAGGGGAGGGGGAGAGAGAGGGGGAGGAGGAGGAGGGTATAGGGGGAAGAGAGTGAGGGGTAGGAGGGTAGGGGAAGAGAGAGGGGAGGATGGAAGGAGAGAGAGGGGGGAATAGAGAGGGGGAAATGTGGGAGGGGGGAAGAGAAAGGGGTAAGGAAGGGATACGTAGAGGGGAAGATGGGGGGAGGGAAATGGGGACTTGAGCAATGCATGACGCCCTCAATTTTCCGGTCGGGGCTATCGAAGGGAAGAATGGTAAGAGGGAGAGGAAAGAGAAACACGGAGCGGGGAGGGGCAGGGGTGGTATAGGGAAGGAGTTGGGACTCAGTTTAGTTCAAACAATGTTTTATGTTCCCGGTCACAAAATGAATAACGTAAAATGACAGCATAACGCAACATAACATGAAAATAAAGTACATTTAGCATACATGCCAAAGTATTGTGATATGAGAAAATGCACGCTCTCAAAATTTTCATTTCGCTGCTTCCAGTCACTGTCAGCGCGGTCATATTCAACAACCTGCATCTGACCATCCCAGCGCTGCTCGCAGGCAGTTCAGCGAACGACCCACCGACCAGCGTGGGGTCAACCGTCATGTCAGTCCAGATCAGGACGACTGACAGATCAAGCATCACGTTCACTGCAGACGACCCTGTGGTGTTGGTCATGGAGTTATACGAGGCAAGACGATTCCATTGTTCAAATTTGTGACGATAACAATGATGATACATAATGCATATTTCTTATTAGGTTTTCCCGTTCTTTCACAGGATGGAACACGCTATTTTTACTAATAGGTTAATGCAATGAAAAAAAAATAACTAACATTAACATTTATTGCATGTTTTTCTACCAAAATGTATGTTCTTGATATTGCTGCTTTTGGAGTAAAATAACATTAAATCTTGAGAACTGACCGCTGTCTTTAAAATTTTGAGAATTGTTTGTTTCTTGTTCTTGTTTTGCAGGATGCGAACACAACAAACAGGCAGTCACTGTGCACGTATTGGCAATTTCTTACAGAGTAAGAACCTACCACGTTACAAGTTGAAGAAGATCTAAATGACAATTTTAAGACAGAGTCCAATAGACCATTTTCGTTATGTATGCACATTTTATTCACGCCGTTCAAACAATACGTTACTAATGGTAACCCCAAAGCTTTCCCGAGGTTTGTCTAAGTAGCAACAACTAATAGATTCAAAATGCATTCCACCCATTGCAATTTAATTACAAATGTACGAAATACAGGTGAAGGTAAGAACGCGTTACTTCAAAGTTAGGAGGAAGTTGTGAATATGATGAAACGGCTTATGGTGTATATTCGGCAATAGACCATTTTCGTTATGTATGCAAATTTTATACAAGTATTTCAAACAATACGTTACTAATGGTAACCCCAAAGCGTGTCCGAGGTTTGTCCAAGTAGCAACAGCTAATAGATCCAGAGTGCGTTCCACCAATTAGTACTGAATCACTAGATACAGGTGAATGCCATAACTCGTTACTACGCAGAAATAGGGAGAAAGTTGTGAGCATGGTGAATACATTACGAAAACGGATTATTCTTTCACATCACACATTGATCATCTAAGCCTTCTTGTGTAACTATCTTTGTTTGCAATTTTTAAGGACAGCCTCTAGGGTAAAATACATTTGTATTGTAAGAAAGGTAATGCAAAGGATTGTGTTTTACATAATTATATGCGTTAAACAATAGTACAACGACTGGTATAGAAAGCTAAGAATAAGAGAGCTTCATTAAATAGGTAACTCTTACTTTTGTTAAATGTTACGATCGATTATGATACTTAGAACAAATATATATTTAGATATTCATAAGAAATAGTGCATGTTCTTCATATTGATGTTTTGTCATTGTACTTAAAAGATAAAAAGAAAATTCTTTTTTAAAATTATTTATTGGTTCCTGTAATTCACATATTTAAATTACGAAGTTTGGAGCATAATTGTACATATAAATGTAATCATTTACACACATATACAAGTATACATCGATATGATTATGTCAATGATTATGTATGTACATATACTTGAGTGACATGATATGATAAGAGAAGAGCTACAGCATTAGTCGGATCGTCGTCCTCTGTTTATCTTGAGAGTAAGTTTTAAATGTTGTAAACTATTACAGATACATGTGCAGGATTTTTATAAGAAGTACTTGAAGAATTAATCCAACTATGATTTTTTTTTTCAAATTGATTGACAGTAGACTGATTTAAAACATTATCCCACTCCTATTCAATTTTATTTACAGCGTAGACGCGGGAGGGGCGTGGTCGACAGATGGTTGCCATGTGAACCGAACCGATGGAAGTCAGATCACGTGCCACTGTGATCACCTGACAAATTTTGCTGTACTCCTCAGCGTCAACCCGAATGCCCCAGTATGTTGAGGATCATCATGATCATAGAGCATTGTTATGTAATAGTATAGAGTACCGGAATGTTACCATGGTGACGTCATTTTAGCATTATTGTCGAGACAACTGGTTCTAAACAATGCGGGTAGAGCACCGGGGACAGTCATTGGGAATGCCAGGCACTAGCCCAATAGACAATATCAGACCGCTAAACCTCTCACTGGAGTGAGTTTGTTTAGAGCTAATTGTCTTGACAACATGCTTGTATGAAGACGCCACTTCGGTACTCAATTTACTACTCGGAAATACACTCAGTGTGCCTTAAAGGGAGAGATATATACAGGCATGTTCAGGAAATAACATCTTATTATAAAAAATAACATTTTATTTAAGAATAAGCGATATCTTATTCATTTTGTGTCACTAAAAGAAAAATGTCTTGATGTGTTGTCAAGAAGATAAGAAAATGTATTTCTCACGAAAAAAAAATGTTTCCTGAAAGAAAAGCAATATCATTTGATCATTAGTTAGAACTGTGCTTGTGATATAGTAACACACTTGTAAGATATCAATTCATATTGTGTTCCGATTTTATGTACCAATAATTCATGAGAATTATTGGTACACAAAATAGGAACAAAAATATACTCGAAAATTCGAAGAGATGCTACACCTTCTACCTCATTTGGTGTTATGTCATGGTACATAGTTATGTTATGTTATTGTTGATTACTACTTATGTAATCAACTTCATATAATACGTCTTCTCTTTCTCTTTCTCGTTGTTGTATTTCTACCCCTTCTCTCGGTCTCTATCTGTCTTTGTCTCTCTCTGAGTCTCTGTCTGTCTCTCTCTCTCTCTCTCTTTCTCACTCATTCACTGTCTCATTGTGTGTGTGTGTGTGTGTGTGTGTGTGTGTGTGTGTGTGTATGTGTGTGTGTGTGTGTGTTCCCCTACTATATCCCTCTTTATTTTCTTCTATCTCCCTCTAAACTTCCCTTGCACTCTGCTCTGTCTGTCTCTGTCTGTCTCTCTATGTATCTCTGTCTCTGTATCTCTCTCACTCTCCCTCACTCACTGCCTCATTGTGTATGTGTGTGTGTCTCTCTCTCTCTCTCTCTCTTCCCTCTTCCCCTGCTATATCCCTCTTTCTGTCCCTCTATCTCCCTCTAAACTCCCCTGCCCTTTCCTCTCCCAGGTTCTGTCCGCTGGTCACCGCACTGCGCTGGATTTGCTGACATACCTTGGCTTGGCCCTCTCCGTGGCAGCCCTAATCTGTACCCTGACAACCTACGTTCTGCTCAAGTAAGTAGGCCTATTTAATAATCAGACTGCAGTGATATGCGATCAATCGACTCATTTGGAATATTTGATTTATTCTCAATGGGCAGAATGTTAAATCTCTATTTGATCGTAACTCGTTGCTAGGTTACTGAAGTCGCAGCGGACCGTGCTCCATGCCAACCTGTGTGTGTCCATGCTACTGGCTCAACTGCTCTACCTCATCGGCATTGAGCAGACCACTTCAGCGGTAAGCTTGCAACAACCAGGCACCTATCTATCATTTGTTTTTCAATTCCTGAATTCCTTGCTTTATTCCGACATCTTTCTATCTATTAGTGTATTTATTCAGTCATTAATTGAGAATTGGTAAGCTGGCTGTAACCGTGGAGTTATTTAGTATCTAAATCATTTTCTACTTCTTTTATTTTTTTAATCTTTACATCCCTTGTGTGTTTGTTTAGCTGCTGCTCGGTAGGATTTGCACTTTTCATGCGTATCCCTTGTGTAAAATTGTCTGAATGACACATTAAGAGTTAATTTATAAATTCGGTTAAGTACTAACGAACCTATCTATCTATTTATTCATTTATGCATTCATAAATTCATTCATGTATATATCTATCATTTTATTTGTTCAATTATTAATTTGTGCTCCTGGTTTTTTTTTTATTGCGTAATTATATCAAATGGCACATCAATGTTAACAAGAAGAATCAAGCTTTCTAATGCTACCCCATTCATGTACGATAATGAAGCAACAAGCGATATACTATCCATCAAACTTGAGTAGCAGAACTTCTTTTGAGGGGTTTATATAAAATGAATACACAAATAAAGAAATGACTTAATGGCTGAATCTCACTTTGCCTCCCCCTCCCGCAGCCACTGTGCACCACCATCGCCATCTTCCTTCACTACCTGTTCACCGTGACGTTTTTCTGGATGTTGATGGAGGGTATTTATATCCTGATGCAATCCAGGACGGCCTATGGCAAGGGTGTCAAGACCTGGATGTATGTTCTCGCTGGATGGGGTAGGTTGCGTTTCATTTCATTTCGTTTTATTCTAATTTATTTTCCATGCTATTATTATCATTATTATTGATTTGACTATAAAAATAATATGACATATAACAACGTCATTACAAGAAAATACACGGATTACAAAACAAATGACACAATAGAATAGAATATCGATGACAGAAAGAGTCAGGGTCTACAAAAATGAGGTCATTCACTGTTGCTCGAGGGCATGTAGACCCACACGCGCTAAAAAAAAACCACACCTTCTATTCATATAGTCAAGTAGTGAAACACTTTACTGAGATTTACTATAATGATCGTAATGCGATCACAATGACATAAAAATATTTCTGTTGAAATAATGAAAAAGTACGTGATGAAGTTCGCAACAAACAGGTCGAAAACAAAGCGAAGTGAAATAGGATTTTTATGTTTGCGATCCCTGTATCTGGTGCAAGTCATTAGTAACCTTTATAATCCTGGGGGTGTTTCACCAAGCTGTTCGTAAGTTACGAACGACTTTACGAATGACTGGAGATCCCTTCTTGTGCTAAATGCGATACTACACTTTGTTCATTGAGAATGTGATTTAGCACAAGAAGGGATCACCAGTCGTTCGTAAAGTCGTTCGTGACTTACGAACAGCTTGGTGAAACACCCCTGATATTGTCGACTGCAGGTGGTCCGGCCATCATCGTGTCCATCTCAGCCGGCGTGAAGATCAGTGGCTATGGAAATGACAAGAAGTAAGTCAACATGACTAGACAGTCAAACCTGTTATGGAGGGAAGAGAAAAGATGGTCTTTATTCAATTAGTCAATTAGTCAATTAGTCAACAATGACTATAAAGTCAAACCTGTTATGGAGGGAAGAGAAAAGATGGTCTTTATTCAATTAGTCAATTAGTCAATTAGTCAATCAGTCAATTAGTCAACATGACCATAAAGTCCAACCTGTTATGGAGGGAAGAGAAAAGATGGTCTTTATTCAATTCAATTCATTTCAATCATATATTTTCATCAAAGTAAAAACATCAAAATACAAAGTAATACATTTGAGAAAGAGCATAGATGACGGAGACCTCCAAAGAAAAAGCACAAGGTATGAGTAAGCAGGAGGCACCATTTACCGACTTTATGTGACAAAAATAGATATAATGTTGCATCATAATAAAACGTGATATATAATAATGAAATATATAAAAACCTCCAATTCAGTATCTGTATCTCTTATCTTTCTTCAATCTCATGATTTACAGCTGTTGGTTGTCAGTTGCAGACGGGCTGATGTGGGCTTTTGCAACGCCTGTGCTACTGGTTTTAATTGTACGTATCAATGTCTAAAGGATAGACACTCTACCAACGTACAACTAAAGTTTTGCGTGTGCATTTTCCACTGTAAACATCCATGATGGTTTGGCCAATTTGAATTATACATTGTTATGTCTTCCTTTGTGTCATTCGGAAGCAAACTGTTTGTTTTCATGTGTGATTTGTTTCATGTGATTCTGATAAATTGTGTAATAATTAGAAAGAACGGGATGGAGAGCGGAGCTACATTAAGAGATGGGATAGCGGCAAAGAAAGAGTGTGCGTGTGTGTGTTTGTGTGTGTGTGTGTGTGTGTGTGTGTGTGTGTGTGTGTGTGTGTGTGTGTTTGTGTGTGTGTGTGTGTGTGTGTGTGTTTGTGTGTGTGTGTGTGTGTGTGTGTGTGTGTTTGTGTGTGTGTGTGTGTATGTGTGTGTGTGTGTTTATGTGTTTATGTGTGTGTTTATGTGTGTGTGTGTGTGTGTGTGTGTGTGTGTGTGTGTGTGTTTATGTGTGTTGTGTGTGTGTGTGTTTATGTGTGTTGTGTGTGTGCGCGTGCATGTGTGTATGCATGTGTCACCAGTGACATCATTTTGTTAGGATGACATATTGATAAGAATACGTAAATGTGTATCTGTGATATTACAAACGTCCTAAACTGTTCAGCTGCGGTTCAATAAGTATGTAAATGCTTGATTTTGTTTTCTCTCTTATTTGGTCCCTCTCAGATGAACACCATAGTGCTGGTCATGGTGATTCGTGTCTTCATGTCTCTCAAGGCGAACACAGACAAGTCGGAGTTCGAGAGGTGCCGGTAAGTTCTTAAAGGGATAGTTCACCCTGAAGTTAACTTGGTTTCAATAAAAGCAGAAATATGAAGAAAAAAACAACATATTAATGAAGGTTTGACGAAAATCCGTCAAAGGATAAGAAAGATATATTCGTTAAACCTTCACTAATATGTTTCTTTCATATTTCTGCTTTTATTGAAGCCAACTTATTTCGAGGGTATACAATCCCTTTAATATCTTGTTCAGATCGCTGCATGAGCATGGGGCCCTTCTTTTCATTTGTCCATAATAAACGAATTTAACTGTTATGTTGAAGGTTGAGATGAAAGTGAAGTTCGCCCTAAGTTGGCTTCAATAAAAGCAAAAATATGAAAGAAACATTTGAGTGAAGGTTTGACGAAAATCCGCCAAAGGAAAAACAAAGTAATTAGATGTTAAATTTGTTATTTTGTGACGTCACGTAAGAGGTGCTCTCCCATATCTTTTGAAAAATGTTGTTTGAAAATGTTAATTTTCTCAACAGGATATTTATCATTTCACCTGTGCGTTTTATAAATCATATGAAACTTGTTTTTATACACAAACCGCTATGAAAAGAATGTATTCCGTCTTCAAAGAACATAAAAAAGGAAATCTACATGATCTATAGAAAAGTACATGGGAGAGCACCTCGCACATGATGTCACAAAATCAAAATTTTAAATGATCATAACTTTCTTTTCCTTTGACGGATTTTCATCAAACCTTCACTAATATATTTCTTTCATGTTTGTGTTTTTATTAAAAACAACTTAATTCTAGGGTGGACTATCCCTTGAATATGTTGTTCAGATTGCTGCATGAACATGGTGCCCTTTTCTCATTTGTCCATAAATAAATGAATAGAACTATATTATGTTAAAGACAGAGATTAATTCTGCCGCGGCCGCATGTCGCATTCTTGTTAACAGGTGATAACAATCGTTTAAGTGATCAAACGATATCTAAGCCCCATCTCGTAAAGAGTTGCCATTAATCTTAATCGATCCAATCCGTATCCATGATGCACAGAGTCACGTGGTTGTGTTTGCAGACAGTACAGATAATGACGTTTGTAGATGGAATGATTGTCTTTACAAATAGTGGTCTTTGTAGACAGCTGTGTGTTAATACAGACAGTGGTCGTTGTAGGCAGGTTTGTCTGTATCACCTTTATTACTTGATCTTATAGGGCGGGCATCCGCGCCATCTTGCTGCTCCAGCCGCTGCTGGGCTTCACCTGGATCTTCGGCCTGATCGCCGCTTACGACCCCTCCCTCTTCTTTACCTACATGTTCGTCATCTTTAATTCCCTCCAGGTAAGTAGCATCATCCAAGTCCAGAGCCCCGATGCATAATACTTAACATCGCTCAACAGCCAATCAAATTCAAGGATTCTATAGAAGTTTCCATTGGTAACAAATTTACCATCAATGGAGTTTTGTGTTACAGGGCCCAGATGTTTTCTGTACTCACGACGGAGAAATAGCTATTAAATTATTTCCCCTCACTGGCTATCGATCTACGCTAAACGCGAGCAGTACGTTTGTGATCGCGAAATCGCTACTATCCACAGACTATTGGCAATCACATACATGTAGTACTTCTTGCGTTTAGGGTAGACAGTCAGAAAAAGCAAACAAAAACACTCGTTCTCCGCCGAAAGTAACGGCTAGTCCAGACGACGGGCAGTCAATCTGATCGAAAAGTTGAGCAAACGACTCTTCAAGTGCAAGTTAACGTATTTGTCAATATATAGACACATCGCATATTATGTTCAGGGGTACACGAGAGATTCATAACTACCATCAGTCATTTTGTGGGTGAAATATAATTATTCTACAATTCGATTTCTTTTATAAATGCCCAGAAAAGTGTAAATAATGTATGATCAAGGAAGTTGTGTGAAAATACACTGTGGGAACTATAATGATATGGCAAGTGTATTATCGTAGTAACATTTTGTATAGAATAAATCAAATGAAAGGTGTTAAAGAAAGAACTTATAATTTGATTTGGTACATTATCTCTACACTTGCCCGTTATCTCTCCTTTTATCTACTCCTTCTCTCCCTCTCTCTCTCTCGCTCTCTCTCCCTCTCTCTCTCTCTCTCCTTCTCTCTCTCTCTCTCTCTCTCTCTCTCTCTCTCTCTCTCTATCTTCCTCTCTCTCCAGGGTGTCTTCATCTTCATCCTTCATTGTCTGATGAGTGAGGAGGTAAGATTTTAGAAGAACACAATTAGTCTCCTTCATCATATACATTTATTTTCATTCAAGAGAACATTTTGACCAAGCTGCACAGACTATGTCAAACATTTATAACAGAAGAGAGGTCATTTTAATGTGAATAAGACAAGTAAAGAGAGGACGGGGGGGGGGGGGGGCTGTGAAAGAGAATAGGGAGGGGAGAGGGATTGAGTGAGGGAGAGGGGGATTGGGGGGAGATAATGACTTAAAGAATTTTCAGAGAGGGAGATACAGAGAAAATGGCTATGACTGAATTGATCTATCTAGCTTTTCAAAAAAAAATCACTCTATTCATTATATCCATCAATATATTTATGCATCAATGTAATGGCCGCCCATCTAGCTATCCGTTGATCCATCTGTCCATTCATTTATCTATCCATCTATCTATCAATGTATCCATTCATGTATACATCTATCCATCTATATATCTATCTATTAATCCATCCATCTTTCCATCCATCTGTCCATTCATTTATCTATCCATCTATCTATCAATGAATCCATTCACGTATCCACCCATCTATCTATACATCTGTCTACCAATGCATGCATCCATCTATCCACCCACCCGCATTCATCAGGTGAAGAAAGCATTCCGGATTAAGTACCGTCGGTCGCGTCGCACATCTACCCAAGCCTCCACGACAGAGACCTCCTTCGGACCCCGGACAACCAGGGCTTTCATGGAGAAAGCTCCCTCCACGGCTGTCACTAAAGTCACCAAGTCCACGAGATCCAGTATTGGAGAGGTAAGTGTTCATGGGATAGTTCACCCTGAAAGTATTTTGGGTTCAATTAAAGGAGACACATGAAAGAAACATATTAGTGAAGGTTTGACGAAAATCGGTCAAAGGAAAAGAAAGTTATTTGATGTTAAAATTCTGATTTTGTGACGTCACGTGCGAGGTGCTCTCCCATATTTAGTCAGCCAGTAAGGCTGCGATCACCTGTCCATAAAATGCGCTCCTTGATGTTGTGTTGTTATAGACATGTGTGACTGTAGTTCCGTAAGTACCCCAGGCTATATAAACATGTATGACGTGTTTTACATATGGATAGCAATAATATGTGTTTCTATCTGTTGTTTTGTGTTTGGTACAACTACAGATCTCACTCAAGCTGAAGGGGAAGACGGTAGTGCAACCACTGGACGGTAAGAATGTCTTCCCTTTGCCGGTATCAGAATATATGCTTTTCATAATTTCTTTTCGTCATCTTAATGATGGTAATAATGATGATAATAATAAGGTCGGTATGACTTTAAACTGCATCCAGCTGTGGCACTCTCGGAAGTTAGTGTGGGAACATGAGGCTACCCTTGACCACAGTCTGCCTCCCTGTGGTCTCCCTTTGGTAGGGGGACCAGGATTCTACGGGTAGATGGGGCTCGTCAAGCCGGGAGGATCACCCATCTAGGAGAAGGAAAACTCTGATCCCAAACCTCTGCTGCCGGGCGGCTATATCTCACTGGAACCGGCTAAGGGTCGGCGCTACGGGTAGATGGGGCTCGTCAAGCCGGGAGGATCACCCATCTAGGAGAAGGAAAACTCTGATCCCAAACCTCTGCTGCCGGGCGGCTATATCTCACTGGAACCGGCTAAGGGTCGGCGCCCCGACAGAAATGCCAGGTCCCTTGGCACCTTCAAGCTGAGTTGGAGGTCAGGCAGGGCAGCCGCTCCATTAAAACCTGCTCCATTATAATGGTTACACACACATCGGATTTAGAGATAGGCGGTGCCGGTAGCCGTCATAGACGGAATGCCGGTAACGTCTCGGGCTTGGCTTCCTCACGGGCGCGGGAAGCAGGGTCCGGCCATTGCGGCAAATCATGCAAGCTCCCGACTAAAGTCAGAGTTGCCTCTTGGAACGTGGGAACTCTGAAAGGAAGAAGTTCAGAAGTGATGGAGACATTAACGAGGAGAAGAGTTGACATCTGCGGTGTGCAGGAGCACAGGTGGAAGGGCGGCCTCTCTGCCAACCAGGTTCGCACCCTCAGTGGCAAGGACTCCAAGTACAAGTTCTACTACTGTTCACATGAGTCAGGCCTAGGTGGAGTCGGCATGTTGTTGGCGGAGGCCTGGGTGGACAAAGTCATTGAAGTCCAGCGCATCACAGACAGGATCCTCTTGCTGAAGCTGATCATTGGCAGGGCGGTTTTCACCTTTCTTTCTGTGTATGCACCACAAGCAGGGCTTCCTGAAGCAGTGAAAGAGCGCTTCTACGACCAGCTGCAAAGTGCTGTAGCCAAGGTCCCAGCCTCTGAGATACTGATCCCAGTTGGTGACTGGAACGGTCATGTCGGTGCTGCGGCTGGAGTGTACAGCGACACTCATGGTGGGCATGGCTTTGGCACCTGTAATGCGGGAGGGGAGAGAGTCCTGGAATTTGCTCTAGCCAATGGTCTCCGTGTTGGCAACACCTGGTTTAAGAAGAGGAACTCGCATCTTGTAACATACAGCTCTGGCGGCCATTTGACCCAGCTAGACTACATACTCTATCGCAAGAGTTTCAGCCGATCTGTCAGTGATGTGAAAGTCATCCCCAATGAGGAGTGCGTGCAACAGCATCACCTGGTAGTGTGTGATTTTGCCGTTCATGTTCCCCGTGTGAAGAAACGCAAGTTCACACCTCGTATCCGCACCTGGAAGCTGAGGGACCCGGCTACTGCTAGCCTGTTCCAGGAGGTCTTCAAGGGGAAGGTGATGACGGCTGCTGCAGCCGCTGGCACGGTTGATGCCCCTGTTAGTCAAGTAGAGTTTGTATGGTCGAAGCTGAAGGGACCTTTACTGGATGCTGCCACCGAAGTCTGCGGCCTGTCCAAGAAACACAAGTGGAGATCTGTAACCTGGTGGTGGGATGATCAAGTGGAAGACGCTGTACAGAAGAAGCGGGCTCGTTTCAAGGTCTACTGCGCCCTGAAGAAGGAAGAAAAGAAGAAGGGAGGTAAGACGGCTGAGGCCAAGGAGGCAAAAACTGCCTACAAAGATGCCAAGCGTGTGGCCAAACGTGTCGTCTGGCTGGCAAAGTTTAAGGCTGAGAAAGAGGAATTCGCTACAGTATCTCCAAACGGTGAGGGTGTCTTCCGTATCGCCAAACAGATCCAGCGCATAAATCAGGATGTAGTTGGTGAGAATTGTGTGCGCAATGACACTGGTGAGCTTGCGCTCAGTGATGATGACAAGATGAAGGCTTGGGTTGAGCACTATGCTAGGTTGCTCAACGTCGAGTTTGAGTGGCCCGGCGACGAGCTCCCAGAGGTTGCTCCTACTGCAGGCCTACCCCCCAGCGTGTCCTCGGCGCAGATCCACAAAGCACTCAGCAGGATGAAATGCGGCAAAGCTGCTGGCCCATCTGGCATCACAGCTGAGATGCTGAAAGCTGCTGGAGAGGAGGGAGTCGAGTTAGCTAGGCAACTTGCGGAGGCTGTTTTCAGTAGCGGTGAGATCCCGGCGGACTGGGAGGAGAGCTACATCCTGAACCTCTACAAAGGCAAGGGTGAGGCTCTCGACCGTGGCAACTACCGTGGTCTCAAGCTCACAGACCAAGTCATGAAGCTGCTGGAACGAGTGCTGGACTCCTACATCCGCAACATGGTGTGCATTGATGAAATGCAGTTCGGCTTTGTGCCTGGCAGAGGCACCACTGATGCCATCTTCATTGTCCGCCAGCTGCAAGAGAAGTACATCGCTGCCAACAAACCACTCTACTTCGCCTTTGTCGATCTCGAGAAGGCCTTCGATCGTGTGCCCAGGAAGGTCCTCTGGTGGGCCCTTAGGAGTCTCGGTGTTGAGGAGTGGGCTGTGCATGTCATCCAGGGCATGTACTCCAATACCCGGAGTCGTGTACGGGTTAATGGTCAGTACAGTGAGGAATTCAATGTGGGTGTTGGCGTGCATCAGGGTTCTGTTCTCAGTCCGTTGCTCTTCATCCTGGTGCTGGAGACACTTTCCCATGAATTTCGCACTGGCGTGCCATGGGAGCTCCTCTATGCTGATGATCTGGTTGTCATTGCTGACTCACTGGAGGAGTGTGTCTCAAAGCTGAAGGCCTGGAAGACTGGCATGGAGGGCAAGGGTCTTCGTGTCAACATGAAGAAGACAAAGTTCCTGATCTCTGGTGTTGGCCTCGATGTTCTGAAGAACTCTGGCAAGTTCCCTTGTGCTGTTTGTCGCAGAGGTGTTGGCGTGAATTCTATCGAGTGCTCACAGTGCAGGCTCTGGGTCCACAAGAAGTGTAGCAGCATCACTGGTCCACTGACAGCTGACCCAGCCTATGTCTGCCCGAGATGTCGCGGTGTGGCACGCCCAATTGATGGCAGACCAGTGACCAAGGTGGATGTCGACGGCACCATGCTCGATGTTGGGGCCTCCTTCTGCTACCTGGGCGACATGCTGTGCGCCGGTGGGGGTTGTGATAGTGCCATTGCCGCCAGATGTTGTGTGGCCTGGGGAAAGTTCAGGAAACTTCTGCCCATTCTCACCACCCGGTACCTCTCACCTAAGGTGCGTGGCAAAGTGTACACAGCCTGTGTTCGGTCGGCTATGCTCCACGGTAGCGAGACATGGGCACCGAATGCTTCCGACCTTCAACGGCTACGCAGAAATGACCGCTCCATGATTCGTTGGATCTGTGGCACCAAAGATCAAGATGAAACTCCCTCGGCTACACTTCTCCAGAAACTTGGTATTGATGACATCACTGCAGTCCTGCGCAGCCGGCGCCTCAGATGGTCTGGACATGTGCAGCGTGCCACGTCCTGTATTAACTCTGTCACAGACTTAGTAATTCCTGGCATCAGAGGGCGAGGAAGGCCGAGGAAGACATGGCTAGAATGTGTGAGGAAAGATGTGAGTGAATGTGGCCTGTCTGGCATTGACCCGCAAGACAGAGTCGCATGGAGAGCTGGTGTGCGACGTTGCCTGGTGTTGCCAACCCCATCGAATGGGACAAGTCCAGCACCCTAAAGACGAATTTGGATTTGATTGATTGATGATTGATTGATTGAACGAATCTAAATAAATCTAAATTAACACGTCGAAGGGAATATGATATTCACTATTCGCTTATCAGTGAATGCCATATTTCCTTCAAAGTGTATGATTAGAGTTATAGATTCATTTAATCAATGACCTTTTTACCGAATGTAAATGAACATGGAAAACCTGTTATCACGTATCTTTTTTTTTTAATTAAGTTGATATTATAGTACTTCACATTAAATGTTAAACCTGGAGCATTTTCCCTGAAACTGATTAAAAACAGCACAGTCTGATTACTGTTTCATGTTCATTTTCTAACAAGACCCTTTGCATCTTTCTCATTATGTCAAATCGAACTAAGAAACGATTAATTTTCTTGAGAGAAATATATCATAATACATCATCTCATATTGCATTGCAACATTGGAGTGATTGTGAACGCTGTGTTTGCTCCTGTCTGTAGCTTACAACGATGCCATGACTGCGGATACCGGGTCTGCTTGATGTGCATTGAAGACCAGCGCCATTTCGGAGCAATCCTCGTCGTCATTTTGGATTTAAAATGAGCAACAACAAACATCAGGTTGCCCCATAATCACCCCAAAAAAAGCCCTATCACTAAACTCTAGCCGAATTGCCCTTACGGCGGACTACTCATGAATATTAATGAATCAGATTGAATGAGACTCTTAAATGTTCATTTCCATGTTGCCGAGTCTTCATCAGTGAACTAGAAACAGCTTGGATGGTGGAGTCGCTGTATTGTGCTGTTGTTGTTTTTTAAAATTCAGAATATATGATAATGATAAGAACTTAAGAATCTTGACATGGTCCTGAATGATGTGTTTGATTATGATATTTTGTTAAAAGATAATATCTTGAAGGAAGTCTTTCCTGCTCTGATTTGAATATCATTCTCTTTGTACAATGACTAACAAGCACATGACACTTCTTTGCAGTGAGTTAATTGATGATCACGACTCTTTATTATCATTATTATTTTTTTTTTTTTTTTGGGGGGGGGGGGGGGTAAAGATGGGTGTAGTGACTCTGACGCTAGTGAATTAATGGAAGAATAAACAACCAACTATCAAAACAAGTATAACTCTTAGTTTGCGAAACTAGCGTGTTGTTTACTTACTTATTCACGGCGAGGTTCTTATTACTTTGGATTTCAAATTGGCAACACTTAAGATATCAGCTTATCATAAAAGTAAGCGTTAATGTCATTATAAAGCAAAACGAAACTTAAAACAAAATTGAAATTTGCATCAGTATGTGTGCATTTTGAAGAGCAAGAGTGCTATCAAGATATCCGTGGTGTTGTCAATTTGAAGATTTTGTGATCATGTCACGTATATTTTGCTATCACTTCATATAAAATGTTATTATTATATATTATTATATCATTAAAATGGGAGTGAAGAATGAGAGAAAGAAGACTCGAGGACACGGACTGGTAGAAGAAGAATCTTACTACGGTCAGGGACCGTATAGATGCATCATGGATTTCGAGTACATCCATGTAGACATAGTTCGAAAATACTTGAAGAAACATTTTCTGGGCTCGTGTGTAGAATGAAGTACCTGTATTTGTAAACAATTGTACGCGATTATATTAGTTTATGATCTGCAAATTAATTTCCTCCATGGTCGTTTGATTAAAGGTTGTTAAATGGTACTGTTGTATGTAGGTCTATGATGCTAATACATGTACTTCTATATTCATATCTATGTAGTTATACAGTATTAAAAAAAAAAGAGAGAGAGAGAGAGAGAGAGAGAGAGAGAAATGTATAATTAAGAAACGACAAAGAAAAGAATTATTGCAAAAAATTGTATTCGCCGGCCGATTAATACATGTGTATCTATCAAGTATAGTTTTTCAATTTGGTGTAAAGAAATGTGTAGATGTAGATGAACGTTCAAGCATAGCTCGATGGTGAAAAGGGTATTTATCAATAAATTTCTTGACTATTTCCTTAAAGCTGCCGTTACCTATCATTGAATGGATGAGTGTGTAAGAGAGAGAACATGAAACAGAATGTATGCACGCCTCAGGATTGATCGATTATTTCAGTCTTTTTCAAACATTTTTTTCCCCGCTTTGATCCTCTTGTCAGTTTTGATGTTTTTCCTTGCTATTTCTCTGTAGGTATTTTTCTGCTTATCCCTCTTCCCTCGACACTGAATTATGTTTAAATTTTATTTTTCAATTTCCCATCTTGGTACATCTTTTTAACCCTCTTTATATTCTTCACATATTTCATGACCTACCTAAATTCCATCGCCTCCACCTTCCTCTCCCTCTCTCTCTCTCCATCTAACCTACTCTATCCTTCTTCTTGTTTTCTGTCACTCCCTCCGTCTCTCTCTCTCTCTCTCTCTCTCTCTCTCTCTCTCTCTCTCTCTCTCTCTCTCTTTCTCTCTCTCTTTTCCCATAAAAAGATACCTTGATTTGTCCTTATCTTTGAAACTCCATTCTAAACCTGAAATCCCCACTTGTACACAATCTTTACCAATGTGACGTTATTCAATGACACACAAAGAAATATAATTCAGGAACAGTGATGACATTCATAGATGTACATTCATTTTAATTCATCAGCTATATGTCAACAATTGCATATAAATGCCAGCACATTTGTGCATTTCATGAAATACATTTAGACAAAAACTGTGAAGGAACACAATAAAGTTGTCAACAGTTTTCTATCTCAATTCTCTTTTTGAGCATCAGAAAGATATTACGATGCTCTATACATGTACCTCCTTCCCATTTGTATTTACAGTGCTTTTTCCTGCCAGTAATGTTTTAAAAATGGGCATTGTTATCGTTCTATATTCTCTCACCCATATTAATGATTTCCTGTGTTATTGCAAACAAATTCTCAGTGCCTTTCAGAGATTCATTTCGATGAATACTACTCAAAATTTGATTCCTGAATTTCTATGAAACATTGAAAACAAAATCATACAGCAGCTGTAGATTAAAGTGACATCATGCTATTCATTATGGCTCAAACATTGAATTCTAAAAATAAAAGATGAACATATTCTGGGGTGCAGTGTGTCTGATGTAATTGCAATAAAGAACAGATATATTTTGAAAATAGTTTGCATGAGTAAGAGACTTACTCTACAAACAATTCTCAAGGTGTATTGTACGATTCTGCCATTAACAATTTTTGTGAAATGTAGCCAGCATTTTTTCACGAAACTTTTATAGCTAAAAGACAGCAAATTGGGATGATTCAAATTAGATTAGGCAACTCATCAAGTAACTCCAAACAAAAATTACAGGTATAATCAGGAAAATGTTCAGGAATTTGTCTAAATCACCCATGCAAAATGAAACTGTATAAGGTAAATAAATAACAAGTTGAAGTCGAATATATAGTAATATTTCAAGTACTCAGTTTAAAATCCACTGTTTGCAAGTGGTAAGTATTGTATTTTTTAAATGCTGTTTCAACAACAGCAGATATTTTTCAAATACAGGCGACAATAAACAGGGAACTAGAATCAAATAGATGGACCCATGTATCAACAATGTTTTCCTTTTGTAATGTTGCAATTTGTTGTACCACCATAACAAATCAGTTTTGAAATGGTAATAACAAAATCTTTCATATAACACACACATATAAACAACTTTTTCTAGTGTTTTTTAAAAATCAATATTCAGAAAGAGATGAAATGTTTATATCACTCAAATATTTCTCACTCTCTGAAGATAACTGGATATAGTATCCTATGTTTTGTGCTTGAATAGTTTTCCCCCCTCATAGTGGCAGTGTAAAGTTGACATCCACATGAGCTTCTTTTGCCAGTCCAACGATAGAGGAAAGCCTTACAACCTAACAGACAAAGAAAGGAGAAAAAATAACCATTTGTCAAATTTCCACAGAAAAGTTATAGATATCAATTCTCAATGTGCTATCATCACCCATCTGGATTAGAAATACAAAGATCCAGCACGTTCCTTTGGGTATTCTTTATTGCAAAATTTAGAACAAACAAAAACACATTTTTTTTTCAAATGAGCTGAATTAGAAATGTGAATTGCACATATGAATGAAATTACTTGGGCAAAACACAGGAAACAATTGCAACTGCTCTGGGCAAGTTTATCGTTATATATAGAGACTGTACATATACCCACACTTTTTTTTTAAATGCACCAATGAAAACATCCCTGTTTAAGACTAACTGCATAGACAAACTGCAACGCATGCATATCACCTCTTTAGCTTTCATTCATGCTAAAACATCAGGACATTTATTACACCGAGGGTATCATCATTGTTTATGGGATAAGATCTTCTTATGATGTATTTCAGAACACAAATAACAACATATCAAGGACATTCTATCTCGGAGATGTCAGATCAAACTTCTCTATTACTGGCTCATTTTGTGCAAACTCCCACTGATATATTACTTTCATATTTCTGCTTCTTTTGAGACCATCGTCTTGTCAGTTTCATCTTGCCCTTTAATGAAGTACTCACCATTTTGGCTGCCTCGTCAAGGTCGTCGCAGGCCAGAATCCTGAGGCTGCTTGAGGCAATGATGGCCTTGGCTTCTTCCACTTGGGTACCTGCATGAGAATCAAGCCAACAAACAAAATAGAATCTGGAATCATCACAGAACCTCCAGCAGGGCCCCGCTGCATAAAACTTTTTTTTTTTTTTTTAAATGGTATAGAGGGTCTTTCCCATCGCAGTCCGGAGACTGAATTAAGAGGGATGTTACAATATGAGCCCTGGTCGCTGGATACAAGAACATATCATGCACACATATGTGCACCATCTCCACTCCCTGGGGAGTATTCCTAGCCCGCTGCACGATATCGGCGCTGGGTCAAGATCATTCACATAATCATCCACCTCCTACCAGGTACCCATTCATACTCCTGGCTGGAGAGCAGCAATGTGGATAAAGTATCTTGCTGAAGGACACAAATGCCAAGGGTGGGATTGAACCTGGGACCTTGAGATCTTCAGTCACAGTACACAACCACCACACCACGACACCTCCACCATTTAACTTACCATTAATGGTAACTTTTTTATCACTGGTAACTACCATAGTAACATCACTGAACAGCCAATCAAATTCAAGGTTTCCATACAAGTTGCCATTGGTAGTAGAGTTACCATCAATGGTAAGTTTTATTCAACAGGGCACAGGGCATTATATGAATACCTTAAGTGCCAAAAAGCAACACAAACATGTTAGCAGCATGTCAGGGTGTATTTGCCTTCCTGGACATTATGCAGCTAATAATCAAGGACATATAAGCATGTGAAAGACACCTAAACAGTCATGTAGCTCTTCCACTAAAAGTTGGAGTCACAAGTTGTGGCAAGTTGTGGTGATAAACACACGTTCACATTCCAGTGTATTGAAGCTTCGATTGGCCCTTATAATTGACTCTCATTAGGACTCGTAATAAGCTGGCCAGAACTCATATTGCAAGTCAGACCAACTGGTTGAAACTCAGCGTAGAGTAAAGAAAGGTTCCAACAGTTTTGCACATTTCCAAATCTCAAATAAACCTAAAACAACTCATTGCAACTCATGCTCAACTACTTTGATCTGGAAGTAACTTGTATTTGACCTGTTTTGCTCTTAGTGCAGCAATTTGATGGCATGCAAAGGGTTAAACGACTGTCAAAGAGAGAGAGAGAGAGAGAGAGAGAGCAGGAGAAACAGAGAGATTCCCCTCTTTACCTTGTAACCGGACAACAATGGGTACTTTGAGCTGGAGCTCGTTTGCTGCTGCGATGATTCCCTGTGCAATGATGTCGCACTGCATGATACCGCCAAAGATGTTGACTAGGATGGCTTGAATCTACAACATATATCGATATATATATATGGGACTAGTATTAAGGATAGCTGGAATCTACAACATATATCAATATACGTTGGACAAATGTTAAGGAAAGCCTGAATGTACTACATGAACCAATACATACATGGAACTAGTATTAAGGATATCTTGAATCTACAACATATATCAATACATATGGGACTAGTATTAAAGACAGCCTGAATGTACAACATACATCAATATACAGTGCATATTGGACAAATATTAAAGATGGCCCGTCCCTTTTACAAACATCTGAAAACTTCATGAAAGTTTGCACATATTTAGCACATATCTTTGGGATAAAAACTGTGAAATTTTAAGGTCAGAGGTACTATAACTCCCGTAGAATAAATGGAAATCTAACTAGGTTTCACTGAGATTTTAGTATTTTCATGGTACGAAAACAGAAAGCTCGATCAATTATCGAAGATGATTTCCTCAAAACCGAATATTACACTTTGTCGATTCCAGGGAAAGGTCATATAGGCACTCTCTCTCAAATGATGACAAAGTCAGGAAACTTTCAGAATTAGGTCTGCAAAAGGGACAGGCTACCTTTAAGGATAGCCAGAATGTACAGCACATACGGGACTAGTATTAAGGATAGCTTGAATCTACAACAAATATCAATACATCAATGACAATAAACCGTTCTGTCGTACGTACCGCACTGCCTGATGTGATGAGCTTGAAAGCTTGCTTGACCTGCTCTGCCGTAGCACCGCCACCGACGTCGAGGAAGTTTGCCGGCGAGCCTCCATGAAGCTTGATGATGTCCATAGTGGACATGGCCAGACCAGCTCCGTTCACTGCAGAAACAAGGGCGAGAAGGAAAGAGGAAACTCAAAGATAGTGTGTCCCTTTTGTAGATATAATGTGCCCCGCCACTATATCCTTTAAAGGGATAGTTAACCATGGAGATAAGTTAGTGTCCATAAAAGAAGAAATATGAAAGAAACGTAAAAGTGACGTATTGATGAAAATCCATCAGAAAGTTATGATCTTTTGAAATTTCAGTGTTGTGACGTCACATACGAGGTGCTCTCCCATATGCTGTGTGCTGTATAATTCCATATATTGCTACTTTTCTGTTTGTGATGCAGGAACATTTATTTTATCATAAAGGTTTGTATGCCAAAAGGTGTCTCTAACGATGTACGAAATGCACAGGTATAATGTTGCATCTCCTTTTGAGAAAACAAAATAAAAGTGCAAAACCTATGGGAGAGCACATTGCGCGTGATGTCACAGCAAAGGGGTTCTACCATGATAATGAGTTCTGTAATCTAACCACTACTTTCTCTTCCTAAATCATGAAGTCACATTGTTATGTAGCAGTTCTTCTACCTTTTAAATCTTCACCTTTTCCCCACTTCCTTACCACCCAGTAGAATTTCAAGTGTTTTTTACCCCCATCATTGAATAGTTTATGTGGCTGTTCCAAACCACACAGACCACACAGACCCTCATTATTCTGACCACTTATAAATACAACTTGAACAGCTTCTTTGTTCAAGATTTGGTCACCCACACTTTCCTTTCATACTCTGATGGACATATTACTATGGACCAATCAGAGCTTGCCTCTATTTCTCATTCTAATTGTTAACGTCCCCAAACTTCATGAACATGGAACTTCAGATCCATGCTTCACCCCAACAACTCCTTGTTGAGGGACTCCTACCTTTTCCCTTCGACAGGACAACACATACTGATTCTTGTATCCATAAATAACTTGTACACGTACCTCTTGCTGACGACATTGAGCCGAGTTTGTGACACAGTAATAGAATATCATCTAACTGCAAATCCAGCCTCATCGCCACTTATTTCACCAAGTTTAACTCTACTTTACAACAAACAAATATTAACAGAGATGCCAACCTCTTGACACAAAAAATCAGACTGCCAACTTCTGGAGTTCAAAAACTGTATTCTTTGATCCAAAAAGTTGTATTTTACCAACAAAAAATGTATTTAAAAAAAATGGATCAATGTCTCTTACAGTTCCTACATCAGCCATTTTTTATGGAGCATTGGTTGAATATGCATGATTTTGTTATGACTGGTGTGCTCGATGAACCAATGAACATACCCAAATTGCTAATGTGAGATGCTGGTAGGATACTTTACAAAACAGAATGGGCATTTCGCCATTGAATATGGCACACACACAAAATAAGTTTTAAAAAAAAAAAAAAAAAAAAAAAAAAAAATCGGTTTTTTGGTTTGTTCTTTTTTTTTGAAAATCGTACTGTCGTATTCAGTTCTAAAAATCGTACTAAATACGACTAAATCGTACTGGTTGGCATGTCTGTATTAACGATCCCGATACGACAGTATCATCAATGAAATACAGAAATAAAGATCTCACCCAGACATCCGATGTCACCGTCAAGACCGATGTAGTTGAGGTTGTGTTCAGCTGCCTGTACTTCCCTCGGGTCCTCCTGAGACCAGTCCCGCAAATCGTGGATCTTCTTTTGTCTGAACGCAGCGTTGTCGTCAAAATTGATCTTGGAGTCCATGCACAAGACTGAAAAGAGAAGATAACATTTCCAGTGGGTGATTTACACTTCTGGAGAAGTCAACTAACAAGCTGATTTATATATACAGTATGAGCCGACATTGCAGAGATATGGTACTTCAAGTCACGGGTCTTCTTTGCCTGAACACAACATTGTCTTCAAAGTGTATCTTGTCGTCCATGCAAATGGATGTGAAAGTAACAATTTACAATAAAGTGTTTTTACAGCAATCCATACTAACACAATATTCTAAATATATAACAGAGTAGAATAATGAAACAAATGGTCACTGAAATCATTTAAGTTTATGCATATACTGTGAAAAGTAAAGAAAATGCTGATTAAGAGAAATTTCAATAGAGAGATTTCAAAGAGCAATAACATCGTGATTGTACTTAGCTGTGTGTAGAAAATTCAGAGAACCTGTATGGTAAACATATAGTCGATCGCTCTGTAAGATTCTTGAACATATCAATGAACCCGACTCCCTTTGAATGTTTCAGATAGCATGGTCCGTCCGTCATCAAGACATAAAAAGGAAGAGGTGGTGGTACTTACCATTGCCATCACTATCCTCCACAAGAGGGTTGATCTCCAGCATGGTTGCGTCATACTTCAAAAAAACATTCTCGTAGAGATTCATGAAAGTGTCCGCAGCCTGCAAAGTCAAGAAAGGGGTGTCATTGAAATGTTTTATGCCAATATATCAAGAAAATATTATTTATTTCGCAGTTCCACAGCTTCTTAATCAAGTAGACATAGGGAACTGAATTTTACATCTGCAGTTGTAACCATTACCAACTGGCAAAAAAAAAAATCACTTTTTAAAAGAACATTGCAATACCTTTTTCTATTAGCAATATCCAGTTCATAATTCATCACCTTGCATTGAAGAACATGCAGATATATAAGGAACACACTAACAGCAATTGTTACTCATGTCACTTGCATCTTTACAACTTTATACCATTTTACTTTCTGCATTTGCTCGTGTCTGTCAGTTGAAATACAGAAAACCAACATTTGCCCAAATATGTGGTACTTTATTTCATAAACATAAGACATATTTTACGAAATGAATTAAGAAATGCCATAATATCAATGACAATTTTAGAACTCAATTTAATTTCATATGATTTTCTTTCAATGAAGAATATATGCACCTCAAAATTCAAAGAGACGAAAGTACTCTTGCAGTATGAACCGGATACACACATGTACATGTACAATGCCCATTCAGAGAATTGCGTTGTTGTATTTTACCTTTTAAATCATGTTATATATGACAACATTTCATGATGGCTGGCAGCTCTGTACACATCACAGCAAAGATTTAAACATGGATAATTAGAAACTGCAATAAATCAGCAATACATGCATAGCTCATTCATTGATTCTATCAGTTTCATAAAGACCTGGCACACACTGCTACAAACTTGTATCTGACACTTCAATGCAACCCTGGCAAGGATTGAGACCAGGGTACAAGAAGAAAGGTTCAGACGCATTGATCTCTGCACCACTATACCACCATCACACAATGTTCAATGTGCAACAGCCGGCTTAATTGGATGCATGGGAACATCTTTGGATTTACTCTTACTCTTCTAAATGTTGTATTTTGGATGTTAGTAAATTGATAAACAAAAACTGAACTTGAACACTGTTTGGCTGATAATTGTAGTTAAATTCTTCATGTCTTGCATACAAGTCCATTCATAACTATAACCCTGCTTCACAAAAGTGCCCTTCACTCTCAAAACTATTGCAATACAAATAAGATGAAACAAACATCAATGTCTAATATGCAAGTGTCAATAATTTTGATTTCGTCTTCAGTTTTTGTACTAACTAAGCATGGTGGGGTGAAGGAAAGGTCTGATGGAAGAACTGCATACTGACCTGTGGGATGGCTTTTTCTGGGAAGCCCATGAGTTTGGCCACCTTCTCTGCCTGTTCCCTCTTGATACCTGGCACAAACATCAAAGGAAAAAAATATGCATAATGACAAGAAGGAAACACACACTGCTAACATATCGATTTCACTAAGAAGTTTACATATTTCAGGGGTTCTCAGTATTTCAAGAAAACAAAATTCCCTGATTTTTTCCCTCATGAAGTGTTTCCTTATATTGTATGCAGACACTATTCAGTCATGAGTTCTATATTGTTTAAACTATCACACACAATATGGAAACAGTGTACAAACATGTTCACTTCTGTTTCATACAAGAACTGCCAAAAACATATACAGTAAATTGAAATCAAAATTTTTAAAGTCCATCAAAGCACTTTTGATGTAGTACTGGCGAACACATCTATCAGTAACATTAAGGCATAACGCAGGCCCAGCCTGAATTTTAATTTTTGCAGTACCTAGGAGTATCAGATAACACATCCTGGGCCATGTTGCATATAAAGGTTTTCAATTATTGTAACTTACCATTAATGTAAACTACCATGGCAGCATGTGCTATAATGAGAGCCATTGGCTGGTGGTATGGTAGCTATCATTGATAGTAAATTTCAATAATTGAAATCCTATGTGCAACATGGCCCTGATCATCAGAACAAAAACAAGAAATGAAAATGATCTTTCTCTTTTTTTCTTTCCACCTACCTTCCATGATGTCAATAGGTTCTTTAATGATTGCATCTGGGTTTTCTGCTGCTACGTCTTCAATGTTGACCCCTCCTTGTGCACTGGCTACTAGCACTGGACCCTGGTCGAGAAAGGAAATAAGCCATGTAGTGATGAAAGAATTCAAGTGAACCTTGGGGAATGCCACAGTTTTGGTTGAGGTCAGAAAACTTTGCATCATTTCTTGATGTGTTGGTTTGTATGTAGGAAGAGTACATTCCAGTTAATCTTGACATACAATGTGCATATGTGTACAGAAGGTTCCTTTTGAATAAATAAAAAATAATTTTGGTTTCTAATGCTACATGAGTTCAACCAAAATTGTGGAATTGCTTTGTTAATGAGTAAAGTCGCACTCTTAATCAGAGAAAACATTAATTTACATTTCACAATAAAACAGTGTGCTACTAGTTGCCTATAGATTGTACCTCTTGATTTCCCCCAAGGGTTACTTCTAAAAAGGAAGTCACCACTTTCAATTCAATTTCAATTCTTTATTCTTTTAACAAACAAGAATAAACAACTTTCATGAACAATTATGAATATAAGGCATCACCAGAAAGCCGATGGCTTGTGAGGTGTGTATTTATTTACTTAGCTGGAATAGACCCATTATTTTGCAAATATGCTAGCCTTTCCCTCAAACAAATGACCTTTTTTTCAATTACAAACAGGCAAAACTCATATCTTGTGAAACAAACAAATAAATACAAAACTCCAGAAGCAACACCTATTTAAGAATTTAGAATATTTTACTATTCACATTTTACTGGTTATTTCAAATAACAGTGGCAAACCATCACTGTAATAGTGTACTTTGATATTAAATCAATTGTTATGAACTGGAGCTTACCATGAATGCTCTTTCCATAGTGATGGCAAAGTAGTACTCTCTCCTTACATACATCCTTTCACAGATGAGAACCTAGTCAAGGAATGGGAAAAAACATCAATAAAAACTAGAGTAGATTTTTAAGGCAGTATAAAATTGATTTAAAAACTACAATAACCAACATACACAGAAAGAGATAATTAAAGATAAGTTTCATGCTTACTCGTCAGTATCTACTACAAGTATCGAAATGTACTATCGCCAAGAAGACAAATAAACCTGATTGCAGGTTTAAGGGGATCCTAACCATACACGTGCAACACCTTCTGGAAACTAGTTAATCCTAATCCTAATCAAATTTGCTCAAATCACAAACTTTGAAATCAGACACTTGTTAAAGATAAGATTTCAACTTTAGCTGATGTGATGTCAAAATCATTGAGAATTTCATTTAGCACAAGAAAGGGTCACCAGTCTTTGTAAGGTCGTTCATAGCTTAAGAACAGCTTGGTGAAACACCCCCCAAAGGCTACATCATCCTGCCCACCAGCTGGTCTCCACTCACCGAGTTACAGACACGACCAGCCTCTCCCGTCTGCTTGGTGACCAACATGTTGCCGATCATCTGGGATGCGAGATCCTTGACCTCTTCTGGTGAATAGGCCAGCTTGACCCCTCCCTTCAGACCACTGGTGAAGGACCCCTTCCCTCTCCCTCCAGCCAGCACCTGGGCCTTGACCACCACATCATCAGACCCTGTGGGGAGGCACAGAGCAGATATGTGTTTAGACTGGTCAAAGCCTCTCAGTACGTTAGGTAATAAATGGCTTCATGACTGACATTAAAATATCATTGTTTGATTAAAAAGCGGCTGGGAATTGATTTGACTAGAGCTGCAGAATATCTCAATCAGACTTCTTCATGAAAATAGCAGAAAGTAAAACGAGTGCTACAGAGCTACCACTTAACAAAGAATACCACGTTCTTAACTTTATATTTCTCACTTTGCTCTCTGACAAGCTCTTTACAAAGGTTTTCCAATAGATATACTCAACAGATTTCATGAGCCAGACACTCTCAGCCATTTAACGCATCAAACCCTATTCAGGAATAAGAATTTTTTGCCATTGCAGGGGCTATATCACCACAAGACTCCATGTTATTTATTAATTCTCCATATCGCATACAAGGAAAAGACATCCTATGATGCACCACGCAGCGATATCCAGGTATTTTGTGTAGTCATACCCACTTCCCCTTTCATACACATATTCGTTAGAAATGATAAAAAGTGGATATGACTACAAAATACGATGCGTAAGATATCCGTTGGACTCACGATGAACGTATAGAGTGGAACACGACGTTTCGCACGCAAACTGCTATGCTTCATCACCTGACGAAGCATTGCAGTTTGCGTGAGAAACGTCGTGTTCCACTCTATACGTTCATCGTGAGTCCAACGGATATCTTACGCATCGTGTATTCACCGCGATGAGTCAAATCTTCGACTACAAAATAATTGTGAAAGTCCCTAGCACGATTTTACCTTATATATTATAGAGTACCGAAGTGGTGTCGTCACATCCACATGCAGGTTGCTGGTTCTAAACAACATCACTCAAGTGAGAGTTCCACTGGTCCGACATTGTCTGGTGGGCTAGTGTCAGGCACTCCCAATGAGAGTCCCGGCTATGATCATCGATGTTTGCTCTATTCATGTATTTTAGAACTAGTTGTCTTGACAGTATAGTCATATAACACCACACTTCGGTACTCTATATGGATACTTGCACGTCACCTACCCATGCTCTTGGCAATCTCATAGGCTCTCTGTGGAGTGGTAGCAACCTCCGCCTTGGGAATAGGAACGCCTGCTTCGTCCAGCAGCTGGTAGCCCATGTACTCATGGATGGAGAGGTGTCTGCGCTGCTGGCAATGCTGGGGGAGAGGCTGGTGGTGCCATGATGCACGGTCTGCTGCTGATAGGGCAGAACTAGTCTCTACCACCTGCAAGATTCACAAGGTAGAAATGATTGCAATCATATCACTACCTGGTGAAAATGTGTATCTGATAATTCATTCAGGACACACCAATGGCCATTGTGCATCACACATACCAACCCGCAACTTCTTTTCCGCCAGAAGTATCATGCATTATTAATGACACTGTGATGGCGGTTGCTAGTGGATTAACAGGTGTAATAAACAATGGCCATTGTTGTGTTCTGATTATCTGAATGAATTATCTGATACACACAAATTTTTAGATCCAAATTTGTCCAAAAATGAAAATCTCATTAAATATTCCAAGGATTATTAAAAGAAAAGTAATGGAAGAAATGTCACTAAATCTGTCTCTAAAAAATTTGACATCCCTTGACTTTATGATGTGTCAATTTCAGCTTGATTTGAGTTCAATCTGATTTTCTATTATTTTTCAAAAGTGTCAAAACATTTTTTTAACACCTAGTAGCATAGTGAGCGCACTGAGCGGTCCACAAACCGGCCCCTAAAATTTCTGCTAAATGCATGTTTTCAAAGCATGGATATGCAATTTATTGTGTACCGTATTTGACTTTTGGAGGAAAAATTAGGCAAAATGTGGACTTCATCAATTGCATATTTGCAATTTGCAATTTGGTCTATAAAACTTGCGTTCGTACTACCGTAAGTTTCTCCTCGATCGGAGAAAGTTTTCTGTCATTTTTTCATTCCTCTCAAAAGAACATGATTGAGATACAATACTGGTGAAATATTCTCACTGTACTGGTCGGATTGACAGAGATATTGCACATTAGGGCTGGTTTCAACTCAAGTGTCAATGATGTGAATGTGTGATGTTTTACCGAGCGATATTCTAAGCACAATTTCTCCAGAAATTACTTGCTAATCTTCAATCCAAGTTCTTTGATCTGTGAGTGAAATTAAAGTATTTTTCCTAATCATCTTGGTTTAAACATATTCAAAAGAAAACAAGGGGCCGGTTTGAGGCACCCGCGTCATGTAAATAGACGTCCACAGAACAACAACTGAACAAGCAATTCACCGCAACTACCTTCTTCAGCCAGGCTTCACTCCGATGCCGGTACCATACCACACACAGTAAGGGGCAGGGCGCAGGGCACTGCTGCTGCAGTGCTGCCTGGTTTAGTGACAGCGGACAGTACACAGCGGGGCTCAGCAACATAGAAAAGCATTTTCTCTTACACAATGGGATAAACAATATTAAAATCTAAACCATGGCATCATTCTCATAATCATACTCTTGATAAATTTAACTGAAACGTACCTTACAAAGACGAGATCCTCTTGCTGTGGGCAGAACAAGCTTGCCGAATTTCCAAATGGAAGCTGCCATTTTGAGGCCCTCTTTCTCAAAATAAATAGCGCCAGCTATAGTTATAATACTAGAGACAGGATCGAGGCGCTCGGCACGGTCGCGAAACCGATTTCCAACCTTATGAAAAAAATTGTAGAAATTGTAGCTGTTCTCTCCCACCAAATGACATATCATAAAATTGTTCTTTAACCTACTTCTATTATTCTTACTTTGACTACTTTTAATGATAATAGATAAATCATCAAACTTATTTAAGAAGAATAATCTAACAACGAAAACAATAGTCACCTTGATCCATCTCTCTCCCTCTCTCTCTCTCTCTCTCTCTCTCCCTCTCTTTCTCTCTCTCTCTCCCTCTTTCCCTATCTCTCCGCGCTCTCGCTCTCTCTCTCTCTCTCTCTCTCTCTCTCTCTCTCTCTCTCTCTCTCTCTCTCTCCTCTCCCTCCCTCTCCCCCCTCCCTCTCTCTCTCTCTCTCTCTCTCTCTCTCTCTCTCTCTCTCTCTCTCTCTCTCTCTTTCTGTCTCATATCTCACTCTACCATGTGTGTCTATATCTCTCTCTTTGTCTCGCTATATCTCTCCGCTAACATATCACATGTAGTACATGTATACATACAAGTTATGGCCTAATATTATCAGCCAAATAATTTCAAAACACGACGGATATACAAAGCGTAATGTGTGTACATCAGGGAAGGGGGGGGGGGGGGGCTTGGGACATCACAACTTGGGGGCACACAAGTCATGTAAAGGGATAGTTCACCTGAAGATAAGTTGGTTTCAATCAAAGCAGAAACATGAAAGAAATACATTAGTGAATTCGGTGCTTATGTTGTGTGCAGTAAAATAATCCATAAATTGCCCTTTTCCCGTTTTTGACAACGGAATGATCTGTTTTCATACATATGTGTATGTGAACGCGTATTTCTAATGATATATCAAATGGTAAAAGGATTCACATCTTTTTGAGAAAAAGGCACCTCGCACGTGACTCACAAAATATATTCAATAATCACTGAACTTTCTTATCCTTTGACGCATTTTCATCAAAACTTCGTTTCTTTCATGTGTCAAACCAACTTAATTTCAGGGTGAACTATCAAAGACAAAAGGTAATGGAATCTTACATAATGTTACCCCATATTACAGGTGTCGTTTGAAATTGTAAAAAAAAAGAAAGTCTTTCATAGGGGAGACACTAGCTATGATAGAGCTCGATATCATTCAATTCGTTTGCATCGGTTCACTTTATAAGGCCCATGCCATTCTACCTTTAGGCCTATAGTTTTTGTTAGCTTTGAAAGATATCCTCTTGAGATTCTTGCATCACTAATCATGCCGCTTCATACCCCCCCCCCCCCCCCCCCTCCCATTAGCCAGGCCAAGGTACGTCTTTCCTTCTTTGTGTGTACATGCACGGTGCACATGCATGACCACCGCATGATCCTACTCAGTGATCGATACCAACTAGATCTGCATTTCTAACGAGTTCAATGGTTGAAAACTGAAGCTGCAGATCAATTTTAATTTTAGGTTATAAGCATTTGGAAAATTATCATGACATTTCAATTTCAATATCATAATCATGAATAGAATATTAATGCATTATTTATAGATGACCATTTTGTAAAAAGAAAATCACTAAGAGATGATTCCTCTGTGCCAATATGTATCATGATATGTGGCTCAGTCGATCTTTTTATTTTATGTCGTAGTCTTATTTCCAGCTTTATTAAATTTCCTTTCTTCGATCATAAGCGTTGAAAATGTGATGACATTATTTTTTTTAATTATCTGAGTACTGAAGTAAGATATTAATAATTGAGACAAAAATATAAATCACTTATTACATTTTAATTTCAACTGTCATTTTCGTTTTAAAACAAATGAAAGTCAGTTGGTCTATTATCTAAGCCGCGAGTGCATTCGATCAATAACGATCGCGCGCGTACAGATACCGGTACGTTCGATCTTCCAGCGCCAGCCAGCTGATTCGTTTGAGTCCGAGCATGTTTCACCACATTGACGACAGATTTCTCACTTGATTCTTGGATTTGGACTCTACATAACTACTTGATTATACCACATTAGAAGAAAGGGATTTGAAGCAGACATGAAGTGTGAAAAAATCAGCATCTAGGCTGCTCGTCATTCTGTTACTACAAATGCTGGCTGGTAAGTTTCCATATTCCACGGAAAGCACACAGCCGATTTCTCGCTCCCAGACTCTTGTCTCGGCCCGGCCCACCGGGCCCGGCGCTGTCCCAATTGAATTCCGCTTGTCTCGGTGCGCGGTGCGGTGCCGTGTTGAGCTGAGATTTGTGTACTATTGATTGAACGCTTTCACAAATTGAGTTTGAAAGGTATGCAATTTTTACTTTGTGTGGCTTAGTTGCCCCTGAGCCCTGTGTAAGTGTTTTTTTTTCACTGAGTGTTTTTCAATTTTTGTCTATTTTCTACAGAGTGCCATCAATGCATCGCTTCACATCTCACTCTGACCATTTCATCAGTGCCATGCCCATGCCCATGCCATGGTATCAGGCCTTCTAAGGAACCAATGGCTTCTCCATCCCATTGACGATGGCTGCTGTTGTGTCCCTGCTCCAACTCAAGAGAAGCAATGTCAGTCGTTTTCTGATCATTGGCAGCGAGCGTAGGAAGCACAAGGAGATGAAACTAGCAGAGGAACAGCATCTGTGGTCGCAGAATGTGGTGACAAATGAGGAATCACCAGCCAAGCTCATAATTTGAAAAAAGAAACAAGCAAGACATTGAATGCTAAAAACTAAGAGGAGTTAAAAGTGAAGAACTGAAATTACATAGCCTGGTCTAGACTATAGTAAAGTTTATCCATTGCCCAATATTTTGTGGAACAATTATGCCAACTGACTGGAAACCGTTTTTGTACGGAGGAACAGCATCTGTGGTCGCAGAATGTGGTGAGTGGTATTAACCTTTTTTCATTGAACAAATTACTTATAAAATAAATTTCCTAATTTTTGTGGCCATGTATTAAACTGAAGGGGGCATTATATATTGAAAAAAAATAAATGAATTTTGCTAATGTTGTGTTTTGTATAATGTTTAGTTTCTGTTATTATTGTTGCACAATAGTTAAATATTTAAAGGAGTAGCTTTTTCTTCTTCTTCTTCTTCTTCCTCTGTTCTTCGGAGATCAGGGCAGGGCCCAGGGATATGCGGATCTTGTTAGGTGGAGGGATAGGCGGGAGATTGGCGGGAATCGTAGTTAAGAGGAAAGAGTTGTGGAGCGTGGTTGGTGCAGCTTGTTTATCAGTTGGAGATTGAGGGTGACGATTTGGGGTGCAAGGTGGGTTGGGAGGGAGGAAGACGGAAGTAGGAGGTGTGTGACGAAGGACGGATCATGGGGTGACGTAGGGAGAGGTAGATGAGGAGGGAGAGCTAGGTCATTTAATCTCTGAAGAAATGTTCGGCGATGTTGTGCTAGTGCTGGGCAGAGTGCGGTGAAGTGGGTGGTGTCTTCCGTGGCGGTGTGGCATAATTTGCAGACGGGGTACTCAATAATAGTTACTCGTCAAAACAGAATATCAGTGAAAATATGAAAAAACTTACAGGAAAGGCCAACATGAGAAATTGCATATATACATGCTGCTGAAAGAATCCTTATAGTACAGTCTTCTGTTTTTATTCAGATGATTTAAAGACAGCCCGTCCCTTTTTCAGATCACCATAAAACCATCGAAACAGTGGCAAAACATATAGAGAGGTGTTAGCAAGCTGTATGTTCACAATTTGAAACTGATACGTAGTGTAAAATTCAAATAATGCACGTAAATAACATCTGATTAATAGTCTTTACCTCAGGCTCTTAGCAGTTTGAGTTGAAATATCTGCTTTATTGATTAATCTGTTTATTAAATTATAAAACGCATTATGAAAAAAAATGTTCTATAAAATGAATCATCTCCAAAGTTTGGTAATTACTCATAAAATTAGGATTTCATACACGCATAATAACCACATAGATACTGTAACAAAGACTAATACTTTTTTCGTAGTACGAAAAAAGTCTGTTTGAAATTTAACGGCTGAATTTTTTTACATATACAGAAAGCTTCAACATGCTATATTCTTAGAAATGGTCTTGAATCACACTTTCTTCAATTTACGATCGTGATAGACGATTGCAAATTTAAAGTTTGCAAAAGGGACGGACAATCTTTAAAGAAGTTGAAACTTTTAAAACTTCAATATTCCAGCTTCAATATGATACCAAAATTACTATGATCTGGCAATATTTTAATTTTGATGGTCATGTCCACTGTATCATGGAATTGTCCAGGGTCTCTCTTTTGTATTGCAGGTGCTTTCTTGTCGTATGTTTTTCACAGAATGAATAATGAAACCTTCTTTGTAAGATTTGAACCAATATTAATGAGCTTGTACTGTGCATGTACAGCGTAAGCTTAGTACAGTGTATAATCTCCTTCCTAAACAATTGATAAATGCTCATCCTCATGTTCATACAAGACTATAAAACAAGCTCATTTGCCTTAAGCTTATGATTTAGAAAAATGCAATCTCTAATTGTACTGTATTGTACTGTAGGCCTATTTCAGTAAGCTGTTTTCATTTTGTATTAGATTATGAAATTAATTTAAGCCTTCTCCTGCCTACCAGACAACAATATCACACATGTCCACAATTACATGTATTCAGTTTCAACAAATGGAATGCCTTTGAATCCATTATTAGTTGCTGCTAGCAGATAAACCTCTGTCAAGCTTTCTGATGTAATGTCTGAACAACATGCATAAAAGTCCTTATGCATGTGTGCATTAAGTAGATCATATTTGTGTTTGTGTGAAGTGAGTGAAATGTAGGTCAGGGGAATCAAAACAAGAGCCCTGCACTGTACAGAGTACTTAGCCTAGGATCAAGGCTGTGAGGTGCATAGATACAACCCAGTGTGTTAACAACTATGTCTGGTAACGCAGACTATGCTCTTATCCCATTCTGCTCCTGAGAGGGGAAGGATCCAGAGGAACCAGGATCGATTAGGGGCATAGTCTGTTTTAACCAGACTTAGTTGTTAACAAACTGGGCCGTGTCCCTGCGCCTCACAGCCTAGTACCTAGGCTAATAAATTATCCACTATAAGATCCCACTGCCATCAGATTGTGTGAAGGAAGGCCCAGACAGGTCAAGGCTTTTCTAGCCAAATGTTCAGTGTACTGCATTGATCTGTTCTAGCCATATGAATTAATTGATGTGGTATGTCTAACCATATGAAGTTTATTTCTTTGAAACCTTTATGACAAGCATAACACAGCTGCATGTACCAGTAATGTGTCTTGAAGTAAGAAGTATAATCCACAGATTGCTCATGATATTGCTTTTATAGAATTTATAAAGAAAGTTTGTCATTACAGCTCGATTTCTATCTACAAATCCGTTGTGGAATTGGTGTAAGATATATAGCAAACAAACCAAATTAAATCATGCCCTGACCTCGCTATTATCTACAATGTAGTACTGTATCACTGTAACTAAATACCAGCACGTACAAAATGTAGGCCTATGTGTATTCTGTATGATAGTATGCCAGATGACAGTACTCTCCTTCAATGACCTTTATCTAGCCTAGGTCCTAGGCTTTGGATTGCATGGAAAGTGAGAGAGCAAGAGAAGCTCAGAGGGAAGAAAAAGACGTCATTAGAAAAATAGTCTCCTCTTGTCCTGTCTCTATATATCAATTCATCCCTTGTAAATGCACAACCCACAAAATCTATGCAATACATAACTGCTTTTTGTTCGTATTAACGGAAAACCATGTAGCGCTGTCGGGGAGGTCCCGCAGTGTTGTAGCGAGGATGTAACTTGAGTTTCCATTGGTTTGCTCAAGCCGCAGGAAAAAATGAATGGATAGCTCTTCTGTATATTGTTGTACAGGTCTGAGCATGGACCAACCACAGAGTCCATGATAAGTGTCCAATTAATGAACAAAATTAATGAATATATAAAGAAATTTTAGGCATACACCCAGTAGTAAGGATAGCGTGGTCCATCCTGTAAATGAATGAAAAATCTTAAATCTTAAATCTAGCCGAATTGTCCCTATGGCGGAATACTCATGAATATTAATGAGTCAGATGAAATGAGACTCTTTCAGTATTTGTTTCCATGTTGTCGTGTCTTGACCCGTGAACTAGAAATAGCTTGCGTGGTTAAGTCGCTGCCCTGTAAGCAGTAGATTGCAGGTTCAAATCCCGTTTGGTTCCAAGATTTTTGACTGACTTGTTTTTTATTCATTTACAGGATAAAGCACGTTATCCTTAGTACTGGGTGTATGCCTAAAATTACTCTATGAATTGAAATTACCCCAGAAAGCCCTTTCACTTAAATCTAGCCAAAATTAATGAAATGTATAAAACAAATATTTTATCATCTTTATGCTGGATCTTTGTGAAATCTATTGGTCCCCTTGGTGAACTGGAGGGTGTGGGGTACCAAAAGTGCACCATGCCCTTCTCTTCACCTCTGGAGCTAATACATTCCAAAAGATTCCTCATGATCATAAAATATTGTGTACACTATCAGTGAAAAGGCTCATTCTACTCCTCTCCTTGTCTGTTGCACATATTTGGGTGAAGTGGAGAAGACCTAGAGAATGATTAAATCTGTTGATTGTAGAGTTTGTATTAGAAATTCCCAAAACAGCCTGGAAGCTAAATTATTCTAAATCTTATATTCCAATGCTCTATGCCTTCTCACAGGTACTTTCCCCCTCGACCTGACGAAGACGAGGCTTATAGTGCAGGGACAGCGGCTGGAGGCCAACTTCCGAGAGCTGAAGTACCGGGGAATGTTCCATGCCCTCACCAGAATTGCCAAGGAGGAGGGCATTGCAGCCCTCTACTCAGGGTAGGTACTGGTAGATAACGACCATCCCATGTCAAACAGCAAAAAATTGTCTTAAGGTATTGATTAGGTTAGGTATGTGAATATTATACATGAGAACGGAACAGAGAATGAGAGTGACACATTTCCTTGAATGAAGCACAATACAAAAATACATGTACAAAAGATATGATGTACAATACATATAATAAGAGTCATGAACTTGTACAGTGTCAATATACGACAGTGGTGTTGACAAACCAGGGGAGGGAGAGAAAAGAAAGAGGAGAAAAAAGAAGAGTAGAAGGTAGGAGAATTAGCATAAGCACTAGCCTGATTTGATAAATTAGCTAGCTAATTTGCTGATCTGGGAAACTAGCCTGAAGTTGCAACTGTATCTTCCCTATTTGGACATCTCACCCAAGATTTCTTGGGGAAAATTTCTCAACCGAAAAAGCCAGCTTTTTCGCATCATCTGGCTAGTGGAATAGCTAGCTATTTCGCCACTTGAGGCTAATCAATATGCCCCTATTATTAGTGATGATCTGCAATGTTGTAAAATAACCATCTTACTGTCTGTCCCTTTAGCATCCGACCAGCCGTGTTGAGGCAGGCCGTGTATGGTACCATCAAGATTGGCTTCTACCACTCATTCAAGAGAATCCTTGTGGACAACCCCCAGAATGAGACATTACCTGTCAATGTACTGTGTGGTATGACGGCTGGGGTGATCGCCTCAGCAATAGCTAACCCCACAGACGTACTCAAGGTATGTAAAATCATTAACTCCTTCTCTGCCAAATTCCAAACTGCACTGTGGGAATGGTGTGTATTGCCGGTGCAAAAATGTCTCAATGGGTCCATAAAGGATTATACAATGGTAATGTATAGAAGTGGTATGTGACTGTAATTATGGCAGAAGAGTTCTGTGGTGACCAAGGATCATATTCTCATTTGATTGCAGGTTCTGGTTAGGTAATCATCTTAAAATGATAAAGCCCTTGAAATCAAACAAGACTAACCTGCAGAATGGTCCTGGGGGTGTTTCAACAGCTGTTCTTAGGCTACATACGACTTAAAACACAACTGGTGACCCTTTCTTATGCTAAATCAGATTCTCAATCATTTTGATTCCCATCAGTTTAAGTTGAAATCTGATCTTTATCAATCGAAATTCTTGTTGTTGACAAGCGTATGAATACAAAGGTTAGGATTTGTCAAATTTGATTAGGATTTTTGGAAATTGAATGTAACTCCCTCTATTTTAAAACAGGAACAGAGTAGGGTATTCCATTTAGCAAAAGAGTCGTTCTTAGCTTGCAAACAGCTTGGTGAAACACCCCCCTGCGCTAATGTATCGGTCTTGTCATCTTCACCACTTCTATCTCTTACCTTTGTGTGATACGTGCGGCATATACACTCCAGATCAAAGGAATTGGCACTTGTAAAGGGAAAGGGAAAGGGGAGATCATGAAACATGATGCTTTTAGGCTAAAGCATCATGTTTCATGATGAACTTGACAAAATATACCACGGTTTAAAACTGCAGCTCCTTCCCTTTCTTCCCTTTCCCTTTCCCTATGCCAATTCCTTAGACGGGGGGGCATTTCATCAAAGGACTTGTCGGACGTTTTATCCGACAAACTGCTATAAGCTACTGAAATGCTTGCATCTTATTGGCCGAGAGCAAACTTGTCGGATAAAATATCCGACAAGTCCTTTGATGAAATGCCCCCCTGGAGTGTATGCACAACATTGTCTAGAAGAGGTATGGGAAGAGATGGGAGAAAGTAAAGTACATGGAGAAAGTGATGACATGAGAAGAACGGCATTGAAGGAAGAATGGGAGGGAGTAGAAGATGAAATACAATGTAAATTAGCGTGATATTGTTTGAATTGTTTGATACCCACATACCAAAAATTTCAAGGGGGGGATATGTTGTTTAATGCCTCCACCACAAAGTATCCTGTAGCATTAGGTTTCCGGGCTGTCTATCCTTCTATTCGTCTGTGTCTTCTGTACGTGATACTGTAGCATGAAAGGTCCTTGAAGGGACTGATCTGTGCTTCCTGTCTTAGCACTCTCTGTTTCTCTCTAGACCTGTTCATATTCCATAATCATAATATATATCGATCTCTGTTACCCTCCATTTGTGTCTGTGGTTCTCCCCATCTCTCTCTTTCTCTCTCTTTCATGTTGTCAACATCTTATTGTGAACCTCGCTGTCTCTCTCCCTCTCTAACCCTGTTCATATACATCACCTATCTGCAAAATAACCGCAACATTTGTGGCAATTTTGCATTATCCATAGCTGCGTATATGAACGGGAATCACGCAAAGAATGTGGTATTTGCTTCTTCTTTTTTTTCGGCTTATTTTGTAGCTATCTTGCGAATCGAGACCTAGTAATAATACTGCAACTGCGTCTGCAAAATAGCCGTAAATATAATAGCCACTTGTCCAAACAGCACAATATTACAGCCTGTTCGGTGTATAGGAACTGTGTTTTCAGAGGCTTGCTGGAAACTTTCTTACCAACGGGCCTTGGTAATGATAGCGGTATTATCATGATTATGAGATATGAACGGGGCTACAGTCTCTCTCGCTTTGTTTCTGGCTCTCCCAGACTCTCGTCTATCCCCCTATTCTCTCTTTTTCCTCCCTCTCTTATTTCTTTCTCTTCTCTTCTTGTTCTCTTTTCTTCTCAATTGGATAATTTTGATTAGCTTATGTTCTTGTATTAAGTGAGATGGTATGACGGCAATTAAACTTCAATCTCAGTAGACATGTAACGACGTGACCTCGTTAGGACAACTGTATCATGTTGAGTGCTAATCAACGCAAAGTGGGTATTTCCTTCATGATGTCATTCTCTCCACAAATGTTCCTCTTCCTCTTCTTTCCCACTCTCGTCCTCATTCTTTTGTTATATGTTTCCCTCTCATCTTTCATTGTTCTTTCATTATCCTGTTATCTTTTCCCCCTCTTACATATATCTTTCCACTTTTCTGCATTTATGTTGATGGAAATAAATAAAGTTCAATAAAAAAAATAAATCAATCGATCAATCAATCAATCTTTCCTGAGCAACTTACGGTAACTACATGCATGCCAACCACCTATCGTCCCTGCAGATACGCATGCAGGCCCAGAGTGCAAACTTTGTCAATACGGGTGGAATGTTCAGCTCGTTTGTGACCATCTTCCAGCAAGAAGGCACCAAAGGCCTGTGGAGGGTGAGTCAAGACCTTTTCTCAAAAAACACATACAAATAACAAGCACAATACTGGGGAAATACTCTCACAGATGACGATGCAGTTTGTGTGTGTGTGTATAACTAGTCGTCTAAACGATTTGTGTGTATAAAGGTTGATTTGCAGGTGGGTGTTTTTATTAGCACAGAATTGTGTGCTGCTATAAAAATGTGCATGTTTTGCAGAGGTCATGTCTCAAAATTGAGTATGGTGCAAAATGATGACTTATTAATATATACAGAGCAATGGTTGAATAAGGGGAGTGTTCCGAGGGAAAGAGGGGGGCTGGGGTGGGGGAAGGGGGGGAGTGTGTCCCCAGTCCAAAGTGTGTCCCCAGTCCAAAGGGATTTCAGTTTCTTTGAAAGTTATTAAACATAATGGGGAGTGAAATAGCTTCAAGATCTTGGTGGTGTTTTTACACCATTGAGAACCTTCAGACAATGTGAGCTAGACTGGAAACCCATATTTCTATACATAAAATATATTGTAAAACTGCAAGTCAAGTCAGAGGTAGAGTGGAAGAATGGACAGAGAGAAAGAAAGAAGGAAGGACAGGTCATACACAGTGAGAATATTGTGGTTACTAGTAATAATACAGGATGTATTCTGCTATTACAAAGCACCTACTTGCTGTGAATTACATCCTCTACACCTCTATGCTACATTTTTCATAGGCATTAGTCATCCCCAAACTATAAATGATATTTAAGCATATAATACATTTTTTATGTGAAGGATCAGAAATCCTATCATGTTGTCTAGTACCTTTAGATTTTTTTACTTATAAATTAATTTTTAATCATCACAATATCAATAACACAGATTATCGCTGTTGACAGAGTAATTTTTCTTGTTAGCTTTGTTCCCGGTGGGGTCACTCAATGTGAATTAGGGACCGCATGATCGTTACCAAAATCGCGGAAAAAGGGGTCAAATGGGTGCATGCCAAATGGTGGTTTATACTTTCAGTGAAGATATGGAGGTGGGGTCCTTCAAAGGGAGGGTTCAAGGAGGAATTGCAAGACAATCTCACTTAAATTTATATCCTTAAAAGAGCTGGCTAAATTTTGTTACACATCTTTATTTAAATAGTAGTGTGGGGGGGATGGAAAGGGCAGAGGAAGAATTCACAAAATGTCCTTGAAATTTACCGCGAAAGGGGTTATTTGCGGTTGTGGTAACGGTCATACACATCGTCCTCTATGGGGGAGTGACCCCACCGGGGCTTTGTTATAAGATACTTGTGAAGAGTGCAGATAAATGGAAGATACTAATGTTCTGCAACTGTTGTTCTCTAAGCCTGATGGGTAAAGTACAAATTAGAGTGAAACCTGTCTATAGTTGCCACCCAAGGGAAACAAAAATTGTGGCCTTTATAGATAGGTGGCTGCTATAGACAGGTTCTTTAACACATGATCTCTCTCTGGCGGAATTATTTTAGTGGCCACTATAGACAGGTTGGCTGCTATAGACAGGTGGCCACTAAAACAGGTTTGATTGTAGTAAGTTTTGTGTGCTACATGTAACTTGAATCCTAAGTCACTGTTAAATATGATACTTCTCAAGCTGGATCTGAATGTTGTTTTTGTTGTACTCACAATTTTTTTCAAAATTTGGTAAGGCTGCTAATAAGATGTACTACCTTTAAGGGGATAATTCATTGAAATCAAATGTGAGCATGAGTCAAATCAGGAAATACATTGAAGTAGTTTAGTCAGGATAGTCAGGATAGAAATGAGACGATTTTGTTTGCAGTCATTCCACTTCCTACCCATAACCTTTTGACTGGGTTAATGACAATATCCATTCCTTGCAATGCAAATGATTACTTCCTTTGCCAGTGTACCATAGCTGAAGTAGACTTTTTCCTCCCCGAAATAGACACAGTCTCATAATCAAGCTCTTATGGGACAGTGGTCTTGGTGCAAACAGCCCCACCAGGAAATAAGTCATAGCTCAGGCTAGGATGAGTGTACAGCTGTCGAATAATGGTATTCAAGATACGGATCTCAATGTATTTCTTATGTGAAGCAGATGTTCCTTTATTCTAACAAGACTTCATTTAGTATACATGTATAAGTATACCAGAACTACATGTAGTAGAAACTAATTGGACTGATACCTTATAATTTAGCAGTGCAGGCTGTAGGTTGATTTGACAATCTCATTCTGATCTACACTTATTTAAAGTGCACATGTATATTTCAGTTGTTTTCTATATCTAAATGCCATATGATGTGGAAGTAGAAAGCTTTATCTAAGGATGCCTTCATTTAATAGTGTACAAAATTGGCATTTTGTACTAATTAATACATTTTGCTCCATTGGAAAGCATAAATGCTAAATTTTCTGGCACAGTGATTGTTTAAGAGGAGTGACTGAAGGGCTGGGACTGGATTACATCCATACTGTCTGGAAAGCAATTATTCCAGCATGTACATGTAGAGTGTAGGAGCCTATAGGGTATTAACATGTGATTCAAGTGTGTTCATCAAGGCCAAGTATAGATACAAAAAGAGAATTACCTTTAGGTACATATGTACATGGTTAAAACTATCAATAGGCACTTCTGTACGTGATCTCAAAATGATAAGTTTGTCACTAGGCCGGAGGCCGAAGGATATCTATAGTATCGTTTTGAGATCACCGTAACAGGATTATGGAGATGAGGTTTATAATTCACCTTTTGTTTCCCACACCTGGTCTCTTGGCCCCTTCTTCGCTTTATCTTAGGTATTATGTACTAATACTTATTGTAGGAAGTCTGTTTAATGGAGATTAGTGCATGTGAGATCCGTAAATAATACATGTACCTTGAGATTGAACTGTCCATCGCTATATCGCTGTACACACCACAGCTTACCAGTGCTGTTAGCCAATGCTGTAAAGACCCTTTTTCTTTGAAGAGTGTAGATGACCCCTCCAAAAACACAAATAATACAATAAAATTCATTGCTGTTTATTGTAGGCAATGGGCATACATGCTTCATTGAATCACAATCTAGTAGCTACAGTATTATATTATAAGATCTATTCAGTTGAAGCATGAAAGAGGTTTATTTTTGTGCTTGCTGTCAGGAGTACTGTTTGTGTTGTATGATATGGATCATGCTTCATATTTCATACACAAATGGGCTTGTGGACTAATACCAGTATGGTTGCTTCTTCTTGGCAAGCCAAATAAGTCATTGAGATTGAGATGTGTATTAAAGGTACGGGTATATTGTAGTAGTCTTTGAGACTACTTGACCCATAACCAATGGAGTACCACTCATGACCATGGGTCCCATTTTTGTTTCATTTCAGGATATCAAGAAGGGAAGCATATCAAAATAATATTATCTTAAATTGACAATATCGCCCCCCTGGTGGGGACAGCAGCATACTTCCACTGTGATTACAGCCTTTCTTTAATGCCATTACTATCCAGTTCAGTGCAATTTTCTGCTTATTTTCCTTTAAAACAACAAACGAATCATATAAAGTACAGAATCATATGGAAGGACTATTTCTTGAAAGGAAGGACCCCAAAGGAAGCAGAGTTTATTATCCCTTACCTTAGTGTATTTACTTTGGATCTGAAGAATCTGTTGAGCCATTGATGATTGCCACATACATGTACATATAAAGTTATTATTACGGCCACAAGGTTTTTTTTTTTTAAATGCCATTCTTTCAAATATTTAAATTTCTAAAATGTACTGAATGCGGGACTGTGGACACTAGCCGGTGTCTAGAAACCCTGATAAAGTTTTAAGTTAAGGGATGGCAGTGGAAATGATTACCATAACCATGGCAGGACAGGTCTGCGGACATAGTCTTGTTTGCTTCCAATCACTACCTAATCATTTTGAGAGAATTTCTTCACCAGGGCCATGTTGCATAATAGGTTTTCAATTATTGTAACTTACCATCAATGTTGACTACCATGGCATCAGCCAATGAGCTCTCATTATTGCACCTGTTACTAAGGTAGCTACCATTGATGGTAAGTGACAATAATTGAAAACCTATTGTATATGCATCATGGCCCTGATCCTGAAATCAAACCAGCATGGATCCTGTGGTCACAGCGAAGATTTACAACAGAACGGTTCTGCTAGACTGAGGGAATTCATCCATACCACTTATTCTCCCGAACCCACTTATTCTCCCTAATCTTTAAAGGGATAGTCCACCCTGGAATTAAGTTGGTTTGAATAAAAGCAGCAAAGGAGTAAAACATTCAAACATGTAGCTTAATTAACTTTACTAAGTTATAGACAGGTACATCACTGTTATAATGAATGACTGTAAGACATTTTGAGAATATATACAAACATTCAGACAATAGGGCTCCGTCACATTAAAGAGAAAGTCCAACCTCAAGTTAAGTTGGTTTTAATAAAAGCAGAAACACCAAAGAAACATGAGTGAAGGTTTGATGAAAATCCATCAGAGGATAAGAAATTTCATATTGTTTAGATTTGTGATATTATGATGTCACTTAAAAGGATACGCATCATTTTATCTGTGCGTTAGATGCATCATTTATTATATATTTATCTCTCTTCCCTCGTCTTCATCTGGCTTCCGTTTTTCTTAAAAGCACATACATATTTTGGTATAATTTTCTGCTACTAAAGAACAATCCCTTGCTATTTCCTCATGAAATGATCCTCTCTCCCTATCAGGGTGTGGTGCCAACAGCACAACGAGTGGCGATAGTGGCGGGCGTGGCGCTACCAGTGTATGACTGGTGTAAGAAGACTGTCCTTGATAGGAGACTGATGGAGGACGGTGTCAGGTTACACTTCATGTGAGTACACACTACACAGCACGCTATCCTTAGCCAGGGCCATGTTGCATATAGGATTTCAATTATTGTAACTTATTATCAATGGGAAGTATCATGTCGATAGCCAATGAGCTCTCAATATTGCACCTTTTGCCATAGTTATTACCATTGATGAAAATGATTGAAAACTTATATGCAACGTGTCTCAGTCCACCAAGCTGTGGGATTTCAAAAACAAACTGAATAATCACAGGTACAGGTATACAAGACATGTATAGAGGTATGTTTTGCAAAGAGGTCTGGCTAATGTAGACTGATAGAATTTGGGGACATTTCAAATCCAAACTGGATAATCACAGGTATACGAGACATGTACGGAGGTACTGCAAAGAGGTCTGGCTAATGTAGACTAATGGAACTTTGGGACTTTTCAAATCCAGACTTAGTCACAGGTATACTAGACATACATGGAGGTATATTGTGCAAAGAGGTCTAGTTAATGTCAACTAATGGCTCTCTAGTTCTTCTCCAGCTAGTGCATCACTGGAGGGATAATGTTTGCTAGTACTAGACCTGAATAAACCTGTGATAATTGAGTTGGGATAAACAATATTCAAAGCATGGAAGCAAGACTATAAGAAACCTACTGTTCATAGGTTCATTGGTTGTTTCCATTGTAGTTGCAATTGTTGCATTATGTTTTTTGGTTGTAAATCCATCTGTCCCTAATCAGTGGATGCAATATCTGTTCTTTTTTTTTTTTACACCTGTGCCCCGTTGCATAAAACTTACCATTAATGGTAACTCTGTCATCAATGGTAACTACCATGGTAACATTGCTCAACACCCAATCAAATTCAAGGTTTCCATAGAAGTTGCCATTGATAGCAAAGTTGCCATCAATGGTACGTTTTATGCAACAGGGCCCAGAAATGCACACAGACTAGTCACAGAGCAGCATTCTGTCTGACTCTGTAAGAGATCACTTCCTCTCAAGTTGATTATGTAACAATTTTCTTCTCCACTCACCTGGCAGGTCTAGCTTCGCGGCCGGTTTAGCTGGTGCCATTCTTTCCAACCCAGTAGATGTTGTGAGGACAAGACTAATGAACCAGCGAAATCTCAGGAAGGGTATATCTGGCGGGGCAGGCCACTACGTGTATGCAAACTCAATAGAGTGTTTACTGAAGGTAAGATGTGATCATGTTTGATTTCTTGGCCTTTAGTATCTATTTACCCGTAAAGCTTTCTGGACTAACTTTAATGTTTATTAACCTCAAATCAAATCTTTGTCCCTAATACTAAACCAGGCCAAGCTTTCTTTCATTCTTGAACATATTACTTTGTCTTAATATGTTTAACAGCCTGCTGGGGTGAACCACAAGGGATCCGGCATCTCTCTCCCGTTTTTTAGTCTAGGTTTTCTGTCCACTCCATCGGGTTATTATCCTGCTCTTAATGGGGAGGTGAAGTGGGGCCTTAGACGTGCATAGAGTGTGGTTCTTCCATACGCTGGACCTCCATTTAATGTCCTTTCCAAGAGGCAGAGAGTTTTCCCATAGTAGGTGTAGGCATGAAACACACAACGTTGGCTCTTTTGCAAGGACTTGTGTGGGACTCGAACCCAGGTTCTTTCCCATATGAGACAAACTCACTACCACTTGACCCAAACTGCTTTTCTAGAACCATGCTGATTAGATGGTTTAAGGGTATTGTTAGGTTATGATAATGCAAAGCTTGATGTGATGTCATGGACATTCGTTACAAATTTAGAGTTTGGTTTGATTGATACATCGGTAGATATGCATCTGTTATGACAATTTTTTTTAGTGATACCCTCACATTCAGATTATATTAATGAAAAGACTTCATGCCACTTTGAATTAACAATATATGGTTGTGTATTTTGTTTATGTTGATTAGATTGAAATTATTGTTTATTCAACATTAACATTTCTCTTAGGATTACTTGGTGTCGAATATTAGTTACCTGCCAAGCTGGTTTTTATGTTAGGGCTAAATTGCATTGCTTACTATGTAAACCACATTGTATATGAAATTCATTACAGTGATGAATTCCTGTCGATTACTGAAAACAGGTGCTGTGGGGTAGAAAAGTTAATGAGTTAACTTGGAAAATATTAGTAGCTCAGTATCTTTGTATAAAGCAAACAAATTGGTGTTTGCTCCTTTGGTAAAAAAAAAGAGCAAACTAAAATCTGAAAACTGTATGAAATTGATTACAGTGCTTAATTCCTGTTGATTACTGAATACAGGTGATGTAAATGAGTTGGAGCAATTTGGAAAATGCTAGTCACTCAATATCTTTGTATAAAACAAAAACATTGGTGCATGTTCTTATGGTAAAAAAAAAACATCTAATATCTGAAAAAATAATAGGGCTGCAAAAATATAGATCCATGCATTCATTGTAGAGTCCTTCTCTATTCATGTGAGATGTATTATGCAGCTCCATTATTATTAAGACAAAAGATTGGTGGAAGTTTTATTTATTATTATTATTGACAGTTAATTCATACCCAATATTTCTGATATGATAACGATTCATGATTCTTTTTGTTTAATGGGATTTCTGTTTTCATTTTACAGACAGCAAAATATGAAGGATTGGCGGCTCTTTACAAAGGATTCGTCCCAACATGGGTCCGCCTTGGTCCTTGGAACATTATTGTATCCTTTATCAGAATTCTAGTGACAGAAAAGTGCTGAGATGTTGACCATCTTACTTTAATTGAAAACTAATTTAAATTCAGGACACATCTGGTAATACCCATCCAAAACGTGAAGATGTAACAATGCTTTGTCCTCCTTTATTGAAAAAAAAAGGTGGGGAAGAGAATGAAACTAAAAAAAAAAGGTTGATTTTTTTTTTAGTCATTGGTCATGCACAGATGAAATTTTGTAACTATAATTTTGCCATCTTCCTAATGCTGCTTGCTTGAAACTTTGTGTTTTATGTTAAAAATTACGTCAAACAGGATAAAATTCAGTGCCATTTATATGTGTAGAGTTCACAAAAATGGACAATTGTTGTAATGCTTGCTCTTGTGAGGCCTCTGCAACTTTTATCCAATTTAAAAATGTAAAAATTACATCAAACAGGAGAAGATTTTCATGCCATTTATATGTGTACAGTTTACACAACTGGACAATTTTTATTATGTATTTCCTCCACAAAAACATTGGGGAATTGTGGTCATTAGCTGAATATATCCATAGTATCACATTCTACCTTAACTAATGTTAACCCACTACCCTCTCTGCTTGCCAACCTCAGTTCTTCATCACGTACGAGCAGCTTCAGCGCCTTCCATTATGATGAGGACGGTCCCACTGAGCAGGCTGAATGAACACCAGACTAGTGGCTACACACCACACGCGGCAGGCTGTATTTAGCATTGGTGGAAACCCATTTCACATCCAACACTTGACCTTATGCAAATACATGTGTTTACATTACCCCTTTTGTCCCATAGGGAAGACGGCTTTGTCAAATATGAATGCTCCCTTTTAAAATGACATATTTATAGGTCATATATTTATATGACCCTCTATGTGCTAGCTGAATTCTCTCTCTGGCATATAGCCAGTATCAAGCAATATTACTTCGCGATACCGATATCTGATCAACACAATACAAAGTATGACTTGGGATATCGCAGAAAGCATATAGAGAGAAAGCACGCTTTCATAACTGGAAGTTTACATCCCAAGAACAAAAGGTAAAGAGAGATCAGATTCAGAGAGCTATATAAGATAAGAGAAAACCATATCATTTTGCTCTTTTCATAAATGCCGTAGAGCATCAATTCTCCCTTTCCGATAGGGAGAATTGTTGCTCTATGGCATTTATGTGTGTAGTTATTGCAAAAATGTAACAATGGCAGATAATTGAGTATAAGGTCATCAATTGAATACTAATATTCCAATATATGAAAAGGGCAAAGTTATTTGTTTTTCTGTACGTGGCCATGGCCATGTCAAGTATATATTCAATATACAGTTCAATTATTGTAACTTACCACTTATTGTAACTACCATGGTAACAGCTATTATGCTCAGAGCCCATGTAAACGTTATGTATTGCCCAGCAATAACCCCAATGTCATATTATCTGTTAGTATGTATTTTGATTCTCTTTACAAGATTGAATCAAGAATTCAGGGAAAAGTCCTCTCCATTGTATTCTAAACAATCACATCTTAAAGTTTAAAACAAACTGGTTAACAATTTGGACACATTTTTTGGCCTGACACAATTATTGATTCAACTAAGTGATATTTGCAGTGAAGCAGGGTAAGTATAAATTTCATGGAAAGTGAAGAGCAGAAAGAGTTGGCTGTTTACATCCAAGCCCAACTGACGACTATTTTGTAGTCCCTTATAACCATCAGTTAATCCCCCCCCCCCCCCACACACACACTTACATATATTAAATCATTTCAATATAATGCATAATAGTCGCTCCTTGCTCTGCTTGCCAACGTTTTGTACCTGATTTGTTTTAGTAAAATGCATGAATTGCTGAATGTGTTCATGTTCCTTCAACAACCTCTACGCAATTCATGTTATCTCACATGCTACTTTTATTATAAGGAAATGCCGTGTTATGTCAAGCGGGGTATGCTTTTCCTTCCTTAGTTGCTAGAGAGACTAAATCACTGGCACTGGGCATAATATAAGTGCTGTTCCATCTGAATTTACTGTGGGTCAAAACTAAAAATGCATTATTGGTTGATTATCAGTCAGAAATTCTTCTTATGATGTAATGTGACATACACGTAGGACCTTCCAGCTTTGAAAAGGACAGGCAAGAATATTTGACCATGTGCATCTGCCGGTAGTGTAGTTGATTCCTGGAGTTTTGAGTCTGAGGGGTCGCTATAGCAACACGTTGCCATTTGTTTTACCTTGTAACGTGATGCTTAGTCAGTCACTAAAGAACTAAAGACTCTTGAGTCTGGACTCGACTTTAAAGGTGATATTCATAGAAAATCCAAAATTATAAAGATATTCATCTACAGAAAGCTTATAAGCCATACAATGAGCTCGGATGACATTCAAACAGTATATCACTTTCCAAAAAGCGAAATTAGGGTGAAAACAATCACCGTATTCTCGGGGACAAATTTGACCTACTGTCATCCGAAACGGCCTTTAGGTCTGACGTAAGAAACGGGAGGCGTTATTGTGCATCGCACATGCCAATCCGCAGCTTCTTTTCCGCCAGAAGCATCAGGCATTGTTAATGAAACTGTGATGGCAGTTGCTAGTGGATTAATAGGTGTGATACACAATGGTCATTGTGAAGCATATCCCGGCTGTGACGTACCCACAACGCCACTTTTCCTTAGGCGATTTCGTAGGTCAGGAAGAGAGTCAATTTAGTGAATTTTGACCTTCATTAAACACATAACTGAACACTTTCATAGCATATTAGCGGCATAAATTGCTTTAATAACTCGTTCAATGATAAAATAAACTATATTTATTTGATTTTATTTCCTATGAATATCACCTTTAACACTGGTATGTGCAAATGTTGTACTAAGGGCAGCATGTGAAGTGCATTGACCCTTAACGAGTAACATATCTGGGCATCGGCCTGTAAGCACTCTACTAGTTATAATTCAGTGGACCTTCTGACTTTGGTTGTACATTGACCGCGGAGTGGTCTGTATAGCAAGCAAGTTAAAAAGGCCATATTCAGTCAAGATGCATAGGTAGATGCATGATATCATTTTTCTTGAGATGTTATACTTGTCCAATGAGTCACTTGCCCTAGACAATAGGTGACTTTGGAATGAACATAGTACCTCCTTAAGAGGGATAAAGAGGCAATAGTCTGGTGTTTTCTGTAGATACATGTAATATACACTAACACATTTGAGAGCCACTGTATATATAATTTTTTATGCTAGTGTGTGACACTTTCTGTTTTTCACTTAACATGTTTGAAATAGTGACTATTGTTTGAAAGAGGATTTACTAATCTGCTTGTAAAGCTATGTCCACACTGGAGAAGCTTTCTACTGGTGTTCATCATAATTTAGACTTTCTGTGGACCGCCTTGGCATTTAGAACTTACTTAACTGTAAAGATTCTCTTTGCTTTCCGCCAGACAGGAAGAGGCTGATAGCAGCAGCGAAGCATTTCTGTGTGAACATAGCTTAATAGAGTACCGAAGTGGTGTCATCACATGAGCATGTTGTCAAAACAACTGGCTATAACAAACTCACTCCAGTGAGAGGTTTACCGGTTCAATATTTTCTAGCGGACTAGTGTCGGGCACTCCCAACATTAGAGTCCCTGCTGTGATCACCGCTGCTTGCTCTACCCACATAGTTTAGAACCAGTTGTCTTGACAATGTATTCAAGTGACGTCACACTTCAGTACTCTATGGAGTGTTATTATTGGTTTCTTTATATATTATCTCTGTTATTGACATTTCTTGTCTTCTTAATTTTGGCTTGTCTGTGCCTGTGTGTGAGAGGTGAGGCTTAGTCCTTTTGTTTGCCTCAGTCACATTTCATTTCTCGCCAGTGAAAGATCCACATCACAATCCCAAAGAGTACCAGATTCCCTCGCACAAGTACTCGTGTAGGAGATTTGTAAGTTCGATTTGTAAGTGCTACAAAACAACAAGGTAAAATGATGGTTTTCTTCAGAATCCATTCTCACAAAGGTGGGCTTGTTTGAAAATAACAATTTGATTTTAATTATGAAGTATCAATGAAGTATTAAGTCAGAAAAATGTGATGTTTCGACCATCAACATTGATAGTTATTACTAACATCTAGTGCTGAATGATATCACTTGAAGGTAATTTAAAGCTTGACCGTTAAAAATGTGCAAAATGCTAATGCAGCAATTTGTCCATACCGAAGGGAAGAAAACCAGACTGTAATTTCTTTTAAATTTAAAGTTGTCATTAATTGGACTATATGATGTGGACTTAAATGTGCAAATTAAATTTTTTTAACGTTAAAATACCCTTCTGAAGTAGTGACGTACTGGTACTTAAAAAGACACAAATACATGGAATAATCAGATGGTGTAACTTTCTTGCATGACATTTTCTTGCATCTTAATGCTCCCTCGTTATACATTGTAGTACATGTATATTTATAGTGAGAATATGATACACATTATTGATGTATTTCCATGTATTATACATGCCATTCAATTAAAAGTGGTGTTGAAATTATTTAAGGAGTTATAGGGGTACTCCATTAGTATTGTTTATGACTTGTATCATATTTAAAGGAAACTTCACCCTGCAATAAATAAAATATGTTTTTCTCCCAATATGTATTGTTTGTAATGGACAATCACAATTTGGTTATTCAGTAATCTTGTACTGGAATATCGCCCAATCAAATCAATGATTGAACAGCTGTGTCTAGTACATCATACCATCGTGGGAAGTTCAAGAAAATGGCGACGCATAGTGAGCTTTCATTTTGCTATGAATATCGTGATTTTTATCTCTCTCAGACATTTTGTTGGGTTTTATATATGTCCTTATGAAGGATAAAAATTGATCTTTCAGCATATATTGATGTATTATTTGGGGTGAAGTTTCCTTAAACCCTGTCATTACTTTCATGAAACTACAAACAAAAAGAAATACAATATAAAGCTTTGAGATATATTTTTGTACTGGTATGCTAAGCATGTATGGTCACATTTTACAGCAGTGGAAATATTTTCTTAATACGGATGCATATTGAAAAGTCATAACTTGTCAACGTTTATTTTGCACTTGTACTGTCTTGCCTGTGTGTTGTGTTCAGGATGGTTATTCTGGAACTTATATTTGGTGTGATGATTTTATAATAATCTGTCAAAATATGAAACGTTTCTCTCATAGAGTAGGTTGTCATTAAAGCAATTCTCTGTTACCGCTTGTGTTACGGTATGTGTTAATGACGCACAATTCAAAGCCTAGCACTGAACCTAGTATTAACCTCGCCCCCTCCCTACTAGGTCAAATACAACACAGTTTGATGCAGTATATATTTGCGGTATACTGTTAAATAAAACTCAAGCAGCTATTCAAGTAGATCAATTTCACTTCTATTAAATGCCTTGATGTAGTGTGCAACTTATTTTGTAAAGTACCTTTAGATCAAATTGAACCCGTTTTTCTATTTATTTATGTTTTTATATATTCATGATGTATATATATTAAAATATAATTATAGCTTGATGAAGGAATGTTTACCCAATCTTTTATATAGGGCAAAGCGCTTGTATTTTCCCTTTATTTTCATCACACCATTAAGGCAATTAAAACATTGAAGTGTTAGCAGGAATCAGGCATATGGCGCTCATAAAATCAAACATCAGGGTCCTGTTGCATAAAACTTACCATTAATGATAACTCTGTTATCAATAGTAATTACTATCGCAACAGTGCTCGACAGCCAATCAAATTCAAGGATTCCATCGAAGTTGCCATTAGTAGCAAAGTTACCATTAATTGTAAGTTTTATGCAACAGGGCCCAGCAGTGTTTTGATGAAAATATGGAAAAGATAATGATTACCATGCAACAAGTGCTATGGGTGTGCTGTGATATTCATGGACTTATGATTGCCTTTACTGAGTGAACAAATGGTCCTATGTTTATCATAAATTATCCTGAATCTGTTTATTTTCTATATTTACTGGATGGGTTATTATGTGTGGCTTTCTTGTTTATGTTTCAAGTTTAACATTTATATGATGTGATGTTATTTTATATTGTCCATGATATACACATGTATGTACATGTATAAGGGAAAAAAGGCTTTACAGTATCTTGTTTTTAAAAGTTCTTTTGTTAACAGTCATTTCATGTTATTTCTGTATTATTGTGTTTTGTATGGGCTAAAATTCAACTATGTATACTTTCCAAGGAATGTGTTAATCCTTACATTACCATGCCTTGAAAACACCAATGGTTTAACACACATCCTCTTGACAATGGTAATGAGAGAGTTAAGTTCTACATTGATTTTGTTCAATTTGATGAAAACAATTTCTTGTGTGGGAAAACCAATATTTTGTGCTGGGCATTATTTGGTGTTATTTAAGAAACTGATACATCATTATTCTGTGTCCAAATATATTGGTGATTTTCACTCTATAGTTCAGATCTCGCTTGTACTATCACATAGAATAGAACTTAGAACATTGAACTTTACATGTACAAAAGTATGTTCAATATATGCCCTCAATGGAACGTAGTGAATGGTCTTGGGCTGTTGTTACACCTGCGCAACAGTCAGCAATGGTGATTGTACATCACAGACGGAGACAGATACAGACACCTCCATAATTTGGCAGAATTGCTGTACTAGTTCTAAGTGCAATTTGTTTTAAACACAACCAGGAGATAACTGATACAAATTTGGTCCATGCTAGTAATGATAGTGGAATTGTATCACCATGAGCTAAGTAGCTTTAAACATAATTTGGCAAAAATGTGTATCCGTATGTTTCCTCATCAAATGACCAGATCGTGGTATTTCTTGTTAAAACGTACTGTTGATTGTAGCGAGTTCGTGAGCGATATTGATGGTTTAAGTTGAAATGTAGAGCAAAGAATGGAGAAATGCATGTGCATGTCATGTTTGTAAACTGAGAGAACTTTAAGATGAGACGAAGGAGGAGAATGGGAGTATATTTGATTGGCTCACACCATTATACGTACCAGATGTAGCACTGCCGATTACAAGACAGTATCTGCTGTATTTCTGAATCTTTTTACTTTTATAAATGGAACATTTTGTTTCTCTTATGGTGTGGGAGACTAATTAATTAATATTTGGAAAGGTGTATGAAAGCTAATGACTGGCTTCAGAGATGCTCAAGAAAAATGCATCTTTTTTGCATGATGTGCAAGACTTTCATCCATACTTGTTTGCACTATTCAAATAAATATCGTCTTAGAAATATTTAATTTTGTTTGTGATTTCATTGCCGTGATACTGCCATGCATATTTGTATGAAGACATTGTAAAATCTTATCTTTTTTGTTCTAGTTATATATTTCTATAATTTTTCTGTTCCTACTTTCAATTGCTCATATGCATCCATCCGTTTAATGTGCAGGCCCTTCATGTAGATGAAGGAAGTGAAAATGAAGTGAAAGATGGGGGGGGGGGAGGGGTGGGAGCAGGCAGATAAAGGAAGATAGAGGGGGGGCATGCATGCGATACACGCACAAGATCGTGAAGAGAGGAAGAGATGAACAGAAAGAGAACACAAAAATGAGAGATGGACAGACAGAAGGGAGAGGATAAATAAAGAGAGAGGGAAAGAAAGAAAATATGAACAAACACGCAGAGGGAGGGGGGATGGCAGAGATGGGCATACATGTAGATGGAGAGAGAGCACACACATACACACAAACAGAAAGATGAAGAGACAAGAATAGATAGAACGGTGTGTAGCATAGTTTATGATGGTTATGATATAGATCGTAACCCTTTTGCAGGTCAAAAATAATATTTTGTTAAAAAAAAAAAACTAAATGCATGTGTATCGGAACTTCCCTTCCAATAGAACTGGAAACTGAATAAGCGAAATCATAGCGATTGCAAGATTTCAAGGTTTTGGGTGGGTCGCTCAAAGCCTCTATGGAGTTAGGATTGATGACAAATAACCCTAGGCACAAAGGGCCTTCTCACAAGACGAGAACAACAATAATTTTTACTAAGTATAGTGGGGTGAAAAGGGTGAATAATTGTGCACTTTTGTGTACAAGAACCAAATTTGGTACACATGTTCACAATCATATTTGGAACAATATTATATATAGAGAGGCATCTCAACATATTTTCAGGGGCCCTTATATGTTATTTTTACTTCTTTTCGAAAACGCACGGCCGGACTTCACTGGACTTGGAAAAAACCTTGATAGGCGGAATCACCCTTAGGCAATAGGTACTTTACCTTGTTCAAATGTGTGGTCATAAGTGGTAAGGGGGTCTTGGGATAGCCCCCAAACGCCCCCGGGGGGATTTTTCTCTTTTTTTGGACATTTTCTTAAGAATAAATAACTGGATTTCAACCAAACAGGGTAGAAATCATCCTGTGGTAATATGGTCCATTGGCTGTTAAATTGGGGTACACAAAAAATTCCCCCATGGGGCAACTACCTCTTATTTGTGACTTTTTTTTAGAAAAATAAATAACTGGATTTTAACCAAACTTGATACGAATGATCCATGGGTAATAGGGAATCCATGTCAACTCGCACCACGACCAACTCGCACCACGACCAACTCGCCCCAAATTTGGTCAAGTCGTCCCACATTTTGGTCAAGTCGCCCCACTTTTTGGACAAGTCGTCCCACTTTTTTGGTCAAGTCGCCCCACTTTTTCTTCACATGAATTCTCACAATTGTCATGATTGTTTAGCTTTAAACCCGATTTTCCTTCATAAATGGTTTGAAAAAGGTATATTTCACATCATGTATACCAAAGCAATAGGAAAAACTCGAATAAATGAGAGAAAAAAGGTCCATTTCTGATCGTACATTTCCCATGTTCACGGCAATCGCTGTTCCATTTTTACGAGGCGACCCACTTTTGGGTCATGCCGCTCACGTTTTTTCTTGACATGAATTCTTCGTGATTGTTTTGCTTTAGTCCTCTATTTCTTCCATCATTGATTTGGGAAATGTATATAGATGACTATATATCCTAAAAATAGAAAGGAATGAGTAAATGTGAACTTTTTTGCTCAAAATCTGATCGTATATCTCCCCGAAATCCCGACAACGAAGGCTGTGTTCTTCCGCGTCCGCATTTCATTGAAAATAAATCCTCCACTTTTTTGACGATATTTCTTGCTGAAATTATTAATTAAACTCAAACTTGTTCCTTTTCATTTCGGTGTATATCATGTTGGTTGATTGCTGGTGCAGTTTGTATTGCTAACATAATTCAGTTACGTTTACCAGTAAACAAAAACAAGAGAAAACAACGATCGATGTTTTGCAGCGGCCGGTGTACCAACCAACACAGCTCGTCCCAGTAAATAGCGCCAGCTCTTCGCCTGAGCTGCGTCCACTCGCGTCCGGGCGGCCGCCCCGTACAAGCGGCGGCTAGCTAGGCTAGTACCTCTGCGCTGCTCATCTGCTGCAACGGCAGGTGATCACAACTTGGTAAGAATATCGCTATCAGATTTGATTGATTGATTTTTGAATATTGTCGTTTTGTAATGAGTGGTGTGCTTAAAGATGTCGTATATGTTACAGATGTCTATATATGTTACAGTTACTTTTTGTTTAACAACAGCTATGATATAATAGTACTTTGCTATTCAAATGTTATGTTGGTGTTGACAAGTGTCTGTGAAGTTTTGGTGTAGCATATCGTAGTGATTGTTTAAACGTTTGGTCAATGTAATTACGATGTTGAAAGGAATGATTAGCGAAACGTTACGCAAACATCCATATGATGTTGAAATAAATGATTGGTCAACAATTGGCTTTACATAACTTCAGTGTGTAACGCTGAGCCAACATTGGTCCAACACCAAAAAGATGTTGACTCCATAGTAATTGGTCATTTATGCAGTGTTCCAAAAATGCATTCTCCCTACAGAAAAGAGTTTTAATTTGTGCATTTTTAACCATGCATTTAAGGTGATTTTGATAATTTTCTCCATCGCAGGCATTAGTTCAGATGTCATTGAGAAATTTATTTGAAACGTATTATTATGTGAAGTTTTGATAGGGTAACAGAGCTGTTGTACACAGAGATTACTTGTAAAGTATTTTGGAGTGATTACTGTCGAGGGTGCATTTGAAATGGAATACATGCATTCTTACTATTAAATTATTCTGTTCTACAGGAGGTCGCAGAAATTGTCACAGATTTCTTGATTTTCTGGAATGATCACAGTTTGTTGAAAACTGTAGCAAAAAATATACCTTTCGTATTTTGTACTCCTCTGTCAGATTTTTGTATTTGTTTGCTTTATTAAGACCAAGTTATCTTAGACTTGTCCAGTAATCATTCGAGGTTCACAGACCTGTAAATTCCTTTATTTTAGCGTTTGACATTGTATCTCAGCCCAGCAAAAGTTGTGGTCGATTTCTACAACCTGGATGCATTAATACATGCAGAAGGTGCACACAATTGTGGATCGGAAAGCGCTAAAAGAAGTCATATGAGCAGTTGAATTGGAAGAAAGGGATGAAACAAACTTTGAAAGCATGGTATGCTTGTCTAATCTTATAACCAGACTTGTAGTATGATTCAAATTTCCATAGTTTCTTTTCTATATGTCATGTGCCTTAAGGATTTGTTATACATGTATTATGTTCAGGAATTCCTGTGTCTTATGTTTATTTCTTGGGATATAAAGGTGTGATGTTTAATGTTGATTAAAGATGGGGTAGCGTGGTCTCTCAGCGAGACTTTTAACTAATACAGATGAAGCAGACAACATATGTAGGACGACAGAGACGATGAATATTAAAGATCACGATCCTTTAGTAAACGAATCTGGAAGATATACGAATGGTATACAATGATATACAGTACTGAACAGCTATATTGTAAGCTGTGATATGATGTATCAAGTAAATTGTAGTACAATCGTTATGAGATACACTGTAAAAAATAACTGTAAATTAACAATATTTTCGACTTGTAAAATTACAAGTTTTGGTTGTTTTTCCATTATTACGGTATTTTTCTTGTAAAATTGCAGGGGAATCGTTTTTGTCTACGAAGTCGGCTTAAATTAACGGTTACAAGTACATGTAACTGTTAATAAACAGGAATCGCGTATTCATACAGGCCATCCTGTTTATTTACGAATTGTTCCCATAGTTCCATTTTCAGCAACGAGAATTTTCCTGTCAAAAAACAACAAATTCCTTAATTAAACAACATAAAACAAATAATACTGTTGATCAACATGTTTCTCGTATATCAATGGCCTTCCTTGTTCACTAACAGGAAGTTCTCGTATAGTTCTGGACACTGTAAAACTAACTGTAAATTAACAGTCTTAGTTTGACTTGTAACATTACAAGTTTGGGTTGTTTTTCCATTATTACGGCATTTTTCTTGTAAAATGGCAGGGAAATCGGTTTTTTTTTTTAGGAAGTCGGCTTGAATTAACGATTACCAGCTCGTGTAAATGTTGATAAACAGGAATCGCGTATTCACACAGGCCATCCTGTTTATTTACGAATTGTTCCCATAGTTCCATTTTCAGCAACGAGAATTTTCCTGTCAAAAAGCAACAAATTTCATAATTAATCTACATAAAACAAATATTACTGTTGATCAACATGTTTCTCTTATATCAATGCGCTTCCTTGTTCACTAACAGGAAGTTCTCGTATAGTTCTGCACACTGTAAAAAATAACTGTAAATTAACAGTCTTTTTGACTTGTAAAATTACAAGTTTTGGTTGTATTACGGTATGTTTCTTGTAAAATGGCAAGGAAATTTTTTTTTTCTATACACTGTAAAAAATAACAGCAAAACTATAGGATTTTTTGCCCGTGAAATTACAAGATACTGCCGTTGCATTAAATTTACTATCTTTTCCATGTAAAATAACAGTAAGTCTGTTTCTCTACAGGAAGTCAGCATATGTTCTGGTATTTTAACGAGCTACTTTGTTAAATTACAAATTGTTACATCATTTTCATTTTCAATGAATATTCATTAGCATAATTCTGTTAGCAAGGCATTTAGAAAATAACAATTATCAATGAAATTGATTGCTATTTTATAGACTATAACAATTGTGAATGTAATGGCATATTAATAGAAAATATTTAATCTATAAAGGATCGCTAATTGAATTGAAAGTACTATCAAAATGTTAATTTATCTGTCTAATTAGTGCATCTTTCCGCAAGTACTAACCATAACGAAAGTATGTATAAATAGGATGCCCTATATAAGAATGTCCAAGCAAGTTAATGATAGTGATAATAGGTGTAGATTAGATTAGGCTTATTGTTAGATTAGGAGTAGGCTAGGATTAGGATTAGGCTATCCAAGTATGTATTAATTAATTAATAGGATTTAATTAAACGGGCATTCCCGTTTAAAAGTGAAAATATTTTTTTATAGTGATAGGAAGTCGGCTTGAATTAACGGTTACCTTAATTAAGTCAATGTCAAAGAACAGGAATTCCGTTAATTTAACAACATTTTATTACATGATAAATACAGGAAAGGACTGTCAATTTACAGAGCACTTATTAACGGGAACCTGTATTTTAATAAGGCTGTATAAAAACGGGAATGCGACACTGTTAAATAACAAGGTGGTCAATAACGGGAACCTGTATTTTAATGAGGCTGTATAATAACGGGAATGCGAAACTGTTCAATAACAAGGTGGTCAATAACGGGAACCTGTAAATTTACACTGACTGTAAAAACACTGTATGAGGATGTGAAAAAACGGGAGTTCCTGGCGTCCCGGACTGCCAGGAAATTTCCCGTAAAAAAACGGTAATATTTTTTACAGTGTAGAAGTAGTACAGAGTAGTAGTCGAATATCTAGCAGTTGAATATAATACGAGATGTGGTGTATCTATAACTGTGGTTCCTCTGTGGAATGTCACTTTGAACTTACATGAGGCAGCTATATAAAAAGAGAGATGCAGTCTATGCCCGATGGTGATATAGAAGCAGAGTCCTTTATTCTGGACTGGGCTATAGGGAGGAATACAAGTGAGGAATGTGGTATAAAGAGAGCATCGTTCATAAGGAGCTAACCCCAGGGTAGAGCTGACCATCAGGGAGGAGAGAGCGAGAGAGAGGACAGAGAGAAAGTGTATGGTCATTATCTCCTTGGCTTTAATGGTCCGACCGGTGATGTTTGTCTCATGTGTTAGGATTGTTTGGGAAGAATTTGGTTCTTACAAAGATATGTTTGACAAGTGCAACTGAAAAGCTTCATGTTTGGTCAGGGAATAGTATTGAAATAACATTGAAACTGATTGGGATATGTTGATTCCCTACTTCTTTTGGTGAACAAATAAAACACAAACAATCGATGTTTTAATATTCAGTTGTTTCTCCTCATCACTATATTGCGCCAACTTACTGTCGGGGTGATGGGCATTGAAGGAAGGGAGTAAGAGTATAATAACAGTCTTTAGACTGATGATAGTAATGATGATGCTGAAAAAATATGTAATAGATTTGATTAAGTTGTTGTTGATGGATTGGTGATATGAAAAAGAAGTATTGATAGTGGTGGTGATAAGAGAATGTTTGTGGTGATATATTCAGGAATGATACTCATGGTGGTGATGATGCGATGATAGTTGTGCAATGAGAGTATTGATGTTCATTGTCGTGCATGGTAAGCTAATTAAAAATAATGATGGTAGTTACGAATGGTTGATATTAGTTGTGACTGTGATTGTCGTACGTTATGAAGAAGACATGGCTGAACATCATGTTATAACAATGAATCAGTTCCAACAATACTAAAACAATTTCGTACATCCATGTACTTGTAGAAGGAATTGTTGTTTGTTTGATATACATGTAGCGCATTGCCCTTTTTTTTCAAAATGGCAATCCAAAGTACCCTTGTAAAGCTTAGAATTAATCTAAAGATGATTATCTTGTCTCCCCTCCCCTCCCATCTATCTCTCTGTCTCTCTCTCTGTCTCGGTCTCTCTCTTTCTCTCTCTCTCCCTCTCCCTTGGAGTCAGGCTCTCTCTCTCCCTCTCCCTCTTTCTCTCTCTCTCTCTCTCTCTCCCTCTCTCTCTTGGAGTCGGGCTCTCTCTCTCTCTCCCTCTCCCTCTCTCTTGGAGTCAGGCTCTCTCTCTCTCTCTCTCTCTCTCTCTCTCTTTCTCTCTCTCTCTCTCCCTCTCTCTTAAGAGAGTCAGGCTCTCTCTCTCTCTCTCTCTTTCTCTCTCTCTCTCTCTCTCTCCCTCTCTCTTGGAGTCAGTCTCTCTCCCTCTCTCTCTCTCTCTCTCTCTCTCTTTCTCTCTGGCCTCTCCCTCTCTCTTGGAGTCAGGCTCTCTTTCTCTCTCTCTCTCTCCCTCTCTCTTGGAGTTAGGCTGATATTATCGTTCATTTGCTTTTTATGCACTGTGTATATTTTGCCTTTCATCGTTTCATATTGCCAACTTTTACTTGTTTTAAATATAGGCCACTTCATAAACTGTATAATTAGCATTGACTGCAATTAAGAAATTAAGAATTGCAGCGTAGAGGTACTAGCCTAGCTAGCCGCCGCTTGTACGGGGCGGCCGCCCGGACGCGAGGGGACGCAGCTCAGGCAAAGAGCTGGCGCTATTTACTGGGACGAGCTGTGTTGGTTGATACACCGGCCGCTGCAAAACATCGATCGTTGTTTTCTCTTGTTTTTGTTTACTGGTAAACGTAACTGAATTATGTTAGCAATACAAACTGCACCAGCAATCAACCAACATGATATACACCGAAATGAAAAGGAACAAGTTTGAGTTTAATTAATAATTTCAGCAAGAAATATCGTCAAAAAAGTGGAGGATTTATTTTCAATGAAATGCGGACGCGGAAGAACACAGCCTTCGTTGTCGGGATTTCGGGGAGATATACGATCAGATTTTGAGCAAAATAGTTCACATTTACTCATTCCTTTTTATTTTTAAGATATATGGTCATCTATATACATTTCCCAAATCAATGATGGAAGAAATAGAGGACTAAAGCAAAACAATCACGAAGAATTCATGTCAAGAAAAAACGTGAGCGGCATGACCCAAAAGTGGGTCGACTCGTAAAAATGGAACAGCGATTGCCGTGAACATGGGAAATGTACGATCAGAAATGGACCTTTTTTCTCTCATTAATTCGAGTTTTTCCTATTTCTTTGGTATACATGATGTGAAATATACCTTTTTCAAACCATTTAAGAAGGAAAATCGGGTTTAAAGCTAAACAATTGTGAGAATTCATGTGAAGAAAAAGTGGGGCGACTTGACCAAAAAGTGGGACGACTTGTCCAAAAAGTGGGGCGACTTGACCAAAATGTGGGACGACTTGACCAAATTTGGGGCGAGTTGGTCGTGGTGCGAGTTGGTCGTGGTGCGAGTTGACTGGTTACCGTAATAGGGACCTTAAGTTCTTAAAATGGTGGTACGCAAGTGGCAAGGGGTGGGGGTGGGGTGGCGCCCCAAATGGCCCCAGGGGGCAAATTCCATTTATTATTTTTTTTTTTCTCAAAGGTACATGACTTTATTTTAACCAAACCTGAAAGAAGCTACCTCGGAAAATAGGACCCAAAGTTGTAAAAATGAGATATATATCTAAATAATGAATGTTAGATTTCATCAAAACTCGATAGATTATTCTCAGGTAATGAGAAAATTTGTTACAAATGGGGATCACATCTGACGTGAACTAGCCTTCTTCCGCCCGCCCCTCCCCTCCCCCTTTTCCCTTGCCCAACACCTTAGAAATGCGCTTTGCAGTCCAAAATGTTAAGAAAAAAGGGACGTTTTCTTGAGTGTATCCAATCTGTACAGTAACCAAGGATAATCTAACGTACACACGTATACACGCAATTAGCTGTATATCTAATTAGGCAGTGCTTCCTCTGAATAACAAAAGAAAACACGAAAGATGAAAGTGTACGTAAATGATGTGGGTGATTATGTAATACAGAATATTCATGCAATCTTCTGTACAGGGCATTTCATTCATTTACAGGATGGGGCATTGCAATACACCAGTTCGTAGTTAGCTCTGGAGCAAGTTTGGTCACTATGACCTTTCCCTTTTTCATTAGGATAAGCAGTTGATAAATATATCATTTCAAAAGGAGATGTTACGTAATGTGCTTACCCGACATAGCAATTTGCGATATTCAACCTCTAATAAAGGAACCATCTCAAAACAGGTGACAAGAATAGTAGGCTACGGTCTGCGAACAATTGGGAAAGCTTCTATTACATTGTTTATTGTAAACTAATTGTTGTCGTTTGGCCTGTTGTCAAATACCCCATGATTGAACACCTTGGTGTTCTTTTATAAATTGGATAACAAGCATATTCTAAAATAACTTATCAATAATGATGCTTATCTCAGTGATTTAAAAACCAACAAGCTGGTTTGGTCACTATGACCTTCATCTGCTCATGCGCAAATTGTAATTACGAACTGGCTTATTACTTTAGAAAGCCCTTTCACTCAAATGTATGGAAATAATTATACATGTAGTCGTGCGCTCAGGGTGTCTGTATTGGAAAAATAGCCTGAAAAAAAAAGATTAATAATATTCCTTTCGTGGGGAAGGGGTAGGGTGGATGAGGACAATGATAGTCGGTGTAACAGGTATATAGGGATCGAGACAATGTTGAGACAGAGGTGGGACCAGGTATGAACGAGGATATCTAGATAAATGGGAATGAATGGTGGAAGCAGCAAGAGCATTCAGTTGAGAACGTCAAAGGAAAGGCGACAGAGGGAAAAAACAAACCCGATGAGAGATGAGGGAATTAGATAATGAAAATAATTAAAGGAAACGCGTCAAATGAGAAAGAGAGGGGGGTGTGGGGAGTAGAAAATGTAGTGAAAAAAAAGAAGAGAGGAGGAGAAAGAAAGAATTAGGGAAAAGGGAGGGAGAAGAGAGATAGAGAGGGAAGAGAGGGAAGAGAGGGAGAGAGAGAGAGAGAGAGAGAGAGAGAGAGAGAAAGGGGGCCTGGTAGTAGTGAAATTGCTTTTAGATATACATAGATTTATTATATCCAGAAGATATACAGGTTTACTTTACATGGACTGTTGATTGATATCAATGTGTTTAGGAGACCAGTCTGCATATTTTCTAGGTGGACTTCATTTGCAATATGCTCCTGGAAAGAAATGGCAACAATTTTTCAAAATGGCCGCCGTGAAAATGTAGTATTGATCACTATTTAAGATAGCCTTTGAATGGAACATTTTCCCACATCATGAGGTGTCATATTAAAGTGGATAACATTTTCTACTACATTTGTTGGGCTTTGGCGTTGGGATACCCGTTGATATTTTTCTCTTTTTTGGGACATTTTCTCAAGAATGAATAACTGAAATCCAACCAGACTTGATAGGAATCATCCTTTGATAATAGGGACCATTAGTTGTCAAACTTCCCCTTATTTTTTACTTCTTTTTACTTCTTCAGAAGAATGAATATCTGAATTTTGACAGTCGAGACTGGCACGACAGTCGAGACTGGCACGACAGTTGGGATACCCGTTGATATTTTTCTCTTTTTTGGGACATTTTCTCAAGAATGAATAACTGAAATCCAACCAGACTTGATAGGAATCATCCTTTGATAACAGGGACCATTAATTGTCAAACTTCCCCTTATTTTTTACTTCTTTTTACTTCTTCAGAAGAATGAATATCTGAATTTTGACAGTCGAGACTGGCACGACAGTCGAGACTGGCACGACAGTCGAGACTGGCACGACAGTCGAGACTGGCACGACAGTCGAGACTGGCACGACAGTCGAGACTGGCACGACAGTCGAGACTGGCACGACAGTCGAGACTGGCACGACAGTCGAGACTGGCACGACAGTCGAGACTGGCACGACAGTCGAGACTGGCACGACAGTCGAGACTGGCACGACAGTCGAGACTGGCACGACAGTCGAGACTGGCACGACAGTCGAGACTGGCACGACAGTCGAGACTGGCACGACAGTCGAGACTGGCACGACAGTCGAGACTGGCACGACAGTCGAGACTGGCACGACAGTCGAGACTGGCACGACAGTCGAGACTGGCACGACAGTCGAGACTGGCACGACAGTCGAGACTGGCACGACAGTCGAGACTGGCACGACAGTCGAGACTGGCACGACAGTCGAGACTGGCACGACAGTCGAGACTGGCACGACAGTCGAGACTGGCACGACAGTCGAGACTGGCACGACAGTCGAGACTGGCACGACAGTCGAGACTGGCACGACAGTCGAGACTGGCACGACAGTCGAGACTGGCACGACAGTCGAGACTGGCACGACAGTCGAGACTGGCACGACAGTCGAGACTGGCACGACAGTCGAGACTGGCACGACAGTCGAGACTGGCACGACTGGGAAAGAGTTTTAGTCTCCATACCTTTTACCGGCCTTTCCTTGAGCAGAACGACCGTTCACTGTGAAGTCCAGAATGCAAGTGACTTCATAAGAAAGCGTAGCAAAAACCCACACTCACCTCAATACATTTCTTGACCACGTTTCTTTTACATTGTCAGTCAAGAATCCTACTGTAGGGTGGTTATTTGTTCTTTTGAATTACCTTTTGTTTAGTTTATCCTTAGTCGCGTTTGGTATTTAGTTCAATGAAGTTGGTATTTAGTTCAGTTCTGTTTGGAATTATGTTCGTATTCATCTTATCAGTCATTATCCTACTTCTCTGATCACCTTCATTCCTTTCCTATTCAGATGTGCTTATTCATTGCATCCTCACACCTGGCTCTTTTGTTGAACATTCTTGATTACATAATCACTCAGATCATTTTACCCATCGATCATCCTTCTTGCTTTCATTGGTTGATTTGTTTAATAGGGTTCCTACATTTTGTTGGCCTGCTCCATTCCTTTTATTTTTTACTTAATTTGAATATGCAAATTTGTTTATGTTAATTATGTTCATGCGAGAAAATCTTGCTGTGAGCAAAGAGCCCCAGAATAAATAAGTACACCTCAGGCATGTCAGGACTTCAAGTCTGCAAGACCTACTTTTTTGTGTTCCATCATGTAGTGCAAATGCATGTAAAACTATACGGCCCAAAATCCTGTAATCTACTGCTAACTGGGCAAGAAATGGTACGCATATTACACCTAGTAATAGTAATAAGAGCGTGATCCACCCTGTAAATGAAGGAAAAGAGAGTCGGACAAATATCTTGGAACAAGAGTGATATGAACATGCAATCTTCTGTACCGGGCATTTCATTCATTTACAGGATGGGGCATTGCAATTACTTTAGAAAGCCCTTTCACTCAAACGTATGGAAATAATTATATATGTAGTCATGCGCTCAGGGTGGCCGTATTGGAAAAACAGCCTGAAAAAAAAGATTAATAATAATATTCCTTAATTTGGTGGGGAAGGGGTCGGGTGGATGAGGACAATGATAGTCGGTGTAACAGGTATATAGGGAGACAATGTTGGGACAGAGGTTGGACCAGGTATGAACGAGGATATCTAGATAAATGGGAATGAATGGTGGAAGCAGCAAGAGCATTCATGTGAGGACGTCAAAGGAAAGATGACAGAGGGAGAAAACAAATCCGATGAGAGATGAGGGAATTAGATAATGAAAATAAAGGCAAATGAGAGAGAGGGGGGTGTGGGGAGTGGAAAGTGTAGTAAAAAGAGGAGAGGAGGAGAGAGAAAGACAGACAGACAGAGAGAGAGAGAGAGAGAGAGAGAGAGAGAGAGAGAGAGAGAGAAGAGAGAAAGGGGGCATGGTATATACATACACTTATTATATCCACGCGAAATATAGGTTTAATTTACATGGACTGTTGCTTGGTATCAATGTGTTTAGGAGACAAATCTGCATATTTTCTAGGTGGACTATTGTTGGGCTTGAAGTGATTCTTATAACAATTCTAGGCAACGAATGTGAATTTTTATTATATTTCCCAGTTTTTAAATTTCATGGTAATACACATTCCTTCATAGTATACCTCCAGAAAAATGTAGATTAGCGAGATAGCAATTATAGCACATTATCCTGATATGAAGTTATATTAATCTAAGGTCCATACTTTGATGTTAGTCAAAGCCGCTTCTTGTACATTTCTAATCCTATGTCATATGTTTATTATAGTGGGGTAGTTAATTGCGATCCTAACCAGCCAATCATAGTCCGCGACACTAGGATCGCCGGTGGAATTTCGTTATTATCGTGGACTATGATTGGCTGGCCGGTTAGGATCGTTCACAACTTCGTCATATCTCGCTCATTTTGGATCAATATGGTTGATGTTTTGCTGGATCCTGACCCTTCTATGGGGGAAGGTTGAAAGTAAATGGTACATGTATCTCCATAAAAAAAAAAATTCCGCTTCAGATGATCTCTAAATGTTAGGGGCTCAAAAGTGATTGACATTGAAATATAGAGTTTATTTTCATTTTTTTTTTATTTTTATTAGAGTCACATATTTATCTAGAATTTGCAATATGTTCCTGCCTGTTTTAATGAAATATTTGTTCACACTTGGTAAATTTCGACCTCCAACATATAGTTACAAAAGAAAATATGGTATATTCATGAAGATATCGCAGTGTGAAAAGGAGACGTTTTCTGCGGTTCGAGAGGTCAAGTGAAGTTCACGACTACCTCGCTGAAAATAAAATAAGCGTATTTTCCTGTGCCTGCCATTTGGCTGGCGCGCCCGTGAAAGTGGGGCCGGGGCCGGGGGGGGGGGGGGGGGGGGGGGGGTAGCTGACGTTAACGACGTTTGCAGTAGCTAAGAACAGAGGAGGAGAAAGATCAGATATTGCTCGAGATTGATTCAATGAATATACACGGTAAGTTACAGACAAATTTCTCCGTAGGTAACACTTATTGCTGGCATATAGACGGCATTTCAAATAAAATTGTAATTTATTCGTGTTGAGCTGATAAATCTGGCCGTTGTTGAACACGAATTTGGAGACCGGATTTGTTACTCGGTCCCATACTCGCTTTTTTGTGTTTGTTGCGTATGTGCAGTTTTTCGTACGGGATTTAAAAACAAATAAACAAACAAGTTAGGCTCGACTAAAGCTATATATCTATGAACGGAATGTGCGCTGTTATTTGAGAGCTTCAATTATTTTTGTGCTCCATAATTAGGGCACCTTGAGACTTTGATTCAACCTTGAGATAAAAGTGTGATTTTATTACAACTTTCGAATCGGTCGATTCGGTGAAAGTTACTCCATTGGCATTGCGCTGGTCTCACTAGCTTTTGGATGTGCACTACATTTCTTGTGTCCCTTGACCACAACTCAGGCTGCTGTTTTTTTTTTTCTTTAATGCACATACTATACCTTTATTCTCAAGCGATTAGTTATGAGTTACAGCGTGTGATTTCTTTTACACTCTTTCACACAGGTTTCACTCGCTGCATCGTTCCATTGATTGAGTATCACCTGGGATGATCTAGCCATGACGATGATGCCTAGGTAGAAGGATGGGTGATCACTACTATGGTAACTACGGTCTCCTATCACCAAAGGACAACGTCAATGAGCAGATACAGTCACACGCCAAAGCTCTGGCTGTCCTGAAGGCAACAAATCCAGACCTGAATGGCCAACGAACTTCTCCGTTTGCATCAACCAATGCCAATGGCGCTGCGAAAAGGGGAGACATAAGCAAGCCTCGAAAATGGCTCTGTGAGTAATCATATATTATTATCATTATTCAGATTGTCAATAGATTTTATTTTTTTTTATTTCACTGCAGCCTGTAACAAATGTAACATTAAAATGGATACCTTTATGAATTTCCCATGAATTTAACTTGTAATATAAACACAGAAATGGCTGGTGAAATTGAAGTCCTACTTTTTACAATAAATTGTAATCATCCAGTATCTGTAAGTTTCAGCTCTTTAGAAAGAAAGAGAGGGGGGAGGTGTCAAGATTTTCATGCTGGGACCTTTTTTTCAAGCCTGATGTCATGGTACAAATATACTGAATTATGCTGTTCACTTTACCCTGTGATGGAAATGTTTATTTTCCTAGTTGTTTATTTCTTCTTTTTTTTATTGGAAGTGTGGGGGCTAAATCAGGCTGAGCGCCTGCAAGATTTCATTTTTTTCTTTTTACATTTTTGCACTTTGGAATGATTTGTATAATATTGAGATGTAAATTTGTTTTCAATTGATTGATAATTGTATTTAATCTCCATTGCTTCTTTATACTTCAAGTGAAGGCTATGATTTATGTGATCATTGTGTTTGTATGAAATCAAATTAAAGATTACTGAAAAACAAAAATGAGCTTGCCACGTCTCCTCAGTGCGTTATTCCATTCAATATCCCTCCAAAGAGTTTAATTTATTATTTGCTAACCATACAGTGCCCAAAACTCCGGAGCTGAACTCAAAGCAGGACCAGCTTCGACTGGAAAGACAACTGGCCCAGCGACGGGAGTCTTACGAGAAGGAGCAGATCTGGACCAAGAAGCAGATTGAGCGTTTGACAAGAGAACGGCTAAAACTTGTGGAAGAAGAGAACAGACTGGACGATGCAAAGAAGAGATGGAATATCCCATCACCCCGCCTTGGTAAGTGTAGGTTTTGCCATTTTTACCTACACTACAGCTCAAAGGAATTGGCATAGGGAAAGGGAAAGGGAAGAAAGGGAAGGACCCGTTATTTAAAAAACGCCGTATATTTTGTCCAATTCAGCATGAAACATGATGCTTTTTAGGCTAAAGCATCATGTTTCATGCTGAATTGGACAAAATATACCACGGTTCAAAACTATGGGTCCTTCCCTTTCTTCCCTTTCCCTTTCCCTCTGCCAATTCCTTTGAGCTATTGTGTACATATCATATACAGTTCCAGCACTATAGAATGAGGTTTGATGGCACAGCATGTGCACTGGCTATTAGATAAGGAACACAGACTTCTCTGTAGCTATAAATTAGAAAGCATCTCTGAGAAATATTGAGATACGTGTGTAACTGTTGGGTTATTTTCATTGTCAGTAGTTCCAAAAAGAACAGCTCCAAGAACAGAAATCAAAAAGGAAATTTTATTAGATTTTACTCTGATGAGAATTAGGATTTTATTTTAATCAAATGACAATGTTCAAGTCTTGTATAGCATGTATTACAAAATCAATCTCTGTGCCCTGTTAAGAGGAGTGAAAGCAAAAGATGAGAAAGTGAAAACATGTGAGCAAAACACAGTTAAACAATTAAACATAATGCAAACACCTAAGTACTGAGTACATTTACAGTTTGAACACGCCAAGTTTCAAACATTCTTTTAGAAACCCAGAACGGTTATTCCATCCTTTAGGTATGGGATTACTGATAGGCTCAATGACCATATGATTTTGTAGAGGTTAGAAATAATAGTTTTCTGCCTTATGATTTTGTCAGAACCCATACGGACACCAACCTCATCAAATGAAGATCAAGATGGGTTGTACAAAGACCGGCAGATGCAAGAGAGAATAGCTGAGAATCTGCGGCAAATGAAGTACGTATATTCTATTTTTCAAAAAAATAATCAAGCAAAAGAAGAGATAATTTGGGAGAAAATTGCATGGTTTGATAAATAACCAATAATAATGCTATTGTGTGTTTGGTTGAGTAACTGCAATTAAATTATGAAGATTTTTGTAAATGCTCGCTTAAGAAATTTGTATCTTTAACCAACTATACATGTAGTATTAACATCCCACCTGCCATTTATTTATATACCCATCTACACAAAAATGGACCCATCCAAGTTTGGACAGGTATGTTCCATACAAGGGCCACCTATTGACATTTGACAAATATGTAAATAAATGAAAGGTATTGAACTGAACAATTTTAAATACAGTCCAATATGTCTGTATGTAAAGACCACTCCAATGGAACAAGAACAAACAGTTTTGATGAATGGTGGTCAATAACATGCAAACTGATCTGTATGTATACAGGGTCAAATGTCTTAAACGGCAGGTTTGAATGGAGTGTAGTTGTATTCATCACATTTAGTTTGTTTGTGTGTGTAGGATTGATTTTGGCAATGGCCAATGGTCTTGAGAGACAGGTTTCACTGTAGTGTACTTGTATTCATGACAATTTCTTTGTTTTGTTTTGTTTTGTTTGTAGGATTGACTTTGAGAAAGACAGAAATGGGCTGAACAGAGGGACTATGCATTCCTATGAAACAACCCAGGCAGTACAGTACTACATGGTAAAGTGCAGTCTGCGGAACTGTTTGTAGATTGATGTATTGTCTTATGTAAATACTTTAAACATACTAGTAAACTTACTGTGATCAAGTATGATATTTACTTTAGCCTTGATTTTTCCTTACCATCATGATATGGCCATAAGAGGTCATACAGTTGCACCTAACAAAAACAATGTCAAACTTAAAAGCGCTTCTTCTTTTTTTTTTTTAGAAACTCACTAATACTGTTTTAATTCTGGTTACTGGATGATGTGTGACTTTTATTTTACCAGTAAATGTGTAATTTTTCATTTGTAGATCCGGGATATTCTGATTGATGTTGTGAATGAGGCAGTGGACAGATGCAATGACAAAGCAAAACCAAAGAAGGGCAAAGACATGACCATGTAAGTAGTCCAAATTTGGGGAAAATCATGCAGTTTAAAGGGAGAAAGAGTAACTTTGCTGGTGGACACAGTCGTGGAAAGACACAAAATACATCATTATTCTTTCTTCAAGTTTATATGAACAACCTGGGCCCATATTTCAAGTTGATATTGCTTTAAAAATGTTTACATTACACTGGTTATTTGAATAGCATGTGTGAAAACAAATGTATGTATGTTTTTCATTCAAGTGAATGGTCAGCCATACTCATCCACAATCAGAGAGGGAGAAAGTGGAAGAGGGGAGAAGAATGAAGAGAGAAAAAGAAATAGAAATGAAAAGAGGAATAAAAGAGGAACCAGAACAACAGGAAATAGAAGAAGATGAAGAAGAAGTTCAAGTACGAATAAAAGAAGAATATGAACTAAATGAAGAAAGAAGGATAAGTTGAAATAGAAGGAAAACAATGAGGAGGTTAAAGGAGAGGAAGAGAAAACAAATAAGAATTAAGACAAGAAGGAGAATACGAAGAAGTAGAGATAGAAGGAGACAACAAAGAAAAAGAAAAAAGAACAATAAGGACAAGAAGATGAAGATGGGGCAGGAGGAGAATTAAAAGAAGGAAGCAGAGAGGAGAAGAATTACAAGAAGGGGAAGAGGATGAGTCCAGACTTCAAATGAAAATCTTAAGATGGTGATCACCTCTGCACAGGTTGCTTCTTGTGGCTGCTGAGAAGGAGTATGACTTGTCTCAGAAGAGTCTGAGCAAGGAGAGAGCAATGCAGCTCATAGCAGAGGAGATCTACCTCTTGGTAAGCATCCAACTCCGTCTTCATTCTGATAATGCTTCTCCAGAGGAACCAGTTCAAGTGACCACCTATTCATAGAAGCCTTTTTTTGTTGTTTTCCTAGACATGCATTAAAGAAACTTATACATAAAGTCCATTTTTTGTGAGGACCACATTTCTTGACTCATGAGAATTTTTTATATGTAGATTTCACTTTATCACTGTTCTGATATTGCTTAGTATATGTTCATGTTATGTGAAAAGTTTTGAAGAAAGAAGAGGAAAAACAAACTGAAAATAAAACCAAGGCAGAGCAATAGTATATGTACATCATGATGAAACATACTTCATGAGATAATTGTGAATTGTATATATCTGTATATTTGATGTACTATGTTGTGCTTAGTATTAGATCATTTTATGTCTAAATTTTCAGGAAACGGCCAAAATGACAGATGAAACCGTGCAGGAGTGGTTGAACATTGAGTATTACATCAAAAGGGCAACACAGCAACTCATAATCAACTCAGCAGAGGTAGGATCACACTTGTTGTTCATCTTCTTTTTATTCCAAGATTTACAAAAATAAACCTGCCATACCAACTGCCTGCCTAAAATGACTTATGTACATATTTTTTTGCCCCCACAACGAATTTGGCAGCTGGCATTTATGTTTCCGGGTTGTTTGTCTGTCCGGATCTCATATACGCATTAACTAAAAAAAAATAATGGACTGAAATTCATCAACTTATTGCAATGATGATACATGGCTGGGTAAGTAACTGATTAGATTTTGGGCCATGTATTTGAACGGTCACAGGTCAAAGTCAAATCCTAAAATTTTACTTTTTACATGGTAACTGAGAAATATTAAAGCGAACTTCACCAAAACTTGACTAATAATAGTATATGACAGGACGATTCAGTGATTTCATTTTTTGGTCCTATATTAAGTCAAAGGTCATAGGCTCTACTGATAAAGCCAAACCATCTCTTTCATTGCTCTGTTCTGGTTTCCATCATCAGGCCATAGCAACCAATAATAACTCTGGAAGGCAACCTGAAGACCCAGCTTATGATCTCATCACGGCTACATTCTTCCATCTCTTAAGGGAACGAAGAAGGAAAAGGTGAGGAGGGAAATATTTCCAAAAGATTGTAAAAGAATATTGCTATAAACTTGGAATGTGATTGAATGAGACTTTTAGGTATTTTTTCCATGTTATCGCGTCTTGATTCGTGAACTAACCATAGCTTGCATAGTTAAGTTGCTGCCTGATAAGCAGTAGATTGCAGATTCAAATCCTTCTCGTTCCAAGATTTTTTTCTGACTTGTTTTTCATTTATTTACAGGATGGAGCATGTTATCTTTACTGTTGGTTGTATGCCTAAAATTTCTTTAAAGAAAAAAACACCTTTGGATTATTTCTTTTCTTCTTCGATGACTTATTAGTTGTTATTATATGACCGTTGTATGCTTTCATTCTTTTCAGAACTGACATGTGGAAACACACCCTGACTGTACATTACATGGATCCAGAAACTCAAAGTATCATGTGAGTATATTAAGCAAATAATCAACGTTGGTGAGGGTGATGGGACGAACTATCACTTCCGAGGCGATCTGGATGTAGCTATCTTTCCGAAGCGCAGCTGAGGAAAGATAGCGTATACATTCAGATTGCCGAGGAAGTGATAAGTTTGTCTCATTACCTGAAACCAAAAGTTGATTATTTGCTTTATATTCCTCATCTGAAACCAACTATCTATACCAAAAATGACAATTTGACGTACAAAAGTAATGTTTACTTCTCTACCTAACCCCGAGCCGCTGCCATGGGGAACACGCGTTAAGACGCGCGTTACCAGGACGAGCGTTACTAGGACGCGCGTTATGACGCGTCAGGAAGAGTTACTGTCAGTTGATAGTCCGAGTGTAACGCACTTTTATTTCGCGCGTACTCAAAATATTGATCACGCATTAGGACTGTGAGGAGTGAAGGGATCAGCGAAACCAAAAAGTACTATCACCTAGAGTGGAACAAACTTTTCTTCTCAGGTGATCAGAAGAGCAAAACTACCCTTTATCACATGATCAACTCTTGACCAATCATATAGCAGCATTCTTAGTATGTGGAACATCATAAAGATTATATCCCTCATGAAGATAATCCTGCCCTTCGATTGGTTAATAGCACTGCACATGACCAAGCATATTTCCACTGAGAGAGCAACCTTCTCTGAAAAAGTACTACCTGCCCTCTATGCCCGTAGATGTCGCATCTTCAGAGTGCCAAAAAGTGCTATCCCCATGACGTCAGAGGGAGAAAAGTGCTATCTATGTGTTAAATGTCCATGTGTCCTTTTTGTTAAATAAGCACAACACGTATAATCAGCTGCTTTTGTGCGCTTCAATGGATGAACAACCAGATGGTGCGTTGGGGCAAGTATTGGGGTGTTGCAGTCGAGGTGCAACATTAATCCTGTCGGGTTTGCTCAAGCCACAGGAAAAGCAAATAAGTTGCTTGTCAGTATTTATATCTAATGTTAAATGGATGTTTGGGCATTTTTACATTTTGCCTCCTGTTTGTCCCATCATATAGGGTCGATGAGGGATGTAAAGCAAATGTATACCACCCTCAGCTCCAGGCACCAGTGAAATCTATGCACATTTGGTGCCATCGATTTTCACAATAATAGTACAATCAAAGTCGCCACATTCGCATACATTTCACTGGCTCTTCTTGAGGTTGTAACCATTTGAATACTAGCAGGCTGCCTGAGATTCATATGGTTTGATGAAGTAATGAAGATGAACCATCTGCTTGTGCATTCAGTTTTTACATGATGTAAATAATGCGTATGTATGTCATTAACTTTTGTAGATATTGATTCTTGTTCAGAAGAGAGTAATTGTTTTCATTTGGTTTTACTTGCAGTAAGTTTTAAAGGACATTGTAATCAAATAACTGTGTTAAATGCAGTTCTTGTCTCCCTTGAGCGGTCATTATACAGAGGTTTCACTGTATTTTCATTTTGCCCCACCTTAGGTCAGGAGTAAGCTCGGACTCTGATGTGACTAAACTGAGTATGGGCAAGCTAGTGCCTGTCCACATGTGGTCAGGGAAACGGCTAACTCCATCCCTCCGCAACTACATCCAACGGGAGAGCCAGTACTGGCAGGTATCATCAAGCCTTTTTAAGAGCAAACCTAATCATTATTTGGCTTTCAAATTGGCAACTGCCTTTTTGGAAAATTACATTTTTCCCGAAATGAAAGATACATTCTGTTGTAATGTAATTTATCTTCTCCATATTCATATTTGTCAATTTTAAGAGTAAAAATGTGACATCACTATTTCCATCTTGTTTCCTATTTTAAGATTTAGTTATCATCTCACATTCAATTTGCATTTAAAAATCATTTGCAAAGGTCAAACATTAAATGTAACGACATGAAAAATGGGTTGATCCGTTAGAGAATTTATGCATTTTTTTATGCATCTTTTAAGATTTGTGAGATTTTTTGCAGAAATAGCTCCTTGTCACATATTTGTGGTGGATGTTCGCTGGTGGATTAAATTCTGAATCCTGTTCATAAGGCACTCTATTATTTTGATATGGACAGTAACCAGGACTGGGAATATTTCTTCTCAATCCAATGTCCATGAGGGCTAATTTTGTATTTTATTTGTTCCTCTTTTGTCAGCCTGAGCGTATCACCATCCAGCCAAGTGTCATTCGCCTGGCCAAGCGAGTGACTGGAGTCCTGACAACTGCCCCATCTCCCTCACAGAGAATGATGGCCATAGGGACAGTCAGAGGTCAGCTACCACAGGGGAGAGTGGGGGTGGGGGTGGGGGACAGTCCCATAAATCAAGACATAAATGGGTAGAAAGATTGAGACGTCGAGCAAAATAGAGAAAAAGAGAGATATGTAATGAGGGATGGGGAGTGTTTCTCCTAGCTGTTTTTAAGCTAGGAATGACTTGACGCATGACTGGTGACCCTTTCTTGTGCTAAATTAGATTCTCAATGATTTTGATTCCCATCAGTTTAAGTTGAAATCTGATCTTGATTAAAATTCTTGTTGTAAACAAGTGTCTGAATAAAAAGTGTATGATGTGTCAAATTTGGTTAGGAGTGTTGGAAATTAATTTGGGATATCTCATGTAGCACAAGAAAGGGTATGTAAAGTCATTCTTAGCTTATGAACAATCAAAGACAAATGGGTTAACCCTTTCCACACACAAAGTACACTGCCTGAGGATTTGGTATGACAGCGAGAATGACCAGCATGAAGAGCAGTTGTATAAATGGTGCTTAGAGTGTACTTTCTCCATTACCTGATCATGAAAGAGGAAGAGGAGAAGGGGATCCAGAAGAGAAAGATAAAAAGAATATGGTGTAGTAAAGGAGAACAAGGAGCAGGCGGCCCTACTAAAAGACGCCAAGACCAGCCAATAGGATGTAGCTGTAGTGAACACCCACGCTTGGCTGCCTCTTTGCTGCCTCTTGCTTGCTCTTCCAGCTTTTAGAAGGACTCGGAGCAGGAGGTGGTAAAGCAAATAAAAATAGAAGTCAACAAGTGGAAGAGGTAAACGAATGAAGGCAAATTGGGAACTTTTGATTATTCTGGTAATAATGGTAATCGTTGTCTTTGACCCCTCTTAGGCGACGTGCTGGTGTACGACCTCTGGTACGACTCTGTCAACCCTGTCCGGTACATGAAGAACGAGGGCGCTACATCAGATAGCGTTATGCATATCTCATGGAGTCTGGACAGCGGACGACTCATCACTCTCAATGCATCAGTGAGTTTATGTCATTGATTTGATATCTTTGTCTATTCTCATGTGGCTGAAATATTTTACTCAGCCCACGTGGTGTGATCAGCTAAATTTCTGTTTTCCATCAGAACATTAAGGCCGAAATACAATGAGTAAAATATAAAACACAAAATTAAAATCATATGATAGCTTAATTAGAGATCATTTCTTATATTATCGTAAACATTATGATATGATTATGAAGTGCAATGAAGAAAATCAAATTAAGATGTGCAACATGATGATGCTTAATTACGCTTAGCTATTTGCTATTTGCTGCAATTACCTTAGCTATTTGCATTTCAAACAATTATTTTACAAAAAAACGATAATAAATTCCTTCACCAATTTTAAATACAATGAGAATGGTCATTCTTAATCGCACAATGAATTTACGGTTGATACCGGAATATAAAGTGTGTAATTATCAACGATATTGCCTCCAAAATAAATGTGAGGCAAATTATATTGATTTCTTAACATGAATTACAGATAATAATTTGTTCTGAACAGAGGTACTGGGTGTAAATTGTAGAAATGTCTGTGACCACTTCAGCTGCCAAAATATTGTATTAATACTTTCTGATGTTACGTCTCTGCTTAGGGCCTGATATGTGTATGGTCTATGCACCCCGGTGGACTAAACAGCAAAGATAGCAGGAACCTGGAATTTAAGGACGACTCCAATGAAATAGTGCCCTCACAGCTGACCTTGCTCCTAGTTCTTGACCCTGACGCAAACGACCTTGTCTTTCAGAAGGGTAAGTAAAGTAGCGTTCAAGTCATATCAAAGAAGACAAAGCCAAAGTGTCCATCCAGGTAATATCCCCAGTACTCTTTTCATTTGATTGACAGTCACCAAAATTAAAGTATGTATGTTGAATTCAATTTGTATATTTTTTATTAAAGCAAATACATAAAAACTACATATCATAAACAATTAACAGACTGTATGCATAAGAATAATTTGCAAAATGCACATAAATGAAACAAATGAAAAGAATGTGAAATGTTCCATGTTTATAGTCTATCTATCTGTTTGATTATCTTCCTGTCTTTCTCCCATATAGGTCCACTTGCTCGCAGCAGAGCTCAAATAGGGTCACAAATCCCCATCTGTACAGCCTTCCATCCTGCTCACACACTTGTCGGATCACAGGTAAAGATACAGCCGAATTAGACTGATGGGGAAAGAGGAGGTGACAGGGGGGGGGGGGGGGGGTGAAAGGGGGGGATGAGAGGGGTAGAGGCAAGGATATGCAATTGGGTTGGGAGGGGAGGAGTGATATGTTATATACAAATAAATAACATGTACAGTTCAGTTAGAAATAAACACCATTATGGAATTTGCAACATATATCAGTGGACAATAACAATAGCAGGAGTGTCTGGAGCTGCTGACTGCTGAACTGGAGGTGACCACAAAGAGGGCAAAGTGAAAGGGGTTATAGCATTGGAGGTGAATGGGAGGTCAAAAAAGCAGATGTATTTACAATGTTTAAAGGGATAGTTCACCCTGAAATTTAGTTGGATTAAACAAAAGGAGACACATGAAAGAATCAAAAACATCAAACCTTCACTAATATGTTTCTTTCATGCTTCTGCTTATATTGATACAAACATTATTTCAGGTGAACTATCCCTTTAAGTGTATTAAAACATTGCTATTTTGTGAACACTACATTCTGTGTGGTCCGCTATCCACAGAACCATGTGATGCTGGGCTTCGAGAACGGAGACATCTACAAGTGCAACGTGGAGCACCAAGTCTCTGGCTCGCCAGACGACTTCGAGAACACCGCCAACGTCGCCTTTCCTACGGTCAGTTCAAGAATCAATATCTCCTGTCCTTCTTTTATGCTGCCAACATTTTCCTTCGACCCATACTTTCGGTGGGGTTAAGGAGGGCTCTGGTGTACTGACATTAACTTGACCTTCATCTAATTTTTGAGCTAGAATGGCCACAACTAGCGTATCTTCTACTTTTATACCATTCGACCTACATGTATTATCAGGGTGTCATTTCTCTTTGATAATTCTATCTGACGAGTTGATGTTAAAGAACTATTGATGCCAATGGTGCACCAACAGTAAAAAAAAAAAATCTGTGATTTTATAAACATGTTGTAAAAACATGTATAAATGAATCTCTTCATATTGTTGTTGTTCTTTTTTTCCCAAATATCATGAAAGAATGATCACATAGTGTTACCAAATGGTTTGTCCATTTTCTAATTCATATTTATTTGTTAAATCTCCTCTTTTCTTACCCTTTACAGGTACAAGGAGCAGACAACCTGATTGGGCAGGATGTACAGGTGGAGCTGTTCCGGGCACACAAACATGCTGTCATCTACATCGGCTTTGTGGGTAACTATGGCAACATGATCTCAGTCGATGTCAGAGGGTACATTTTCATCTGGAAGTACACTAGGTCAGTATTCAAGTTGATATAGTTTGAGTCAACTTTATTTCGCTTTCTAAAAAATCATTCAATATATTTTATATAATTTCTTGCGGGGACATTGGTTGATTTCTTCAGACTGATCAGAGCCTTATGTGTTGATGCTACATCATATATCTTGTCATTAGGTTTCTCATTGACTTGGTGAACATTGGTAAACAGACAATGTTCATGCCTCTAGCAGAGCTGCCAACCATTTTGATTATGTTGTCTTTGCTACAGTATAAATGGCAACATTTGATGATGCAATTTTTCTCATGATTTTATCTCTTCAAATTGAGAAGATATTTTTACTTTGTCATTGTTTTTAATTTTCATACTGTTGGGTAATTTATTTTTCACAAAAGGTGCTACTTGCTGTGAAATACAGTTTGTTGCTCTTTGAATTTCTTTAGTTACTCACCAGGCAATTTGGGTTGAGTGCCAAATGTGACACTAAATTTACTCATCTTCTGCTCTTTATAAGATTTAAGATATGATTAAAAACGCTGATCATTTGCTCTTGTACCGTTTTATTGCCCAACCATAGGAGGAGAATCAGTCATTATGGTTGGTTTGAGCCACTCCAGAAATACTGCTTGGAGATGGCTGAGAAGGTGTACATCACCGTCAGCAACGAGGCTCCAGAAGTAAGACTATATCTTTAGAAGAAAAGTCCAGCCTCACGTTAAGTTGGTTTTTATAAAAGTAGAAACATAAATGAAGCAAATAAGTAAAGGTTTGAAAAAATACAGTTATGAATTTCTAAATTCTTAATTTAGTGACCTCTCTTGTTAGGTACCCTGCTATAAGTTGTGTACTATTTTATTTTAATGTTATTGTCTCAAAAGAATATACCACTTTACCTGCGCGTTTTATGTATCATTAGATACATGTTTTTACGCTCATACACACCTCCATGAAAAGATTTATTCCTGAATCACAATGAAAACGTTCGACAGCCATCAAATGTGCTATAAATATATTGTTGTCATCATTATCATCAGTGGGATGTCTCATTTTTAAATGAGAGGGAATGTAAGGAATTGATCGACTCTCTGTGCCTGGGTTAACCCAGTTCTTATGTTACTTTTACTTGTATAATTTTTTTCTTTTGCTTTTTCTAATGTTTCAAGCTGTTCTTTTCATATATTGAATAATGGATATGCTGGTGTTTCTTTTTCTTGTTTGTTGTGTAAACTGTTAAATATGTTGTGATCTTTGTGTATGTGCATTTTTTATGTGAATAAAGATGAAATTGAATTGAATTGAATTTTTACCTTTCGTGCAGATCTACTTCAGCGACAACTACATCTTAGAGAAGAAGAAGATGAAACGGAAGGACCGGGAGCGGCTGACCGCTGAGCTGGAGGATGACCGCAGAGAGGCGGAGCTTGAGTGGGATGACCTCCGCATGACCCAAGTATGGGCCAAGCTCGAGAACAGGAAGCAGGGGACAGAGGTCAGTGAGAATAGTTCTACAAATTGCTGCTTTTTTATATGTATTGCTAATTACTTAACCCTCAAAAGTGTTTTTACTCATGTACATCGATATACTGTTAATTGTTATGAATGGTGGAAATAGATATGACAATTCCCAATTGAATTATAAACAAATACGAAGCCAGGGAGAGCCCAATGGATTATTACACATACAAGCACCCAATGGTATACTGATGGGGTTTGTTAGTGATACTGACATGCACAGAATAAGCAATGACTAGTTCCAATCTACCTTAGCTTCAGCCGCTGCTGTTTGTGGTTACTCTCAAGCTGAATTGAGGAACAAAATTTAGAGTGAAAATCTCATCTCTTTCTTACAGACATGTGTCTATAGACCGGAGGCTGTAGAAGAGAAAGGGTCACCATTCCACATCATTGTGCGACAGAAATCAACAGGGATGTTACTCAAACACTATAGTCAGTTACACAGACCCATACAGGTAAGGATAATTGTGGGAGTAAGAGAGTGAGAGTATTTGTAAGTAAAACTCGTAATACCTTTTCTTACACAAGCAAACATGGATCGACCCGGTGATCCATTTCGGAGAATGTCTGTGTCATGATTAAAGCACATTCTTAGTGAAAGAAATGCTCCTACAACTGGTAAACGAAGCAAAGAACTTGAAACTCTCACTTGGCCCATTTGGCATCATCAGACCAGCATTGGGCCCTTCGCAGAAGAATCCCATTTATCAAATGAAAAGTTACAGATTGGAAAATAACTTAATTATTTGCGAAATTATAACTAGATTTTGACACAATATATAGTATGACTTCGAAGTTCAATGTGCAGAAAGCATAAGGAAAGAAAGCGCGCATTCAGAACCAGTAGTTTACATCCTAAGAATTTAGGGAAACAATTAAAGAACCACAGGCGGTCAGATTCAGAGAGCTCTATGTGGTAGGGAGAATCACAATCATGACTGGGTTGTTGCTCACTGTTTTATCTGTCGGCTTTTTGAGCACTGGAGAACTGCATTGGTGCGAGTGCAGCTTTATTCTGCCTCCTTATTCATTCTTTGGTTTGGTTTCTGCAGAACTTTGCGAGCCGACTCCTGAGCTGCCAGCCCTCACCAGCTGGACGGGAGCTTGTCTTCATGTTCCTCTTCCCACCCTTACCCCCTCAACGTGAGTCCGGGAAACACAAACACCATTATCATGTGTATATATTATGTACTTTGCAAAAGTGATATTGACTATCATGTTATGCATGTATATCTTGTTGTTTCACAATCATTTTTATACTTAAAGTGATAAAAACACTGTATCGATACCATGCTTTGAAAACCCCAGTGGCTTAGGCTACTACACATTTTCATGTCGATTGTGATGAGAGAGTTAACCCTTACATTACCGAGCTTTGAAAACCCCATTGGCTTACAGCACATTTTCATGTCAGTTCTGATGAGAGAGTTGATTCTTAGTAAAAGGGCTTTCTGAGGTAATTTCAATTTTAAAGGAAATTGTAGGCATACGGTATATACACCCAGCGGTGAGGAAAGCGTGCTCCATCCTATTAATGGATGAGAAACAAGTCGGAAGAAAAATTCTTGAAACCAGAGGTATTTGAAGCTGCATCTACTGCTTACTGGGCCGTACCTTACTACTGGGTCATTTTTGGTTGATGGAAGAGACACAATGACATAGTATAAAACTAAGTTAAGACCTGGTAAATCTATTACCCAAGTGGGATCAAAATTACCATTACTCGAGGCTATAGCCGGGGGTAATTTAAACCCACTGACGTACTAGAATTACCAGGTCACAGCTGCCCATAGCTTAGTTATTTTATATCACTCATCGACGATTAACAAAATTGTTACGAGTGTAAAAGTGCACCAGTTACACACACAAAGAGTAAATCTTTCTCCCGTTTTATTTTGCGGTCTGTTTGTTTGTTAGCTGGTCATGTGACCTTTGCATTCGTGAGGACTGAGGGTCAACTAGAGGTCAGTGACATGCGCATCGACATCCTTCTGACAGATGAGGAGTATGAGCGATGCTACAGGGAAGATATGTGCTCCTTTCAGGTTAGTTAGTAAGGAGGTGTTGTGTAACTGGCAGGAATGCTGATGAATGGTGGTGTAATAAAGAGTTAGTGCAACAAACTCATGAAAATTCAAACAGAATCATAAAGTAGCTCTGGCCAAGCGTAAATAGATCTCATAAAAAGAATAAAGAGAGCTCTTTTTTTCAAACAAAATCCAAACAGAGTACTCATAAAAAACAAGTACCCAGTAATTTTTTTACTGCCTATCGGTTTTGAAGGTATAGTATGCCGGTACATGTATGTTAAAGGGAGCATAGAAAGCAAGTCAGAAATTATGTCCTCACAAATTGGGACATTTTTTCTGACTTACTCTGTCAACATGAGTGGGGGTAAAAATGGAGATGGTTGAGTACAGCTGGGATTTTTTTTAAAGAATTAGGCCTTTTTTTCCCCTGATACACATAACCAGATCAGCAGCCCGCTTGATGCCTTGGGCTCCAGCTACATCTACCTCAGCCTCATGGGGGCGCTGTTGATATTCTCGGCCAACACGGGGACCATGGTGTTCTCATCCCGCAAGCAGGACACGGCCGTACCCTACCAGTGGGCCCCCAAGGCCCCCACTAAGCTGTGGGCAGGGGCCTCACTGGCCCTGGCAAGCACCCGGGGGTCCAACTTCCTCTTCCTATTTGCAGAGGTGAGGGCAGGCTTCATTTTCTGTGTCTTGTTTTCATTCTTTTTAAAGTAATAATAATTAGCGATGTGCATATAGCGCATTGCACATACCGGGTAGTGATTGGACATTCCGTATGCGCTGTAGAGAAAGTAGTACAAGACATAGGATACAAGATATGAGGGTCTCGACAAAAATGCATTCATTCAAGCTAATATGATATCTAAGCCAAAAAAACATCAATGACGTTGCACATTACAATGTTCAATATTATCATTCACGGTACAGTAAAACAGTATGTTGTTTCTTTCTACAACTCTCATAGAATAAAGATCCACATTTCAGCCGTTGAGTTCTTGTTTACTCTTTCGTTTATTAATCACAATGATGTATGTGTAATTCTGAAAATCATCTTAACATCTAACAGTATGGACATCATCTAATATGATATCATTGATAATGATAATAACATTGTTCATCCTTCTCCTTATCTTCATTTCCTGTACTTGAATCACCAGAATCAGTCAATGGTCAATGTGCTCCAGCTGACTGACCGCCACACCAGTGAGCAGAGAGTGGCTGTCCAGAAGGCCTTCAAGTACTGGTCAGTCAACATCATGCTCTTCCATTTGGTGTGCGCGACATAATTCCATAAATTTATTTTTTTCTGCTTTTGACAATGGAATTATTTTCTTTTCATACAGGTATGTGTGTAAAAATTGCATATTTCATGATATATCAAAAATGCACAGGTAAAATGATGCATATCTTTTTGAGAAAATACATATTTTCAAAAAAAAATTGTACACAACATATTGGAGAGTACCTCGCATGTGACACAAAATCAAAACTTTAAAAGATCGTAACTTTCTTATTCTTTGACGGGTTTTCATCAAACCTGTTTCTTTCATGTGTCTGCCTTGATTGAAACCAATTTCATTTCAGGGTGAACTCCCTTGAACTCATTACCTGCCACACAGAATGATGCTCTGTGATATTTATGTGTAATAAAGCAAAATATAATTGATATTAGTGTTGATACATGTATATGCTTTCCTTGAATAAGTACTATGTGAAGTGCTTGAATATTATCATGATTAGCTTTCCCTGAGTTTTTTTTTTTTTTTTTGTGTGTGTGTGTGTGTGTGTGTGTGTGTGCATGTCTCTTGAAAAGTAGGGCTCTAGTATATATTGATATTGCAATGTCACTGCTATCTAGGCCACGTATTTCACAGCAAGTTTAACTGCATTTTTTTTGTGTGTGCATGTCTCTTCAAAGGAATGGCGCTAGGCCCCGCCCCCCTGCCGAGCAGACAGTGCGACGTCAGGCATGGAGCTTACAGGGAGACACAGCTGCCCATGTGGCTTTATACGCCCAGCGGCTGGTGCTGAGGCTAGCAGACGAGGCGGTGCAGAAGGTGGAAGGGGCGTTCTCACCTGAGGAGAAGAAGAGGTTCAGGGAGAAGGAGTGGGGACTGGCACATCAATTCTTCAAGGGTAGGCTCAAGGTGAGATGGTGATGCTATCTGTGACATGTCGCCACATATGAATAAAAGATGTACTGATAATGATTCTAGCTTAATTCTTAATGAGGTAGGCCACACACCCCTTTAAGGTGCATTAATTTGGAGGGTGCCGTTTTCATCTGGTCTGAACACAGCGTGTTGCATATCAATGGCTACAACTTTTTACGATATTGTTACTTATGTACATGTATGTAATGTCTAAAAGATTTACTGGTAGTGATTCTGGTTTAAACAAGTATGACATTGTAATGAGTAAGCCAATTTCCCTTAGTCTCATGACATACTATTCATCATACTTTTCTGTCAATGAACTTGCTCTTACGAATTGTTTAAATTGCAAAGCATTATAATAGTTTTTGTCTCGCCCACCGGAGGTGAAGGCGAGACTAAGGGATCCAAATGGCGTCCGTCCGTCGTCCGTCGTCCGTCACAAATGTTAAAGTTTACCTGCAAGACTCTCTTATGATCCATAACTTGGCAACTGTTACAGCAATGGCAGCCACACTTGGTTGATAGAAGCACTAGGGGTATCTTCATGTTATGGTGTTGTCAGAGGTCATGTGATGATGTCAAAGGTCATTTGAGGTCATATATTAAAGAGTATGTGCAAGACTCTCTTTTTCTATGTTAAAGTTTACCTGCAAGACTCTCTTTTGACAAATAACTTCACAGAGGTTGCTTGGATTACAACCTAACTTGGGTCATAGATGCACTGGGGGTACCTTCATGTTATGGTACCATTGGAGGTCACAGGATAAGGTCAAAGGTCATTTGAGGTCATACGTTAAAGTTTACCTGCAAGACTCTCTTTTGACAAATAACTTCACATGGGTTGCTTGGATTACAACCTAACTTGGGTCATAGATGCACTGGGGGTACCTTCATGTTATGGTACCGTTGGAGGTCACAGGATAAGATCAAAGGTCATTTGAGGTCATACGTTAAAGTTTACCTGCAAGACTCTCTTTTGACAAATAACTTCACATGGGTTGCTTGGATTACAACCTAACTTGGGTCATAGATGCACTTGGGGTACCTTCATGTTATGGTGCCGTTGGAGGTCACAGGATAAGGTCAAAGGTCATTTGAGGTCATACGTTAAAGTTTACCTGCAAGACTCTCTTTTGACAAATAACTTCACATAGGTTGCTTGGATTACAACCTAACTTGGGTCATAGATGCACTGGGGGTACCTTCATGTTATGGTGCTGTTGGAGGTCACAGGATAAGGTCAAAGGTCATTTGAGGTCATACGTTAAAGTTTACCTGCAAGACTCTCTTTTGACAAATAACTTCACATAGGTTGCTTGGATTACAACCTAACTTGGGTCATAGATGCACTGGGGGTACCTTCATGTTATGGTGCCGTTGGAGGTCACAGGATAAGGTCAAAGGTCATTTGAGGTCATACATTAAAGTTTACTTCGCCTCTATTGTGCAACTGATTATCATCCTGTTTTGTCTTTGTCTAATCTAATAGAACTTGGTGGAGGCTTTTTATTCCATCTCAAAGAAGGGGGAAGGTGGGGGAGGGGGAGTAGATATAGGAAGTAGCATTGCGTGAAATAGCCCTTCTCATTTATGGAATGTTACATTCTATGGCAGATATTTCACAATAAGCCAGGGATACAATTCTTTTGCGTAGCAACGGAGATCGCGATATTTCTGGTTATTTTCGCAAGTGGGCGAGACACAATATTGCTAATGCCTTGTCTTTTGTTCTTCTCATCTCTATTTCTCTTCTGCTTTTTCTCTATCTCTCTCTCTATTCCTCTTTCTCCATTCTCTGTTCCCTTTTTGTCTCTACCCCTCTTTCTCTATGACTTTGTATGACACCCCCCTTCTCATTGTTCCCCACTCTCTCTTCCTCTCTCTCTCTCTCTCTCTCTCTGTCGCTCTCTCTCTCTCTCTCTCTCTTCCATTCTCTCATTTCTCTCTCCCTTTCTCCTTCACCCTCCCTCTCTCTCACTTTCTCTCCCTTTCTCTTTCTCTCCCTCTTTCTCCCTCTACCTTCCTCCCTTTCTCTCTCGCCCTTTCTCTGTCTCTCCCTCTCTCTTTCCCTCTCTTCCTCCCTTTCTCTATCTTCCTTTCTCTTCCATCCTCTCTCTCCTTCACCCTTCCCCTTTCTCTCCATGACCACAGGGTCCGAGCGCAGCTGACCAGCCGATCGACAATGACCCAGAACAGGCAGCTGACCAGGGCGATACTGATGACCCGGGGGGAGGGGTTGTCGACCATCCCCACACCCCGCCCCAGGGTGATGATCTGAGAGGGGATGAGACTGCTGACCATCCCACTGTCTGAGGAGAAGGAAGAGATCAAACCCTGCCAAGGTATATTCATGCAGATGAGTTTTATCCGCTACACAAACTGTGTAATGCGTTCCAAGCATTGAAGTAGAGCTAAGACAAAATGGATATTTGAAGAAAAATAAACTATATATGAAGTACCCGGTAAAAAAAATGGATGGATGTTGGATGTATCCCCAACTCCTCTTTCCCTCTGTCACGCAACACTGACATTGTTCAGTTTCCACAATAAATGCAAATTTTGAAGATGGTTGCTAACTTAACATTGTTCGTTATTTTGCAAGCTAATTTTTCTTTTTTTATAGAAGTATAGGTGTATGTAGATTTCCATCACATGCTCATGTTCTCTCTCAAAGAATTGCACACTGAAGATGCTAATGTCAAGTAAAATAAAGAACGATATCCACACGAAAAAAAAGTAAATAGGTTATTGGTAGTCACAAGCGGATATCAGTTGGATATCTGTTTGGACTCAGGACTGCGTTGAACAGAACTCAGGGTATGCTCAGATATGAACTGTTGCGCACAAAGCCAGGATAAAGTCATTGAATACTTACTGTACTTAATTTGGGGGCAGTCTATTTTTCTCCTCATTTTAGGCATTCTGGGGGGGGGGTGTTTTACCAATCTAAGAACGACTTTACGCACGACTTTCTTGTGCTAAGTGAGACACCACAAGTTGTTCCTGTTTTATCGATGTGGGTGTTAATTTCCAACAATCCTTATCAAAATTAACAAATTGTAAACTTTGCATTCAGACCATTGTTAGCAACAAGAATTCTCATTTATAAACATCAGATTTGAACTTTAGCTGATTGGAATCAAAATCATGAAAAATATGATTTAGCACATGAAAGGGTCACCAGTCGTGTATAAAGTCATTCTTAGCTAAAGAAGAGCTTGGTGAAATTAACACCACCCCAGGTGTTAATGGAGTTTTCCCACTAAGCCACATGGCAGTTGCAATTTGTGGCTAGTTGAGGGTTGTGGTGGTCCAAGATGGATTCAGGCTGGAATGGTTGTCTCCCGGTAGCATTCACTAGAGGCTGTCCAGCACTGATTCGGCTGAACATTAAGTCAAGAGAGGTGCTATTTTAATGTTACCAACTCTGTGTACATTGTGCTCAACTCATTTTTAGACAGTCCAGCTCTTTAACAAAAGTCATGATAGTCGGCAGGAATCAGAAGTAGACCCTAACAATAACGTGTATGAAATATCACAGTCTAAGCTTCATAAACCTTTTCAAGAAAAGCAAAAATATATCCTTGTTCATGTCTGAAACGCCCCATTGTGTACCAATTTTACTCCACATTTATACACCATATTGCCTCTGTCAGAGCGTGATGCCTTGGTCAGCGGGTATTGCTTGTCATTAAAAAAATTAAACTGTAACTCAATCTCTTATTGCAATTATCTAACTCTCAAAATTTATGAATGCAATAAGAAACATTATCTCAACATTGTATACGTGTACCTGTTTGCAACGTGTCATTTTATCTAGTAGGATAACTCAATTTATACAATAAATGTTTTGTTGAATCAACTCAATATTCATTTTTAAGGGGAGCACTATTAATGCATTGTTCATTATTGTTTGTATAAATGTACACAATATATAATATATAGATATTACATAATCATATGCCCAAATTTTATTAAGATATTATAAGCAAATCTGTCTTTGTTTGTTTCAAGTTTGAGGTACAACTCAAAAAATACTTTTCAAAATATCAATATCTTGTATTGAGGTGGGATTAGAAAATGCTGTGACCTGAAAAATTAGAAAATAATTACCTGAAATACATGTACCGCACTTGTTTTGTCTGAATGTATCTACATTAGAGAAAATTAATGTTTATTAAAGGGAATATACTGTACTGGGAAGACAAAAAGCCTTCAAAAGGGTCATCGTGAGCAATCTTCTTGCCAATGGTCTTGAATTCATGTATTGTCCATTTTAGATACTTGCTGAAAGTAATTTTCCCTTAAATTATCCCCATTTTGAGTAATTAGTCAAAATTTGTGAAATCCTCAAAATGGTCAGGCCTAACATTTTGAGGATTTGCGATTTAATCACTAATTACTCAAAATATGGATCATTTGAGGGCAAATTACTTTCAGCAAGTATCTAAAATGGACAATACGTGAATGTAAGACCATTGGTAAGAAGATTGCTCACAATCACCCTTTTGAAGGATTTTTGTCTTCCTAGTACAGTAAATTTCCTTTAAAACAGATTTGATTCTGCACTCTTACTCGAAATTGAAAATATGCAGAGCTACGTAATGAGGATATTTTGGGTAATTGTTCTCCTGCAGTTGATTCCATAGAATTTAATTTAAACTGGTATTGATAGGAAGAAAAAGGACACTTTTAGATCCTGTTAGAATATCCCTTTCATTTTTTTTTTTTTTTTTTTGGGGGGGGGGGGGGCAGAACATCTGTACTTGATCAGATCCTTATGTTGATTTTTTTTTGTGTGTGTGTGTGTGTGTGCTATGTTTACTTGCATGTTAAAATGGCTTAGAATAAAGTGTAGATATTTGCAGTGGAAATATTTATGAATTTCAGTGTATGTTTGCACACACTATATATATTTGGTGTGAAATGCACCAATTGCTCAGTAGTTTTGTTATTTATGAATTTTGTGCCAAATGTTATCTTCTTTCTATAGAGGCTTCTTTGTTATCAAAGTGAATTTCATTGATCAGTTTTCTATTACAGTGCAATCTTGGTTATCAATAACATAATTCAATATATTTTTGTTGTTAACATAATATTGAGCATTCCATTCTCCTCACCGATGTATAAGGTCAAAAAAAGGGGGGAACTCGTACATCATTTTATGTGATCATTTGTGATTGGACACATACATTATTTTATGTGATCATTTGAGAAGTGTGTAGGATGCAGATTATAAATTTCAGCTTGTACTTAAATATGTGACTGGGAAAACTGACTTACATGTACTTTGTACTAGGTGGCATCACAGTGTCTGTGTTTTTCTTGTGTGTGTATAGATTATACTGTTTCATCATGTGCCTTTTGTGACTTGAGTTCCGTCCGATTTAAGTCCATGCCTTATGCTTCCTGACTTAATGTTTGATACATCCTGTGATATCAATGAGATAGTGCATTCAAAACGGGTATGTTAACAAAGATTTTGTAATAGATTCTTGGTACGCTACACATCTTTGAGATGATGCTAGAAAAAATGATGTCAACTTTGTATTTATGTCACATTGGATCCTACAACCAAGAGAGCAACCACATTTTTATGTGACAGTTCAGTCCATTTCAATGCATCTTAGACCAATTTGCTGTTAATTTCAGTATGGTATACTTCAATAATTTTATGTTGAAAAGGGTTTGATTAAGCATTGCTGTTAAATTTATGACTGTTTTGCATACAATCAATTTTGGTTTTCAATCTTAATTAGACAGCATGCCTTCTGATCACTGCCATGGGTCATAACTGTTGTGGAGAAAATGTGTAGATCTGTACAAGATGAAGTGTTTTAAAGCAATATATGTATATGATCATCTCAATCTTCACAGGGATTTTTTAAAACAAATCAACCATATTGACCACCTGTAGAAAAAAACATTTGTGTGTAAAGTCCAATACATCTGACATCAGTTAAAGGGAGTACATGTATACTGTAGGGGGAAGACATAAAGCCTTCAAAAAGGTGAAAGTGAGCAATCTTCTTGCCAATGGTCTTAAATTCATGTATTATCCATTGTAGAAACTTGCTGAAAGTCATTTGCCATCAAATGATCCACATTTGGAATAATTAGTGATTAAATCACAAATCCTCAAAATGTTCGGCCCTCAAAATGTTGAGGATTTGTGATTTAATCACTAATTACTCCAAATACGGATCATTTGAGGACAAATATCTTTCAGCAAGTTTCTAAAATGGATAATACATGAATTTAAGACCATTGGCAAGAAGATTGCTCACGATAACCTTTTTGAAGGCTTTTTGTCTTCCCGCTACAGTACATTCCCTTTAACTCTTACTATGCCAGATTAAATGCTGCCCTATGGAATTTGTATGCATTTCTTGTCAAAATATGCACCAGTCCCACATGTAGGGGTAAAATGTGACACATGAAGAGGTCAAATATGTGCCTTATTCAGTTTGATCTATTAAAGAAAACCAAATGTTATAAGGGCGAGGCATATTCCATTCACAATTTTTTTGGCAGACTGTGCAGTACTTAAAGGGTACCACCAGTCAGAGTTTTAGATCTCTTACATCAAAGATACAGTATATCTTAAATGAACATACAAAACAAGTTTGAGATCCTGAGTCTATTTCTACATTGCCAGGGAATCATATTTAGTATCATGTTTCAATAGTTCTGTCAGCGCAGTTCCAATAACGATACCACCTGATAATACTCTAATTGATTGCTATTGTGATATATTGCAGCCAGCAAAGAAAATCTCAAAAATTGTTTGTGTGCGCGCCGCACACTATTGTTTTCGCTTAGGTTCAATACTAACGTACACGTATTGTTCTAGCGTATCGTATTAAATAATTGCATTGTTCTCAAATTGCAGAACATTTCAGACCCCACAACAGTATGATTGATATTCAATTCTAGTACCATAACAAGGAAGCATTGGCTTTGTAGTATGCCCGGTGGTCCTTTAAATTATTCAGGGTTTTTTTTCGTAACACACCCATGTTCAAAACACCAACTGTGTGAATGTAAGAATTACATGATTTGATGAGAAGGTGTCAAATGCTTAAGTTGTGTGCTACATTGTCTTTCAGTGCTTGTAAATCAGTTCAGAAATAAATGATGTTCATATTATGAGAAATTTGAATAGATGATGCTGTTCATATCTTTAAAGGGTGAAGTAAGTTGCAGAACAGAGGTTGTGAGAACAAAAGTAGTTCAGGAAAGGGGAGTGACATGGAGAGAGAGAAGAGAGAGAGAGAGAGAGAGATAGAGAGAGGGGGGAGGGAGGGAGGGGAGAGAGAGAGAGAGAGAGAGAGAGAGAGAGAGAGAGAGAGAGAGAGTGGGGGAGGGGAGAGAGAGAGAGAGAGAGGGAGGGAGGGGACAGAGAGAGAGAGAGAGAGAGGGGGGGAGGGGAGAGAGGGAGGGGAGAGAGAGAGAGAGGAGAGAGAGAGAGAGAGAGGAAGGGGAGAGAGGGAGGGGAGAGAGAGAGAGAGAGAGGGAGAGAGAGAGAGAGAGAGAGGAGAGAGAGAGAGAGAGAGAGAGAGAGAGAGAGAGAGAGGGAGAGAGAGAGAGAAATAGAGTAGAAGGAAGAAGAGTTGGTAGAAAAATCGGTTGTATGTGAGATAGAGGGGATGGGAGTAGGCATAGATGGGTGGGGTAGAGAAAAGAATTGGAGATGGGTGAAAAGAAAGAAGATACGAAAAAGAGAGATTATTGAAAAGAATATTGAAGTAATGACATGATCACAGAGATGATAGAAAATGAAACTCCATCTGAAAAGAAAATTGATCATATCTTTTCAGTAACTCCTTGGGGGATAGATAAATTGATTTTTCATTGGCAATCACACCTGCGACGCTAAGGAAGATTTGAGACCCAGTAGCAAAGTTCTATTGATTCTTTAAGTCCCTAAGAGCCAAGCCATGAAAATCGCACACTATGTGTTTCTATGAGGCTGAGATGGTTAAACCAGGGGAGACAGTGCAGAACCGAAAAATACAAATTGCAATTTCGACTAAAGAATGCCTCGAGTGAGACAGGAATGACCTGTCTAGGGTTAGGCATACTCGCATAGCAGCACACGGCAAATTCTTTTAAAATGACTTTATACGACGTACAGGTACGACAACCGTGGTTGTGACCATTATAATGCAGGAAGCTAAAGATGGCGCTGTGCACACATTGTTCGCAAGGCTTGATTATTCCTCTGAACAAAAACACATTATCATCAGAAAACTGCTTTCGCTATCATTATGCTACAGTCATTCTCCGACTTGTCTTATTCTAATACCGGACAACCGACTACACCCCCCCCCCCCCCCCCCCCCCCACCAGCACATGCTGGAAAGACATAACTTTTCGTCGGTGTCGAGCATGGGTTGAAAGAAAGATGGCTGATTCATATCCTTCCATAACATAACCCTGGTCTAATTCTACTTTACAAAATAGACCCCTCAAAAAACTTCTGCAACTCAAGTTTGAGGGTTGTTATAATCGCTTGTTTCTTCATCATCGTACATAACTAGGGTGTCTCTGGGAAGCTTGATTGAAAAACAACAATTGAAAAACTGTTTTCACTATCACTAGACTACAGTCATGCTCCGACTTGCATACTGGACAACCGACTAGAACCCCCCCCCCCCCCCCGCCCCCTCCATCCCCCCCTCTGCGCTTGGTAACATGGTGATTTTATACAAAGTGAGTCAACAAAAATGCCCCATCGCTTTTAAGTTGTTTTGTTTGAATTATGAACATCTTTTCATGGGTTCATGATTATATCCTGGAAGGGTTATCATCCCAGCACATTTCGGTACCATTTGCAAAATCCCACTTGCGCCATGTGGCTGGGTGAAGAACAAAACAAATTATGACTGAAGTTACAACTTTTGTACATACTGAAAAAACACTCACACAAATTGAGGACGTACCGTAATTTCATTACATGTGCTTCTCAAACAGGTATCAACATTTGTTTTGTTCAACCATTGTTAGGCATGTATGACAAAAGTAGAGATATCCACTGTAAATTGACATAATTAACAAACGAAGACAAAAATTAACAACAAGATTGTGTTTAATTGTTCTTTGAATGTTTCCATGGTGAGAGTGTACTAGTAAATACTATTTAGAAAATAGTAAAACTTTCGGTAACACCATGTGGTTGTATTCTTTCGGATAATTGGACACTTTATGGGGTGAAGAAAGGAAAGGAAAGTGAACAGTGAAAAACGTGAAAAATAGTCTTGTGTAAGTGTTATAAAATATAAAAATTCACCTCTTTTTTCACTTTTTTCACGTCCCTTTCCTTTCCTTTCTTCACCCCATAAGTGGTCCAATTATCCGAAAGAATACAACCACATGGTGTTACCGAAAGATTGTGTTTGTTTTTGTACCTCTGTTTTGAGATAGCACATTGAATTCAGTTGCACTTGGTTATGATGGCGATGGTAATAATCATAATAATGATGATGGCGGTATAGTAGTTATTATGTAATGCGAAAGATTGTCTACCAGGATAAAATCATGAGCCCATAATGACAAATTTGTTCATACTTCAAACAACGCAACTTCATAAGGATGGGACTTTTTTTTTTTTACCTACGCGGTAGAGTATAAAGATACAACGTTAATGATGATGGTAGCTAGATAATGATATGACAAACTATCTCGCCTCTATCTGATTGAATAATGTAGTAATGGCTGCTCATTACGCATGTAAACGAGCTCTAAGATGGATGAATGACCCGGAACTCATTTGAGGGCACGCTAAGACATGTTATCAGCAGCTTTACGAAATAAGAAAGACCCAAAGCTCACTGTCCCGGATCATCCCCTCCTTATTTAACCAAGAATCTCGATTTTTCAATAAGCACGACAAAAGGAAGACAGTAGCTCATTTGGGAGAAATTTCACCCCTCAACAGCCGGCTTAGCTAAGCCGCTAATTATATCCAGAGTGACTAATCGCTCAAGAAGCAAGATGATGGAGATAAAAGAGCCCACCCCGGTTTGAACAAACTGAATGGACACCCCTGCCCACCACCACAACACGCTAAAGCATCAAGAGAATGAAAGCGATGCCGACATGCTTTCATCGTCGCTCCCACTCACTCGCTACATGATTAGGAACAAAAACACGGGTTTCAGTCTCCTCTTAACAAGTCGAAAGCGTCCAGTAACCCTTTCTTCGAAGGTATCAAAGAAGTCCATGAAGCAAGCTTTTGTCGCCCGCAAGCTTTTGTTGCCGGGGCCCCAACTACCCCAACCTCGGTGAAGAAGAAAACTAGGAATTCTTTTGCTGACCGTCCCATCGAAAGCGCTACGTAATTAGCGCATTTTATTGGCTAAATTAAGCCATTAGAAATCCGCATCGCTCGCTTTAGAAAAGGTGGAGTGGATTTTCATCAGTTTAATGAGTACTGTCTCTAGCTTCATTTTGTTACTGACTCATAAAACTTCCTACCAAGCAGATGCATCATGAGCGAGGAAGTTGCGAAGAAAAGGGTTTCAGACATGGACAAACGCTGTCTTTGAAATCACAGAAGCAATTCTGCGAGAGCAGCCTAGTAAACTGAAAGTGATCTCCGAAAAGAATAATGTTTTATGGCCAATTCATGCATCGTTAATCAATGAACAGTGCTGTCACAATATGGTAGTCCCATTAAGGAACCAATGGCATTACATTCCACGCGCTAATCCACTTTTAATCCATTTTTAATCCAATTTCACCAGAACTTGTTTCTAAAAGTAAGAGGACGCGTATAATTCACACTTACGTTGTAAAAACAAAGGAGAGTAAAGTCGCGCATTATATTCTAATGTAGATCTTAGTGTTGTAGAGTTATGATAACCTGAACGCGGTACTTTGCAGACATGTTACACTTTGCAAACCACACGAACAAGAACATAGGGAATATTTGTCTATCGGAAATATGAAACTTAACAGTGAGTTAACGTGATAAAATATTTGAAAATGCAGAAAAACCCCATTCTTTTATTTGCCTCTCAGAATCAGCTTCTTTTCATAGTCTTATTCTTGTATTTTTCTTCACAATCATACAATGCTGACAAGAAGTGTCAATGTGTACAGCATTAACCTGAGAGACTCAATGAGATTGTGATGTCCTAATGAAGTTGTCAGCGCAATGGTCTGATAGACATGTACTTTAATTTTAGACGACAGGACAATACAAAATGAATTGGAAATGCGATGACAGGGTGATTTCTCTAATAGTCAGTTCTTTAGAGTCTTAAATTGGTTTTGAGTATGCAATGAGGATACAGTGTGTTTAACATGAACGAATCGTGACGTATTTCACTCCAAATGTTCGGAACATAATGGAATTCTGATTCAGCAGGCATATACTATCAAAGCAAATTCCAATTATTCATCATCAAGGATACGTGAGCAAGTGTTGAATAATGCGTCTATAACTACAGTGTGGTTTTATTTTGCAACAAAATGCGACCGATTTCTAGTATCAGCTGCTGTAAATTCCACCTGTAAAATTCCTCCCCAGCTGTATCCTAGTACCCCATACCAATACGCATGCTAATTTCACAAAAGTTTTTGGACGGCTCCATACTTACGAAGGGTGATACAGAATTAAAAGAATACCAGCTTGGCAAAACCAAATCAATGAATGCACTAATTATCCAAACATACTTCTCATAAAGATAAAAGAAAATGATGCAAGCCACTGGGGGAGTAAATAAAAGAGGAGGAGAGTCTTTAAAAATATACGGGTACTTCTTTGTAATAAAACATCCCCCTCTTACTGAAGTGGTATCATCTTAATTGAGTGGTTTCGCGGACAGCCGAGTCAATGGACCATGAAAGTCGTGAAACAACAAAGCGGCGCGCAACTAGCGTTTAGCGGCGAGCTCTCGTACAGCTAACAGTTCCGAGTGCATGCTTTGCGTCTACGTTGATACCACCAGCTGAAACGGATTCTTTGCCTAGCTTTATTTGTCATCAGACGGCGAAGCCCTTGCTTGGTAAAGAAGCCATCAAGTTAATCATCCGGAGATAAGAGATGATACAGTCATTCAAGTGCATGCCGACTCTTTGCCATGTCCAATTTACCTCTGAAAGTCATAATTTGTGGTTTGTTCGTTAGCTTCGGAAGTAAATAAAACATCACCGATTTCCCAAGGAACAGAAATCGCGCTTCGAACTACTATATTTCTGTCATCGACGGTGTTTTGAGCGGTGCGTGTTGGTAAAAATGGATCGCCTGGGACTCATAATCGTCACAATTTTAACTGTAATCTCATCGAGATTAAACACTGGCAAAGCCAATACGCTGACAACTTGTACAAATGTGTATTCAGAACTCAGTCGTCTGCAGTTTAGATATTACACGGAAATACCTCAAAGTCCAGTAAATGGTAAGTGATTTCAACAACTTTCCCCATTTTATTTTTGTTTTGTTATCGGCTGCTCTTGCTGGTTGCTTGTGGCGATCGCCCCCACCCGACCCCGTGCGCCTTTTCTCGGCGCCCGCACAAAGCTCGAGGAAGAAAGTTGACAGACGAGCAACCCGTGAAAGCGATCGGCCAGCTAAGGAGGCTCTTGTTTCGCGACGAGCCGCCCGTCACTCGCCGGCCTCTAGTCCCCCACAGCCTGGCCGCCCCATTATAGCGGGCTTGGTCCCGACTTCAGATTACACCCGATGATAAGTTGTTGAGGGCTTATTGTATGGGTGTGGAAAGACGTGTATTTGTAGAGGTATTTTCACATTATACACGGCGCTTTTCTTCCACGATCAAATGCCTTGGGCCCCTTTCTCCTCTGCCATTGCATTGCCACCCAGATTTCATGAACTGGAATTTTCTTCTTCATGGCAGACTAACGTATTAAATTTGCACAAGTTTGCACTCTGAGTCTCTGCTCAGAAATATGTTTCTCCCTTTTGTACATATCATTTGAAGCATAGTATGGGTGCTTATTTCTGCATTGTTAACATTATTAGTTCAGATTACTAGTGAATAAAGCCATTGAAGCAGTTTTATTTTTAGAGTGATAGTTTTAAGGTGGTCATTATATATTTGGTAGAAGAGAATAGTGAATAAACCCATCAAATACTAGATTGATTTTCTCCAATTTATTATTATAAGCTAGAGTCATAAATCGTTAAGCAGTTTGCCTGTCTAATATAGTGTGTATATTGTACTTGTAAGTTACAGGCCTACATTATTTTTAACAATAAGTTATGACCTTTCTCTCATTCTTGAAAATCTATAAGAATGGCAGTTTACATCATGATCATTGGGTGTTAGCTTTGATTCAAAACTCTATCAATTATGCTACAGATTATAAGCATACCTATAAAATGTGTTATAGGAATTAAGTCACAGCCTACTGTGACCATTTAGAGAACGCAAATCAAAGTTGATTTGAGTATATTATTACTAGAAATATCTGATTTTTAAAACATAGTCACCATAAGGAGCACTTAAAGTGCAAGTCAAATGAATATTTGTAGTTAAGAGATTTCCAAACAAGGGGTTTGTTGATACATTCAAACATGTGTATAAAGACAGCATCAAGGGAGATGGAGGAGGTGGTCTTGACCATTCTTCATGGTCATGTGATCTTTATTAGGTGTAATTGCCAGGGTTCCTAGCCTATCAGGGAAATCAGGGGAAATTATTTTACTTCCTTTCAGTCAGGGAAAAGTCAGGGGATTTGATACAAATGCCTCAAATCAGGAAAAAGTCAGGGAATTTTGATTGGCACAAAAATGTATGTAGTCAGTCAAACTGTTCCATTTTGTTGCATACATGTATAAAAACAACATCAATGATGTATACTTGGATTACCTTGCATCAACCCCTGTCTGCATAAGATGAGGAAAGGTTGGCTGTAAGGTGAGAAGGGAGGTCATTACATGCCAAGTTTGACATTACAGTGTTTTATACTGCATATTGTTCACTGCAACAGCAAAGAAAACATGTGAAAGTGGAAATGAGTTGAAAAAATTATCATGGAAGTTTGAGACTTCATCAGGGAAAAAAAAATTGTTTTCTTCAAATGCTGGGAACCCTGACATGCACACTGCTCTGATTTTCTGAAGGGATTCAAAGTCGTTATAGACAGTGGTCTTGTAGATGGGTTTGATTGTAGTTGGACATGGATACATTAATGGCTAGGCTGTTGTGTCATTGTATGGCAAGCGCATACCGATGTCATACACATGATATGTTGATTGACTCCCCCCCCCCCCCCAAGACTTGCGAAGAGATTCGCAGAAACTACTAATTGATTCCCAATGGGCTTGTTGGTGAAGCTAAATGGTGTGGAGATGTCATGTGTGTGTTTTGGCGTTCTCATCCGTGTGGGATTGCAAGAACATCTGTACTGCACTGGAGAGAGAGACTGGCTAAGCCCCCTGCAAATGCTCATATTGCAAAACGACACATCTTGTTTAAATGGAATTTCCTGCAAAACGACACATCTTGTTTAAATGGAATTTCCTGCAAAACATTTGTTTGGAATTTGGGATAGATTTTGTTCGGATAATCTAGCTCCGGTGCTGTGACCCCAAAGTCCGTCATCGCTCAGTCTTTTCTGCGTCTACCAAGTCTGTTTCCCTTCCCTTTTCATTTTCTGATGACGAAGTTTCTTGGAATATCCAGCCAGTATTATACTAGAACTAGAATTCACGAATGACATCATCGTGTGGAATTATTACAGACAAATTAAAAGTTGAGCCGCATTCCTCAACCTGATCAACATGAAGAATTGCAGAACGACTCCCTTCATAAGCATCTGGAAACAAATGCAAAAATAGCAAACAAACACATGCTAAGTAAATGTACAGGAAATTCAAGTGAGTAAAGAGCAAATCTTTGCTCAGTCTGTCACACCGCTTTGATTGTTCATTGTTCGAGAGTATCTTTCAGGAAATGTGCTTGATTTGGTTCTAACTTCCTTAGCAACACGATGAGTGGGTGAGATGTCCTTCAAGCAGCTGCATGTGATTAATGTTCGCTGCAATTCTGTCATGTGAGTCTGCACGCCATTGATGTTATCAGTGTGATTACATCTGTAAATAGTTTGAATATAGTGCATTGAAACATATAGGCTCAGTAGGATCCTCCAGTATTCATCTAAAGTAGGAAGTTATTGGATAAAGAATGTATAACAAAACTGTATACTTTGGATAAGTCAAATGTGCAATTGCACGTAGCGCTGTTCTGAGAGACAGCGCTGTTCTGAGAGACACGTTTATATTTCTTGTCTGTAAGGCAGTATTGATTTAAGGGCAAAGAAACCGTGATAACGAGTCAAGTAGAGCAATTTCTATTTTTGAAGTTCATGATTTGAAAGACCAACACAAAAATTAAAATTTTTTTTTTTTTCTTTGTACTTGGAAATCATGATTACTATCACATTATCAAATCAACTTTATCACATTAAATATGTAACTTGTACATTTGTGGATTCTTCTGTTATGTCACACAACACATTACTTGTTTTGGGTGTTAAAACGAAATAACTCCTTACCTTAAACACCACAATTTGTGAACAAATTGACAGGCTTATTCCAATCGGTGTCAAATCCAGTTACTCAGAGTAGCCTTCAAAATAAGCAGAGCAGGATCTTTTCATAAACACAATACCCACTGATTGATGGAGAGTTTATGAAATATGGATTCCTCAGCTGCTGGGAAGAAGAAAAAAGGAAAAGAACTTAGAGGTTAAGAAAAAGCCATGTTGACCTCCAAGTTTTCCCCAACAAAAAGCAATTTTTTGTGGTATTTTTTTTCAAGCAAGATGAGACAATCTGATATGCAGTGCATACAACTGAAAAGTAAGCTAAAGAAGAAATTATAAAGCCATTATGATGTCTGTATTTTAGATGAATAATTGGTGATCCATTCATCTTGTCTACAGGACTACTATTATTAGAACGTTCAAAAGGAGAAAGACCACGTTTGTATTCTGATACTAGGGATGTTAGATTGGCGGACTATTCAGTATCTTTCTTTTATGATAAGTATAGATGTTTTGATAACTGCTACAATGTATTATCACCTCCAAATTTGTTATTGAATGTTTATTTCTCAGCACCATTCTTATCTATTCACATACATTATATTGGGACCAGTTTGACAGACCCTGTAGCATGCATGTATGGCATGTGCATACAGAATGTGTTACAATATAAAATACATTAAAGATATTTCAGTTAATTTCTGTTTTGTTAACAAAAGTAAATGAAAATACACAAATGTTTGTGTGTAGAGCCCCTGTGTCAATTTCTAGCTTTTAGGGGAGGTGGAGTTTGTAATTTGGCCATCCATGTGTCGGGGGGCCTACTGGTGTCCAGCCCAGATGGTAGTGGCAGGTAATGAGATCACTTCGCCATGTCCCAGCCAGATACCACTGCCTTCTCTACAAGGTGCCTTGGTCCCTGTTGCATAAAACTTACCATTAATGGTAACTCTGCCATCAATGATAACTACCATGGTGACTTCACTTGACAGCCAATGAAATTCAAGGCTTCTATAGAAGTAACCATCAATGGTAAGTTTCTTGCAACAGGGCCCTGCTCTCTGATTTACCCAGAAACCCCCTGTGAGTCTACCCCACATTCAACCCATTTTTATAAACGTCTTTGTGTGGAACCTCGCCGTCACCAAACTCACAATGTGCATTGATATATCTTGTGCGAGAGAGAGACCCAGAATAATTCATCATTTTGACTTCCCTGTCGTTTCTTCATTTACCCCTTTTCACAGCTCCCCTGTCAACGCTGTCAGTGGAATATCATTTATTTGCCTGGGGAGTGGAACAGTGAATGCAGTTGAATTTGTGAAGTGCTATGATGTTATGTTTGTGCCTATGTTTGAATTGGGTTTGTGGTAGCGGGGCTAGGGGAGAAAAGGGAACTAACATAGGAAGAAAGGAATGGGGTGTTGAGACATGAGAAATGGAAAGACATGGTGAGGTGCAGGGGAAAAAATACACAGCTGCTCAGAGGAATTTCACCCCCGATATGCTTAAAAGAACCTCCCAAATTCCCATACTGTAGACACAATGTAAAATTGTAGACAAATGGTATATGTGCTCAAAAAGTAGTTCCCAAAAATTACCCCCCCCCCCGGTGAGGTGTGTGTGTATGTTAAGGGGGGGGGGGGGGGGCTAGGGGGCTGTATACTAAATGAAAAATGAGGGGCGGGCTGGGCGGGGGGGGGGGGGGCTCTGAATTAGGAGAAGAGGGGAAGGGAATCAAATGCACATAGAGATGGGCGAGCAAATGGATATAAATAGAAGGGAAGAGTTGAGTAATGCCTACAGGAAAAGGGGTAAGGGGGGGGGGGGGTACTTCAATGAAAGGATGTGGTGGTAATATGTGAGGACAGAACCTGATGGGGGGGGGGGGTAGCAGAGAAGGGAGGAAAACAAAATACAAGAATGTATTGGAATGTTTGAATATACAATCACAATTATAAGAGTAGAATATATATATATATAAGAGCTAAATATTAGGATGTATTAGAGTAGAAAAAAGATAACCATGAGCATGGCTTAGTATGAGGGTGAGGGGAAGAAGGTAACAAGTATGTCACAGCCTGTAACACAAGTCGAAGATAATGTCAGGGCAGAGGAGTTGATAGATGAACACTCATCTTCATTTCATATGGATGCCAGGCAGGTCACCTAACAACACAGAGTGCTTTCCACCCTACCTGTTCACATCCCTTTGTACAAGATGCTTCTGAACTCTCATTACTGCCAGACTAAATGATCATCTGTATGATATGTGTATTTCTGTCATAGTACATACATGTATTAGGTGTAGTCCAACCACATGAGTATGAGGCATGGACTGGAGTTTCTATGCCAGGCAAAAAAAAGAGACAAGACAACACTTTAGCAATGAAATCAATAACACCACTTCATTCGTCATTCCAGGAAAACCAGAATCTAATTAAGATGCCCATATCTAATGTATGTCGACTGAAGTCACATTGATTTATGTGTTTGCATCTAGTTTTATGAAGGTATTCCATTTGCACCAGACTGTGAATGGATTCGTTCTTTTGTTTAAATCGGATGGAGTTTTTTTTATAGCTTCACCTGAAGACAGAGGAGCATAGTTGTACAGCAAAAACAATCAACTGGTTTGCGTGACTGTCCCATTTCTTCCATCTTTTAGCAGTCAGCATCCATCAACTGCATGGAAATGAACTTTGAAACTCATCAAACTTAATGAGAAATCCATGACAAAAGCAGTGTTGACCATTTAAACACAGAAACCTCATCTGATGGAAACCATCCTCATTAATTTCCTATAAATGGCATCAATTTGCGGTTGGTAAACACTATTTTATGACAGCAGTGTGCTGTGAGCAGCCTTAGTTCTAGTGTACAATTAGGTAAACAAATCTGTAAGCATGGTCTTCACTCTTTATTTGCTATGCAACCTGCTACTCTGTGGGTTTTGTGTGTAACTCATGGACAGCAATAATTATATCCATGGCATGTTAAGAGTTTCACATTGCTACTTACTACCCAAGCAGCTATTTTGTGGTGACTTCTCATTTGTAGTTCCACAGTATGTGCATTTCATGTATTTGTCTTGCATTGTAAGATTTACTAATGATCATTCTATGCAGAACACTTAACAACATACACATACAATATACTGATAGGGCGTTTGACTGCTTAACTGCACTAATGTCGTAATGAGGTAACTGTAATGTATGCTAATAGACCATCATGAATATTTAAATGTATAAGATTTTGTGAGACATTAACAAGTCAACTCTGGGAAGTTTTCCCTTTTGATCCTGTAATGTAAGCCATGTCATGTAATTCTTCTTGTGCAAAAAAGAATGGTGCTTATACCATTACACATGATGCATGCAGTTACTTTCCTTTCTACACCAGTAATCAATACCAATGGTGCGCATTAGGAGGGTGTCGTCATCTCGGACACTACATTAATAGCATGAATCACATAGCAAGCAATGAATGCATGCCAAGTTATTGAGAACGCACCTTCGATTCAGCCCATTCAAGAAATTCCTTCTTCTTGATCTTCACAGCTTGGCTTTGGAGAATGTGAGACTTCATTATGGCCCCATTATAAGCCCCCAACTCAAAATCCAATAGTCGTAAGCCGTGACTCATTGATGCAATGTCTTTCAGTGCCAGGGCCGCGTGACCCGGTATTGATTTGCTGTAGGATGCTGGCCTCATGGGACCCGACATCTTAACCGCTGATTACCTGGCAAAGTGTCACTTGAAAGACAAAAGCATGCCTCCCAGCTGATGCTTCCCAGTTTCGATTTCAGCCCCCTCAAAAGTCTTAAGATAGGCGATCAATAACTACCAGCCTTCATCTGGGCTGGTTCCGAAATTTCTCTGGAGTATTGTAAGCATACACTGGCCTTACTTAGTCTGACTTCTTAACCGACAATCATATTAAAAGAGAGTTTGTGAGATCTCATTGAGGGCTTAGTGTGGGTGTATGGGGGGCAAGCTCCCTCACAATTGAGACGGTATTGTTGCAGGAACCTTTTGCTTAGGGAATTCTAAAGGCATTTTTTCCTCTTGTACATTCAGTCCATCCCAACATCTCTTCCTGATCTAGTTTCCCTGTGTCATTATCCTTTTCAATCCCCTCATCCCAAACTCACACTCCTGCTTCTCTCGTTCAGTCTTTCATACCTTTTTTCCATCCTTCGCTCCTCCTGCGTCCTCCCATCCTGCCACAGGCCAAGCACCTTCTGTATGAACAGTTATTTTTTTGTTATTACATATAGGTTTTTGTTTTCCTATTGTGGCTAGAATTTCCATTAATCCTTCATGGAGTGCCTGGTTGGGGTGTGTTCTTCGCACCCTCTTCGTCCCTCAGTTCTTCTTGTTCTCACCCCGCCTTTCCATGAGGGCGGCTCCAGAGTGTTTTTAAAGCTTGGGGGAAGGTTATTGACCAATTCCAGTCTCAGTTTTCTAACAGATAGTGCCACTAGTACCCTGAGTACCCCAAATATGCGGTTTGGGGCTGCAACTGTTGATATCAACTGTTAAAAGTAATGAAAGATGTATTACCTTCGTAATTATTTTTCAAAGCAAAATCAGGGGCAAATGGGAACTTTAATCTTCAAATTGTCAACTTGCTGAAAAGGTTGAAATCCCTCTTTTGCTCATCAAATTGGCATGATTTTTGCAACTTGAATGATTTTGACATTTCATTAATTTATAATCAAACTTACATTGTTTCTTCATAAAAAAATAATTTGACAGAAATATTGTTGCCAATTTTAAAAGCCAAATAGTGATCAGTTTTGCTCTAGAAAGGCCTTTGCCCTGAATGAAATAAATAGAAAGGGGCATGACAACCCTCAACCCCATTCCCAGACATCCCACCTTTTCATCACCTCTGTGCTCCATTGCCCTCCTATGAAGGCTCCGTCTATTCAGCGCCACATTTTGTGTCGGGTGTTTGGCCCAGCTCGGCATGTAGTCTACAGCCCTGAAAGAAACGGGGAGCCGAGCCGCTTTCAGCTCAGGGGAGAAGAAAGAAGAGGACGGACAAAACACAACGGCAAAGGAAGCAAAAACATGTAGGGGTGGAAAGTAATACACGACACACACACATGCATACAAAAGGTGAAAGGGAAGAGAGAGAGACAGAGAGAAAAGCAAAAAGAGGGGGAGGGGGGGGGGGTAATAGAGAGAGAGAGAGAGAGAGGAAAAGTCCTACCATTACTTATAACTGCTTATGGCAAAATCCATTCAAAAGACCTGCGAGGGGTTTTGTTAGGGCTAGTCCTGGACAACAAAAGGTTTATTTAGAACAGGTCTTGCCTTTCCAGTGGTGCATTCAATACATTCACTTACCTTGCACCATTCTGCCAACATGATATCAATGCAGCGTGCCCTTCTCCCTGGCACCCTTATGATTATCTGTCTACGCTTGGTTTTTAGGTTTTCTGCTGGCCCCCAAAATCACCATTTATCTCTTTGACCAGGTTGTCAGTGGTATGTCTTTCCTGCCTTAAATGCTTGGTTGGAATTCATTTTTAACCCATCGTATGCCAGATAAACTGCTGCTCTATGGGATTTGTGTGTATAACTTTGGGGGGGGGGGGGGGAAGGCAAATGTGGCACTAGAACAGTCAAGGGGAAACATCATTTGATTAGGTTGATTCTAATGAGGCAGACAAAGATTAAAGAGTTTGATTATAAGACTTTTGAGAAAAATGAGGTAATGAAGAAGGTGGTTGAGAGTGTTAGTTATTTTGGGTTACTGTCTGCATTATGCTCCAGCTCCCACGGTTACATGGAAGTCTTGGAAGTTGGAAGAAGAAGAAGATGAAGAATGAATTAAACAGTGATTCTGAGGAGAGGAGGAGGGGGGAAAGAAGTAAAAGAGGATGGAGGAAAAAGAGAGAACAGAACAGAAGAAAATTTTCAATCTGATATGAATGTGTGTTTTTGCAAAGAAAGATTGTTGACAAGCGAAGGAAAGAAAAAGAAGGGAAGGAGGGGAGAGAGATTGAAGAAACCATATTGGAGTGCTTCCATCTCTACATGTATGTCTTCAGTACCATCTAGGACGTGTATGACTGGTGTTTATCATTTGTGTTTATTATTAACAGACGAGAAAAATTCCTTGCATACCAGAAGTATTTTCTAAAAACAAGTAAATCCCCACCTACTAATTGCAGTCTTGATTATTTCCTACTGGCACAATGGATTACCACCCTGAAGAAGTCGGGAGGTAAATATCAGAAACAACTTTCCAATAGCGCGCGCCCCAATAGCACCCTCATCTCCCTTCTAAAGGCAGTTACTCAAGTAGTCCCCAGTGTCTAGCTTGAAAGGATAGGAATCTCCCCCCATCTCCTTCAGCCTCTCCTCGCTATTCACCATCTTGAGACTGGAGGGTAGGATCGTCTTTTATCTCTTCAATGCGTTGCTAATCTCTCTTTTAGGGGTTTAACAGGGAGGTTAGCTATTCAGACGGTTCCCGCCGCTCATAATGGGCCTTGCTTCTCCAACAATGGCGCAAAGCTGGGGGGAATGTTCCTGCATAAAGCCCGCATTGTCCCAAACACACAAAAAAGATCAGCTAAAAAAGCTTTATTTCATTGTTTGTTGTTACGTTGCGCCGTTGCTACTTAAATATAAAATGAGCAAAAAGAAATGAGGTTCTCATTATATGAAAGGGAAAGTATGTTTAATCAAAACGTGCATTTCTGTCTTACGTCCTTTTTGTATCAGACCCAATTCACTTCTTCTTGATTTGTATGTCTAACTTGTGTAGGAATGCAACAAGGTCTCACAATCGGTTAAGGGAGTGTGGAAATGCAGTGGGGCAAAGAATTGGTTGCTTTGAAGTCTTTCATATGCAATGAGAATATGAAGGAAAAGGTTGTTTTATTGAAGTTATTTTGATGCGATGCAGCATAAGTGTGCATTCTTATTTACCCGCTTCTGCGGCCCAGGAAACCAAGTGTGACTAGTTGTATTGTTTTGTCAAGGACACGGGTGTAAAAAAACACTCCTCTTGATCCTATATTGTACTAACTGCACTAGTATATACCCAAATCAAAACGAATGCAGACCAAAAGAAAAAAACATGCAGCATTGCGAAACCCTACAAGAAATATCTAATATTGATGATGAATGTTGTCGATGGAACACACTATAACCCTGAAAACTCAAGGGAGTAGGAGGGAATAGAGTATAGATCTTATGCAATTTGGACTCGATATGCCGGCATTTGCAAATGCTTTCACACCTTGTCCCGTGAGACCGACCCTATTACATCAAAACGCACATTTTACAGCTTCTAAATGGAATGCTATTGGATTTCCATTGTGTCCGGCTAAATTGGAATCTACTGGGCTGATTATGTGCATATAAAAGGCATTTGGCTCCGGTTAATAAGATTGGGTGCATGTCTCCTTGCTATCAATGCATTGGGTGCATTGATGAGGAATTACACGCGTACTGCTAAAGTATTCAAGCATTGTTCACCAACACACTAGCATTGCTCAGAGAATAAAGCTGCCTTCAAGCACTGAACATGCTTTCACTTCTTGCATCACTGCTAGAAATTAGGATACAGTAATTAAAAGGTCACCCGTTCTGAGTTTATTATCTTTACGGGTTAATTTAATAGTACTTAATAATTCAATTGAGCATAGTCTGTGTCTACAAATGTTGCATCTACATAACCGAACTTGTCTTTCTTTTGCAATATTGAAGCAATTCTCTTTGCATATCTTTTCTTTTTTCCTTTAGAAGAGGGAGATGGATGGGGGGGGGGGGGGGGAGGAGTATGTATAATACTAAGAAGAATAGGCCAGGTGCACGTAAGAATTTAAAGCATCTGAAAAGTTTAAATTGTAATGATGTTTATTGTTTTACATAGTTGAAAGATATCCATATTGCTCTGTAATATAATGTTTTACTCACCACTCCTGGTTTAGCTATACTTGTAGTCACCCCAGGACCAAAAACTCATTAATTTACAATTAACCCAAAATGTGAGTATACTGTGAAACCGGGAATCTTCCTCTCAGCATCCCATATGAATTGAACAGAAATGTGGCTAAAATCCATTGGTAACTTGATTTGTAGATGTGTATTTTTCATTCCCATTGCACACAATTCAAATACAGTTTGATTAAGTTTGATCTATATTGTATTTATTTTGTTCTTCATGCAGCACAAGATCTCAGAATCTGCAGAACAGGGATGTCGTGTTGTACGCGAGATTTGGAGCGGGAATTGGTCGGCCAAGCAATCAAGGATTATCACACCAGTCTCCAAACTTCCACCATGTATCTAAAGTACACCCTTTCTTCCAGCGCAGTTGACTTCAGAAGTAAGTTTCATCATCACTTTTTCATTTCCTTGCTTGCTTTTGTTAATGTTGGTTTGTGTATTCCTTATGATGTATTATGTAACCAGGACCATGTCTCATGACGACTTGTGATTGATCTCAACTTGACTTCTGTTGATATCAATTGTAAATCTATATATTACAGGTAAGGGATTAGACTTGCGATCGATTTAGATCAGTTGCAACTCTTTATATGACGGGCCATCTCCTTCTAGGTACTTCTAATTTCTTCATGTAAAGAGAAATATGTGGTGGTACATGTACATTGTAGTTTCAGGAATACAACTGAAGCAAGTTTAAATGATGTCTTCACAAGACTTAAAGGTATAATCCACCCTGAGATTAAGTAAGTACATAACATTTGGGAGAGCACCTGGCACGTGACGTCACAAAATAAAAATTTTGAACAATCATAACTTTCTTATCCTTTGATGGAATCGCATCAAACCTACAGCATATATTTCTTTCATGTTTCTGCTTTGATCAAAATCAACTTAATTTCAGGGTGAAATATCCCTTTAAGTACCTCCTTGGCCATCTTGTGCTTTTCTGTAAAGATGATATGGAGCTGGTACATGTGGTTCTAAGAATACCAACAACTTATGAGGGCTAGCCTCACCCAAGGATTAACTCTCTGTGTGCTGAACGTAGATTCTTGTTAGTGGGACTATGCATTATTCTAGAAATGATGTGTCAACGGCATGTAAGGACAATTGAGCCCTTACTGAGTTCTTGCTCGCACTTTGATAAACGATACAAGTTTTTCTCTATCTGTTGTATCCCAAGGCTGTGGTGAATCGCTGTGCTGTTTTGCAGGTACTTAGCGTAACAGTTGGTGCACTTATTAAAGTCATGGCAATGAACTTTGTAGGAGCATGAGCACAAATTAAATAGGACGGAAAAGGGGATCGAACTCACCTCCATGGACTTTTATCTTATATGGAAAAAAATGTTGTGAGTGGTATGTTAGAAAAGAGGCTGAAATGTGGAATTGTTTCCCAACGATATTAGAACAAGAATAACAAAACTTCAAGTTCATTACTTTCAACACTTATTTTGTAAAACAACATTGAAAGAGTACATTAGAAGATACTTTACATAGAAACTTTGTAACACAAAAGCACAAAATTGGAAGAAATGTTAAAAGAATAAGCAAGAAGCCTTATTAGGTTTCAATCCCTTTCAAGAAAATATTTAAGGAAAATGTAAGTAATGAGCTATCACTTCCACCCATAATTATCTACCCTAACGTACTGTCATATAAACATGTATGATATAGCTGCGTTGTGAGAGACGTCATTGTTCAGGGAAAAGGAATATATGAATATGAATATACCTTAAGACGTTTAAAGGACAGACCCATGCTTCATCCTGTGTAAATATGCATGTACAACCATGAACTATGGGCCAAATGAGCTTAACAGTTTGGATGCAATTAAAGATAATAATCTGAAATATGACACTGCATGCATGCAATGGGACGCATCTTCTGTCATGGACATGTGTTTATGGTGCCGGTACCTGCATTATTGTGTAGGTTAGGTGCATTTTAAATCATCTTTTAGTGCATTAAAGGGCAAAATTGTCTTCTGGAATGTTGGAAACAAAATGTGGATTTATAGCTCATCAAGGTAAATTGAAAATGGGGACATGTTGGGAAATAGTTGAATAGAATACACCTTTTTGTTCTATCATAGCAAAATCTTGTGTGTCTCCAATTGTTATCTTTATATTTTCCAGACAAAACTCGCAACTTTAAAATTTACCACACACATCTATGTACGTCCATGATTCATTTAATATCTGTAACCTATAGACAGGGTACATGTAGCCCTTGCATGTAAAAAAACAACATTATTTAAATACTTCAAAAAATAGTAGAAAATGCTGTACAAGACCCTCTCTCATAAAATGGCTACTTTATCTTTAAGACAGTGATGCAATCACGGCCATGATATACATATAATGATAATGTTGACTATCGCCTCATAAAAATCACATAAAAGTGTTCTGATCAAGGTAAAAGCTTAATTTAGCAAGAAACTATTCTAATTTTAGATTTCATGTTGCGTTAATTTCTACTGCACTGTTACATAAGGCTAGCTAACGTCAGTGTTTTTATGAACCATCATATCCGTAGAGGACACTTCGCACGGATTTGATGGTTCGTAAAAAAAAATGCTGGCGATACTAAGGCTACATGATATGTAAACATTAGAGGGCTTATTGCATTCAAATTAGATCATGCATTATTCTTCAGTCTATTACAAATCATTGTCTATGCAAGGCAATTTCCTCTATTCATGATAATATTGAAATATTATTACACTTTCTTGTTGTACATGTACCAACATTTATATACGCCCAAATAATATATATTTATAATTGAATATAACATATGTTAACATGTTAACATGTTATTCATAAACAGAGAATAGACAGATTACAAATACACACATACACACACACACATACATACACACTCATGCATGCACACACACACATAGAACCACACATACCCAGACAGCCCAAACCTGTGTGGCTCCTGGGGGACTTGTGTACCAGCGATGGTTTACTGATGTGATTAATCTGTTTTTGATTGGATTACCTCAGCCAAAATCTGTCTGGAGAAGGTGGTTATGTAGACTAAACAGATTATAAAACAGGCCCTCTTTTCCATTCCTCCTTCTGCTGTTCGTTTTCAGTCTCTGCATAACAAAGATGGTATTTTGAGGGATAATTAAACAAGCCCCAGCCCCCCCCCCCCCCCCAATCTCCCATCTCTCCCTGTGTGAATACTATCCTGAAACCAAATGAACAGTCAGTGTTGTATGAAATTGTTCATAATACCCCTCACTCGCATCTGCTACATTTCCAGTCTTGGCAGATGAAAACACACATCAAATTGTGATTTGTGAAAATTGTTCTTTGGAAACATGCTTAATTTAGAAAACTGTCAGAAGAATAATGTAGGTTACTGTTGAAGAAAAGCAGTGCAGGATTTGTCGCACTCTAATTGATGGCCACTATTAAAATACCTATATATGGTCTAATCCTTATTTTGTTCAGAAGTGAAATAAAAATTACCAAGAAGTTACCAAGAAATTACAAAGTACCAAGCCAGAAAAACTACATGTACATTGACTTGTTATACATGTCATCCACCTTTAGTACTTCAAGGGATAAGAGAAGGTAAACTGAATCCAAACCCTCTGCTTTCACCCTTTTCCTTGAATACCAGCTTGGCTTGTATATGAAATGGGAATTAGACAAGATGGAAGTAGGCCAAACTGCGTGTACCCACTATCACATGTATGTCACCACTTTCCAATTGATTCTGCTATGGCAACACCCGCTTTCAAAAACCCTAACAGAGATTTATTCTTACTAGATCTAGTTGAGTGAGAGAAAGGGGGAGGCAGACTGGTAGGAGATGGAGAGAATGGGATGTGGATACAGTAGCAGATGGAGAGAGGGTACCGGGTATGCTTTGGAGATGTTGTAAGGGAGGGAGATAAAATATAGCGATATACAGAAAGTGAAAGAGAGAGAGAGAGAGAGAGAGGGAGAGAGAGAGAGAGAGAGAGAGAGAAATAGAGAGGGAGAGAGAGAGATAGAGAGAGAGAGAGAGGGGGGAGAGTGACAGAGAGAGAGAGAGAGAGAGAGAGAGAGTGAGGGAGAGAGGGCGAGTGAGAGAGATGAAAAGAGAGAGAGGGGGTGGTAGTGAGAGAGAGAGAGAGAGAGGGAGAGAGAGAGAAAGAGAGAAAGAGAGGGAGTGAAAGAGAGAGAGAGTGAGGGAGAGAGGGCGAGTGAGAGAGATGAAAAGAGAGAGAGAGAGAGAGAGAGAGACTATAGAACAACCACATCCCCATCTTTCCTGCCACTGTAATGAATGTTATAGCCTCTAGTGGGGATTACAATTACTCCTTTTTCTTCGCTCCTTCTTCCTCCTCTCTTGAGAGGAGTAACTTCCCTTGTACTCTACGTTCTATTATCCGACCCTATTCAATATACCTGTTAATCCACCTGATATCCAGAACACCCCACCTCCGGTCATAAAATGTTTCCAGACCTCCTGTTCTTTCAGTCGGAAGGTGCTGCCGGTTTCTCTTTCATCATTTCGATTTGGTTAACATTTCAAACATAGAGATCCTATTCAGCTTCTACTCTGTCTTCAGTCACTCCTATTCAATTCTCTCCCTTTGTGTTTGAAGAAGAAGAGAAGGAAAGTCTATAACTATGCCAATTGAGTTTTGTTTGGTATTAACAGATTTCATGGTCGCCTGGGACTTAATTGGCTGGTTATTATTTTGGCTCTGACAGGTTTAGTTGAAGTGTCATCCGGACAATGCAATATGTGTTGGCAGTTGTGTGTTAGGTTGGAGTAAACGCCTTGGGAGAGGAAATTGAAAGAGATGGATTGAACAAAGGTTGTTTAGAAAGATGCGAAAAAAGCTAATGCTCCTTTGGCTTTCTTGTGATGTGTTTCTTTCTCTTTCTCTCTCTCGCCCTTCATCCATTGCTCTCCCTCCATCATGGCTAAAAATGGCAAGTAACATAATGCCATGTCACATGTTGTTGCTGGTAGAATGAACCTCAGGCAAACTTTTGAGTGACCCAGGAGTCCACAATCATCAAACTGTTGAGGAAGCATGCACAAAATGCAAATTATGTAATAACTAAAAATGTGAAGAGACATGATTTCAGACCCCACACCAAATTATGTAGCACATATGTGTAGGAACATATCATATACCATATATATATATATATATGCCTGCAGGCATCACCAAATATATCAATCTATACCCTGTCTGCTGGAGATGTGCACTCACAGGTTATGGTAGACGGCTGAGGTGGGTTATCTCATATTGTATTCCTGTTTGTCAGTACCTTGTCAACGAAAACCCCTTCTCAGCTCCTTCCTTGAGTGGAGCTGTTTTCCTTAGGGTTTGATGAAAATAAACAATATATATGGGGAAGGTGTAAACTCCTGGGAATGGTGTCAAAAATAGGGAGATGATTCTGTTTGTTTTCTTTAAGGTGGCTTGGGGTTAATGTGAGAGTTGAGGCTCATGAAAGAAGATTGAATGTGCTCCAGCCACCTTCCATAACTTGTTTTATTTGATGGGATATTGTTCCGACCTGACAAATACCTTGACAACACCATCATATTTGAAGCATAAAGATGCGTAAAGCCTTTCATCAGATGTTGAAGCAATCTCTTTTTATTCTCATTCAAGCACAGCTGAAAGATGGGATGGGTTTGAAAAAAAAGAAGGTTGAGTCATGGTGAAGGCCCAACCCATTTTCTCTCTCTCTTTTTTTTTTTTTTTCATTCATTTTATAGTTTAGGGATTTCATCAGGGTAACCACAAAAACAAAAGCAAAGGAGTGAGTGTTGGGCATCTGGCTATATTTTCCCTGTGTTCAATCTGTCTGCCAAATGTACGTGTTTTATCTGGTGTTGGCCACAATGTTGACTTAATGATTTTGCAATTTTGCAATACTTTTTACTACAAGAGGTGAAAAGCCATCAATGATTAAATTTACATCAAGGAGATTTCAACACATATGTTAGGATTAATGAAAAGATCATTTTCATTATGTATGCAAATCTTATTCATGTCGTTCAAACAATACATTATTTATGGTAATCCCAAAGCTTGTCTGAGGTTTTCCGAGTAGCAACAACTAATAGAGTGCGTTCCATCCATTGAAACCGAATGACAAGATGCAGGTGAATGTAATAACGCATCACCAGGCAGTTAAGGGGAAAGTTGTGAATACATTACGAATATGAACAAGAAGGTTTAGTGAACATTGCTATATTGAAAGAGGATTGGTATTTGGCATGCATGCACCCACAAAGAGAGGGAAAGTGAAACAATGGGCATGGTGATGGTAGTAATGGAATAGGGGGGGGGGAAGGGGGGGGATTGCAGTGGAAGTAAAAGCAGAGCGAAACTGGTGGCAGGATACAGATGCCCCAACTGGATTGCTGATCACGTATCAAGTACACGGTTGCATTCCTGGGCGATGGCAATGCGGCGGTGCCGGCTGGTAATGTCAATTGGAATCGGCGGCGCAGCTGAGTATTTGCTGTGTGCTAAAAGTGACTGACAGATGTATCTTGTGGATGGATAGTGACAGTGTGAAAGAATCTTGGATAACATGGGACTCATTAGGGGGCTTTCATACTAGAGGTGTATAAAAAAGCACAAAACGCTAGGAGGTGGTGACATTTATTAGGCTATTACTCTTGCCAAGGAAATCTTCCAGTCAGGCTTGCTTTTGGTAATCACCTCATTTCAAAAGATATTTGAAAAGCACTTGTTTTAATCCTTTACAAATGCAATAAAGATGTTAAACATGTAGACTCCTAAATCACCTCATTCCCATAGATAAAAAACACAGGGACCATATGTATGTGTATGTGATACCATTGATAAAAACGTATTGATGCAATGTCACTTATATTTAAAATGTTTCATGGTCAAAAGAAAATCCTGATGTGCGTTTGTTAGCCTACATCTGTTCCTAGTCCCAAGCTGGAGCTGCTGAATTTGACTTCTAGGTATTTTTTTTTTGTTGGTGTGAATGTGTCAAGTGTCAAGCGAACAGCCGACGACCCATCGTGACAAATTAGATAATGAACTGATGTAGTGGGGAGCAGAATGGGGGTCAACAGTAGTGTAGCTGTGAAGGGTCGGATCCAGATGCGAAACCTGCCAGCATGATTGACTCGGCTGTATTGCCCAAACGTGAGCTAAATTGATAACGAATTAGGCTTCATTTGTAGAACCGCAGAGATTGATGTGATATGGGGTAAAATGGAGAGGGAATCAGTCCAATTTAGAAGGTAAAAGCTTCTGCGTATGTGCTTGTACATTACTCTGTGTTACTGTCCGCTTGCCTGTCTGTCTGTCTGCCGTTCTCTGTATCTCACTTTCTTTTTCCTTTCCTCGTTTCTCTCCTCTTTGTTCATTCCTCCCATTTGTTTTCATCTCGTACTCTTGTCCTACCTCTCATCTCTCTCATCCATCTGTCCCACATTTTTACTTTCTCTTCTTATTTTCTTTCTGTCCCTAGAGCTTCAGCTTTTCCAAGGAGTCCACAGAAGTAGATGAATTACCTTTCAGTTTAAAAGTTAATACCATTTTTCCCCATCTCTCTGTGTCAGTAAACTTCCTAAAAATAATGTGAAATAGGAAGATTAATTACCTTGTAGCCATGAAACCACATTAATCATGTGATCAATGTGAACTTTGAAGAATGAGCTGAAAAAGTTCAAGGTTTGTTATTGCAGAAAAGGAAATGTCACTTATGATTTAGAAAAAATGTAATGTGCATAGAAAGCTGCTCAATTGATAATGAATTACCTTTCATTTGAAGTTTGTAAAGTGATTCGTTTTGACGTTGGTGCACTTTGTTAATGGTACCGAGTTTTCATCAAAAGTTTATTATGATATGGAAAAAGTAGTAAAGAGAATGGTGATTTTTCAAACATGGACACAACATACCAATGGACATTACTCATTGTTTAAATGGGTGATATATTTGCATTTGACAATGTATATCTTTTCTTTGATATCAATTTTTTCTTGGTCATAGTTTGTTTCATGTGTTTTCTTTGAGTAATATGTGTGTGTTTGTTCTTGGCTTTAGGTTTGTTCTACAGTGAGTGAAACTCAGAGAGAAACGAAGTAATTTTTGTTCTGAACAAATTATCTTACCGGTAAGCTTCCTTGACGACAGTTTGTTGTTGGTCCTTTTGGAAAAATGTTTGCTTAAGAGTCCAAAGTCTAGCACAAATTTCACATTCATTCTTGTATATTTTCTCAAAAGTGTATCAAACATGCCATATGTATTATTTTGAGTGGGCCTGTCCTCATTCGTATAGCCTGTGGAGTGAAAGGGTAGTCACAAGAAGATGTTTCAAGAATCAAGACACATAAAAAAAACATATCATATCTGTATTACCAAGTTAACATTCATTTCATAGGATATTATTTAGAAAAAAAATACTGAATGTATCATCATAGACTTCATCATTAGTGTCATTCTCATTGGGCTTAAAAAAAATGCAAAGTTAGGGTGAAAGTTGCCTAGCAACCATACCAAAAGCCAAATGGTCCTATTGTTCTTGTTCCCTAACTTTGCAATTTTTCTAACTTCACGATTTTTCAAGCCCAATGAGAATGGCACTATTTTTGAACTTTAGTTTATCTATTTTGTAAATTAAAACCCTTTTTAGAGAGCATAATTTGCATCCATATTTGTCCTGTCTGATCCTCTGGAATGTACTTGCTCAATACAATTTTGCTTTGATTAGAAAACATTTTTTAATCCTTTTTTAATCAGTAATTTATGGATTGCTCTGAATTTGAATGGTCATCATCTCTGGTGAACCATATTGTGTTCTCCTTGACTAGACTTTAGGGATATGTGGTCTCTGCATCCGAGTCACTTTGTACCAGGAAATGAATGCAGCGTGCTGTAAGCAACTGGCCCATTAGCAGGGACATTGCCACAGTGTGATAAATGGGGGAATTATCTCTTCAAGGCATCCAGGTGGATGAATGCTCATTTGTATTCATTTATTTCTCGGTGAAACCCCCCCCCCCCCCCAGACATTGCCACAATGCTGTGACAACCCTGATTAGGGCAAGCATGCATGAATTGGCTAACATATTTAAATTTTTGCATTCACATCGACAGAATTGAGCACACTGTGCTCACTGAGGGTGCATGCCAAATGTTTCTTTTCAAATTAAAAATGTTCTCATACAGTCTACAGGAATAGACTCAAGCATGGGACACTATCTCAAAATATGTCTGAAAGTTGTCAAACTAAAGCCTGACTTGCAAGTTGTATGGGGATTTGGGAAGCCTGTACAAACATACATGAGCTAGTCTTTGCAAATTCAGACCCTTTAATTCAGACTGACAAGGGCTGGATGACACATAAAGGGTAAGCATAGTAACACTTTGCCTTCTGCAATTGAATATTGTGTTACCTTAATTGCTGTTAAGGTAACACAATATCTGAGATGGAGTAATGGAGTGGGGTGGGACTTGGGTGGGGTACGTGGGAGTATCATAGAAGTGTTTTGATGTGTGCATCATGAAACACCCCCCCCCCCCCCCCCCCCTCCCCTCTTCTAACAAACCATGAAGTGATAGCATTTCCCCCACCCTCCTCCATAGTGCAAGTGAATCTTATCAGACAATTGCAGGGAAAAACAACATATGTGATGGGGTAATGGAGTGGGGTGAGACTTGGGTGGGATGGGAGTATCATGTAACTCCCCCCCCCCCCCTCCCTTCTTACCCAGCGATCCCAATGCTTGTGAGTTGAGAGATCCATAGGACCAGCTTCTTGGAGGAAGAGCCAGCGAAAGAGGCAGCCTAAGAAGCTGACACATGTGTGCCAGTAATCCGAGCCTATGGAGAACATGTTCACCCGAGTGTCAGCTGATTTGTTTAGAGATGGGTACATTAAGTGGGAATACCAAGCTTCCATTCGATTCTTAGAGATGAAATGTGCCCAGTTTGACAGCCCAGAGTCACAAAAGTCACTAAATCCTATGAGAATAAACATCTCCCCTCTTGACTTTGGTAAAAGTGTATTTTTATCACAAAAGTTAGCTTTATAGAATGAATGTAGGCGCATGAATTACATACATATTGCACTTGTTTTGTTATCTTAATGTGTTTGTACTATTTGTGGCTTTGTTTCTTGCAGTGGTTCCACATGTAACTTCATCAAAATAGCATGTTATATTATGTTAGAAAACTACATGTAAGTAACCTGATGGAATCAACAGGTGTTCAACCAAAACTTACCGTGTACATTTATGATTTAGCTAGCAGATGGAATCAAAGTAAACCCCAACTTAGCTTTTAAATGCTCAAATTCCATGTTTATCTGTTCCTGAGTTGTATTCAAAACACAAGGTTTATTAAGTAAAGTAAGAACAAAATGAATCGAAGTATGCTGTTTATAGTTTGTAGTAGATAAATGGAGATGGTGTCGAGGCAAAGTGCAATTCTACACAATACTGCTGTAAGGAAACTGAGACAAGAGCAGTGACATGCCAACCATCAATTATAAGTCTTCTCTTCAGACAGAGAAAGAGAGGGAGAGAGAGGATATGGGTGAAAGAGATATAAAGAGAGAGATAGAGAGAAGGGGGGAGACAGAGATAAAAACACATATATAAAGAAAGAAAGAGATAGATAAAGAGAAAGATAGAGTTGGAGAGGGAAAGGCAGGTAGTCTGAATGGGGAGGTATATTTGGGGGTGGGGTGGGAGGGGGGGGGGGTGTTACTCTGAACATCCTCCCAAAATATTCCCAGCCCCTGAACTGGTCTGGTCTTCATCATCGTTGGCATTGTTGGTTGGGGTTGTTTAAAGAAGTGGTATTTATGACCAGACAACATCCACTATTTCAAGCTGCTTGTCAGCATGCGTTCTCACTCAGTCTAGACAACGTTTCTCCCCAGGGCTATCCACTTTCTTTACATTTCAACATTAAACATAGTATCATTCATGCATTGGAAACCACCCAGACTGACTACACATCTTCATGCTAAAAGTCATAAGGTGCTGGTCACATAGTTTCAGGTGTAAAAAAAACATCAAGGGTAAAGATATCTGGTATAGTTTGTATGAGGAGAAAGGAAACAGTCTGGACATTTCTTGATCTTTTCAGACGACATTACTTCATCAATGTTTAGTAAACTGTTAAAGTATGGTGATAGATGTCAGTTGCCAAATATAACAATGCGAAACTAGATTATTGACAAATGTGTACATGAGTAACACTTAGACTTGATGTTGGTGTGATATAAATGTTTGGTAATGTGTTTGAGTGTTTCCACACCAGCAGTGTCGAATATCACACTCCACTGCACTATTAGTCAGGAGTGACATGGGAAATGAACCGATGGAAAACAGTTTCTTTTTCAAACTTGTGATCAGAACAAACTCCCACATAGGATAGAGCAAATACTCATATAATGGAGTAGATAGTGTGACGGGGTAATGTGTGAAGTTGTCACTGAAACGTGGTAGGCTGTTACGTAGGTGGCGAACTTAATCCCATCATGCATTGTTTCTTTCAGACAACTAAATCCCCCACAGTGATTAATTCTTTTGAGTTTAATCAGAGAGTAACGACCTGCGCACATGATGCATGTCAATGTGGGATAGCTTTGCTTCCAAGCTTGTATACTGTAAAAGTGGAATTTTCGCGCATTTTGCACGGCGTGCATTTGGAGAATAAAAAACGTAGAGCATGATGAAAAAATAAACACTTCATAGCCTACAACCCAGGCTAAATATGTGTCAAAGTGGCAATTCCAGATTACATTATGTTAGGTATGGCAGTGGGATTGGGCTAGCATAATTCCAATGTAAAAGAATTTTACATTTGATTGTCATAGAAATATGAATGGCTCAAATAGACTCAATGACTTACAATTATCTTCTGGGCAATAAATAGTTATGTCAATTTTTCACAGTGTTTTTGTACTCTGTCCACTAGAAATACACTCAAGTCATGTAGACACTATTTCGTTGTGCACATTGGGTATTTAAAACGGTGGAAATGTGGACATTATTGAGATGGACCTCTCGTAACATTGTATTTTGCCGGGCATTCTGGGTAAAAAATAGTTATGTTAACTTTTTATGGCGTTTTCCACTTTTGTACTGGAAATACACTCAAGTCATGTAGACACTATTTCGTTGTGTACTTTTGAGTGTTAAAAATGGTGGAAATATGGACATTCTTGACATGAATATCGCTTGTAACATAGTTTGCAGGGGATTATCATCCTATTCCTGTATTCCTTGTGAGTGTGAACATGGGTGGAGCCTGCCTGAGCGGGCCTGTTTTATGGCCCAGTAAATGGATTTTGATGTTGTGGTGGGTCATTGGTGAGCGATGAGTCATTTATGGCCCTTTTGTCTCCCCAAAACCTGTCAGCCTGGTGGGATTATCTGTCCCGCTGTCTACCTCAAAGTCCTGACAGACCCAGATGATGAATTCCCGGGATGGTTATCTTATTGTTTGGTCACATTTCTTGATACTTTCTCATCATTTTGGAGTCAATAAACTCTCCCCAATATTGATCTATACTTCTGAGAAACTATTCATGAGAGTAATAATCATGAGGGAGGACAAGAGAATGATGGGATAACATCTTCGGCTTCACGGTTTCACCCCTCCTGTCGCATGGTGGAGACGTCATTTCACGATAGGACAGAATCTTGGTAGACGTTTGCCAGTCTTCTCCCCCATTGGTGCAGTTGATTGTGTTTGTTGGCCACATCATGACAGGTAGTTACTACAGACACAAGAATCTCAATCATCACCCCCATTCACCAGCTTCTTTCTTCCCCACCCTCCCCAAACAAGCCCACCCTGTCACTAATGTTTCCCTTTCAGCATCGCAATTTTTGATTATTATAGGCACGTTCTTTCTTATAGATGGCCTGTCCCTTTTGCAGACCTAATTCTGAAAGTTCCCTAACTTTGTCATCATTTGAGAGAGAGAGTAGCTTTATAATCTTTCCCTGGAATCGACAAAGCGTAATATTCAGTTTTGAGGGGAAAGTCTTCGATAATTGATCAAGCTTTCTTTTTTCGTATCACGAAAATCGTCAACCTCAGTGAAAATAAGTTAGATTTTCGTTTATTCTATGTGAGTAAAAGAACCTCTGACCTTACAATTTCACAGTTGGTATCCCAAAGATATGTGCTAAATATGAGCAAACTTTCGTGAAGTTTAAAGATGTTTGGAAAAGGGATGGGCCATCTTTAAGATAAAGGGAATATGCAAGTTTATAAGTGCCCCTGTTACTTGTCATTATTTGCCATGTTTATTAACCTGTTAGCTCGTAGAGTTTCTAATTCTCGTAGGGCCTCTAGGCGTAATTGAGGGAAAATGTGGTTGCTATACATCAAGGGTTAGATGAAATTGAAATGTTTGCTGGATATAGCCATCATATTTGGAATGTGGTCGTGTGTAAACAGGTGGTATTTTGGGATGTTTGTACACAAATGTATGTGGTGAAAAAAGAGTTTGCAAGTGGTGTTTGTACACGTACCACAGGACATCAACACTGGCAAGAGTCCTACTAATGCAGAATAACTTGATAGAGGGGTGGGGTGGAGGGGGGGGGGGCAGGGGAGGAGAGGGGGACATAAAGAGCGGGGGTGGAGGTGGAAGGGGTAGGGGAGGGGGGTAGAGAGTACATCCTACTTTCTTACAAATTCAGGTTAGTTACATTTAGCTAGTAGAGCCAATAAATCCATGATTGCCTCTCGATAAGACCTCACACATGTGGGTGGGTCTATAGATGACTAAAAAGATCCAATAATGTAAAGATTTACATAACTAGCATAAGTGGATCTTCTTGATTGAATTTGAGCATTAGACTTGTGCATAGGGAATAAGAAGGACTAAGCTAGACTGAGATTGCTATTGGTGAGCATGGACTGGATCATCTGGTCCAGACCTGTGGGTCACGCATGCAGTTCGAGCTGTCTGTGCATGAAAAACAAACAATTTACTTGTTTGTTGTTGCTTTAATCTGGTAAAAGTTCAGAGAAAGTTCAAATCTTGCCATACAATATGACAGACGATGTAGCAGGTTGTATATTTTAGCTTTAAGACGACATGTACAACCTAAATGGGTAGTGTGGCACGTTCTGTTGTGTTAAATTTCATATTTTGGCCAAATAAACAACTCATAAACAAACATTTTTGGCTATGGTTATAAAAAGAAATGCATGGTAATCAATTCTTTCTTTGTACCATATCAAAAAACAATCAAAGAGAGAGGGGTGGGGTAATGTAAAGATGTTATGATCAGTGAGTGTATTAATGTAGTACTTTTGTATGGTTTATAATCACCTTATCAGTCTAGACGAATGCTAAAAAGTCGGACTGTTCAGAAATATTTGATACAGTACAGGAGTATCAGTATGTGCTATTAATCTACATGTACAGGAATTTGATGTAGATATATTGCTGTTTAGTGGGGCCTGACTGCAGCAAGAATATGTGTGGACATAATATACACATGGGCACGCTATGTGGAAGATGTATAGGCTAGAGTCAGTTTGTGAGACAATACCACACATGCATGAGCAGTGAAGCTTATAGAGTCAGAGGAGAATGGGAAAGCACTGTGTTGATGGCGCATCTGAATGTCAGGGATTAGGGAACAATTTGCAGATGTTGTAAGAATTTTTATTTTCATTTACAAAGTTTACAGAGTTCATTGCGCTCCCTCCAGACCGTTGTATGCCCCAGGGACCAAGAAGCGACTCTGAAATTCATCGTGAGAGATGATGGATGTATTGGTCTGTGGAGATTGATGAACAAGTTTGTGAGGAGGGATAAAAGGTTTTTAGAAATATGAAGAGGTATTCTAATCAGGGCAATAATTGTTATAAAGGGGCAGAGTTGTGCGGTTGAATGGATGTCAATTGCATTCATCCACCAATAAACCCTGTACACACAAGCTCAGGGTGTTCAGATAATGTTAGTATTGGGGCATGTCTTTATGAAGCTCTCTTTCAAAATTATCTAGAGATTTTAGAGATTTACCTCAGCTTTTGTACTGATGATTGGGAATAGTAAATGTTCAAAATTAACTCCATTTGTATCTCTTTTGGGATGCATTCTTGTGAAAGCTCCACAAATTTATCCAGAAAAGACCAATTATCAATCTCAATGGTTAACTGTCATTCATGTCATCCTGCAGAGTTCAGCAACATGTCATTTGTATAATTTCTGTTTTTGGAAATGATTGTAGTATCTCTCTTTTTATTCTCTCTTCAAAATGGTACATATCAGAGACTTGATACGAAGCTGAGACTACCGGTATGTCAATTCTAAGAAGAGAAAAAGTATGTAATGCTCACAAATTTAGTTTCCTTGGTGTAAGACTGGAGAAATAAACAATTACATGCATGATTGGGTGTTTTTGAATCATGGGGAATAAAAATAGAAAGCAATTCTGTCCATGGAATGCCACTGCCATTGTCAAGGGTTGGGCTCGACCAGTGTAAGTCATCTTGAAATAATTTAATCTGGAAACCTCAGTTGCAAGCGATCATTGCGAAAGGAAATTTACACAGCAGGAGAGAGATGTATCAAGCCAATGATCCTAGTGGGTTAGCCTCGGTCGTAGGCTGGGTAGTCAGTTTCTTTCTGACACACAACTGCAACTACAACCAAGTCTGGATGCTAAGGCTAAAGCTCTCTCTCTCTCAGGCTTCCCTCACACACTAACAGAGCAAGGTTGAATAGACGCTTAGTGTATGTGTGCAGACTAATTTGTATTAGCAGTGCTTTGTACCCTTGCATGCAGTGTGTCCACACACTCTGCAGGCTGAAAGCTAGACTACAGGTGGGTTGAGCCAGAACTCCAAAAGCTACACAAGTGTTGCTTTACACATGGATTATGTTTGCCTCGCCCACCTTTTGTTCTAGTCTGCAGGATACTGGAATCAATCTAAATTCCTTGCAAGTCAAGATGAATGAGTCTGTCATGGCGACCATGACTCAATACCGAATTCCCCTGACCTCAGCTTTTGGATATTTCCCTGGGTTAAACCTTTCTGTGTTACATCAAATACTCTCTGAAAGGAGTCTGTACTTTTCTTTTCCAAGTTCACAATGGCACATGAGTAATCTCACCTTGTGAAGTTTGTTTTAATAGAGAACCATGTCTTAAAGGCCGCAAAATGGGGTTAAAATCAAATTGGTGTCTGAAAACCTTCATGAAGAATAGAATGTTGATGTCTTTATCACAAAGTAAGGGTTAAAATTGGAAAAAAATCCCATAATCAGGCTAAAGATGTTAAAGTTACTCCATATAGTACTTTGTTTATACATACAGACTTTTAAATTTTTACCATTTGTTCCTGATCAGGGCTGCTTGTGCGATACGGAACAAGGGGATGATTTCCCAAAGCCACTGTAGTGAAAACACCCTGAATAATAGCGTATTTATTCCTCCTCCTCCTCCTCCTCCTCCTCCTCTTCTTCCATTCCTCCTTGGGTCTGTGGAATGGGGTCATGAACCTTGAGCGCCAGTTGATTGTTTTTAACCTGAGTATAGCCGCAGGGCTTTGGAGACCCCTCCGCCTAGGCTTATGCAGCGTTCATACACTGCAACAGACCAGTCAAAGTCTTCGCTCCTTGTATCCCTCCTATCATACGTTCTACTGATGATTGTGGTGCCTTTGCACTTACACATTAGTGGCTGAAGCAAGTTGTGTATCGTTTTGTAAGACTGTATTATAATTCTTTTCATTTAACTCATTATACACCACTGTTGCAGTAACACACATGTTAAATTGATAAACATTTAGTTTCGGACACAGACAGGGTTGAGTCTGTCTTTACTGATTCTTTTGTGAATATGACCCCAAAGTTGGAAACATCTGTTAAGGTTCCTTTTGGAGGAAATTGTAAAGGGGATGCATACCTCTCCTTCTTTTCTATCTTTCTATCTTTCCTTATCCTTTTCATGATCTCTATTTGATACAAGTGATCTTTGTAATATGATATTTATAGTGAGATGTTTTATTACTAGCATTGTAAAGGCTGGATCTACTGTTTCTCTTAAGATGTTATGGGAACTTACGAGTATATCTATGTATTAGATACTGAAGCAATGTGACTTACTAGATTGCATTGTGTAATTATTGATATAAACGTATCATATCAAACAGTCATAACAATTGAATGGAAACATGACAATTGAAATGTCAGTATTGGAGAGCAGGACCATTATAAGACTGTACAGACCAAGCTTGGAGACATCTAACATTTGAATACAATACACTTCCGGAAAGGGATAGTAGCCGTAAAGATCACATGACCCGTACTCATGGCAAATTTGTTTTTCCATCCCCATTTCAAGATTACAGGAGGGACTCTGCTCCAAATGGTCAAATGGTTGAAATCAAATAAGATCAGACCCATGATGTTGGTCATCTTGACTGAGACCATCCCTTACTAAAGGGTCAATTTAGGCCCCCAAAACGGTTGCTCCGTTTTCTTTTAGATGAGTGTGAACAGGCGTACAGTGCCAGTAATGAGGTTGCATAGCTGAGTTCTGATTCAGAAACATTTGGGTATCGTTTTACCTCGGGACCCAGACTTTAGACTGGCATACTGCTGTTTTCCTGTCCCCATGGTTTTTTGAGTGAAATCAAACTTGCCCTTTGTGCATGAAAATGTGGATTAAAGGTATCCATGCATTTCTTCAAACCCGACCAGTTGCACTCCTGTTTTAAGTGAAATTTAACTTGTGCAAGAGAAATATTATGTTACCATGATTTTGCCATGCTTCTAAAAAATCAATTCCTGCCGCCAAAATGCAGTTTTATATAAACTTGCATTAACCTCAGAAACTGGACTTTGCTTTAGGGATGCCTATTTTATCCTTGGAAAAATTTCAAGATATAATTGATTACTGTTCTGTTTTTGAGGTGTCACTACCATTAAAAGAGAAGGGGACCAAATCTTAATGATAATGAATTAATTTTGATAAAAAGTCTAAATATTTGTTTTGTTGATTTAGAAGAATAAGGGAGTGTATGAGCATCATGATGAATAGATCTCAAAAAACATGTTTTCAGAATTTATTATTCAAAGATAAGAAAATTCATTTTTATTTTGTTCAGTCTCATATACTGTAGATATTAATAAAGATACACCAGTTATGTGGACAGGTCTCAGACTATGTCTTTAAGCAAAATGGGCACCATGAACTTGCCATTCCCTTTAATATCAAGTAAACACTGCCACTAGCATTTTTCTATCAAGAAAAAAAACCCACCTTTCCCCTTTTTGTGAGGGTATGAGTAACTGCTAACTTTCACAGCCTGCCCAGGGGGTATTGCAGCCAGGGCTTATAGCAACTCTAGATTGGCATTGACTTTCTTCTCCCTTTGTTAATTGATTGTATGTATCTACGTACACCCTGTTGGGTTGAACACTCTCGGGGTGGAAGTGGTCGTGTAAGTAGCCATAATCCTGGCAGAATGGTTGTGATGTCATCACTGAGTCAGGATTTTGTTTGATATTAAGGATTTTATCACTTTGAGATGATTCCTTCCGGGTATCCTGAAATCAAACTGAAATGGAAGCCATGGTCATGGCAGAATAGTACTCCATTGACTGCAGGTCCAGTTGTCTTTACCACTTTTGCCCCTTCCTTTTTACCCTTTCTGTTGCATTCATGTGTATTAACTTAGGAAAGTTCACACAGATGGCGCATGAAGCATTTAATGTAGAATCACATGATGGGAGGGTCTGTGAAAACTTAAGTAGCAATTGATTGGAATGTGGAAAGAGCGATGTGGAAGTCTACATGCTCCTTTGACAGTTCATTTTATTTTGACTGACTATAGGTAGACAGATGATCCAGCAGCTATCTTAATGATACTCTGGAGTAAACTGCTAAGCAGAGATCAAGGGGGAAAAAGTGATAAGTTCCTGCATTGGGTGATTATTCGATGACAGATTTATGGGGAGGTGGAAGAAATATGCCTGCGTGCAGCCAGTGTCACCTGGCAGGAGGGGACGAAGTACCCATCTGGGGTTTTTGATACACCTTGATATCCTCAGTGTACCCCTGCCTTGTCATGGGGCCTGGGAGATGTCTGTAAATCACTTCGTGATAGCCAAAAACGTCTTTCTTGGACAAAAGTTGATATGGTATGATATCATATTACATTGAAATCATTTATCAGAGGCTAAATCTGCAGTAACTATTTAAGCAGGATACTTTCTGTAGTGCAGTAGTCTGTAGCATCTCGCACATGACATCACAAAATAAAAACTTGAAACAATCATAACTTTCTAATCCTTTGACGGATTTTCATCAAACCTTCACTAATATGTTTCTCTCATGATTCCGCTTTTTAGCAATACTAAATATGTTCAGGGTGAACTTTCCATATAAGGGATAATATCCTTAAAGATTGAGACTTTCATGGTGTTTCTTTGTTTCTTTGTCTCCCTCTCCTGCAGCTGAGTTTGAGGAGCTTCTCTACTATGGCAAGGAGAAGATCCAGCAACATTTCCGCACCTCCCACACCAGCATCGCCATCCACATGCACAGCCCCATCGAGGACCTCTTCGGCTCCCTCCAGGACTACCTTCACGGGATCGACATCGACGTCGAGCGCACGGTGTCGCGCTTCTTCAACACGCTCTTCCCCCACATCTACGCCAGCCATATCAGCGATAAGTCCACCCCGCTGGACTCGCGTTACCGGGACTGCCTCTCCAACCAGGCTGACATCATCATGCCGTTCGGTTTTGCACGCCGCGATCTCGCCGACACTCTGGAGAAGTCGCTGAAGGTAGGATTGATGTCATTGTTTGAACCTCTGGAAATGAATGCTATAATTTAATGTCCAAAATGTTCACATGACAAATGTGGGATTTAATCAGATAAGAACAAGTTAATCAATTCATATTATGTCGAATTTTGATTGGTTACTAGAGATTCAAAATGATTTTGCAATCAAGTACTTGTATATGAGAAATGCAAGAACCAAGGAAATTAAATCATATTATTAACATTGTATTACGCCATATCAAATCAAGATCAAATCACAGCAATTCAGGGTGAATAAACTCATTGATGAAATCACTTCAGGTGAATCAAATCAAGTCAAATCAGGCCTAATGTAATCTAATCAAATCAAGGTCAAATAGGTAATCATAAACTCATAAATCAAATCTATTGTATTCTACTCCAGGTTGCGCGGATGTTTCTGGACACGGTCAACCTTGGGCTGGAGGTGCTGAACGCCACAGAGAATATGGACCTGACGCGGCGATGCCAACGAGCCGTGACCCAGATGCGCTACTGCGGGCAGTGCCAGTCCCTCGTCGGTGTCCCCGCCTGCCAGGGATACTGCTTCAACGTCGTCAAGGGCTGCCTCGCCAACTTCATGGATCTCGACCTCTACTGGCGGGAGTACGTGGCCATGGTCGTCGACCTCGTGCGGGTCAGCATGACGGCAGAGTTTGACCTCCAGCTGGCCATGTACACGCTGGACCAGCGAGTCAAGGCGGCTATCACTCGTGCCATTGAGGACAAGGATTCCATCATCCATGCTGTAAGTTGGAATGAACCATAGCAATAAGTCGTTTTTCATAACATATTCACAACCTGCATACACCTGTATTAAGTGATTTAGGTTCAATGGGTGGAATGCACTATCCGTCTGTTGGTTGTTGCTAGTTGGACAAACCTCGTACAAGCTTTGGAGCAATATATTGTTTGCACATGTTAGACTGTTCAACATGATGAAGCAGTCATTGAAATAACAGATACAGTGAAGGAGGATGAATCATGCAAGTAATCTAGATGATTTTTGTATGAATTACTGAAGAATGATTCATCCAGTAAGTGAATTCCAGCACTATTGTATTTCTATTATACATGCAGGTGTTGGCAATATGTCAAACAGGCAAGTTTTCATTTCATTCAGTAGCGTAAGTCAGGTTGAAAATCTTAATCTCCCTACTGGTATTAAGTGATTTGCAGCTCTCCAGCATTTCAGCATACATTGTCATTGGTATGAAGGTATAATGATCTTCATTGGCTTGGAGTTAAACATGGTGGTTCAACCTGTCAATTGTATCTGCCCATCCATGAACTACATGTAATCTGGCTTCAGCTTCAATTTCAGGTGAACTCTTCTGGAGTTCTTCTATTTTTTGTTATTTTAATGAAAATGAGCAGGTGGTCTTTATAGGTTTTTTAAATACAGATTCCCATGAGAAAGAGGTACCAAAAATTGTGGTCTTTAAAGGAGAATAACCTTTCTGTACCAGACAGTCGCTAAACCAGTTTCACTGTATTGTTCTCCCATGACAGAAAATCTCTTGATGTTATCAGGGATGTGTTATGGAAGGATATGAAGCAACTTTCTTCCTTTGAACCCATGTGCCAAGCCGCTGAAAAGTTATGTGTTCTCAACAGGTGCTGTTCAGGTGTTTGAACAATTATGAATATGATTGTGTGGCAACGGCTTCTCGGAGAGGACAAAAGAAATTTACAGTCTCATTTCTCTTGTCCCGTTCTGTTAATACTTCCATGAGCATAACAGGTATCAGCAAACACAAATAAACAAGTTTTTCAAGTGAAATATCTCTGTTTCACGCAAACACACACAAACGCCGTTAATGATAATACACAGCTTAATATATCATTTTGAGAGTGGTTGAATCCCCCAGATGCATAAGTTGTCGGAAAGTGAAGAAATTGGCCAATTTTGTAAGTAATGAAAATAGCTTATATGTCCGATTTTTAATGATTCCTCAATACTTTTCGAAACAAAAGCAGAGTAAAGGATCTGTCATTATCTGCCGTTAACTTCCTTAAAGTTTGCAAACAAATTTGTCAAAAACAAAACGTCTACAGACAAATGGGAAATTAAAGAAATTTCTTTTCAAGTTGACATCAGCTAAATGTCGGCACGGCACATGGAACATCAAAGCATTGTCATGATTATGGAATGCTTTTGGCATTCATGAGCACGCTTTAGAACCCATACAGATGTTTGAATATATTATGCTCGAGTTTCTACTCCTTCGTAACACCTCCCTGATGTTATGTACATTATATATGAATTATTTATTGAAATGATTGTATACTTTCATTTGTGAAGTGAAAAATAAAAGTCTCTGGACTTTTGTGTTCAGTATGTTTTTTATTAATAAACCAAAATTGAATTAAATTGTTGATAGCTTGCAACCTCTCCCCTCCCACACCCTCAGGCCCTGATCTCGTGTGGCCCGCCCCCACCCTCACGGCCATCCCCCTACAACGACTTTGCCATGAACAACCCTGCGGTGGACGTCCCCATTGCGCCCAACCCGGCCATCCCGCTGGACCAGCGCCTGCTGCAGTTTGTGGACAGTCTGGACAGCTCCAAGAGCGTGTTCAGAGAGCTGCCCGCCCTCATGTGTTCGCAGGGAAACATGGCTGCTGATACCAACCAGGACTGCTGGACTGGAGAGACGCAAGGAATGTAAGTTGGCAACATTTTTTTTTATTTGTGATAAGACAATGCTTCTGATTTTTAAATGTGGTTGATGCCTTCTGCATTCCATGAATATAAGACAAAGAAAATGAGGTATTCAAGTTGAATTCTTCATCACTGCTTATGTTCATATGTCACAAACTCTCTCTTCGTGTACCATTCTCTATCTGTCTCCATCTATCTTCATTTTCTCTTTCTTTCCATCTATCACTCCCTCCTCCTCTCTCTCCTCCCCCCCTCTCTCTCTCTCTCTCTCTCTCTTCATCTATAACTTCTCCCTCCCTCCACATCCCTGTTTTGTCTTTATCTACACTTTATCTCTCATTATTGGGAAGAGAAACATATCACACACACACACACTCACACACACACACACATACACACACAAACACACACACACACACACACATACACACACAAACACACACACACACACACACACGCACACACACACACGCACACACAGACACACACACACTTACACATAAACACACATACATACACACACACACACTTACACATACACACACACACACACACACAAACACACATACATACAAACATTTGAGGAAATCACAGGCGGCAGGCATGTCTGTAGAGTGATATGATGCCATTGTGCGGTCTTTGAAAGGCTCCCAAACCTGCCCATTGTGTGGCACCGGTATCAAATCCCTCCGATTCCTACACGGACGGGGAGAACAGGGCTCCATGCCGACCCTCGCCGCGAGCTTTTCAACGAACCAGCGGGCTATGAAAAAATATCCATATTTTCTTTCCACTGCTGTGGAGAGTGCACTTGCAAGGGCATGGGGTACCTCGCCAAGAGAGAATCGCTCGTAATTCCCATAGAAACTCGTCAGCTCAAAGACGATAGAAAAACGGAACGGAAAGTTGGATGCCATTGGAGCGGATCGTTTCAGAGTAGATTCCTCCATGACGAACGTCTTTCTGTAAGGTGGTTTTCTTTCAGGCGGTGAATGGTGCTCGCGCAGCTGACTTACAGATACTGATCTCTTTAATTTGTAATAGACACATTCCGGTATTCTGTTGAGGTCAGACGTTTGACAAAAGAAATGAATTGGTACTTTGTGCTAATGAGGAGAGACTACCAATATTTCCATCCACTTGTTTGTGCAATGCTACATTTGCTGGTTATCATATTTGCATACCATCCCCTCAGCCTTTTGTTTGCGGCTTGATTGTGTCTGTGTGTTGATGATCGGTGCAGGGGGGGAAAAGGTCAGCATTCTCCACAATTTTGTCAAGTTTCTGAAGCAATTCTTTCTTTTGTAGCCGAAATAAAAGGTGCAAAGAAATGTTGAGAGTGTGGGAAAATATGCGAATTGAAACCATTACAAGCAAGTGGAACCCACCTGGCAGGATCAGTTTCTATGGGGAATGGGAATCGAAGACCGAATGGGCAAACATTACAGCGCTATTAATTTCAGGGGTTAAAATGGATCTTACAGAAGCACTCCAACCAAACACATCTACAGCCATTTAAAGACAGGGTGTCCCATTTGCAGGTCAACAAAATATAATTTTATGAAAATGACAGAAAATGATACTGTATCAGAACTCACTCCCAATAATAGAATCGGAAACTGACTTTGAGCGAAATCATAGCCATCGCTAGGTATTGAGGAGGCTCTGGGTGAGTTGTTCCGAGACCTATAGCATAGAGACCGTGAACCACTGTGTGCTATGGTCTACACCATTCCGCTCCATAGTACATGGGTTCAATTGAAGCAATGCTCTTATCACACGCTGACAGGGACAATATGACTATGAGTGTAGACTATATGCTCAGTGCAATTTCAAACATGAACAAGGATTGTTTTTTCGCTTTTCCTGAAAACGTTTGTGGCACATATATTTTACTGTAATTGAATGTACAGATAGAGTACATGGTCACCACCACGCAACTGCCTGCCACAGCCTTATATTTCAATGTGCACCATTCCCCAAGAGGCATTGCGGATTTCAGCCTGTCAGCTGCAACTGATAGGTGGCAGTACGTATTGTGAATCCACTGAATTGTGGCCTTTAGATTGACAACGTAAATATTTTCCTACATGCAAAAAGTATTCAACAGCAGCTGAGAAAATATGACTCTTTCCTCAATAGCGGTTAAAGGACATCCAACCCTAGAATTGACGTTGGTTTGTATGGAGTTAAAGGATAACAAAAGAATTGGCATTGGTTTCAGGAATAGTGATAATGAGGGATTTGATTTCCTTGAAATTATCACTGATTTACCTCTACATGTATGGATGTTTGAACCAACATGGATTAAGTTTCCCTTTAATATCTGAGTCTATTACTACATTAGTAATTTACAGCTACACCTTTTTTTCTGCTCCTATAGTGCTCTCATTAAAGCAATTTCATGTCAGAGCTTAGTTACTCTTTAATGCTTACAGCTGATGGCTACAGAAGGTATTTCTGGGCAACACCTTATTCCATCCTGGTCACAATGAGAATATTGCACCTTTTTTGGGATGTGGTTGAGTTGATAGCTTTTGTTCGCGCATAGCCCCTTGGGTGGTGAGATGGTGCGTGTTAACCTCTCTCTGCAAATACCTGCACCCTTTCACTCTTTCTCTCTCCCTTTCGTTCTTTCTTCTTCCCCCATTCTTTGGTCTCTGGCTCTCTTTACGCCACCTTAATAGTTAGTTAAATGACTGATGGGGTCTTGATAAGATTCAGATTTTAATGTGTAGCCCCAAGGAAAAGTTTGACTGGTGCCAGAAAAGCACAATAGACGATTTCAATAAAAATTCAATAATCTTAACAAATTTCTTGAGACGAGCACTCATTCTTTCTGGGCTATTTACTAGCAAAATTGTTATTTGTCCGATGAGGGATTAGAGCCTGTGTGACACGAGTCTTTACAAGATGGCCTCTTTGATTTGAACGTGGCTGAATTTAACGGTTGAAATCTGGTCTGTTTAGTGTGTGTTTTGACAGATGAATTTGAAAAGTCACTTTTCGTTGCTGATGTGGTAAAGTAAGCTTTTGCCTCAATTTTGTGCTTAGAAAAATGACATTATTACACAAACTGATGTTCATTTAAATGTTTAATGTTCCCATAATAGCCCCATTTCAGTACTTTTCCTAGGATTGTACTAATGTCTGTTGAGGAATGAATTAGTACTTTATTTTTTCTTTTCTTTTTGCAATTCGATTCTTTATTTATTTAACAAACAAAATAAACAGTTTTTCATCAACTAGTGAGGTGTGGTGACCTTTAGTACCCTACAAAGGATGTGCTTGTTTGCATTGCTGCAATGTTTCTGTTTTCAGATCAGCAAGATTAAAAGGGAGAATACGTGATTTCGCTCAGTTGTGAGAGAGAGTGACGTAAAGTCTGGCATTTCCTCCATCCTTTTGCTTCCCGGTGTGGTATCCATCTGCGGGCGAAATTAACAGCAAAGACATCTTGAGGGTTCTTTCAAGTTGTGAATAATGGGTAATACAGAAATCGACTCTTCAAGGATTAGCACAATGTGAAGACGGGGATCCCATCTCTTTCTTTCTTCTATTTGGGGTGGAAGTGAATAGAGGTTCCTGTTAGTGTTTGGGATAGGTAGATCCTAAGCCGGATTAATGAAGCAAAATTGGCATTTTATAGGCCGAAAGAAAGCATTTTGGCATGCTGTCTGCCTCTTTCCTTGGATTGAATGGGACGTGCAGATATTTTAGGGGAACACACACAGAGTGGTAGAGAAAAGGCTGAATTAATCTTCCGTTTCTGTAGAATGTTGTTAGTCATGCAGTTGGCCCGTGCTGAAAAAGAGCAAGCTTAGGAGGAAGAATCAGAATGCATACCGGTAGTCTGAGATGGAAGGAGGGTGGGCGGAAGATAGAAATAGGGAAAGAGAGTTAAGATTGGTGTAAGGGGAAGAAAGCTATGAAAAGATGGACAGACACTAGAGAGAAATGAGACACTATCCGATTGGTGAAACTAGGTAGGATCGAAAGCACTGCAGGTTGTGTTTCATTTGAGCCAGCTCTCTCGAGATGTTGTTATATGAGAACAATCGACTAATGGAAGCTAGGGAGGAACATACCATCTCACTCATCCCCCTACTGCCCTCTATGTTACCTACATTTGTTTCAATCTTAACTTTCCTGTTACGATAAACATGTAATCTTAACTCTCTCAATGGCATTAACATGTAGATGTGTAGTAAGCCAGTGGGTTTTGTGAGGGTTAATTCCCAGCCACAATTGCTTCTCTACTATTACCTACATTGTTTCAATCTGAACTCTCTCATTACCATTGGCATGTAGATGTGTAGTAAACCAATGGGTTTTCTAAGGGTTTATTCCCAAACATAATTGCTTCTGTACCCCACCTTTTCCACTGTCTGGGCATAACACTGACACTGTTTTACACACAACCATGACAGTCAAAGTTGTATGTAAACCAGCGTCAGAGGCCCATCAGTTTAGTCTGCAGCAAATCAATTTACATTGCTGTGACGGAGGGGCGATCCGCAACCCGGTAGCATCTCACGTCCACAATTTTAATAAATGAGTCGTTGCCGTGGTAACTAATATAACCCAATTTGCAGCGCTTTTTGCGAAATCTACTGTTAGGCGCATGGCAACGTTAGGAATGGAAACTGGTGACCTTTTTGATGCAACGTACAACTCGTGTGCTGCTGTGACGTCAGGTTGTGACAGGATTTTTTATTTGTGGGATAGTCCTTGTCTGAAGAGGGTTTGCGCTATTCATTGGCCTGCTCTGTGTGTACTCTCATCAATCGGGACCCCTTTCACATAAGATAAGTTAATCTGGCTTGAAAGTGGATGAGATCCTATGCAACTCTGAATACATGTAGGACTTTGGTACATATGAACGAAGCTTTTTTTCTAGGTCATGTCAGAAAAACTGCCAGTGAAAATACTCTTCCAGCAACAACCGTGGGATTTTTTATTTGGAATGATTTGGACCCTAGTGCTGTATAATGCAAACAAGTCTGATGACGAACGGGCACACTATCGCTCACGTGGTACTTCATGAAAATCAAATGGGGCGAGGAGGGGAAAAAGGCTATTGATTTACAAGCCAAAAATGTTTACGCATGGACAATTAACACGTTTTTTATGTTTGCCTTCTAATGACGCTTTAAAAAAAAAAGCCTCCTGGGCATGTGTCGATCTCTTTAGGGGTCCTGGAAGGAAAACTGTTGTATAGACAGGCGAGCTGCCACTTTAATGTTTGCCAAGGCCTCCTTCTACAATGACTACGTTCCTCGATTTCTTCATCAATGCTGGAGCCATACAATAGGGCCCACAACGCAATGTGCAATAAATGTCAGATTGAACGCGACAGATTCGGGCGATAGTGCAGTGCCGCAAGGGAGCCAAATGGTTATAATATCCGACAGAAATTGTCTAGCTATGTTTTTTTCTTCTTCTGACGATGCTCAGCTGGGAAGGCATGAAAGTGATTGTATGGCCATGGGAGAAGTTCGTGGGACTATTTTAAGAAAATGGGTGCGAGGGGAAAATTGAGTAGGATCGAATTTCTGTTTGGAATGGAATAGTGCAATGTGATATAATAGATGTCACCATTGCTTCATTGAAATTGGAATGGAGAGACAGGACTACTCTTGAAGAGTGTCACCATGTAGACATATCTTTAACATATACAGTCAAACCTGTCTATGCTGCCACCATTTTGTATCCTGTGCCCAATATTTGACCGTGTATAGCAGCCATCAACTCTAGCTTCACCCGGCGCTGTCGGCGTGGAAAGTCAGCTATTTTCTATGCGACATAACCTAACTTGTATACAGCTCAGTGGTGCTAGGCTGTGATGTTGACCCTGAAGTTTGAAATTGGCCTGTCGACTGCGGCCGATAGGTGGCGCACCGTATTGTGAATCTACTGAATTGCATGTCACTTTGTTACGATGTGAAATATGGATGAAAATTATACAAATTATGACAAATGAATGCATTTTAAAACAAAAGCCACTGTAAATGACAATCATGTCCACGTTGTAAAACCATGATGTTTCTAATAAAGTACATGTATATTGCACCTAGAATAATTTAGTGTTTGCTCCATGTAGGCTTGAAACCAGTTCTGGAGTTGTTGCCTTGTGGAAAGATGATGTGGTGTTTTAAACAGATGCACTTCCAATGTGTGCCACATTTCCTTGGAATTCTTTTTGTCTGCATCAGCAAATGTCTGTTTAATAAAAGGGTAGTACATTGACGCCATTCCTCTTGAAATCTTCATATTCCAGCATTTTTTTATTTTGCGCCATTAATACGCAGGATTGGCATAGAGCAGCATTTAGCCTGGCACACTCAGAGTTGAGAGAAGCGATCAGCTCGGTGGATTAGAAAATCATTTTGCGGATCTGAACATGAACAGAACTTCATCTCCTTCAGACGAATGCAAACAAAGATGAAAAATTTCAATCAGAAAAAATTACTGGAGGTGAAAAGGAGCTGTACGGCAATTACTTTCTGAAAATGAAAATATCCACTCTGTCTTGGGGTGTTTTCTTAAAGAAATGTGATGGAAGTACAGCAGCCCCCTTCCTCTGTTGAGGTGTTGTGGGGGCAGGAGGCCCTTGCCATTCAGACGACCCATTTCATTTCGCCTCTGCTTACAGAGGGAGAGAGAAGGACAGAGAGACAGAGAGGAAGAGAGAGAGAGGTGGGTAGACAGACAGTGAGAATGTGAGACAGAGATCAAGTGAAATAGAGATAGAGAAAACAAAGAGGGCGAGAGAGAGAGAGAGAGAGGGAGAGAGAGAGAGAGAGAAGGGAATAAAGAGATAAACGGACAGGGAGAGAGAGGGAGAAGAAGATGAACAAAGTGTGAGAGAGAGAGAGAGGGGAGAGGAAGGTGGAGAGAGTGTGAGAGAGAGGGGAGAGAGGGCGAGAGAGAGAGAAAGAGAGAGAGAGAGAGAGAGAGAAAGAAAAAAAGGAGTCAAAATGGAATTATTATCTCTGTAAACACTCAGAAAAATGGGCTTCGCAACCAGGGCAGTAAAAGTCGAATTCCTAAGAGTGACAAAGACAAGCAGAAATGCTGTTTTCTCTGTCTTTTATTCCGTGTCCCTTTCTCTACCCCATAGTTGTCCAATGTTTTGAATGCACGTGGCAAATATGTATGGCTGTTTAGAAAGTTGTCAAAAAGGATAACAAGTCTGTGAAGTAAATTATAGAGCCAGGTCATCAGCAATCAGACATGGTAGGCTGTATGGGATGTTATTCATTTTGGTAGTACAGCATTATTTAGCATGGATTTATATACAAATAAAATGATTAGATTGTCTTTGATGTAACATTCAGGCATGATGATGTGTTACCCATTATGATATTGCAATACCTGTGTGTAGCTCTTCTTCCAATATGCATTCTATGATTTTCACTAAAAATGGGTGACAATCTTTGTCTTGAAATAACATGGTAGCTTTTTGTAGTAGTCATGGCAAGAAGTGGTATTCTATGTGGTATATTCATTGATTTGTAATTTGTTAAAAGGTGTAATGATCATTTGTAAAATGCTTATTTATGACAGAAATAAAGTATGCACATATGCATACATTAATTTGGTACATTGTGCTACACACATGCATTATTCCATGTTAAGTGTGGACACTCTTGGCAAATGGGACAAAAGCAACTCTCACCTCCGACTATAAACCAAACGTGGCCTTATGTTTACACTTTGCACCCAAGAGTATATAATCAAGGGCTCTTGGAGGTAATCTCAAATTCATCTGTAACAGTTTCAACAAAGACAATCAAGAATTCATTTGCACTTTGCCAACTAAAGATGGAGAAAGGAGAACACACACACACACACACACAGACAAAAAAGAAGAAAATCTCAGTGTTTACTTTCTTTTCTCTCCTCGCCCTGTAAGCAATTTCACCCAGTCAACTTCGCAGGGAAGCCTGTAGTGCACACAAGGAGAATGTGTGCTCTGTTCAAACATCGGTCCTGGACCGATCGACTCCCCACAATTGTCAACACTTGGGGCGGGTGCCCATACACTTCCATGGAGTTCCTGAAGGGGGATATGTGGCTAATTAAGACAAGAGACGCAGCCTCGAGTGTCCGTTGTTTGCTGAAGCCCCTTTCAGTCCCGGCGACATCTTTTGACATATCCATGATGAAATGTCTTTGATGGTTGTTGAGACATTGGGCACTCCGATACACACAGGCACTCACTCACACGCATGTGCTTGGCTTGGCTTGACTAAGGCCGGCAGCCATCAGAAGAATGTTAAGAGGAAATCTTGCCACTTACACTGATCTGCTAAGTGCGTCTTAAGGCATAAGATGCATGCTGACAGGCATAAGAGTATATCAGCAGCCCTGTATCCAAATCACTCCCTTCCATTGATTACCATTCACACCTATAATGATATGTCTATCAGGTTTGGGCTATGACTTGTGTCATATTCATGTAACTCTAATATCTTCATGAAACCTGTGCTGCTGTTGATATGCTGCAATGACAACATGGACTTGAAATGAATCTTGCATGCTAATCTTTTGCAGCAGTAACGTGCATACATCATACCGAGCAAGCATTTTGCATGACACAGAATTTAATCAAAGGGGAGGTTCGCAAGAGGTTGCTCCATTCAACAACAAAAAAGCAGGGTCATGTTGGATATACCGTAAGTTTTCAATTATTGTAACTTACCATCAATGGTAACTACCATGGTAACAGCCAATGAGCTCTCATTATTGCACCTGTTGCCATGGTATTTGCCATTGATGGTAAGTTACAACAATTAAAAACCTATATACAACATGGCCCAGATCAGTGAAAGTGTGAGTTATGAAGAAATTATCTAGACTTCTGGCTCTGTAATCGATAGAGTGGCATTCTGCCATGACCACGGCACCCATTCTTGTTATATATCAGGATACCAGGCAGGTATCTCAAAAATGATATGAATGTGCAGATTTTACAATGAAATTTTAGGCATACACCCAGTAGCAGTAAGAATAGTACGCTCCATCCTGTTGATTAATGAAATAAAATGAAATGAATGCAAATTGTCGTAAATCCAGACTCCATCAATGGTGGCCAAATAGCTCTGACATGATAAGTGCTTGTCATCATTACCATGATTACCCTTCATCGTTTTAATGAGATAATGTTGTGTTTTTTCGCACCCTGTCAGGTACCGTAAGATCGTGGTTGAGGATGGACTGGTTGCTCAGCTTTACAACCCTGAGGTCAAGCTGACGTCCAGGGAGAGGGAGCTGCTGAACGCTCTTAGGCTCATGGACAAGCTGGAACACAAGACAGAGGTAAGCTATATCACAAATTAAAGGGATAGTTCACCTGAAATTAAGTTGGTTTCAATAAAAGCAGAAACGTGAAAGAAACATATCTACAAAAAGACTTGAACCTTCAATTTCAAGGTGGGATCACCCAGAGGGTCAGTTGTCATAGAAAATCCTTACTTTGGGTTCTGGAACATTTTGATTTTCAGGTATATCCCGAGCATTTAAGAAGTTCTGTTATTTTTTTTAAAAGGTATTATACTTTGTTCTTAATGTAATTCAGTAGTTCAATTTGAAGTAACTGTTTCCTCAAATTTTGAGCTTCTAATAAAGCAGCTGCCCCAGTTATTTCCCATGAAAATTTCTGCCAGAGACTCTACATCCATCATGGTTTGACTCCCCCCAATACAATATAGAGGAGAAAGGGGGAGGGGAGGGGGAGAGAAGAAAAGGGAAAAGAAAACTTACCCTGCTTTCTTCAGTTTATTTCTTTACAAAATGGCCTGGTACTCCCCACATGCCAAAGAATAGGGGTCTTATTTGCTTGACAAACACTCCCCTATGAGTTCAATGGGCCTCTAATCACACTGAGCGCATGTGTTTAGTCCTGCTAAGACCCTTTGTCAGCCCATTAAAACCTCTGATTATGTGCCAGTGGATGGTGCTTGCCTTTTGATAAGCCTATTTGCAGTTTCTCCACAAGACTCCATTGTTGGCGGTGGAAACCCAAGTCTTGTTTCTTAGCTCCTTCTTCTTCCTTTCTTTCATAATCTTTACTTTCTGTACCATTTCTGCTCTTCTTCTCTTCCTTTTCCTTACTGTTCTCCTCCTTAACGTTTTCCATAGTGGATATTTCAATACCCATCTTCTTCTTCTTTTTCTTCCCCTTTTTCTTCCCCTTTTTCTTCTCTGCTGTTGTATTCTATATCCTACTAGTTTTGATTAGACCTAATGTCATGGGGTGGTATTCTGAGACCGTTTTATCTCTGTTTTAAGTCTGTTGTAACTAATCGGTATTCTGAACACCGTTTTATCTCTGTTGTAACTATTGTTTTAACTCTGTTTTAACATTTGTTTTATCTCTCTCCCTTTGCCCGCGCATGCCATTGTCATAGTTTGTGCGTACGCGCGTAACTTTTGGCGCAAACAGTACAACCATATCTGTCACACGGTATTCTGACGACTGTTTTATCTTCTGTTGTAACTCTGCCTATGTGCAAATATATGCCTGTGAGATAAAACAGGGTAGATGGTGTTTTAACTTTGTATAATTATGTCATGGCGGCAATCTTTATCACTACAACTTCAACAACTATACGCTCAACCTCTTCTGCGAGAAAATTCACACCTCTTCGAACCTTTGGCATGACTATCTTCAGCAAATTGTGTGTTTTTTTTAATTCTCCCGCATAACATGCACACAACATTAACACAAGCAAAAAAGCCAATGCAAAATATTAAGCGCAAAATATAGTGCTAAAACGCGCATATTAAAGCAAGGCGCGTTTCGCGCGCTTTTGCCCAAGGGAGCAATCGGATTGGTTAAAACTTCTTATATGCTACCTCTAACAACATTTCCTATTGGTTATAGTGGTTGCGGTGGGCGTGGTTTTCCTGACTTACAACACCGTTAAAATACCGTTTAACAACTGTTTTAGCGCTGTTGTAACTCACTGACTTACAACAGAGATAAAACAACAAAGATAAAACGGTGCTCAGAATACCACCCATGGTCGCTGTCTGCCATCATATGCCTTATTCAAGATTGAGAATGGATGAGAAAAGACTCCAGCTTTCTTTTTTTGTGGTACTTTCTCCCTTCTCTCTCTCTCTCTCTCTCTCCCCTCTCATTCTCCCTCTCTCAAAATTTAAATTGTAAACAATCCTAAATTTCTTATCCTTTGATGATTTTTTTACTTGATTGCAGGGTGCGGGGTAGACTATCCCTAAAAAATACCACCAGCACTATGAAAGAATGGAAACGCTATTCAAAATCATATCAGCAAAAATAAATTACTGGTCTTTGACTCAGACAACACGAAAATGGCCTTGCCTTCACAATGCCTGTGAATACTCAATCAAGTTGATTTTTTTTATAGAAAGATATCTGTTTGCAGTGATTTTTCTTTTATTGTGACTACCACATCAATCAGGGGTCATGTCCCAAAACAAAACAAAACTAAACAAATAAAAATCAGAACAATTGCAGAAGGCCTCATCTTGTCATGGTGCACTAAGTAGGTGGGGGGGGGGGGGGTTAAGTTTGATGGCCAGCTTTTTCCCTCTTTTCTTGCTCTATTGGAAGATAGAGTGATGCCTCATCTGTGTCTAGGCTTCATTACTGGTAACTGTTATGCCTTAGCAGGAGACCCTTTCTGTATGATTTGTTTGGTTTGTAGATCTCTAAGATTTGAAAGCAGTCAGGTGGGTATTTCATGTGACCCCTGCCTCACTCCTCGCCAGTTGCAATGTTAACTATCATAGGACTCAAGATGGCGCTGTTGCAAAAGCATGGAATGGAATGAAAGCATGAAATATAAGCATGGAATGAAATCAGCCCAGAAATCCTCTTGACACCAAGAGCGAGGCGGCGAATGGCAGGCTTGATGATTCCCTAGATCTACATCTCTCTTTCTCTCTCTCTCTCTCTCTCTCTCTCTCTGAATGTGTATGTTATTTTTGTTATTGTAGAGTCACTGCCGCGGCCGTTCTGAAAAACAGCCTTATTGGCTGATCGAGGGCCCCCGTGCATAAATAAAGCCAAATCAATCAAATCAAATAAATTCTCTCTCATCCAGATGGTGGACAAATTCCTGCAGAATGCTATCCAGGACACGAGTACCTTCCCCCTCCCAGGCAGCGGGGACTACTATAGCGGTAGTGGGTCTGGAGACTACTCAGGCAGTGGTGACTTCAGCGGCAGCGGCGAGGAAATGAACAACACATTCTCCTTTACCACAGGTATGAGTCTCTCTCTCTCTCTCTCTCTCTCTCCCTCCCTCTCTCCCTCTCTCTCTCTCTCTCTCTCTCTCTCTCTCTCGCTCTCTCTCTCTTCTTCTCTGTCTCTGTCCAGCTGTCTCACATACCTCTCCTTATCGATTGTATAGTTTTCTCTCTCTCCCCCTTTTCTCTCATGTCTGACTACATCTCTTCCTCTCTCTCATATGGCTGTCTCTCTCTCATATGGCGGTCGCTGTATTTCAAATTTCATGAATTTTTGCTCATTTTGAATTGAAAAAGGAGAGAGAAAAGTTATTGAGAAAGGTGATAAAATGAAGAAAGAAAGAGAGAGAGAGAGAGAAAGAGAGAAAGAGAGAGAGAGAAAGAAAGAGAGAGAGAGAAAGAGAGAGAGAGAGAGAGAGAAAGAGAAAGGTAAAGGGAAGAAATTGAGAGAAAAAAAATGAAGATAGAGAGAAGGACAGAGATACAATGAGGGTAGAATTTAGAATAGGACTGGAAAAAACAAATGAGAGTAAAACTTGAAACCAGAAATTATCAAATTATCTTCTTCTCTGGCTACTAATTTGCCACAAAGTCTCCCTTTCTAATATCACTAATGTCGCATTCTATTTTCCTTTCCTCAGTTGCAACCAAAGAAACAGACTTCAGTTTCGAACCAACGACACCAAAGGACACACCAGACTCCAGAACAAGGAGACCGGGAGTGACCCCGAAGGATGTGCCGTACAGGCCAGACCCAGACGCAACAAAAAAGCCGGGACCAAGAGGTGCAGCAGTATCGATTCACACAGCGGCACCGGTCGTAACGTTAGCAGCCCTCTGTCTTTCATTAGTACTGCATTGGTGACAAGCCTTCACCGCTACCCGCAAGTTTACTATGCGGAGAGAGACTGAAGACAATATTTATTGATTTTACAAGTTGCATTTCTGTTTCTGTTCCTGTTTTATGTGTACCCCATTTTCGCATCTCATCTCGTCAATTTGAAGTGTCACCATCGTACATCAATTAGATCCTATTTTGGACTTATTTGATGGTCAGTTTTAATTACTTATTGATCATTGACAATGAAGTTCCCTTTTATGGTGTAGTTACTGCCACTGTTTGATTGATATTGGACATGTTTAGAAAGCTGAAGTAACTTATTACACAGGGTATATGTGTACTTCTCCCCTATGACCCAATGGATAGAAGGAGATGATGATGGAGGCTTATCTCAGATGTTGCCATAGCTACAGATGTCAAAAGTCAACTTCTGTGATGGTCAAAAGCTTTAGATACTACAGTGAAAAGGGTTTCAGGAACATACTGATACTCTAAGAAAGCAAGCACAGGAATATACAGAAAATATATGGTATTGTACGCAGATTGAACCATGTGTAGGCATGGATAAAAACAAAACACCCCGAGTTGTACATTCTTCTAAAGAATGATTTTTAGGATTTGCTTTAGGCTTTTGAGACCCCTCATTATAGTGGTATATTCCTTTTTAAAGGCATTTAAGTGTTTCTACCACAAAATTAAAGTGTATATGGGTGTCGAGATGGGAGTATCTGAACTCAGAAGAAACTCCAAGTCCATGGAGTGTGTCTCATTAAACAACCTGCACATGTTTTGTAATGTGGGTATATAGTTGGTTATCTTGAATAAACAAGTACTTTTTATAGAATGTAAGAATATAAACTACAAACTTCCAGCAAAAGAATGCCTACCTATTGCTTCCAAAAGTATTTGGAATATAACGCAACTTCTTCCAAACGTACCTTGATCACTGTAACATCTTTCACAGTATGTACTAACAGCTACCAGACCCATACAGCTTACAGGTGATCAAATGAATGATAGTTTGCATTTGAAATTGTCCGCTTATCTGTTCTTCACTTGAATATGAATCAGCAAAGCTGAATCTCAGAATGCATTGAAGTTAATGTATTTCAAGCTGCATGGTTTGGATATTAAGGTATGTAATGTGACCTAATATGGAAGATCCTGTGCAGTTTTACATTTAACTTTGTAACCTTGTTTCCGAAGGATGAAAAATTCTTCATAAGAAGATGCTATACTATTTTTATAAAGATGGTGCATCTGCGCCCAAATTTGAATGAATAGCATTTTGAAATTTTGTCACCTGAATTTTTTTGATATTTTGATAATTTTTTAGGTGTTGGAATTATGGTAAGAAGTGCAGAATGTGTGTTTTTAATTGTAATATTATTCAATGACAATATCCCTCTGTTGTGAGTGCAATGAATGCATATGTGATGGGATGTGTCAAAGAGACTGTTATTTCTGTTTTTCTTGGTGGTCCGTAGAGACATGGAACAATGCCTCAACAATCCTTTAGTCTTGTACAGAGCAGACGGTCCAGCAAAGTTGACGATACATCATTTGCTGATTAGGATTCTCAAGAACACACCTTATTATGAGTCTGATGTTCATCAAACTTTCCCCAATCTTTGTTTCAGATTTGTTCTTGCTTTAGCTCAAAGCACCTTCCTCACTAGGGTATTGTTCTCATATAAATCTAGAGACATGTTTTTTTTTACTATGCCAAATTCGAGAGTGTAAGTACTGATACTTACCGATATTTACTGATAATTCTCTTTATGAATCTTTCATTCATTCACTCCACATGTGTAATGTATATGCCAAAGTATTGTATATTTTGTGTGTATCCAAAGTGTATGAGAGCATTTGTATTGGAACATTGCATTTCTGTATTTTTAGCATTTATTTTGTAATTATGTCATTAATATGATAAGAACATACCCAAGCACTTCAGATACTGTTATATTTGTGGTCCTACATTGATTCATTGAATATACATTAATACCTTAATCAGTGCAGTCATGATGCACAGAATTCTCTTTTTTTATGATGACTGATGTACGAATGATGTGAGGTGATAGTTGAATTTTTTTAATAGTTTTAAGGAATATTGTGTGGACCCAACAAAAAATCAGATCTGATAGAACAAAAGCCTTAAAATAGTTGGTAAACAGAGCTTTCTTTATTTGATGTCCAAATCACAATTTTTTAATCTTTTATTGATAACATTGTATTGCCAAAATTTAACTATACGTTATATTTTATGTACATGGGCTTTAGTAGCCCAACTGACATAAAGGGAGTTTTTTGTATAATCTGATGACTGTGCCATACTATTTGTTAGTGATATGAACAATAGGCTGAAAAGAGACTATGCACTCTAATCTCTGTACATGTATATGCACTTCTTTGGAATAATATTTTTTTTATAACATTTCTTTTGCCAAATATTGGCTACTTGCAGATGATTAAGAGATGTTAACCTTTTAAAATATAGTACATGTATAAAAGACTTGGAATCATACACACATTGAATTCATGTTAAATGTTTTAATGTTGTTTGAATTATTCCTCTGTCTATAATAAATAATGGCAAGGCTTTTCTCTGTACCACGTGTTTGTGTACACTTTAGAAGAAATGAATGGGTTGATATTTCTGATGTATGTATCCAATGTACAACTTCCACTTTTCTTTTTCAATTCTAGCAACTAAACAATTGAAATGTAGCTCATAGATTTGTTGCAGTACTCTTTATTGGATGTGAAACTATTCAAATGTTTATCTACAATGTAAAAGTTTCAGCTTCCTCTTACTTATAGCAACACATTTCTCACAAACATTGTTAATCAAGCAGTAGTGAAAATAAAAAAAGCTTCAATTCATATTTTTTGGCTTGATGGAGTTTTAACTTGCAGGGTTGAAAGAATGCAGAGATACATACTATTGTCAGCAATTTGTATCGATTAAGTAATGAAGATACTTAAAATGTTATATGTTGTCTTCAAACCGTTATCACAACGTCAATCATGGTTTGAAGTATGATATATATTAATGGGCTTCTAATGGGATGTGTCTGCAATTATATTGATATCATGCTTTCTATTTTCTTTTAACTCCCTTGTCCCAATGATGTATTTCTGCTCAAGTAATACACACAAATCCCCATAGAAAAACAGTTTGTATGGTATATGAAGGCTTAATCAGTTATACATCGAGTTGGCATGTGTTTTTAATACCATTGTTTTCCTGGTCACTCTTCCAAGAATATGATGTGTGTGTTTTTTTTTCTAAAGGTATATCCCATATAACAACAGCTAACTTGGCACACAAAGGGTTCCATTGGACATTGGCTGGAAATATAGGAAAAGTTAGGTTGTATGTACCGCCAGCTGTAGGATTGAAGATAGTTCTTTTCTGGGCGCAATCATTCTGTGGTTTTCCTGCTATTCAAGTGCTGTCTGTCTCTATTGTATGAAAGTAACTATATTTCATACAGAACTCTGAAGTATTGCATAACATGACTCTGAAGTACTGTATTGCAGCTATTGCTGTCATGAAATATTGTTGGAATAATGTACTGATCTTATTTTCACTCTTTGAAGTAATATAATTGCTGTGATTTCTTTATTTGTAACATTATGTACCTTGGCTTTCAAGAGAATGTACATTTTACAGCTGTGTATGATGATTATTTTTATATATGCAAGGAAAGTTTGTACTGCACTGTATATTGTAACGATTCATCTATTTTTTTGTGAGGATAATACTATGATGCGACCTTTGCCAGAACTTGTAAAGTACTGCGAAAGGACATTTTGCACTTTCAATACTGATGCCATGTAATGTACTATTTTGGAATTTGTAATTTTTGCTTTATAATATTATTATTATATATCTCCCTGTATATTGCTGTTTTATACATTCTTAAATAAAGGGAATTATAACTATTGTACATAACTATATATTGGTGAGATTTGTGACTTTATTCTGACTTCAAATGTAGATGAACTATTGGATGTAGACAACATTAATATTTCAAGACTGTATTTGTACATATTCTCTGGTTATTATAATTATAATATACAAAAACTACAACAAATTAACACAGTAGTCATATACAACATACAACATGATTTCTTCTAACTTTCTATGTGAAATGGTTCAATGCAATTTATAGGCCCCTTGACATGTAATGTATACCTTTGAAAAACAAAGTTAGCAACACGTGTGTTTCGGGGGAAATTATAGCTTAACCTTTGTCGAATATAATGCACATAATTAAGAGTCTTGTACATTAGTTTGTTCCAAAGACATGGGAGATGCAGAGAAACCATTTTCCTTTAAAAACAAGAAAATCATCGTTTGGGAGAGTTTAAACGAGATCAAAAACCAATATTTCAGTTCGTCCTCCATATCTGATACATTTTGCACACTCCGCCAGATTCTGCAAAATTGAGCTCTTCGGAGACCTTATACATGTAATACAAAATCTAAATGTCTAGAAAGACGTGTACAGTGCCTTATGCAGAGTGAGTAAAAACAAAGTCCCATCGTTTTAAGGTTGTGATGTTTGAAGTATGAACATTTAATCATGGGTTCATGACTATATCCCGATAGAGCAATCCTTCCAGCATATTTTGGTACCAATTTCATGTGGATCTGTGCATGCATGACTGAACAACGGACAATCTGCGGATAAATGCAAAATACCAATTGCGCCAATTTGCTGGGTAAAGAACAAACCACATTTTTGACAGACGTTACAACTTATTTACACATTGGAAGACACACACACACAAAATGAGGACGAACCATGATTCCAGTACTTTTGCTGCTCAAACAGGGCCCAACATTCATAACATTTGTAGGCAAGTACAACAAAATCACACCTCCATTGTAAATTGTCATTGTTAACCAACAAAATACATTTTCATCGTTCTTGTACCTCTGTTTTGAGGGAGCATGTCGGATTCAGGTGATGATGATGATGATGATGATGATGATAATGATGACGGTGAGAAATATTGTCAGGTAATTGCAAACTTAAACATCCAATATCCACAGTAGTCATATTTGCAGAATCTGGAGGAGTTTGCCAAATATATCAGAACTATGAAAATCATCATAATATGAGAGAGATGGAACAATATATAAATTTCAAAAAATTTTGTTACCTAGTCCTCCGAACGTGATACATGTACATTTAACAAACTCCTCCAGATTCTGCGAAATTGACTACTTCGGACACCTGAAAATACAAAATCCTTCAAATCACATACAAAGCCGTGTACAGTGCTTTTATATCATGTTAAGCATTAAAAAAAATCATCATTAGGGAGAGTTTAAACGATATCGAAAACCAACATTTCATTATGTCCTCCAGGTCCTCCGAGTTTGCCAAATGTATCAGAATTATGAGAATCATCATTTTAGAAGAGATTAAACGATATAAAAAAAAAATACAATTGATAAACTCTTTGACAGATTCTGCAAAATTGACTCCTGCGCAGACTTGGAAATACAAATTCCTTCTAATCGTCTGAAAAGCCTTTTCGGTGCTTATATAGCTTGTTGAGAATGAAAATCATCCTTTCTGGGATGGCTTAAACATGGTTTGTTGAGCGAGAAAATCACTCTTTTTGGAATAGTTTAAAGATGGTTTGCTATGCAAGAAAATCAGTATGTTTGGATGCTCTCATGCATTTCATTATTCCCCTCTCCGCCCCCGCTTCAACCCCGTCTTGCTCTTCATTATTATCTATTTCTACCCAATCTTATAATCGCACTGACGAGAAGGAAACAAAGACAGCCAGATACACTCACGCATTTTTAAATAGTTACATGTAATAATATTTCATTATTACCTGATTAGTCATCACGCTTACAGCAAGTCACCGTCATTAAAAACACAACATCATCATCACCATTAACAATACTATCATAATCATGATATCACATACGTCATCTGTATAAGCGATCATGTGAAAGTTCCGCAAAATGAATAAAAAATTTAGACATCATCCAATCGATCACAATATAAAGTATATTTTGGTAATAATTTGCAAACCAGAGCCCGCTGGTAACCCCAGTGGTCAGATAACTCGTCAGTTAATTCATTAAGGTTAAAATCTAGCTTTCATGATTATTACGAAGAAATATTTCTGTATCATTGAGTTTATCAGCTAAACCTAAGTTGTAATATAACTTTAAGTGATACATAGTAACATAAAATAATGAATCGTATGAAAGATAGAATGACGACCGAGAGAGAAAGACAAGCATATAGATACAGATAGATAGAGAGACATACATACATACACACACACACACACACACACACACACACACACACATGCATACGTACGTATGTGCGTACGTACATACATACATACATACAGACGGACAGATCATGAGAGAGGAGAGAGAAAATATGAATATGAATGTTGATATAAAAGGTATCACTTAAAATTTCGAGGAAAATACACATTTAAACAAATGAAGGTTAAGGAAAATAACAATACTCTGAAAATGTATAACAGGTGTCGCTTCGGCAGTCTTTTGCATGACTTGAGTGAAGAGATTATTTCTTTAAAGGGTTACGCAATTAGAAAAAAAAGTTCCCACTAATCTATGTAAAAATATCTACTAAAAACGAATTTCACATTCTTTTGCTGCAATAAAGTCTCATTTTGACGAAAATTTGAAAAAAAAAAACCCGCACGCCTCCAGTGACGTATGAGAAGTCAAAATGCCATAAATGCCAACGGCGTAAATAAAATATTTTATTCACGCCATTCAAACAATACGTTACCAATGGGAACCCCAAAGCTTGTCCGAGGTTTGTCTGAGTAGCAACAACTAATAGATTCAAAGTGCATTCCATCCATTGAATCTGAATGACAAGATACAGGTGAATGCAATAACGGTTTACTACGCAGTTAGGGGGAAAGTTGTGATTACGAAAATGGTCTATTGTTGACTTCCGTACTATGGAATTTTTACTTCTCATACGTCACTGGAGGCGTGCGTTTTTTCAAATTTTCGTCAAAATGAGACTTTATTGCAGTAAACGAATGTGGAATTCGTTTTAGTGGATAATTTTACATAGATTAGTGGGAACTTATTTTTCTTATTTAGTAACCCTTTAATTAAAGTACGGTGTAGTAGGCCCATTATAATTATTGCTGACTTCGAGGGGTATTTTCGATCAACGATGGCTCCCCATACTCTACCGTATTGCATTGCTGTTTTCATACTGTCATTTTCCAGTCCCGTTGGTCGTCTTAGTACATCTAGATATAATATGTCGGGGCAGGTCTACCCGGTGTCCCTTTTTCATACTTTAGTATCCACTGCGCCAAATTATTTAGATAAAAGTTCGTCAGTTCTAAATATTGTGGCCAACATAGAGATTCATCACTTCTAGTATTACTGTTGCCAACACAGCAAACCTTTCTGTTCTCCTCTATACGTTAAGATTTGTTTGGAGAAGGCCAACTCAGCATTTATTATTTCCAAAAGACATATTATGAGGATTATATTCTTAGCAATATAACGTAGCTAGTAGCCATTTACTCGTTTGTTTAATAGTCCAAGCAAGCTGAACACTCTTTTAGAAAAGACCGATTGTGCTAGCAGAGAGAAACGACTTCTAGGTTGTTAGTTACTGCATTTTGCCCCCTATGCTCATGATGCTACTGCCTTGCGATGCTGAACCTATGTTGTTTGTAAAACAAACTCATTATATATGGGATTTGTGTGATTTATTAGTGGAATAATCCACAAATGACATCGTGAGGGTTAATATTCATTGCTGTGCTCTCTCTACCCATCACCGTGGAATTATTTGTCTGGCTGCATTTCTTTGTATCATGGTTATTGATGGTTGTATATGACATAAACTGTTTTGTCAACATTCATTTTCTGCACTATACTTTTACGACTAATGTCTCAATTCTTTGTAGCAGTCCTGGCCCCAATAATCATATAGTAATAATTCACAGTAATGAAGACATAACATTCACAATGTTCCAATCTTATCTGAGAGATCACAGCGGGGGCTTGGCCCTGGGGGGCATTTCATCAAAGGACTTGTCGGATATTTTATCCGACAAGTTTGCTCTCGGCCAATAAGATGCAAGCATTTCAGTAGCTTATAACAGTTTGTCGGATAAAACGTCCGACAAGTCCTTTGATGAAATGCCACCCTGATGAACCCACGAAAGTGCGCAATAGGGCCTTGTCAGTGCGCGTGCACGTGTATACCCATGTCAATTATTGGGACCCAATCCCGGATTAGGGTTCTTTTACGTATGGCGCCATCTCTAGTTGTATACCTTATTTACGCAGAGTAGTAAGCTCCGTCTCCCTGTGTGTATTTTTGTTCACCATTTAGAGCTTTATACAGCTGTATGATTGATACCCACCAATTCCATATATAATAGCTTTATTTGGCATGCTAAGTGTTGATATGCCTATTTACATGATGTAGACTACGACCGCTAAAGGTTTAGTCTACGCAGATGATGATGATATCAACGAAAGAGCGATCTATGTTTTAAGATCCAGAAAGAGTCTTAAGAACGGGTTAATGTAAATGAAAATCTATGGTAAAACTATTGTATGAAACATACAGGCCATATATGAATATCAAACGAACTGTGCATGTTTACCTCCCTACATCATGAAAAACTGTAGGCCTATTTAATCTACAACTGCATGAGTACTATTCTACCACCCAACCTGCGCAATATTTTTATCTAACAATGACTACATAATTTTTATCCCACAAGAACAGCACATAATCTAAATATACAGAAACACAATCAATAAAATCTATCAGAGTATACTCCACCGGTCCCAAACACTGGAACTGTCTCTACCCTAATATTATAGAGTCACACATAAGTAAGAAATTTTAAAAGAAAAATGAAAATAAAAACAGTTGTCACTCTGAAAACCCAATGATGCTGTACCAAGTTCACGGGTTCAATTTCAAGATTCAAATGCAATTTGATTTTAATTTAGGCTCGGGAAATATTGAGGAGGTGATAGGCAGGAAAATAAATGAATGCTGTGAGATTGCACTAAACAGGGAAAGATGGAAAACCATGACTTTCAACCATTTTAAAGGGAAGGAACAGCGGTATAGGCAAGGTATCTCTTTATGGGGACCATGGTAGTATATATGACACAAACTGTTTTGTCAACATTAATTTTCAGCACTATACGACTAATCATCATATAAATGGCACGAACGTTTTGTGCTGCCTATTTACATATATTTTTTGAAAAATTACTTGTTTGGTATCATTACTAAAGCAATAATCATATTATGGCACGAACGTGACCTAAATAACTTATAAATGATGAGTAACTGGATAAATTCTTGTTAAAAGATCATAACAATTTCTTAATTCCAATGTTTCACCATGGACCCTACTTAGCGTCCATGGTTTCACTGATGTGTTACCATGGTAACTGCCCTGTAGGCCACGTCCACCGGCACATAAATGCAACTACAGACAGGTAGGTTCTCATAGCTGACGGTCGTGGCTAAGATAAAATCACAAATTATAGATTGTGGCTAAGGGGGCGGGGGATGGGGGAGTTGCCCTTTAGACAAGCGGCTTATATAGCCTATAATATATTTTCTAGGGCGACCATTTGTTGTTTGATTATCTGCATTGAGTTGATTCTAGTTCTTCATTATGTTTTAACAATAATTTTGAAAGAAATCTTCACAACTTAAAGGTACCTCAAAGTTTATCATGGTCAACAAGACTTTTAAAATGGACCGTCCATTCTTATCGGCTGAATCGATCGTAAAAATTTGTTCTCAGCGGGTGGATCGATATAGCTCCAATCATTTTTTTTTTTTTTTTTTTTTTTTTTTTTTTTTTTTTTGTATTAAGAAGTTTTTATTTGTCAACAACTTCAATTCATACATGTGATATACAAAATAAAATACATACGGCAATACAATATATCCTTACAAATTAATATATGAATACATTGTAAACTCATATAGTTAACACTTTACATTTTCTCTTTTTTCCTTTAGTGTTACAATAACACCTAATAACTCAACGTACTCAATTTTTTTGTAGTGTCAAAATATTCATAACATGACAAATTTTCCAAATACACAAAGCCAATCATTAATACAACCTAGTCGAATTGAAGCCATTAACAAGGATTTTCCATAACCCCCCCCCCCCTCCCCACCTTGGCCTCATTGCTCAAATATTTCATATCCTCTAACAACAACAACAGCATCTGGCCCTGAACCCTACACCTCCCCATAACCCCTCCCCCTCCCATGCCCTTCGTCGTCACAACCTTCCCGTTCTACTCGTGTGGGGGCGGAAAGAACGTTTTCTTTCCTTCTCTGAATGGTAAGAATGAAACAAAAATATATATATATATACATATATATATTAATGAAAAATACTCTCATACCTCAAATAGTTTATTCATTATCGTTATTATACACACATGTTATTTATTTCATTTATTCATTTTCACTTCATTTTTTTTTATTATCATTATTTTATTATTATTATTATTATTACTTTTTTTTTTTTGCACATCTAGCTCTCCCTAAACTCCTCCCAACATTCCCATTTTCTTAAGTGAAGGGGGTATTTATTTCTATTTAATGCCAATTTTCTTTCTTCAAATTCATCTTCTTTGAATTTACGTTTAATCTTATTCAAAACTATTTCTGATTTTTTTTCTCTACCACTGAAAACTAAATACTTCACAAGGATTATTATGTGATTAACCAATTTTTCTTTTCCTTGATCTGCTAATTTTATCCCCCAAAATATGTCTTCCCAAGTCAGATTGGTGAAAGAAACAAAGTCAAAAATATTCTCGCAGTCTCTCCATATTAATTTTGCTTTTCCGCATTGAAAAAATAAATGACGATAAGTCTCTTCTTCTCTTTTACAGTAGCTACACAGATTAGAATCAACTTTCCCAAATAAATACAAATGCTGATTTGTATAAATGATTCCGTGTATTAATTTAAATTGGAACTCTCTAAGTCGGCTGTTTAATGTACATTGCCTGGGTCTTTTAAAAATATTTTCTATGTCTTTATCTGAAAGACGGTAGTTACACTTTAGTCTTGTGAATACTCCAGGTGTTATTGCTTTCTGGTTAAGAAATGTTGTGTAAATTTTTTTTGATGCAATGTTATTTATTGCTACAACGTTTTTCCCTAATAAAAAAACTATGTCAGGATCATCAGGAATTGTGTCTCTATCTGTTCTCATATTTCTCTTCCAGCTGACCGGAAGTGTATCATAGATCTTTTGGCATCATTTGGCAGCTGAATCGATCAATACGGCTCGGTACAGAAATTTACGTAAACTTCACTCAAAATGATTCTAAAATGCTAAATAACTTCCACAAGCATCCCTTAAACAGTGACTGAGAGGTCTGGGCTTCAGTGTCTCCTGGTGTTTTCTGCTGCACTTGAATGTGTTTTGGCTGCTCTTGACGGCCTAAGCTGCCTCTTGCAGTTGCCAGTGTTTCTCTTGGCTGCTCTTCGACTTCGCTGCTCTTGGCGGCTTGGCGCCCGCTAGCGCTGTTGGCTGCTTGGTCGCAGGACCGGTACCGGTTGTGGGGAGTCTTTAGTGGACTGGATTCATCTACAGACGGTATCGCTGCCTTCTCGGATGGGTAAGAACCTAATGTTAAATGGTGCAATTAAGTTAGAGCCTTAGAGCTACGTGAATCTGCCAAGACTATTTTACATTCAAGTTTTGAGGAAGGATGTTGAGACTGAATGAATGAGAGGATGAAGGAGTTTGCTGAGTTGTTGACATGACAGGTGACAGTGCAGTGACAAGCTACTGCCAGTACTGGTATGGTGAGTGGTCCACAAACCGGCCCCTACCTTGCCTACCCTTGAAACTGGCCCCCGCGTATTTCTGCTCTAGTACGCGTTATCGAAGATCGATGCGCGATTTTTGTGTATTTACGCATTAGTAAACAAAATCCAGGATTTTCGGAAGCAAAATTAGACAAAATGTGCACATATTTGACAATTGCACATTTTCGTTCGAAACATCTCTGTTTTTCAACTTGAGCTCGTACTTCTGTGATATTTTCGTTGATTGCCGAAACTTTCCCGTCAATTTTTCACTGCGCTGGAATGAGCATGATCGAGACGCAATGCTGGTTTAAATGTAGGCATTGTACTCGTCGGATTGACGGAGATATCGCACATTATCGGTAGGGGCCGGTGTCAAGGTTCAGTGATGTGATGTGCGACGATATATCGAGCGATATTCGAAGCGCCATTTTCTCTGAAATGTTAACGTTAATTCTCAATCCAAAAAAAGGTTTTTGAAAGAGCATTATTTTGCTGATTTGTGTGTGAAATTTTATAATTTTATTTGGTTATCTTGGAATGAAAATATTCATAAGAAAACAAGGGGGCCGGTTTGAGGCACCGGCATCATACTATACTAGCGGCAACATTACGAATACGAGGAACCCCACACCTTGGAGTATGGGGTGAGGTTCCTCATAGCCATACTAGGGCTATGCCGTGACAAAGTTCGATGTACATGTATTTCCATTTAGGTGCATGATAGTGCATAAATCGGCCCTTCAACTTGTCTTGAAACAAGCCCCAATGTATTTCTGCTCAATGCGCGTTATCGAAGGATGCACAATTGCGTACATGTATTTACACATTAGTGAACAAAATGCAAGACTTTTTGGAAGAAAAAGTAGGCAAAGGTGGACATTTATGTAGTTTTGTCATTATTATACTGTGGACTAGAGTCATCTACAGATCTATTACACATTTGCACATTTTCGTTCAAAATATCTGTTTTTCAACATGCGTTTGTACATCCGTGATTGTCCCGTTGATAGCATAAGGCTTTCCGTCATGTTTTCATTTCACTCGAAAAATCATGATTGAGAAGCAATACTGGTGAAATGTCGGCACTGTCACTGTACTTGCAGGATTGAAGAAAATATTGCAAATTTTTGGACACTCATATCTTTGACCTTTGGGCCATTACTATTCAACTCCCTATGGTTAAAACCCACTCGAGTCTAGCCATCACAATTTTTTGTTTGCATTTTGATGCTATGCAATACACAATTAATTTTTAGCATTTTAATGAATATTTCAGATGTGAAAGCTTAAACAATGATTATTTATAAAAAAAAAAAATGCTCTTAAAAGGTGCTGGCCATTCAGTACATGTAAGTCAGGTCCACACTTAAGTACATATGTTCTTGTTCAATCTGTTATAATAAGGATTTCAATTCTTCAACTATTCATGGATTTTTCTCTTGTTTTTTTCTTTCCTCTTCTCAGGAACATATCAGCTTTGAAAGGAAGCACTGATCAGCACTTGCACAGCAGTCATTGGCTGATCACAGTAGCAACTCGCAATCTCACATCATATACCAGCCAACTGATATCTCTGTATCTCATTTTTATCAATGTTAAAACTTGCCCACAGGTGTACATGTTAGTGCACAGTGCTGTTCAACTTACAATATTTAACATTGGTCCATCACGCAGACTTGCCAGATATGAGTAATTAATCTGGAGTGTAAACCTGCCAATGATGTTACCATTCATCAGCTTCCTGTCCCAACAGACTCTGGCACAAAGTCAAGCTAATGCGACATATTAAGAAGAAAAGGACAGAAAACTCAACAAAACCTAAGACAGAAAGCGGGGCTTCCTTCGAGTACATTTATCCGAAGACAGGAGTTGAATTTAGAGTGAGATGAATACGTCCGCAACAAGCATGTGGCCGATGAGCTCACTGGACTGGCTCTGTGCTGGAGTGGACCCAAAATACGCAGGGAACGGAGGGCCAGAATGTGTGAACTACCTGGGGTTGAAACAGCGACTGATTGAGACGGCCATCTTTGTTGCCCTGGGGTCCTTGGAGTGCTGGTTCTCATGGCAACACATGGATCTATCCAGCTACAAGGTCCAAGAGAAGGATAGGACTGAGCGTTTCGGGAAGCGTTTCCTTCTCGTGATTCTGTGCATGACGTTTGGAGTGGAGATTGGATTTAAATTCGCCACCAAGACGGCCATTTATCTATTGAACCCATGCCATCTGCTGACGGTGGTTCAGGTAAGTCCAGATTTTTTAGATCATTGGCTGTATATATCTAGTAAGCCTTGCGTTATCTAAATACACATTATGTATTATGTGCATTAATGTAGGGCTTTTGTCAGTGTTGAATAGTGCAAACATATTTGGCTCCCCAAAATCATACAAATCTTGAATTTGGAATTACACAGGGGATAAATTTCTTACACAGCTACATTGTAATGCCATTATGTTTTGGGTGTTAAACAATATGCCCTTTACATATGGATATGGACATGAATGTAGATTTTAAAGAATTGTTTTTAGAAAGTAAATTGATTTGGGACAGAGGATAAGGTCATTCTCAAAAAGACATTTTAAGAAATTTAGCACCATTTTATAAACTTGAAGACATGTATCCCCTGTGTAATGTAGGATATTAAGTCATTGCGTGATATTTGTGCTCATTCTTAGTATTTATTTAGGATGCTTACTTTTATAGATTGCCATACTGCAGTGACACTTAGCCCTTGTTTAAATGTAGACAAAAAGTATAAATGTAAATTTATATGACAGTGAAAGGTACAACATAGAGTGTGTTTTGTGAATTGGATTGTTCTCAATTATATTTCCTTCTTTGCTTGATATTTCAGATCTACCTGTTAGCCGCACCGCCGAGTAGACTAGTCACCGTTATATTCCGGCTGCAGATGGCGTCCCTGAGCTGTCCTCTTCTAGCCATCCTCTTGCCTGTAGTCAACACACGCCAGGTAAGCTAAGCAGCCAAAGCTGTCTTCACCGTGCTCTCATGATACCCACCCCTATGACTGTCTCTGCCGGTGGAACATTCATCCATACTGCTGGTAGAACATTAATCCATATTGCGGTCCAAGTCTGGAACAGTCTGCCAGACCAAGTTAGTCTGTGACATCAATGACAATGACATCCCATCTTTCAAGAACAAGGTGCACAGGCATCTTATCTCGTCTCATTTTGTATGATGCTCTTGCACCCTTTACTCTACTTGTGCTTTTACGCTACTGTGAACCATTGAATTTGCTATATGGATTTTTTTTTATATTCATGTAACATTTATAGTCTAACTTGTTGCCAAAAATGCTCTTAAATTGCTATATAGACATAGTAGGGTTCATGAATGTAGCTCCAGATTTCTAATTTCCATTATGATAATATTTCTTTATATTTCAAATACTGTGCCTGTATTCTCTACATTGATGAATGCAATGCGCATCAATTTTAAAATGTAAAATGTTAATATGTTGTCATTGTAGCAACATAACATTATAACAACATAAGAAAAGAGAGTGCAGAATATAGTAGCAAAAAATATATTTTCTCTTTATGTTGATTATTGTTCAACTTCAGGTAATTTCCTTCTGCAATATTGAATCTCCATCTTAGGCTACATGAACAGTACAGATCTTGTCAATGTATATACTGCATTTCCTTTGACCAAAGAACATAGTTCAAGCCAAGCTCCAGAGAGAGGAAATGCATTATAAGGAAGTCTTGCGCAGACATTCACGGTTAATTAACAACCCAGAACGAGCAAATACTGTGTGAATGTGTGGATAGTGTACAGCAGTCATGTAGTTGAATGTACAGTGTATGTTGCAGGTACATGTAGGATTTTATCCATTGGGCTGGATGTGTTGTGCAGTACATGTTCTGTATACCACAGGGCCAAAATAATATTGTGGGCTACTTCTCAAACATGATGTCATGAATGGACATCTTGAAACAACAGTGCATTATAAACTGTGTGTTCCCTGAGGATTTCGAGGGGGGTTTTCTCTTCAGAGGGGCACTTATGTAAATTATGGGGGCTCTTTTGGGCTTTGCAGGGGCTAAAATACCACGAGCAGGAGGATTGAGCCCTGTGTACAGTATTAGTTTGCCCTGGTTTATATACTGTGCAAATGTAGTGACTAACTAGTGTGGTTAGTGATACACAACATGCTGTAGACTGTAGCTGTATGATGCCCTTGAGAGATAACCAGTAACAATAGATAAGTGTGTTGTCCATGATCCCCACCACAAAGGATGGGTCAGGTGATGCTACAGGAAATGACTGTTATCGTCTTACAATGAGCTCTGCATCCTTCATTCAGTATGCTTACATTGTACTAGGTAGAAAAAAAAAGCTGTTCACACTTTTGAAAAATGATTAAAAATGAGTTTCAACTGTATCAAGCTGAAATTGACATATCATTTTAAGTAAAGGGATGTCAATTTTTTTTTAGAGATAGGTTTTGTGACATTTTAGTGATTACTTTGCTTGTAATATCCTTGGAGTAGTTAATGAGATGTTCACTTTTGAACAAATTCGGGCCTCAAAATGTGTGTGCATGATTGATTCAGAACACAACAATGACCATTGTGTCTCACACCTGTTAATCCACAAGCAACTGCCATCACAGTATCATTGATAATGCATGATGCTTCCAGCAGAAAAGGATTTGCGGGTTGGCATGTATGATGCACATTGACCATAAATGAGTTCTGAATTGATTATTTGACACAAATTTTTAGATTCAAATTAGTCCCAAAATGAAAATTCATTAAATATTCCAAGGGTTATTACAAGAAAAGAAATCGATGAAATGTCACAAAACCTGTCTCCAAAAATATTGACATCCCTTGACTTTGTGATTTGTCAATTTCAGCTTGATGTTTGTTGAAACTGATTTTTAATTATTTTTCAAAAGTGTCAACAGGTTTTTTGTAGTACCTAGTAGTTTCAAAAGTCATTATTTTTCTTTGATGTATGATATCTGATTTTTCCCTCCCAGCTACCATTTGAGGCTGAAGTTTACTGGATCCAGCACTTTCTCATATACCTCATCATCCCTCCGTATCTGGTCAGTCTGGGAGGTGAGTAGTCTATGCACAGACTCAGTTGGGTCTCAAAGTATGCAATGTGTCTGTGTCTGTAAGAAAGACTACATGTAGCACAGCTCCTTCAAAAGCAATCTGACTGTGTAATATACATATATTCTTCAAGCTAGACTAGATGCTAGGCTGTGAAATATGTCTCTTTCTGAGGCATGTACTGTAGCAACCACAGCTAAGTAGTGATACATACAATGTAGACTTATTCCTTCCTCACTGATAGAGAAAGGAGAAAGGATATGTTCATAATAATGCATCAATGTTTAAATGGATTTAACTGCTAGTAATACAGTTGTAGAACCCATTTTAAACCATTGTAAACCATAACAGAATCTGTTGTGACGTCATTCCCTTTCTGTGATTTTATGACCATGTGAAGAAATCGTCTAAGAATGATATACATTGAAATCAAACGATACTTTAATACCTGGTAAGTAGCAGAACAACAAGCTAGTGTGTGGGTTAATATCAGATTCAAAAGCAATTTTTGGGCATGCACCATGTAGTAGGGATAGTGTGCTCCATCCTGCATCCAAACATACAGTAGTTATAATTGCAGTGCATGAATATGACAGAAATAATTCCCACTCCACAGCCTGGAACAAAGGCTGATGAATAATTAAAGGGAAAGTTCACCCTGAAGTTAGATTGATTATTTATATTGATAGCAAAAACATGAAAGAAACATATATTGTTTTAAACTATTAACTTTCTCAAAAGAATACATGTCACCTCTGCATTTGATATATGATTAGACACATGTTTTTGCACACATACCTCTATGAAAAAGATTTATTCTTGAATAAAAGCCTTCAAAAGGTAATTGTTAACAATCTTCTTGCCAATGGTCTTAAATTCATGTATTGCCCATATTAGAAGCTTGCTGAAATTCATTTGCCCTCAAATGATCTACATTTTGAGTAATGAGTGATTCAATCACAAATCCTCAAAATGTTTGGCCCGAACATTTTGAGGATTTAATCATTAATCATTAATTACTCCAAATATGGATCATTTGAGGGCAAGTAACTTTCAGCAAGCTTCTAAAATGGACAATACACGTACATGAATTTAAGAGCATTGGCAAGAAGATTGCTAACAATTACCTTTTGAAGGCTTTTTTGCCTTCCCAGTACAGTATATGCCCTTTAAAAATGTCTTATAAATCCTTTTTTCGTCAAACCTTCATTTATATGTTTCTTTAATGTTTTTGCTATTATTTTGCCAAATTGATTTCAGGGTGAACTTTCCCTTTAAGCCTGGGAAGCATACACTTGTAATGCATGTTTATAGGGCCCGATAACAGCTTGATATTTGAGACTTTGTATTCTTGTGTTCAGGGCATGTGAAAGGCCAACAGCCGTTTCGTATGACGTGTGAATTATGAGCCATATGGTATTTCATTGCATGAATACAGGCATTGTGTTTCGATGAGGAAGGCATTAAGACTTTAAATTGCAGGAAATCATTGTTCTCATTGAACTGAAATATGTGTATAAATTCCATGAACTTTTGAAATTTGCACATTGCATGGTATAAACTGTTCCATAGTACTTGTTTATGGAGCTTATAATATATGTACATGTACATTGTCAGATTGTCAAATCTACGACCGAATGAGCACTATAGACTTTTTATTTTTTCTCACATGATTTATGTCGATGATATTTTATGGAATAATATATACATGATGAAATAGTTGATGTGCATGCAAAGTGAATAACAGGCAAACAAAAAGGATGTCAAACAAATAAGTGTAGATCTACCGGTACGTACCACAAAATTGATTTACATACGGTAGCATGTCAGTCTATGAAAGATAAACATAGGACCAGATGTGCGGTGGCCATAGAAACGATCTGGTCCACAAACTCTATGTACATGTAAATGATCAATTCATCATGTTTAATTGTACATACATTTACAGTGTACGTGCGGCTCCCCTCCTCTTTTATTAAAAATACATGTACAAAAGAATGATGATTTGATGAATAGATTGTAGATGGATTGATTGTAGAGCAATATGATAGGATTCAACCTTCATTTGATTTATTGAACACAATTCAGCTGCCTGTGTTTGCAAAATAAGTTCCTATTTATTCAAATGCAATTCTGTTCCACCTCTAAAAAAAGGGGAAAACCAAGCAGCACACATCCTTGTTTCTTGTTATTTACCTGGTTCTCTTTATCTTGGATTTGTTTGTATTTGATGTAGTTAAGTTACCCACACAATCAGGTAAATTATCCTGAAGTATGTTAACGACAGGGTGTCCCTTTTTCAGGTCAAGCAAATAAAAATTTTTGTAAAAAAATTATGGAATATGGAACAAGATACTGTATTAGAACTTCCCTCTCAAAAATAGAACTGGAAACTGACTTTAAGCAAAATTATAGCAATCAGAAGATTTTGAGGTGGTTTTGGGCTGGTCGTCCGGACTCTGCAGCCTGTAGACTGGTATTTTCTTTTTATTGTCACATGAGTTGAAGTGAATGTGATTGGGATGAACTGGTAAAGCATATAAATGTTATGCTAAATATGTTACTATATATGAACGTATTTAAATGTTCTTTTCCTTATTCAGGAGTATACAAGACAGTGAGGTTCTGGGACTTCTCCTGGAGCATGTTGCTGACTGGGCTAACCAACAATTATCACTTTATTGTCCTGCAGAGCTTAGGGATGGTAAGAAACCGGAACAAGTTTCTTCAGTGATAGTGATAATAATGATAGTCCATTCTTATATACAGTAGCACAATTTTACAGATAAGTCTCACTGCGTCTAAAAGATAAAAAGAGAAAGAATTCGAACGATTGTAAGCAAAGGTTAAAATGATTGAAACTTACAATTCACTAACAAACAAAAATTACTTTGGATTGGCGCGAAATTGATCCTCAGTATTAGATTGTTGAATAAAATCAGGAAGTTTACTCCACTGCATAGGTGCAGTATTATCAGTTTGAAAATAAATTTTTGGCAGACATGTATTTATTCACCCCGTAGTACATAAAACATGCTCAATCCTGTGAATGAGGAACTAGTCAGAAGAAAAACAAAACTATGAATACTAGAGGGTTTCTAACCTACAGACACGGTATGGAGTAAGAGCAGGTTTCAATACCTCTGGTTTCAAGATTTTTTTTACTAACTTGTTTTTTATTGACAGGATGCAGCATGCTACCCTTACATGTACTCTATTTTCAAACAAATTTGTAGTTTTAGCATTTTTGTATGGAATAGGACTGTGAAATGGGAGATTATGCATTTTGAAAGGTGGCTTTCTAAAAAAGCCGATACTATTGCCTTTATTGCGTTAGCAGAAAGCTAATCAATCTTGACCGAAGGTAGCTTTCCAGGGCTCTGTTGCATAAAACTTGCCATTAATGGTAACTCTGTTATCAGTGGTAACTCCCATGGAAATACCACTCAACAACCAATCAAATTCATGGTTTCCATAGAAGTTACTATTGATGGCAGAGTTAGCATCCATGGTAAGTTTTATGCAACAGGGCCCCGATGAGCGTACGAGACAGTGCACAGACATGTACGTTAGTTGGGGACTTGTGATAGTTGCAATGTTTAATATTATTTTAGATGTTTTCCAGTCTTCAGCAGGTATCTACCCATGAGATGGGTCCTTAATAGATGCATACTTCTTAAGATATTCATTAGATGTCCTTGTTTCACTCTCAATAACCCAAATAATTCCTTCTAAATATTCTTCCTTCCTCCAATCTACAGTTGCTTCAGGTCAACCTGAACAACATCGTGTGCCCGGCGCCCAGCGACCCGTTCTTTGGGGCGACGTACCGTGTCTGGGCCTTCTTCCACCAGCACGCCCTGTTCCCGCTGCATGCAAAGGTCTACACCTACATCGTCCAGTGCCTGGTGGAGCGGGAACCCGATGAGGGATGCAACGGAGACGTCGTGGCCAAGAATAAATGAGTCTTCAAACCACACCTGGATGGAGACATGGAGACGTCACACCCCCTATCTGCGCTTTCTTCAGAGAGTCATCAGACCGCAGAGATCTTGTATAGAAAAAAAAGTGCAACAAGGATGTTGCAGTCAAGAAAAATGAATCTCACGGCCACATTCTATGACGTGTAGGCCAGAGGGGATCTTGTGTAGAAAATCAAGTGCAACAAGGATGTCGCAGCCATGAAAAAATGATGCAAAAATGGGTGCGATGGGGACATTTTGGCCGCCCCATCTGCGCTTCCATCGACGAGAGAGTTGTTGTCACACAGGCGGAATTTTGCTTTCAGCGTGCAGTTGGAATGCGACGTCTTAGAACAAATGGATTTCATGGCCACACCAGATTTGTTGGTCACCCCATCTGCGATGGCTTTCATCGGAGGGTCGTCAGTCTTGAGAGGAGATCTGAACTTTAAAGGTGAAATGAGGACAATGCTTTAAGAACAAATCATTGTCACAACCCCACATTTGTTTCAGTGTTAGCCTCCTGTGCATTGCAATGAAAGACAAGAGTCGCTCTAAGATTGCAATGCAGGAGTGCTGTCTTAGATTTACCTCTCAGATGGAGCTTAAAGTAAAGTCTGCACAGATGAATCACAATTGAAAAAAAAATCATCATTTCTCATCCTTTTATTTGAGTTTCCTTGAACATCACCCAAAAACTCCTGCCTTGATTTTTCCTTGCTTGTTCACTTGCATCAAGACTTTTGTTTCTTTTAATAATAAAAGAATATTTATATATGAATATTGGTCACACTGTCACATTCTGAAGGAGTCCTCATAGACATATCAATTTTAACCAAAGGCATCTAAGACTCTGAACTTATAAGTGTAATACATGTAACTTGAAATCTTGTAGAAAAGATAATACATCTATTGCGTCCTTAGTATTCTTCATGTGATGTTGATGACATCCATATAAAATTACTTGATATACACGTATGTATGTGCAGCATTATCAACCCTGTGCAATCTCATAGAAATACCAGCGTGTGAAATGCTTATAACCGGCTCGACTACGCTTGTTTTGAAAGACAATGATTCATTTATAGTTTCACTCTTTCAATTTGATCTCTTATATGTGCCGTGCACATTGGATTTAGGATTTGCAAGTTTATGAGATAGCTGCTACATTTTTGTTTGAAATGTAATTTGCAATTGCTTACCAGTATTTCTGTTGCCAAATGCTAACTCAATTCACTGCCAAGTGTGGTAGATAGCATCATCACTATTAGAAACTATGATAGCAGTTGGAGGATTTTTTTTTATAGAATCCAGTTGTTTTTTGTGAACCAAATACTGTCAAAATATAGCACTAATAAAGTTAAAACTACCAGTATATGATTCTTCTAATAGAAGTGTAAGAAATTGCTTCACTTTATTTGCATTCAACAGTTGTACATAATGTAATCCTCAAACTTTGTAATGTATGTGAATTTAATCATTCCTTTTCCAGAAATCGTGGACCACATTCTAATACATACACACTGTTTGTTGCATTGCTTTGAGTAGGTTCAGTCTTAGACGCAAGTAAGATAGCTACCTCATTTTATGCTCATGAGTGACTGAACAATAAAATTTATAAATGTAACTATAATTTTAAACACCTTTTTTTTTTGTAAGTTCACAAGATTATCTATGACAAACTGAAGTACATTAATTTCTACATGTACAGTACACTGTATTTGTCTCTAAGTGTATGTTGTCCATACAATTGCATCATTATTGTGTTTTTTTCCCTTTGTAAGTAATATACAGGAATACATTTAGTTATATCATCTTCAATTATTTTGTATCTTATAATATAACCTTGCATATCTGAAGGCACTTATACTTGTACAAATTATGATCTTCTCAATCTCTGTAACAGACCTGTATGGTATTTCCCAAAATAGCAATTGTGTTTTGAGTATGCAATATACTTGTACATGAATGGTTCGTCAAATGGTTCATCCTGTTTCTACCAGCTATATTTAGCAACAACACATACGAAATGGTAATATACCAAAGAGATGCAATGTATATAAATAGACAAGGTTTATTGTGGAAAATTAATCATCCGTTGCTTTGCATCGTCTGAAGAGACATCCATTACTAGATTACATGAGAGAAATGGTGTGTTGTCAAGAGTGACCTTGTAGCAGGATTATGTATGCATTCGGTATGTGGGGTTCATTTTGCATAATTACCATGACAATAGATGTGTTTGTTTCGCATGCATGAACATAAACTTAATATTGAACATGCGCTCTACCTGTTCATGTGTGAAGAGCATGATGCAGGTGGAAAATAAAACAGTATTGGTGGGGGTACCTGTAGTTTCATCATTTATGGTAGCAAGGAATTCTTACTGTCTATTATCTATTGTACATGTAGGCTATTGAAGAAGAGTAGGTCAATTATGTGTTATATTAAAACTTCCTTTGATAGGTGACTACCAATAAGCATTGTGTTCAGTGAAAATTTTTTTTTAAAAAAGCAGCAATAGCTCACTTTCTTGCATGAATGGGACGCCAAAATTGTCTAAAGCTGGCACCAGCATAAATTGTTATTGTCTTGAATTATTTGGTATTATCCAAGTATTTTTTTTAATTTCATGAATACAAAATTTTAATGCATTTTTAGAGGTTAATGGAATTGATGAGAAAGTGAAAATGATAAAACAGCATATAGAATGCTGTATGCATCGCCTTTGTCACTGATACAATGGTATCTACCGATACTTATTCTACTAACTTGTTGCTATTGTCATCAGGGTTTTTTTTTTAATTTTGAAGGGGGAAAAGCAGGATTTAGCAATACTGAGAAAAAGACCATAATGATTCTTTGTATTGGGTATGTAGACCGTGTGGATTACATGTCATGTGTGAATGTGTTAACAATCTTTACAATGTTGACACTGAATACTTCCTGGAGGATGTGCATTGTATGCGTTAAAGGCAGGGGAGCCCTTTCACAAGTCAAAAAATTAAGATTGTGCAAATACTACGGAAAATGGAAAGAAAAAATACTCATACTATATACTGAAAAATATTCATGACACCTCACTAGCCTAAGTAAATTCCTAAAAATGCATGTAGCTGAATGCATTTTAGTAGCCAACTAGACTAAGTAAGGTTTCATGAATATGACCCCTGGAAACTGACTTTAAAAGCAGAATTGTTTAGATTGCTAGATTTTGAGTAGGTTTTGGATGGGTCGCCCACGATCTAGCTGTTTCTCATAGCCTAGAGACCAGAGAGCGCTGTCCGCATCACAGTGCATGCATTGATGCGTTGACTGACGCATCACGCACTGACAGGAGCAATACGGTTTATGAATGGAGACTGGTATCGCCATGAAACGGGTAGTTTCAAATGGATATATTTTCACTTTTCGTGACAAGGTTCTCAAAGCTTTGACCGTGAGATTTCATACACGTCATCGTTACGGTATACTCCTGCTGATTCCTGCCGAGTTTCATGAGTTTTGTAAAAGGGCTTCCCTAGGTGATCTTTAATCTAGGTTTATTCAATGGATTGTCAAACGTTGAGCTGAGCTGCATCTCTCCCCGTCCAAATATTGTTACATACTGTAGTGTGCAGTTAGGGTCCTGATTGTACTTCGTATGACACAACAGTATGTTTAAACTACTATTGTTCTTGTTAATCTTATATCGATATTCCTGTGTTTTAAAGAATAAAACACTTTTATAAAGCAAGCTTCAATGTAGGCACTGTACTGATATTGTGAAGATTATATGATTTTGATTGAAAGTACATGTACATACGTGTGTATGGTTAAATGTATAGTCATATGGAAGCTAGCAGGACACCTTTGTATATATTGATTATTATTTAAAAGTTTGTTCACACATTCCTCTCTTTGTGTAGCTATATATTTTTATTTTAGAGAGCTTACACCTATAACTGCCCTAATCTGGGTTATGAATAATATGCTTACTGCATATTTGTTGTTTTTGGCACAGTTGACATTTCAACATTACATGGTTAGATGTTGATTTGACAGTTTAGCAATACAGAAGAGCCTATAGAGTGGACATGAAAATGTTCTGGGGACAAGCAGGCTGATCGTAATTTAAGAGAGTTTATTATGTGTTACATAATCTAGGTGTATTAATGTGTCATACTTATCTGGTATTTACACAAACTATGTTTATTGTTTGTGTTCTTTCTTTTTGTCTTGGTGAGTATGGTATATATCTTGCCTATGTTGACAATTTCACATTGGACAATCAAGTATCTTTTTTCTTAGATATATATCATTTTCAGCATTAATTTTATGATGATTTGCTGGTGTTGGTCATTTTGTTTCTTGCCTAATTAGGGGTTACAAATTGTGATTTCAGATTTCTGTACATTTTATTGAAAGTTGTGAGAAAAGTGGTCTCATGGCAACAACAGCAAGAAATGAAATAAATGAAATATGGTTTAATAAAATGAACACACCTTAAATGTCACTCATTATTAAAACTGTACATATTCCTGTTGAAAGCTGGCAGCAGCTTCATATTAAATTGTTAGCTTGTGATATGCATTACACACACACATATATATGTGTATCAGGTAAATATCTCTTGATATCCCAAAGCCTGAAAAATTGGTAGATCATGGTTCAAATCCGGTTTAAATCAAGTCAAGGGGGGGGGGGGGGTGTTATTTTGGTGGTCTCCATTTGGCATTACAGGGGGTAAAATGGCCCATGCTTAGGACCAATACACTGAATGGCTAACAACCCATCCCATTTGGTTGAGAGTAAGAATGCAATCACAATGTTTGCTGGGAATGGCACAGATAAATAAATAGGATCCCCAACGGAAGCTACTGTAGCTGATCAATTGATAAGAAAGGGCTGATAGATTGATCAGAAGATACAGGTCATCGATAAAGGACAGAATTGTATTGGTCATCTGCCAAGAGACCAGCGCATTGTGCTGACCTTGAATACAAGACCCAACTTCTCTCAAATGAATGAACAAACTGTAGTCATGGACAGTGCATGCCCTCTCCAGGATTGGTTGTGTGAGTGGGATTAACCCTCTCAGTCCCACAGGTGACAAACTGTGTTGTAACTGACATGGGACTTACCTTGAGTGGTAATGAGAGGGATACTCAAAGACTCCTTAGCACAGAAAGGGCTAGTTGCATGAGTTATTGTCAGATATCTGTACATAAATGTAACATTTAGCTTATACAAATTCAATATCATTTTTTTCCAGAATTGTTTGAACATAGTGCTCATACCACATAAAATCAAATACTGGTTATGTTAGTCTGGTTGTCGAGATATTTGACTGAAATTGCTAACAGTGGGCTATTTTTATGGTCTGTGTATCGCATGCGTGTCAAACTTTCATGTGCAGTCAAGCTCAACCCTTCTACAACTCAAAACAGTCTAAACCTCAAAAGTTACTTATTTACACGTTGGAAGAACAGTGCCAAGTAGAACCCAGAGGACATTTTTGTGAAACATTCCTTCCTGTTCCAAGTTGGTAGATTGCATTAAGATACATGCATCATTATGGTCATTCTCATTGGGCTTAAAAAATCGCGAAGTTAGGGGACAGGGACAATAGGACCATTCGGCTTTTGGTACGGTTGGTAGGCAAATTTCACCCTAACTTTGCGATTTTTCTAACATCACAATTTTTTTAGCCCAATTGAGAATGGCACTATTAGGCACATATTACTGGTACATGTAGCTAGGCTAGAAAGTTTTCACGATAATGGCCTAAACTGACTAACGGGCTGGAAGCATTGCAAAAAAAAATCTTGGACTTGAGAATTGTGCCGAAATTCAGAGCTGCTTACCAATATAAGTTTGTGGCATTTAAATGTACAAAGTAAATTGTAAAATGTGACTATAGTATTAAGCACACAATTATATGACCTCTACTTTCATTATCTTGATATGATATAATATATTTTTAAATTCTAATATTGGCATTCATATTAGCGGGTATCTTTGTTTTACATTACTTAGTGCATAATACTTTTTTTTGTTTGTCAAATGTTTTACACCTTAATTTAAAATTATTTTAATGATTAATAACCATTTTAATAATGAATTAAAAAAATCTTTACAAAATATGATCTTTTTTAAAAAAAAAAACAAATACTTGAATAACTAAATATTTGCCATAGATATTGGTTGGTTTCTATGTTTTTCAAGACATTTCTCAAACTGTTTTTGTGTGTAAAAGGTCTTTTCAAAATTTGACATACATAGACAGCTATAGTCATACTATTTCTACAATATAAAAGTTTTGTGTGTAAATGTCTAAAAAAGAGAGTAAACTTTTCTTGTAAGCAGTACCAATATCCATGTCATGTATTGAAGTATTCAAGTATTTAAAAAAAGGTGAGGATATTTTGAAAAGAAAATATGAAGTATTTTTTGTTTTCCGTGTACCATTACAACTTACTACACACTGCTGCATAATGTAGGTAACATTACAGTCAAATTTGTTGACTTCAATACTGATTAAGTCTGGAAAGGTTGAAGCGCAAGATACGGAACATTTCTGTAACCAAGTGCACTGAACCACAGCTGAGAGCCTTTTCCTGAGGAATGTCTGGCATATCAGCAGCCAATTTACTATATACAGTGTATATTCCTATTTTGAATTAACAGGAGAAATGAACATTATTTCTTAATATTTTGATGCAGTGTGGTCTGATTATGGTAAGGTATCTAAGCTGTTCTTGTATATGTCTAAGATAAAAGTTTTAGTATAGTGAATGATAAAACACTATTCCTTGTTACTTATTACTGATGAATACATAGGCAACATATTTGATTGAAGTATTTATTGCTATGTAGTACTTAAATAATAAGTATTAGAATGGTGGACTGGTTTGCAAATGTTACCAAAGATGAGATCAACTACCATCACATTTGTTCAACACTTATATAACCAGGCTTTGAAAATTACATAGGCCTATTACACATCTTCATGCTAATGGAAATGAGAGAGTTGATTTTTTTTCTGGTTGTGTGTGTGAAATCTGTGTTAAGAATTGAGCAATTTAGTTTGCAATGGAAATGTCTTTAATCATTATTCATAGAAATATGTTTACAAATGTCTGTCAGTGCTGCAGCAGTAGTTTAAATAATCTTATTTTAAATGTTGATATTTAATTTTGTACCTGTATGATTAATATCAAGTTATTGTGTTTTAGAAGTTGGAAGTGTAATTCTAGGTTTCCCATATCCATGTTTTACATGTTGTCATTGTGATTGTATTTCATTATTTTGAATTATTTCTAGATAATGTGAGAAATAGCACAGAAAAAGAATAAACTTTTTACTCATTCTTTTCTTCTGATTTTCTGTGCAGCTTTAGTTGCATGTGTGGCAAAAATCAATGAATGTTATTAGAAATTGTAGAGGTTTTCTGTAACTAAATCTTAATTGTTCTTTTATTTGTGAATATGTGCAATGTTAACCATTTTTCTATTATAATAGTAATCATTTAATATTGGACATTATTTATGTTAGAGGTTTACAAGCTCCAAGTAGAATTAGAGATCTAGATAGATAGAAAATGTGTTGGGTATAACAAGTATGTTGGGATTCATTGCCACAATCAAACATTACCGGTAAATATATTGATAACAGTAAAATAAGTTTATTTAATATATTTGTCTTTACATGTTCAAATAATGGTTATAATTGAGATAATATTGTAAAAATGTATCAAAGGTAACATATAATTTTTAATGCCACATTACAAATGTTTAATAGCTCTCAATGCCTGTGACATTTTTCAAATTAGATGGACAACATTTTGGTTAAAGTGTTTAGAGGCCTATCTTATTTTTATTTCCTTTATTCATAATCATAATTCAGAGTTGAGTTTGACTATGTTTATGCTCCAAGATTCTATGCAAAAATTATTTCACAAACAAATACACAAATGCACAAACTTGAACATTGTGCCTAGGACAGTGAGCATTGGCATGATTATGTAAACTTAGCAGATCAAAAGAGACAATCTGTGAATTGATTATTCCTGTTTCGTCGTTTTTCAGCAGTGTTTAATGTACATTTTATGCTGGAAGATGTTTATAATCATGTTTATTTCTTGTTGTATATGTATTATTTTGTGCAAGTACTTCATTACAATAAATATAACAATGGGATTAACTGCCTGTGTGATATAATGAAGTTTTCTTGGTATGAGCAAGATTGTTTAAATTACATGGAGTGCCATCAGGCCTTTTTTCATGCAGATTGTACTTTTCTAGTCACAAAAGAATGCCTGACAAAGATTTTTTCTTTGATCCCATGTTCAAAGCCGAAAAATAAGGCCAGCCACGCTCATCTAGAAAATTATCAAATGTCGTGTTTGCTTGTCCTCATGAACTACATAACAAGCACTTTGCGACAAAACTACCAGTTAATCAGTGAAAGCTGAAATGTACATGTTATGCAAGTTTAGGAATATGCATGACCGATTGGTAAATCCAAGTAGACATGACGGGATCGCATATGCATCATATTGTTAAGAGCAGCTGCCAGTCATGAATATTTAGTGGCGGCACTAAACCTCATTCAAAGGGATGGATATCCATTTCTTGTAACATCCTTAGTGTGAGGTACAGGAATCAAAGGGGTTGCGATGTGAATGATACACTGCTGAACCCTTGGTTCAAAGCATTATATTCTGATAACAATATGCCATTTTAAAGTTGAAAGTAACAATAACATTGCTGAATAATATAATACATACAGACACACACAGGTTCATATATGTGCACACACACAAACAAACATCCCTCTGATATGCAAGAAGATACAAATGTTGGCATGCAGTAGCAATCAAATGCTTCATCCATTTTCAAAATCCACACACGTTTAAGGGATAGTTCACGCTGAAGATAAGTTGGTTTCAATGAAGCAGAAACATCAAAGAAACATATATTAGTGAAAGTTTGACGAAAGTTGGTCAAAAGTTATTTCATGTTAAAGTTTTGATTTTGTGGTGTCACATGCTGTGTACTTCTTTTTTTATAAATTGCCTTTTTTCTGTTCTTTGACGAAGGAATACACTCTTTTCATAGCGATATGTGTTTAAAAAACAAATGTGTCTAATGGTATATCAAATGCACAGGTGAAATGATAAATATCCTTTTGAGAAAATGGACATTTTCCACGAAAAAAAATGTATGGGGCGAGCACCTCACATGTGTCATTAAAAATCAAAACTTTAAAATCAAATATCTTTCATTTCACTAATGTTTCTTTCATGTGTCTCCTTTTATTGAAATCAAAATAGTTTCAGGGTGGACTATCCCTTTAAGATACCGCATAAACACAAACACAAACACACACAAACACACAAACATTGGCATATATTTCTAATATATACTCCTCTGTGTTAATCTCTCTGATATACAGAAAGATAGACCTGTTATATGCAACCTGTATGAATTGTTTTGTCCATTATATTGAATTCCCATGTCTAAAATGGCCAATCATATTTTTAACAAATTGAATTTTCTGAATACCTCTGTTTCACAAGGCTTGCTGAACAAAGGTGCATCAACAGCATAGAAGTATACATTTCTACAGATGTTTTTTTTTTCCAGCGGCATGGAGATTCACATTCCGATGAATAGTGCAGAGAAATGAACAAAAAACAATGAATGCAAATTATTTTGCATGTTGAAATAGGAGCAATGTTTATTAAAGTGAAAAACATGTACCATCACATTCAATTCATAATCAACAAATTTGAATAAGATATTCATCATAAAATGGGACAATATTCTTTTGTTAATTAACATAACATAAAACACAAACAATTTATCGCAATAATTGTGAACATTTGGGGAGCAATACTGTGATATCAACCGTTTCAGCGCATTGCCAATTTGAAGATTTAATAATTTTTCACCTTAAGTTTGTCTTGAAGGTGATACATATCTTTCATAAAATGGGTTAAAAAATATTTTCAATACTAGATACCAAAGGGTACAGCTCCAAACCACGTATTTGTAGTACTTGTCCTACAAATTATTTTAGCACCATTCAGTGTTGTGATGACTCTACTTGCAAATTATCAGGAATACATTAAATGTGATTACAATTACTGTAACACCCTTGCATGAAAGATCAGGCATACACTAAAGTGAAAGCTACAAGTTACACTGTCTGTCCGTCAGATCAAAAATTAGTACAATTTATCCATTACAAAAATATACATAGGCAAGGCTAATCTGTTATTTCATCAAACGTAGTACTGATTGCAATTCAAAATATACATTAAATACTTCACACATTCATATTAAGATGAAACTGCTTTAGTTGAAGAAATTGCAGAAAAACATCATGAATGGAGTTTTGAGGAAAATTAGACATTCAAGCAATAAACAATGTATGGTTTTCAAGCAACAGTAAGGTATTCCCCCATTATTCACAATCATCAATTCCATAACATTATATTTACACAACTATGAACTGTTGGATTTCAAGTAAAAAAGTCCATCTTTTAGTGCCCTTTTTAAGTACATGTTTTGCAATTTGTATCTTATATTTTGTGACCAGTATTTCCGAGTGTAACTAAACGGAAGAAAGTATCGTTTTGGCTTCAAATATTAATCTTGTCCAAAATTATGAGGCTTAATAAGTACAACCTTATACAGAAAACATATGGCGGGAAAAGAAGGGGGAAGAAAAAGGAATAGGAGAATACAAGAGGTTAATATAGGAGGTGAAGATATGGGATATGTTATATCCAGAAAGGGATGGAAGACGAAGGGTATAAACAAAAGAAAAAAATATAACATTGATAAATGTGTGTTTACAAAACATATGTTTCGCATTATTGAAATTTATTCACGGTTATGTAATCTGTAATATTCATGAACATGTATTGTAATTTGTAAAACCATGTGAAAAGTGAATTTCCTGATGGACAATAAATAAAAAAGCATCAGAATACACACACACGTGACAACCATTCACGTACATATTTATTATTTGATACACCAACACAAAATATGTATCGCACAATATTATGTTGTTCAATTTTTCACATACATTGGTTTAAAGCCGCAAGTTTATTTGATATATAAGTAATGAGAACATAAATAGAGAGTTAAATACAACATTGCCTTCGGTAATTTGACTTCAATTAACGCATGTACTCCATGATTATTTGTACAACTGTAATCTCTGCACCTATGCATTATCTCTAGTGTAATTTCTGTGTATCTTTTGAATTACTGAAATTCATTTGTACAGTTATGTACTCTGGAATATGTATGTACACGTATTGTAATTTGTAAAAACATGTGAAAATTGAATTTCTTGATGGACAATAAATAACTCAATTCAATTCAAAGTGAAAATGCACCAACAAAGAAGTAACATTTTCTTTAAAAAACACTGATATCCTAAATTTCAGACAGGAATGATGTAAGACTCCTCTTGACTTAACAAGAAGTTAAAAAAAATGAAATAAAGAAGAGGAATAAATCTACCCTGAAAAAAAGCATGAATCATACAGAAATCCAATGATCCTGAACAAAAGAAGGAGAAATAAAGAAAGCGAGCGCAAGGCACTAATTCAACCTAACCCATGCATGACCACTGCTAAAGGACATTCATTGGAGGAGGAATCATTACGGAGACACTGCGGAGACATTGCCGATAACAGCTGGAGACTGAAACCGTTCTTTAAAAAAGTTGATCTTGAACCCATCGAAATGATGATTGGGGGGCCTCTGTCACCGTAGAGCTCCTTCTGATCCTTCCTCAACGTCCAAGAAGCTCTTCCGCAGCTTGTCCAAGGCCTGCTTTGTTCCCTTGAAGCTGCGGTCAGCTGTGCGGCTGACCAGCTGAGCCCAGACCTTGTCCACCACCTCGGCCACTCGCTGGTCAAGAAACAGCTCCACGTAGAGGTCCCCCTGCATCTTGGTGCGGCGTCGGGAGGGCCGGAGGTAGGGGCGGGGCTTGACCCCTGCCTCAGGGTCACCCTACCAGGCAACGAAGGAGACAATGAACTTGAATCAAACATCCATCATTACAAGAGGGAGACAGAGCGATGAGAGAGAGATTTCATGGAGAAGAAAGGAAAGGAAAGGAGAACAACAGAAATGATGGAAAAAAGGGAAAGGAGAGAAAGACGGTAGAGGGAAATCTCAAGACAGAACACTGGATAAGTAATGTTTATGGTCCAAGTGTATTACAGCAACAATATCCCTTAATCAATACCCCCTTAAAAGTTTTTCTTATTTGTAGAATGAATGCATAATTGTAAAATCAAGGCATTGCTGCAAATTAGTATGATACTAAAATGATGATCATCATCATCATTGTCTAAACAAATAGACAGTTGAGTACATACACTATGAACATGTCTTTTGTTATGTAGACAAAATGTCAAAGGATCCATTTTTTATATTGTCTGTGTAACAAAAGATCACATTCATAGTGTTAGATCCTAATCTCAGGGTATCCTTCTCATGGCACCTATGTATCAGCAGCTTTACCTTGATCTGCGTCCTCACAAAGACAGTCATCTGGTCCTTGTGCTCTGCCCAGTTCTCCCTCATTGACTCCACCTTCTTCTTCAGGTCACATTCACATACCTGTCAGGCAGGGATGTAAGCAAGACAGCAGTCAAAGTATAGGTCAATGTGAAGGTCAGTGTCAATGATAGTGACAATGTCAATGACAATGACACTGATCCATTCCTCCCTCATCGATTCCACCTTCTTCTTCAGTCACACTCACACACCTGTCAGACAGGGATGTAAGCAAGACAGCAGTCAAAGTATAGGTAAATGTGAAGGTCAGTGTCAATGATAGTGACAATGTCAATGACAATAACACTCATCGACTCTACTTTCTTTTTCAGGTCACATTCACATACCTGTCAGGCAGGGATGTAAGCAAGACAGCAGTCTTAGTAAACCGGTAGGTCAATGTCAAGGTCAGTGTCAATGATAGTGACAATGTCAATGACAATGACACTGACCCAGTCCTCCCTCATCGACTCCACCTTCTTCTTCAGGTCACATTCACACACCTGTTAGGGATGTAAGCAAGACAGTAGTCTTAGTAAACCGGTAGGTCAATGTCAAGGTCAGTGTCAAGGATAGTGACAATGTCAGTGACAATGACACTGACCCATTCCTCCCTTATCGATTCCACCTTCTTCTTCAGGTCACACTCACACACCTGTCAGGCAGGGATGTAAGCAAGACAGCAGTCAAAGTATAGGTTAATGTCAAGGTCAGTGTCAATGATAGTGACAATGTCAATGACAATGACACTGACCCATTCCTCCCTCATCGATTCCACCTTCTTCATCATCAAGAGAGCTGATTGAAACTCGACAATACAAATTACCGTTCTCAATCTCAAAGGCTCAAAAGTTTGAGCACTGATTCTGTGTCTTATAAAGAAAGTAATTATGGTTCTATTTTCAACAACTTATACACAAGCCACAATCTGGCACCAAACACAGAGAACAAAGAGATTTTGAGCAGCAACACAGAGAAAGTTTTGGGCCTCTCTGTTCTTTTTGCTTCAAAAAGAGATTTGGAGCCTTTGCTTTTTTTTCACAGTAAACAATTAACAACAAGTCTCGCCTGATTTTGCGAAACATTACAAAAAATGATGTTCATAGCCTCATTATTTAACCGCATTTGACCTCTAGATGACCTTTGACCTCATCATCCTTATCAACGCACATGGGGTATTACCCAAGGCTCATTTATACCAATATGAACACAACTGATGCAGATATAAAGAAATGAGAGCAAGTTCAACCCAAACTTGAACATTTTTGTTACAGACTAACACACCAACAGACCAACAGACTAACAAGAAAAGTGATTACTAGGTCTCATCCGAATTACGTTCCGACGAGACAAATAAAAGAGAATTTGATCTTTCTGCTAGGCCTACCTCAGCAGTCTGCTTGATGCGTAGGGGGAGGGTCTGGTCTAGGCTGTGCTTGAGGCATAGGTGTAGACACTCAAAGGCTAGCTGGTTCAGGGACAGGCATGAAGAGTTGATGGCCTGGGCAGGAGAACAAGTATCATAGTTATACGGTTCATACTAGCTTCTGTTATTAGTACTACCTTTGTTTCTTACTTCTACTACCGTACTATGACTACTACTACTACTACTGCTGCTGCATCTTCTACTACTACTACTACTACTACTACTACTACTACTACTACTACTACTACTACCACTTATACTACTGTTGCTGCAACTACTACTGTTGCTGCAACTACTACTGTTACTACCACTGCTATCACTATTGCTACTACTTCAACAACTATTACATCTACTACTACCACTACTACTACTACTACTACTACTACTTCTTCTACTACTACTTCTACTACTACTACTACTACTACTACTACTACTACTACTACTACTACTACTACTACTACCACTACTACTACTACTACTGATACTACTACAACTGCTACTACTACTACTTCTTCTACTTCTTTCTCTCTCTATCCCCTTCTCTCTTTCTTTCATCCCTGAACAAACCATAGCTATCTCTCATTCCCCTCTCTCCTTCTCTGTCATCCTTGAGCAAACCATAATAATCTGTCCCCCTCCCCTCTCTCCCCCTCTCACTCTCTCCTCCCCCCATCTCTCTCTCTCTCTCTCTCTCTCTCTCTCTTGCTCTCTCTCTCTCTTTCTCCCTCTCTCTCTCTCTCCCCCTCTCTCTCTCTCTCTCCCTCCTTCCAGCTATCCTGAAACAAACCATACATATACATGTGTTATCCTAGTTATACACTATGCACAGGAAACAGGAAGCATATACATGTACAGGTAGTAGCAATCATTTATATTTTTCCAAGATGAAATTTAAAATCATCACATTCTGTTGAAATACATGTCTGGTTAAATCTCATTCCCTTTCAATATTCAAGCAGCAATCAATTTCCCAAAACATAGAAAGCAGCTGGTTCCTACCAATATGTCTATAGGCAGACATATGGTGTGAACATGCACACAGCTGCATTGGACTCAACAGGGAAGTACTAATTTTTAATAAAATCAATGGCAAATGGCTCCAAATCATGGTCATAACTCACTCATATGGTTTGTAGAGTGTATTTTCATCTACTTTTAAAGATTGAACCTGACTCCAATCATGTACAGAATTACAGCCAATTTACAACTACATTCAAAATTATGCTGTATTTGCTGTTAAATTTGTGACTGTGCAATGATTTGGGAAATGCGTGAAAAATAAAAACATCACAAAAATAACACTTCACAGTATTACAATCAATCCATAATTTAATAATGTAGTTACATGTACTCACTTATACTAGCCCAACCAATCAGCAGACCCTGAACTCCAATCACATTACATCCATCCATTCATCCATCCACCCATCCACCCTTCCATTCATCCATCCATCCACTCATATATCTTCCCATCCATCCTTCTATCCATCCATCCTTCTACCAATCCATCCTTCCATTCTTAATTCTCATCTCACATTCACAGACCCTAAACTGCAATCACATTCCATTTATTTATCCATCCATCCTTCAATCCATCCGCTCATATACCTACCCATCCATCCTTCTATCAATCCATCAATCTATCCACCCACTCATATATCTACCCATCCACCCTTCTATCAATCCACCCTTTCATTTTTTTCATCCTACATTAACAGACCCTGAATTCCAATCACATTCTATCCATCCATCTATCCATCCATCCACTCATATATCTACCTATCTATCCTTCTATCAATCCACCCTTCCATCCATCCACTCATATATCTACCATTCCATCCTTCTATCAATCCACCCTTTCATTTTTCTCATCCCACATTCACAGACCATGAACTCCAATCACATTCCATCCATCATCTCTCCATCCACTCATGTACCTACCCATCCATCCTTCTATCAATCCACCCTTCTATCCATCCACTCATATATCTACCCATCCATCCTTCTATCAATCCACCCTTTTTTCCATCTTATCCCAGTCACAGACCCTGAACTCTATTCAAATTCTGTGCATCGATACAGGACAAGTAACATAGAGCATGACAGGAAACACAAAATATAAAAACTGTGATAAAAAATTAATAATAATAATTGATATATTGCTGCTCATACCCAACAACTTCATTGGCTTCTAGCTGTATAGCATTGAACTAAATAATTGTTAAAGCAAAAGTTTGAGAAAAATCAGACAGAATTTATAGGGAAAGTCTACCCTGGAGTTAGGTTGGTTTTAATATATGCAGAAACATGTAAGAAACATATCAGTGAAGATTTGACAAAAATCTGTCAGGAAATATGAAAGTTAAGATCTTTTAACATATTGTGACGTCATGAGTAAGGTGCTCTCCCACATATTGTTTGCTGTATAATTCCATAAATTCCTCTTATTCTGTTTTTGATGAAGGAATACATCAATTTTAGAGATGAATGTATGTCAAAAATGTGTGTTAAATGATATATGAAATGCACAGGTAAAATGATACAAATCCTTTTGGAAAAATTGACAATTAAAAAAAAATTAGTACACAACTCATGTGAGAGCATCTCGCATGTGACATCACAATATATTTTTTTTTTTTGGGGGGTGCAAATTTCTTATCCTTTGACAGATTTTCATCAAACCTTTGGAAATATGTTTCTTTCATGTTTCTTCTTTTATTACAACCACTTTAACTTCAGCATAATCAATAACGTTCACGGCCAACTATATTGATCTGCCATGATCATTATTTTCCATTGGCCTTGTGTGAAGCACAAAAGCAAGACAATTCCCAGAGCATCACATCTTCTCTGGAGAGTGCAGAGGAAGATTACTGGGCAAGAAATTTTAAAACTTACTTCTCTATCAAATGTGTAATTGTTTCACCACTTTTGCCAATCTTCAGGGAAATAATTTCTCCATTCATTTATAAGACGGAACATGCTTTCCTTACTACTGGGTGTTTGCCTGAAATATTTTGTTCTTCGTCAATTTTTTCCACAACTGTTTCTCTGAATTTCTTATTCTAGATTTCACTCACAATGAGAATTTCATACGTAAAACACTTATTCACGGCAAATTCCCTTACTGACATAACAGCGTAGAGCAATCTTGCAAATATAAATTTGGTGAAATACATCAGGTGATTATATCAACACATCTCACAGCATGCCTATCACAGAGAAAAAGCCTTAATAATTGTAATAAAAAAGGGATTAAAATTGTTTTTTAAAAGCGCAAAATGTGATTTGTTGAGAAAAAGCAAACGCAATACACTACAAGGGACACCATACACATTGAGCAAATGAAAGGACAATGATGAGTTACAACTACGAACAACTCATACAATCTATATATACATTACGTACATTAACAAATATGTCCTCTCTGCAACGAATAATACTGTTCTATATAACATATAGTTTTGTTTTACATTTCACTCAACTTCTAGATGCAAAATATGAGACCATGAATATGGTGGTCATATAATAATAACAATAAACAGGTACATGAAAATTACAGAAATATATATTACTGCGGACATATATTATATACATTCAAATGTTTAGAGAGAAACGGAATGGTCAGAAAGAAAAAAACTAGAGAAGGCTAACCCTTTCTCCATACTTGCAAACAAATCTGAAATTCCCTACACAATTGAATGCGGAATAAAACCTAGAGAAATTGGACTGGTATGCATCCGCCATCCTCCGCAGACACTGAAATATTGCCAAAATCTCTTACATTGAGTAAAATGTCATCCTCTAGTGCCGGGAAAACTTGGTAATAGGTTATGAACTAAAATCTAACTGATAGACCAATCATATATCATCATTGTAGCACATTTGGTGACATTTGGTCAAATACCAGTAGGCCTATGTCACAATTTATCACATAAACAGCAACATTTCACAATTGGAACTTGACCTGTGACCTTCAACCTTGACCTATGACAATTGAACCTAGTGCTCTGGATAGCATAGCATGGAAAATGGAGTATTAAGTCAAGACACGGCATTGAACAGAGACAGTATCCTAACAGCGATGCAAGACCATAGAGTGTGGCAAACCATCATGAAATCAAGAATACCACTCGAAATATTAAAGGTGCATATAACTGAGCTATTGTGGCGCATTATTGTTTACAGAGGGCGCTGCAATCGACGGCGTTTGGCGGCCATCTTATCAGCTCCACCCCAGTGCTGGCACTGCCCCACCCTCAAGATCTGCAAAACTTTGATAGTGGCGATCTCATGCACGTGTGCTTCTAGCAGCAGTCTTTCACACGCTACAGTGCATGTACACAAAATGAGTACATATCACATGAAAAGTTGCCCGTATCAATGCAATTGCGTGCTCGTTTAACGAAGTTGTATGGAGATTCCTGAACATTATCGAGCCAGGCCACACTCCAGATCACCTTGATTTGCGGCGAATGTTACCCGAGCCGGGCCACAGGGGGCATTTCATCAAACGACTTGTCGGATATTTTATCCGACAAGTTTGCTCTCGGCCAATAAGATGCAAGCATTTCAGTAGCTTATAACAGTTTGTCGGATAAAACGTCCGACACGTCCTTTGATGAAATGCCCCCCCTGAACACCTCGATTTGTGACATTAGGCTTCATTAAAACAAGTCAGCAAGCATTGATCTATGGAGGGCACTTCAGCTCCTTTTGTAACATGTGGAGGAGGGATCATCACAGGTTGCTGCAAGCCCCATCACAGGAGAGAGTTTTTATCATGCAAGCACATCAAAGTCATCCTCTGACGATGCTTGGTCGTCCGTGCATAATTCCACATTCAATTCTAGTTCCTAGATGAACAAATAAATCAATTTTAGGACGAAGATGAGGCATCAGCGAATTACCAGGTTTTATGTCACCCTACAAGTCAACTGATCTTTGCAATGAATGTTTGCATTCCCAGAGAAAAAATCTTTAGCAGGCATTGATTGCAACCAATGTGAGTCCACTTTATTCACAATTTAATGTACTACATGACTTGTATATAACATGAGGTTCCAAATATTTTGCATATATCTTTAAACCAAATTGGTAGCTTCTGCGGTAATTGTTTAAAAATGGATACAAATTTTAAGTGATAATTGTTTTTTTCTTGAACAAATATGACAATTTTTGGATGTGTTTAAAGGCAGCGTCTCTTTTGCTGACATCACCACATAAAGTAACACATTTAATAAACTACAAGAATAATGAAGAGCTACAGTTTCTTTAAAAAGTGACATTGTATTCAAATAATGCACCAATACCATATATATTTGTTGCTTATCTTTCATGCTCTGTTAAAACTTCTTTTTTGTACCTTACAGTTTAGGTCTGAGCAAGGAAGACACTCAGGGAAAAAATAAATTCAAAATTTTGGGGGCTCTTTTAACATTTTCCAGGGCTCTTTTAAGCATTTCTGGGGCGGAATCCCCCCCAAGCCCCTGTATATTTTTCCCCTAAATACACTGCATTCAATGGATGGAGAAGGAAGAAAAAGAAGAGAACTAGAGCAATTCGACTGCCATGCAGTCAATAAATAAGCCTCCGCCTCTTTGCTATCTCTATTTAGATTTATTCTCAGAAATCTGTATGTTTGGTGGGCAATGTACCACTGATTTCCTATGTGAAATGAAAATATCATATTCTGTTTTTCCATGTTTAGCCAAGTTTGGCAATGTTCATTGACCTTTGACCTCTTACTTCTTTGACTTCCAATCTAACCAGCATGTCTCCATCCATCCTTGTATCAAGTTTGTTTAAAATTAACAAATTTTGTCAAAGTTCATTTACCTTAACGCTCTGAAGTTTCAGGGATTTTATGAAATATACCATCAGTATATGTCCATGAAGTGATTCATCTCTGTACCATGTTTGGTTAGAATTGCATAATTCAATTTTGATTTATTGTGAAAAATATCAATCTAGATGTAATTTTTAGCCAATTTTTGCAAAGTTGACCTCTGACCTTTCAGGAATGATACCCAAACTTTCACCAATCTACCTCCATGAAGTGACACATCTCTATACAATGTTTGATTTGAATTCAATCATTAGATTTGGATTCGTGGCGGAGGCATAAAAATGAGGAGGAGAAGAAGAAGAAGAAGAAGAAGAAGAAGAAGAAGAAGAAGAAGAAGAAGAAGAAGAAGAAGAAGAAGAAGAAGAAGAAGAAGAAAAAAGAATGAGAAGAAGGAGACGAAGAAGAAGAGGACGAAGAGGAAGAGGAGGAAGAAGAAGAAGAAGAAGAAGAAGAAGAAGAAGAAGGAGAGGAAGAAAAAGAAGAAGAAGAAGAAGAACAAGAAGAAGAAGAAGAAGAAGGAGAGGAAGAAGAAGGAGAAGAAGAAGAAGAAGAAGAAGAAGAAGAAGAAGAAGAAGAAGAAGAAGAGGAGGAAGAAGAAGAAGAGGAAGAAGAAGGAGAAGGAAAAGGAGAAGAAGAAGACGCAGAAGAAAGAGAAGAAGAGGAAGAGGAAGAAGAGGAAGAGGAAGAAGAGGAAGAGGAAGAAAAGTGAGGAGAGGAAGAAGAAACAGATGGAGAAGAAGAAGAGGAAGAAGAAAAAAGTAGACAAAGCTGAAGGAAATAGACAAAGGAGGAGATAGAAAAGGAAAAGAACAGTGAGAAGGAGGTTACGAAGGGAAAGGAACAAAGGAAGGAGAAAATAGGAAAAGAACAGAGGAAGAAAAACACTACTTATTATTCTTGTTTTGCCATACAAGAGCACATACTTTATACTGTATTGATGAAATTCCTCTCATGTCTACTAGTATACCATTGTGATGAGCTTGATGAATGAAACCTCAACCCATTGCCATGCAGAAACATGATGCTAGTAAATTAAAGGGAAAGTTTGTCATAAAGTATGTTGGTTTAAATAAAATCAGAAATATGAATGAAACACGTGAGTGAAGGTTTGACAAAAATCTGTCAAAGGATAAGAAAATTATGACTTTTGATATTTCAATATTGTGCTCTCACACAATATATGGGAGAGCATCTTGCACATAACATCACAATATCAACATTTAAACAAATTGTAAGTTTCTTATCCTTTGACGGATTTTCATTAACCCCTCACTAAAATTTTTGGTTCTTGTTTCTTCTTTTATCAAAACTATCTTAACTTCAGAGAGAGTTTTCCCTTGAAGACGCATGGGACCATCACCATTAGTGGTTATTTGACTGGGATCAGCTACAGACAACAAGAAAGATGAGATCATTAATACAGGCTCCCATGTCACCTTGTCTGTACATGTCAAGAAAAGCGTGATTCATGGAAGTCCAACCTACTGGATATGCCAATGTTAACCCATTCAGGACCAAGGACCATAAATTTGTGATTTGGGGCTAAAATATTGATATAAATCATACAAAATTATAAATATCACCATATGAAAGTGCATAGATTTCTGCACAAGATTAATAGATGTTTTCCACATTACTTAATGGTTGTTTTGAAACATGGACACCCACTAATATGAGCTGCTCAAAGAAAGCAGATTTTAAAAGTGGACTTTAAGACTTCAAGATATCATAGAAAGACCAGATCTCGAACACCAGAGTTATGGGAGATATGACCCAAACAGTTCTGTGGATAGGTGATACCACTAAGAAAACAGCAACCATCTACTATGGCCACAAACTGAGAAAAAAACAGACTTCCAACAGAATCTCTTAGAAGAAGACAACGATAATTCAGAGAGTGAGTTGCAACAATCAAGAAATGGCAAAAATCATCAAAAATCATATGGAGAAGGCACTAGAAAAATCCAAGACTGCGAGGGAATAAGACAATTCGTAGTAGTAGGAGAGTTTGATTAAAAGAATCTGTATGGAGATGACTGCAGCATTGCATATTGTGAATGAGAAAACACACCTTCCCTTGTTTCTTAGCCATATATGAGTTGCTGAATATTTGTTCTTCTTCTTCTTCATCATTCGTAATACAGGCCACCATCTGGTGTATTGTCGCACTATAGAGGTGCAGTGCAGGCACATGCACAAGGTCTGATAAGGGTACAGTTAGCTGTGTGCGAGTAAAGAGATAAGATGTTGGTATGAATTCTGTGATTACAACCCAATCTATATTGTTCTACAGGTACCCAATAACTCCAAAGTGCCACAATTCTCTATATCGCAAATAACTATGAAATATCATCGTACGCGGCGCAATCAGCTTTTCAGCCGAATTTGTTCACTTGTATACATCTGCTCTTGTAGTCCGGTACATTGAAGTTTGCTCCCAATGGCAACTTCAATGGAAACCTTGAATTTGATTGGCTGTCAAGCAATGTTACTATGGTAGTTACCGGTACCATGCATTGATGGCAAAGTTACCATTAATAATAAATTTTCTGCAACAGGGCCCTGTCATACTACAGCCATCTTCTGAAAAGTCTCGTACAAACTCTCCTTCTAACAGATGAGTAGCAAATATAGGAAAAATTTCTGTGCGAAAGTGGGTTACCGAGAAGGTATCGATGGTAGCGTGATCATTTGCACTGACCTACTTAGATAAATGGAAGTGCACCATTTTACTGGCCCAAAAGTTGAAAAGTGTTAAAGTGCCACGCAGGGAGATATTTTAAAGTTATTTGCGAATATCGAGAACTGGTTTTGCATCATGATATGTCTCTGTTCCGCCAGTCTCTGCCCATTAATATTATCCCATGTTCATATCGTATTTGCTACTAATACTTCCTCATATCGACAGGCATACACTCCAGCTCAAAGGAATTGGCATAGGGAAAGGGAATGGGAAGAAAGGGAAGGAGTCGCATTTTAAACCATGTTATATTTTGTCCAGTTCAGCATGAAACATGATGCTTTTTAGGCTAAAGCATCATGTTTCATGCTGAACTGGACAAAATATACTGTGGTTTAAAACTGCAGCTCCTTCCATTTCTTCCTTTTCCCTTTCCCTATGCCAATTCCTTTGAGCTGTAGTGTACACGTTCAACTACTGATACAATACACACACATACACATGGTATAAAAACATACACACACCCTCAAACCCATATTCACATAGACATAGACATATTCATACCCATGCACGCAGATACACACCCCACACAAGCACAGCCTTACACACTCAGTCACACAAACATACATACATACATTCACAGGGATCTAAATACATGACATGGTGAAATCACAGAAACAACATGGTTCCCTCATGACACGACACAGATTGAAATGAAATTTATACACCGATGAACAATGAGTTAACAAATAATAATGATACCTTCTGAAATTTAATGCAACCCACACTTCCATGATTTTACACACCACATACAATACCAGCTAATAAACCAGTTCAAATTCAAACTGCCTTCAGACCAACACATACATGTATTGCCAGAACTGAAAGTGGGAAGGCTTGAGAATGCTTATTTACAACGGTCGAGGCCATTATTATACTCTCTGTATCGATCTGCTCTTGCAGTTTACAACTAAGAACTGGCTTATTCCAATGGGGCGGGGCGAGGGGTAAAACCCTGATGATAAGTTGTTTTAAATAAGAAAAATCAAAATGTGAGAAAAAGCATGTTTGCACTTAAAATCCCTAATTACGAGCCCTCTGCTCTGCCTTGCTGCATAGAGTTAGTTTGCAACTGACTTTTTTTATGCATTAACCACGATATTACTGACAAATTCATTTAGTATACCAAACATTGAAAATTGATGTTGCAAACAAAGGATAGCGATCAGGTAGTAATAACTAGTAATAAATAAGTTCAAAACTTTCTCAAAATATGTCACATTTTTCTCAAAGTTTTGCAAATCTGTATTCCAAATTGTTCCAAGTTCTTCTGTTTTTTACTAAAACCTTTATATCATCAAGGTTATAGGTGCCATTCAACTAAATACTAGTCAAGTAGGAATTTTTGGAATGTCAGGAATGTTTTAAATGGTTTTATATTTATCTGTTTTCTTTAATCAAAACCATCTATTATCAGGGCGCCAATTATCTGAAAGGTGGAGTTGGAATATGGATTGAGGAATTTGGAATGATTTTACATTTTTGCTGTCTGTACCTGTACCCACCTGTCACCAGAGTGCCAATGAACTGAAAAGTGAAGAAGGAATCTGAGGAATGTTTGGAATGCTAGGAATGTTTGGAATGCTAGGAATGTGTGTGGACGTACCTTGGAGTCTACGATGCTCTGGATCTCTTGAAGCACCTCCTGAGGTGTGATTCCTTCTAGCTGTCTCCGTAGCTGCCTGTAGAGGTTGTTAGTTTCTGTGTAATACCGCACCTTGCACTGCGGTCGGCACAGGCAAAACATATCAATGAAATGAATGAATGAAAATAATAAATATGATCTTTTTTTTAAAGTATCAAATTAGTCAAAATTAATAAATGAAATCTAAATGGAAACAAGCACGAATGCATCAAGCAATAAATTTTCAACATTAATCAAGTAATAATTGATGTAATAATGAATGAATACATGAACAAAATTTTGATATTAGTAAAAAGAAGAGACAAATGTAAACTGAATTAAAAGAAAATAATGATGACATATCAAATCAATAAAGTAGTACTGCTAATTTGATGAGTAGCTGATCAAGTATCAGTTCTGGTCAATGTGAATTGAAATGAAATCATCCTAATAAGGTACAGACAAAAATAAACTGGAGCAGATATCAATATATGAAATGCGTAATACATAAACATAAAGATAGGTAAGTAGCAATAGGTGTGGTAGAACAATATTTTTAAAAAGCAAAATACTGTTTCATGCTAAGTGAAGCAAACATGGATATAAAAAGTCTACATATTTTTTGTTTTAAGAATGTGAAGAACAAAAATACAAGAAGTAAGCTGATTCACAACTAACATGAATACACATGAAAGAAACATAAATTGCAAGTGATTTAACAAAATACAAGTCACTAAAGTTATCTAAGTGTTGTGTAACTAAACATAAACTTAATAGGAGCCTGTGGCTTTGTGATTTTCATTCATGATTTGCGGGGTCAGCTCTTCAAGTTGCTTGACAAGTTGCTTGAACAAATTGCTAGTTGCTGCATAATAGCTCGATTTACTCTAGCAACGCAAATCAGTGGCAAATGCGGGGGGAAAATAAACAAGAATCATTGAATGTGATAAAAAATTTATGGGTATCAGAAAGCCAATGGTGTTGTGGTCATCTGCTCTCACAAAATGTTGTGCAAACATCATTAAAATTCGGCAAAGAGCTCTCTATTAAACAAACATAAGACAAAGTTTCATCACATCATCGTCATCAACGTTTAAGGTCCATTTTTCCCACTCTGGGGGTTGGACCATTAATTTCCTTGATGGCTCTCCTCCATACTGTCCTGTCATTTGGGTCAATGTGGGTAAAGTTCAGCACTTATCTGTCTGCTTTGATTGTGTCCTCGCATGTCTTGCGAGGTCTCCCACATGTGTTCCTACCAACAACTGTGAAATTTAGCATTTCTGGAGCCAGTGGGTCTCTTCTCTCCTAGCCACATGACCATACCATCTCAGCCTGCTCTTTCTCATCACCTGTCCTATCCTTACCATGTAGGCCCATTGACTGGAGGAGGTCTTTGTTTCTCTTTCTCTCACATAATGATACCCTGCACAATACTTTCAATTACTCCAAGCAATCTAAGTACTCATCAAAGCATGATGATGAAATAACATGTAATACCTTCCATTCACCAATGCTTATGAATCATGTAACGAGGGATGGGCTTTAACTCCCGGCTCATTTCCAAACACTTCTTTTCATATTTTTGTCTCTTTTTGCTTTGTAAAATATTGCTATTTCCACTTTTCAATGTATCATTTAATGAGGGGTTTTTTCAACCTTAACACTGTGTTGAAGAAAATGACTGATCAATGAACATTAAATTAAATTAAATTAAATTAAATAAATGAACAATAATATACTAGTAAAGGTTTGATGAAAATCTGTCAAAGGTAAAGAAAGTTATGATCTTTCAGTTTTGATTTTGTCATGTCATGTGTGAGGTGCTCTCCCCTATTTTTTTGCTGGAAATGTACATTTTCCCAAAAGAATGTGCATCATTTTACTTGTGCATTTAAAACATCATTAGAAATGAGCTTTTACACACATACCTCTATGAAATAAATATTCCTTCATCAAAAACAGAAAAAAGAGCAACTTGCATAATCATACAGCACAGAACATATGGGAGAGCACCTTGCACATGACGTCACAAAATTTTTAAAGATCACAACTTTCTTATCCTTTGATGGATTTTCTTCAAACCTTCACTTTTCTGTTTCTTTCATATTTCTACTATTCTCGAACTTCAACTTCAGGGTCGGCTATCCCTTTAAAGAATGTCCCGTTTTGAGGTGAGTTTTCCCGGACAAGAACTACTTACGGTGAGGAGGTTTCTGACCAGAGTGACCTGGATCTTGGTGTGGGGGCTCAGCTTCTTTAGACGAGCCACTGTCATTACAAAGTTTGACAGGTGGTCTGACAGGTCGCCCTGGAAACCAACACCAAGATAAATACACACATTAAAGGAACACAAGTCATACATTTTTGGAAAAAGGCAAATAAAGATAAGCAAAATTATTGATTATTAATAAGGGCTATGTGGCTTGATGTATCATTTTCAAAACAAACACACAAAAAATATGCTTGATGAAGAAAAGTTGCAATATTCAAGAGAATATAGATAAGCAAATTATCATGAACAGTAACTTATTGGTTTGGTGTATCACTTTGAAAGACAGGTGTAATTCACTGATCTAGAATAGAGTCTAAGTTGGATACTTGACTTATTAAACTCAAAAATCATTCTGAGGTGGAGCTATTCATTATACACTGAAGTCTAAGTGTGGTGTTCTGCTAATAAAGATAACCCAGACATCTAGTTCAAGGTGAGAATATCGTAGACTTCCTTTGGGGACGACTTAAGCTTGGACTACGAGTAAACTGCTCCACACCAATGTGTTTCAACAGTAATTGGTTGCCATGGTGACCACAAGTGCTCCTACCTGGTGCTTGGCCAGAAGCTGCATGTTGTTCCTGTTCGGTGGCAGACTAGAGGGGGCGCCAACCTGGATCTCCAGCCCGTCAATCAGCTTCTGGAACTATCATAACAACCACAAAGAGTCAGGAAATTCACAACAACAGTTTTATTTGATTGAATTGATATGAAATGCATTTATTCCCTATTTCCATAAAACATTACAACATACAAAATAATAGACTTCATGTTCATAGTGGCAAAGCATTGAATCAAATTGAATTTCAATCAAGTAAATTAACATGAATTGCATTTACTTCACATTTCCATTACATTTCATACTATATGAGATACAGATGAAAACAGTAATTACAAATTCATTTTGTATGAAAGCAGAATAGAAGAATTAAAAACATCTCCAACATATATAGAGAGCAGGGATCGGTGGTATTCTGATTTTATTTTCACTTAAGATTCAAAATTTTGATTGGCATATTAGCACATTCTATGACCTGTCAGTTCTGAGAATACTGACTGTTTAAGCTAAGACAGTTTTCAGATGCAAGTTCTTTCTGAATATCACCCCATTATTTTACAATTTCAAACAAATCTGCAAGTAAAATAGCAAAAAACATAGGATTTAGGTTACATTGCTTTTGTGGCTAAGCATGAAGAATTTTTCTTGGTTACCTCTGGCATGCTGCCCTCAATCTTGGCCTGGATGCTGGTGATGTCTGAGTAGACGGCCATGAGCTCTCTCATGCAAACATTGGGGGCTCTCTTCTCAGCGGCTAATAACTCCAGCTCCCCTACCTAAGGGTACAGAACATCAATAATGATAATAATAATATTCAATTCTTAGAGACGCATAATACCATTCAAATAGTCTCTATGCGTGTGAAAGTAAAAATTGATTATGTGAGAATTTGAAAATAACTAATAATTATCAAACAGATGCTTCTTTAGTCTTGATTTGAATCGATCGAAGTCTGTCAATGATCTAATGCCTTGGGGGAGGTTATTCCATAATTTGGGTGCCGTATTTGCAAAAGCTCTATCACCGAATGTCTTAGATTTTTCAGGGATCATACCAAGCACATTGGTGTAGTTTTGAAACAACGGACATGCCAAATAATCAGCTAAATCAAGGCAAAACTGAGGAGCAGATGTGAGGAGTTGCCCATATGAACGCTCAACTCAACTATCAAGAGCAAAAGGAGTCATGTATGATGCGAGTGTCTCAAACCGCCCCCCTTGTTTATTTTTTAATATATTCCTACCAAGATGAACAGGTAAAAACTGAAATTTCACTCACAGGTTAACAAAATGATGCTCTTTTAAAGAACTATTTTTGGATTGAAGATTAGCAAGAAACCTACATAGAAATTGCACTTCGAATGTTACTCAGTAAAACATTGCACATTCACATCACTGAACCTTGAAACCGGCATCTACCTCTCTGTTCCCCCCCCCCCCCCCCCCTCTCTCTCTCTTTCTCTCTCTTTCTCTCACTCTTGTCACACTCTCTTTCCCTATCTCTCTCTCTCTCTCTCTCCTCTGTCTCTCCCTCTTTCTCTCTCTCTCTCTCTCTCTCTCTCTCTCTCTCTCTCACTCTCTCTCTCTCTCTCTCTCTCTCTCACTCTCTCTCTCTCTCCCCCTCTCTCTCTCTCTCTCTCTCTCATCTGTGTGTTACCCTGTCTCCTCCCCTGCACAGAATGCACTGTGTGTAATCTGCCTATGGCTTTCTATACAATGTGTGTGTTAAAGCTACAATACCTGAATGTCTTGTAGCTTCTCCTTGCATGGATGACAGACCCTTAGATATAGACGGTGGTCTGGCTCCACCTCAGGAGACTGTGGGGATCAACCAAGCAACCAAACATTTAAAGGGATAGTTCACCCTGAAAGTAAGTTGGTCTCAATAAAAGCAGACACATAAAAGAAACATATTAGTGAAGGTTTGATGACTAATATCTTTCTTTCATGTTTCTGCCCTTATTGAAATCAACTTTTCTCCAGGGTGAACTATTCCTTTAAGATCACTAATGATGAATCCAAACCTCTCAGTTCTACAGGCAATAAATTGTGTCAAGATTTGCATGTGGATACCATTGTATGGTACTGAGAGAGTTGGTAACTGTACTACTTTGTCTTTACCCTTACTGCTACTGCTACTACTACTACCACTGCTAGTAACTAACATTTCTACTATTGATAGCACTACTAATAGTAATACATTGTAATAACGATAGCAATTCAATTCTTGTATAGCAGATATTACACAATCCTTCTTTATGCCATTCTAGGAATGATGGAACCAAGAGATAGATATGAGAGAAATCAGAAGGGTAAAGAACAAGATGAGAAAATAACAGCTTGTCTGATCATTGAGCAAACACATAATCAATTATTCAGAACACAAAATGAAGATGAGCTGTTCACTAAATCTCAAAATTGGCTACAAACTGGCTTGCAAATTGTCTTTTGCAAATCTTACCATTTTCTCTTCACAACACAGCATTTAGAATTGTGGGCATGTTCAGTATCATATTAGGTTTTCAGTAATAAGATCTGTTTTAGTGTTGCCAATTTGAAGCCCATAGATAGATTTAAACCCTAATTGCCACTTGTGGATCATTTCACCAATAACACACACATCTTAGGAAAATTTATGCTTCATTGAACATGTGCGTACTATTGAGTATATTAGCGTACTATTGAAAAGAAATTGAAACCCATGTTGTAGCTGAGAGTTGCAGTCCACAATCAAAAAGGTTATTTTTTGTGATTTTCGGGCCACAAAATTTCTCCAAAATCACATATTAACCTTACTAAACCATACCCTGCCCTAACCCTAACACTATTCTAGTCCGGATCCTAACCCTGACATAATTTTGTCAAGTTTCAGCTGTTAATTCTTCGAAGAAACCATCAAAGTGAGTCAAAGCGACGAAAATTGCTGTCTGATGAAGTATAAAATACCCGCATCGTATTGTCTAACATGTAAAGAGTGAAGCACACACTGACCCCTATGACCCTGATGATGGCCCAGCGAGGCTCCGCCCCTAGCTCCGCCCGGTCCGCCTTGTCTGGTGTATAGAGCAGGAGGTCCTTGGTAGACTGGGCCTTGCATACCAGCCGTCCACAGATGTGACAGTTCCGTCTGCTTTCCAGCTTGCCGTACGGGCGGTCGCAGCACTCGCAACTCAACCCTTCACTCTGTCGGGAGCATCAAGGGAAATACGCAGAGATTTGATGCTTTTCTGATGCAGAAAACTACAAAGCTCATTAAATCTTGATCGATCTTTTCAATTTCCATCAAATCCATTTACACGCATTTAAAATGCACAAGATTTTACTACTGTAAGACTGTTATTTTTTGCACTACTTCTATATTCGCGTAATGCAGAGCAAGCGCAAATTTAGACCTAGCCCTTTTGGTTTAAAATCTGGATAACTAGAGCAATTTGAGTGCATACAATCAACCTTGCCTCAGCCTCTATGTTAGCTTCATAAAAAAATTAAAGAAAGTCATGAATATGGCATCTGATGTACCTAATAGTGTAAGCTCCGTGTTGTAGTTTGTTACCACTAAATTTATAATTTCTGCTGTGTAATGGTATTTTGCCTCAGCATACAACCTAAAAAGAAATTATAAATCCATGTTTATATCAGAGTTTATCACATTCCTGAGCATGCTCTATTTAAATTATATACTCACCACCCAGGTAGGTGGCTTCTGCCAGTCAGGCACGCTTTTACCGACGACCTTTGACACGCCCCTCTTGAAGAATGTGAAGGGGCTCCTGCTGGGTGTGGTGCCCCCGTTGGCACTGGGAGGTGAGGAAGGCAGGGGCGTGGCAGGAGTGCTGGACGATGTGTGGTTGGCTTGGAAACCCCGCACAAGGTTCTTGCACACACGCTGGATGTCAGCTCTGGCCATAAGAAATAGATAGATCCGCAAATCATATCAAAGGAGCAGTCCATAGCCAGAACATTTTGTTTGCGGTAGATGCACTCAAATCAAAGAAATGCTACAGTGAGATTTGGAGTAGAATAGGACAAGCAATAACAAAGCTACTCAAATTACATTCAATATCAAACCCAAAATAAACTAGAAAGAAAAAGTCATAAATCACGATACAGGTTGTAACACAAAGTAATTTAAAGTGAGCAACCCCCTAGCTTGGAATCACCTCTCACCTGACATTATAAACAGTTCATCAATCAAAATCTTCAGGAGCAGGATTGACAAAATCCATCTCCACTTCAACTAGTCGGCCATCTCGCTCTCTATCCCACTGCACTATACCGTCTGGTCCAGCAGCATATGCATCCTGATCCAGACCATGCATTTCATATTTGCGTTTCATCTGAGTTGGGTTTCATTACAACTTAACTCTCACGGATGATAGACCAGGGGTATGATTATAACATCCCTATCACATCAGTCCATACTCTGTGATTACAGAAACACTCAGACCCTGATTCCATTTAAAGGGCATATACTGTACTGGGAAGGCAAAAAACCTTCAAAATGTAATGATTAGCAATCTTCTTGCCAATGGTCTTAAATTCATGTATTGTCTATTTTAGAAGCTTGCTGAAAGTTATTTGCCCTTAAATGATCTACATTTGTAGTAAAGCGTGATTAAATCACAAATCCTCAAAATGTTCGGCCCGAACATTTTGAGGATTTAATCATTAATCATTAATTACTCCATATATGGATCATTTGAGGGTAAATAACTTTCAGCAAGCTTCTAAAATGGACAATACATGAATTTAAGACCATTGGCAAGAAGATTGCTAACAATTACATTTTGAAGGCTTTTTTGCCTTCCCAGTACAGTATATGCCCTTTAACTCTTACAGATGATAGACCAATCACATCAGTCCATACTCTGTGATTACAAAGACACTCAGACCCTGATTCCATTCAAAATAAACTAGAAAGAAAAAGTCATAAATCACGATATAGGCTGTAACACAAAGTAATTCATAGAATCTTTTTTTTTTTTTACATCAGTCCATACTCTGTGATTACAGAGACACTCAGACCCTGATCCCATTCAAACAAAATTCCAGTCCTTCTTCAGCTTACCTGGCCATTATGCAGTTTTCCTGCCATGGAGCAGCGTTCCTGAATAGCATCAGATCATACGTCCACCTCCTGGAATGACCTCTCTCCTGCACCTTCGCCCCAAAGCACGTCTCACAAACCTGCAAGAAATGGCTTTCACTTTAAAGATTGTCCGTCCCTTTTGCAAGCTTAAAATTTGAAATCGTCTATCACGATCGTAAATTGAAGAAAGTGTGATTCAAAACCATTTCTAAGAATATAGCATGTTGAAGCTTTCTGTATATGTAACAAATTTCAGCCGTTAAATTTCAAACCGACTTTTTTCGTACTACGAAAAAAGTATTAGTCTTTGTTACAGTATCTATGTGGCTATTATGCGTGTGTGAAATCCTAATTTTATGAGTAACTACCAAACTTTGGAGATGATTCCTTCCATAGAACAAATTTTCTCATAATATGTTTTATAATTTAATAAACAGATTAATCAATAAAGCAGATATTTCAACAAAAAGTGCTAAGAGCCTGAGGTAAAGACTATTAATCAGACATTGTTTACGTGCATTATTTGAATGTTACACTACGTTTCAGTTTCAAATTGTGAATATAGAGCTTGCTAACACTTCTCTATATGTTTTGCCAATATTTCGATGGTTTTGTGGTGATCTGAAAAAGGGACTGGCTGTCTTTAAAGGGATAGGTCAACCTGAAATTTGGTTTCAATAAAAGCAGACACATGAACGAAACATATCATTAAAGTTTTTGTGAAATCTGTCAAAGGATATGAAAGTTACAAAATTTTTTTTGAGTGTTGATTTTGTGACGTCAACTGCAAGGTGCTCTCCCATGTTGTGTACATTTTTCTTGAAAGTGTGCATTTTCTCAAAAATGGATGCATCATTTTACCTGTGCATTTGATACATCATTAGAAACACATTTTTACACACAATGTATGAAAAGAAACCATTCGGTCATCACACACAGGAAAAGAGCAATTTAAGGAATTATATTGCTCACAACATATGGGAGAGCACCTTGCACATGACGTCAGAAAATTCAAATTTCAAAAGATCATAACAGATTTTTGTGAGACCTTCACTAATATGTTTCGTTCATGTTTCTTCTTTGATTGAAAACAACTTATCTTGGGGGTGAATTATCTCTTTAAAAGGTATATTTGAGGTATATATGAGGTGCGATCATCAGGCAAATCTGATGATCGCACCTCACATAGGTTGCATGAAATTCCGAGTTGCACAATAAACATGATGAACCCACAGTCATCTGTGTGAACTTGAGTATTATTATTAAATAAATCAATAAACATGCCTCCATACCTTACATGGCCAGCCATTGGGATCGTAGTCTGCCGTGGCTGAGAGACGCCGCTTGTACTGCAGGCATTTGGCACAGAAGATCTTACCACACCTAGCAACAATAAAAAATAACCAACTTAAGATCTTACCACACCTAGCAAACAATAAAAAATAACCAACTTAAGATCTTACCACACCTAGCAACAACAGAAATAACCAACTTAATAAATACGCACAATCAACATAGACCAGTCGCTTATTTGCCACACTAACGATTAAGGCTTCATATTTTGAGAAAGCATGATAGGGTGATATAGCGAAATAGGATTTATGTGCAACAGAACATTTCCTCAACAATAAAAGAAGAAATATGACACAAACGGATTGATTCAGTGAACATTTATCAACAAAAGTTGTATCTTACAGATTGTTTACCATATTTCTATAATACCTTGAACTTGGTAACTTGAATTTCAAAAACATTCAAGTGAAAGAAAGTTAGGGTATATGTACTTTTGTGTCAAAAAATATTCATTGCTAGAATCAGCTAAATATATTGATGGATATTCATAACAAAAACATTATTAATGATATAAATGATGAGCTTGGAGTCAGACTTACTTCCTGCAGTGATGCTTGGACATTGCCCATAGGGCTCGCAAACATGCTGTGTTACTGCACTGACTGCTGTCAGAACTCTTCACCCAGTGTGACGTAGTGATTACTGAAAGACAAAACGCGATTACAAAAGTCCAACGATGTTAAAACTTTCTATCCTGCAAGAGTCTGAAGTATTGATTTTGACACAGGCGGACATTACACTTGAATCTAGATGGTTCTTCAGCAACAAGTGTTGCCTATATTGCGATAGATGGGGTTTTCAAAATCATGATTACTTGAGAGTTGACCTTTCAATGACCTTTGAACTTAGTGCTTGACCGTCAGTAATATTATGAAGCTCCTTCAATGACCTTTGGCCTAAGTTTGGCTATGATTATAAAAGCAATTTGACAAAGGTACAAATACCTAAGCTTCATTGGCAATTTATCCAGGTAAATCTTAAAATAACTGTTCAGCTTGGTACTCATCATTTGACACTTACAAGCACATTATTGAAGATTCCTTAACTGCAGTCATGAACCAAGTTTGGTTGCCATTATTTCGCAAAAACATGAAAAACTATGCGTGGGGTAAAAATGGCAATAATCATATCGGCAATTTTTCAGCATCAAACATGTATGTTTCTCAAATGTACAATTCTCATATTAGTTGGTATAATTTCTTTGTACTTCTGCCTTCGTGCTTTCTATGGTATTTCGACTTTATTCTTGTGACTGAACTTCTTATTTAATTAGCACCAGTTGTCTTGACAACATATTCATATGATGACACCACTTTGGTTCTCTCTGCTACAATATATATATATACCTCCTGCAGCTTGGCTAGGCTCGAGAGTGCCTGCGTCAAAGCTCTGTTGAAATCTCTTCACTTCGTCCTGGACCTCTGTCCACTCCTGCTTGACCTCTGGCTTGAGCTTGGTTGACCCATCAGAGCGGGGGCCCGCCCCTCTGTAAAACCCTCCGAACAGCTGCCACTTCTTCTTCTCAGGATGGTCCTGCTGGGGGGTGGCATCCCCCGCCCCGCCCATCAACCTCCCCTGGGGCGGGGGAGGGTTTCTGTCTCCGCTGGCCATGACGAGATCTCACTCACTCCATGCAAGCTGTAAAAACACAAACACACAACATAATGTCATGGAGTACCACGACTCTCTCAGTCTCTGTCTTGAGCTCTTTGGATCAGCTCCATGACATGTCATGGTAATTAAACAACCTCTTGCTTAATTTTGCTTTTATACCAACCAGTCAGTCAGGCTGCTTATCCAAATAGTCATACTTCTTCCCCTGCTTATTTTCCTGTTTGTATCTGTTTTTGTTTTTTTTTTCAATAAAGCCAATTTTTCAAAGACCAAGCAACCTTTTATAAAAGTTCAACTAAAATTCAACCTTTATAAAATTCACTTGGCAGCAATTCATGTAAGGAAATAGGCCAGTAGTTTGATGGTTAAGACTTTGACCCAAACTCGTATGTAGATGGAAGTAATTCAACCAAGTACCAGGGCCCGTTTCCTGATTCCTACTCAGCTCGGGTTTGCACCGGGGCCGGGCCGCGGCCGGGGGCTGAGCTCAGCTGGGCCCCGCAGGCGCAGGCCTCAGCTGGAGACTCTTTTTGTAAGCTGTTTCCCCCGGGTGTTTCCCGTAAATCTATCAAGGTATCGAGAAAAGAAGTTACGCAAATATGGTCTGAACTTTCCAACATTGCATTTATCTAAGTCCATAGACAATGTTCAGACCTGTATGGTTCTTTAACATTCAACATGATCAAATAGAAGAAGCGCAAAATTTAACTTACTTTACGTAGAGCTCTATGCCGTTTTGCGATTCACGCCTTCGCGATTTCCCCGATCTAATGCAAGAAGTCTAGTTTCCAGTCTTGTTTATTGGAAAGTATTATGTGCTAGTCAAAGTAAAACTAGTCAGTACAATTTTATTAATGAAATAGTAATCATACACTTCTATAAAAAAATAAAATATTTGTTAATTTTTACTATTTTTATTTTGTGTGCACTCAAAATTATCAATAACGAGACAATAATTGTTGCGATGATATTTAATATGATAATCAGCGTTAGCTTAAGGCTACATGAAACACATGAGAGCTCCGTGACCTCGAGTCACTGATAAAATGATGTAAACAAAGCAGAATAGCTCTTTGAACAAACGCAAACAAACTACCGAAAATAACTATGAGGTGGAAGAAACTTTGCACCTTCAACAAACTCATTTCATACCACACCCCCCCCCCCCCCCCCCCCCCGCCCCACCTCTCTCTCTCTCTCTCTCTCTCTCTGTGAACCTGCACTGTCTTTTACCCCTTTTCTATTTCATTTATATTTGACAACGCCCCATTCCCTATCCTACCAATCACTCTCTCTCTCTCTCTCTCTCTCTCTCTCTCTCTCTCTCTCTCTCTCTCTCTCTCTCTCTCTCTCTCTCTCTCTCTCTCTCTCTCTCTCTCTCTCCTCTCTCTCTCTTTCTCTCTCTCTGTATATATCTCTGCCATTGTCTATCCCAATCTCAATCTCTCAATCTCACTCTGTGTCTCCCTCTACCTCTCTCAACTACCCACTGTCCCTCTCTTCCTCTATCTCTCTCTCCAGCTAGCTAACTCTCTCTCTCTCTCTCTCTCTCTCTCTCTCTCTCTCTCTCTCTCTCCCTCTCTCTCCCTCTCTCCTGTCCTCTCTCTCTATACATCTCTGTACCCCTCCCCTTGCTCTCTGTCTTCCCCCCCCCCCTCTCTGTCTCTCCCTCACTCCCTCTCCTCTCTCTCTCTCTCTCTCTCTCTCCACCCTCTCTCTCTCTCTCTCTCTCTTTCTTTCAGTCTCTACATCCCAATAAGATTGTCCATCCTTTCTTTTCCACATGTCCCAATATCTCCATACAGAAGTCTGAATCTCAACAGGCTAAAAACGTAATGTACCATATACAGCATTTGATTATCAATCGCACATTCATTTTATTCATTGATGTGTAATATAACACTCTCCGGTAAGTCTTTCTTGCAGCAAAAACAATTAGGCCATAAGTTTCAAACATTATTTTTTCACATAGTTATCATTTTAATTGCAAAATACACCATACGGTGCATTCGCTTAAAAGCCAGCATTGCGTTCACTTTGGGTGTGCAAGTACATTGAAGTGGATATGCAGAGCATAACAAGCAACATGACAAGTTCCAGACAGAGTGAGAGTTTAGAGGGGAAAAATATAATTATCACCATTATCAAATATTTAGTTATTCTTGACGCAAAGTTCTCATTCGTCAATCAAAATAAGCTCTTATAAAACTCATCTTTCTTGATTATTAGCAGACAAAAGGTTCACATTTGCTAGATACCCTTCAACCGTTTTGAAGTTATTTTACTCTTTTTAAAACCTGTTTTTTTCTGTTTCTACAGAAAGAAAGCTACTCATATCTTACTTCAATTCATTTGAAATAGTACTCACAATTACATACCACACATAACTCCATTTTTAAATAAAACTTTTGTTCCATTACACATGGTAATTGAATTAAGTGTACATACAATAAATGGCACTGAGAGCAACAAAATGAGCAAGAAGAGAACATCATAAATCTCATCATACAATCTCCATTCATACAGTACACACAAATATATAAATTCAAATCCTATTATTCATATAACTACCTCTACTCATACAGTCCACACAGAGAAACATTTAGTACAGAAACCCATTTGATGTACATATGATGTATGATGTACCAAAATAGAATTTTGATAAAAATTAAGAAATAAATACATACATGGCATGCCTTTATTCATCTTGTAGCAAACAGCTAACATGCAGAAAGACATGCTGGAAGACTAATAAACATGGGATGCATATACATGTAGTTAATTCACAAATCATGCATGTGGCAGAAATACACAAACTGAAAGATGAATTAAAGATTGCACATGGCCATGGCAGTCCATTTAATTGAGAAACAGCCCTGAAAATGTTGGCTTCTACACTACTGTATACGCCATATATTCAGAGAGTCTAATTTTTCGCAAATCAGGACTTCTCTTACAATCTAACGAGTGGTTCAATTCGCGATCACGTAGTACTAGTACTACATGTGCGCGTACACGGTGTATTCACGTCTCAATTTATATTTTTGCGTGTTAAATTCACGGATAGCCCTGATTCGCTAAATTTGCAAAAATCAAAACCCTGTGAAATATTTGGCATATACAGTACTTGTTCATAAACAGCATACCCTGACTTCACCAATAATTCATACAGTGCATCTTGTTCACACCCTCTCAGTACCAATCAATCAAGGTAAGTCCTATCATTACTACACACTTCATTTTTCAAGGTATTGAGACTGTTTGAGATCACCTGCTTATAAAGACTACATTTCTTGTGTCCCTAGAGCAGTCCGTTTTGTACTGGGCCATGTTGTATATAGGTTTACAATTATTGTAACTTACCATCAATTGCAACTACAATGGCAACAGGTGCAATGATGGGAGCTCATTGGCTGTTGTCATGGTAGTTAACATTGACGGTGAGTTACCATAAAAAGAAAACCTAAGCAACATGGCCCAGGTTGCAGTGCAGTACATATCATATAAACAACTCTGTTTAATAGAGCAAATAAAGACGACTTGGTATTGAAAATGCTTCCCTTCTTTTACAGAGTTGCAATGTCAGAGACCAGCCAGGCATGAGACTTTCAGGTATCAGCGGCACCAGAGCCACCTACATACAGAGTTTGGCCAACTCGTTTTTTTTCATTCGGTTATAACATGGCGCATATTCTTTTGTTATTCGCTTGCCCGACAAAGCAACACGCGCCACGTTGTTACCTATTGAAACCGAGTGGGCCAAACTCTGTTTATAGATGGCTCAGAGCGGCACAAGCATGTGGCGCCCTCCTCACAGCTACCTGGTAACTTAGGTGCATACGATATATGCATGCCACACACACACTTTAAAAACCTATGGAAACAGTACTGTCACTTAATTCATAATTATACACAAATATTGCAATAAGTATGAAATACTTTTGGGGACAACACGTTTATCAGAATGAGGAGGATATTTATACCATCATTCATCGTATTGCCCATTATTACATACATTTTACACATATACCAACATCATATCATCAAGGTTGGTAGAATTGGAAACTACAGGATGATAGAATATTGCAACCAATGACAATTCTGCCCTACTTTGACAAAAGGAAGCATTATCATTTCTTGTAAATGAGCAAAATATGACAGTCATTTACATTTGCCACAATGCAGTATGACATCATGATAGATTGAATGTCTCACATCGAGATAAATACCGGTATTCCTTTTTTTCAGGTTTTGCTTTATGTCAGGAATGCTAGGTAAATGTAAAAACATCAATAGCTGTCACTTGCTTCCTTTTGTTCTTAAAAGTAGGGCACAATTTTCGTCCCCCCTTTCCACACTCCCTTCTCCTTTTACCACTCTTACCCACTACCCCAAATTTTACAGTGCCACAGGTTCATGACAGATGTAATAAGTCTATGAGCTTGTACTAATGTGGTATTAAGGTTAAATGAAATTCTGTGAAGCTTTAATACTGCAGCATTTCAAAAACATCACATCATAGTATTCCAGTTTTACATTCTGACTTGAGTACATAAACTATATACAATTGTATATATATATATATAATAATTCATGATAGAATAAGTCTTTGAGCTTGTACTAATGTGGTATTAAGAGGCTTAAATGAACTTCTGGGAAGCTTTAATACTGCAGCATTTAAAAAATATCACAACATAGTATTCCAGTTTTAAATTCTGACTTGAGTATATAAACTATATACAATTGTATATATATATAATAATTCAAGATAGAATAATGCATGTGTGGCAGATTTAAATTTCATAAACATACATAGAAAAATATTCAAATTCTTTATAAAATATTTGGAACAAATCATAAAAGGAGAACATAATGCTCAAAATTACTTGATGTAAATACTGCAAAAAGAAAGCAGAGAAGCAATCTAGCTGACTTGGAGGATGCTTTAAACATATTGTAAGAAACTTATCATCTTTCTAAAATCTCCATTACTAGTCTTGAAAGCTTTCCCATGCAAGTCACTCAATTTCAATTGTTGTGATGGTTCTGTCCTCCCTTAACATTGGAACATCCTTGAGAAATCACCCAACAATTAATAACCCCATTCAAATTTACCAAAACGGTTTCGTCTGTGTACAGAGATATTTTACATCTCACTGAGTAAAATTCTTCAAAACGAACTGTCAATGATGTTGAACTTTTTAACATTACCAAGGAATAGCTTTGTAATGGGATGCTCAAAATCATCCATTTTTTCAACACGGTCTAAAATGAGCTGACACGCGCCCTGCTGGATCCCATGATGAAGTTGTAACGTACACTGACTTAATTTAACAAGCAAGACCTGAGATGTAAACCCTGAGTATCTCTACATATTGTGCAGTTTCCGTATCTATCGAGGGACAGAAAAGAACAGATATTACATCAAATAGATACCTTCACTCAGTCTTACGAGGTACAGGTGGTCCTTGAAAGACTACATGTTTGCGCTTTAAAAATCACACATCCATCACATGCATGGAAATTGCCTCTGTGGTCATTCAATCATTTATATATTCAGTTTAATAGATGATTGTAAAAGGCTTGCATACTCGGCAAGATATGAAAAACTGATGTTGATGCGGATGGCAGAGATTGCCTCTCTTTCTGATGTTGCTGCATTGTTTAATAAATAATATTGACTTTCAAAGTGATACAGGCATGAAAATGGCCCAGTTTCATGCAGGTAGAAACAGTTATTCCCTTTACCAATCAAACAAGGAGTTAAAAACCTATACCAGAAATCACCACCATCAATCATGAATTAGCTGTACAATTTTTGCCCACCAAATCTCTCTCCTCATTTCAAATTTTTAAATTTGGCACATTCTTATTATGAGTTCTTGCTGTTGCCATTCCTGTATGTTATGTTTTGTTTAGTTGTAGCTGTAAGTCCTATTCCCATGATCACTCACTGCTCTTATCCAATCAAAACCCAGTATTTCACTGCATTGATATTTAAAAAAAAATATGTCCCTGGGGGGTGTTTCACCAAGCTGTTCATAAGTTACGAACGACTTTATGAACGACTGGTGACCCCCTCTTGTGCTAAATCAGATTCTCAATGCACTAAGTGTGGTATCGCATTTAGCACAAGAAGGGATCGCCAGTCGTTCGTAAAGTCGTTTGTAATTTACGAACAGCTTGGTGAAACACCCCCCTGGTATCAAAAGATGAAATATGCTAAATATTATCAATCACGAAGTTGATCATGATCATCATTCATCATCATCCTCGTCATCATTATCATCAGCATCATCACTATTGTCATAATTCCTGTCATCGCTGCTGTTGCTATTGTTTCCTATCAAACTACACACATATTATTAACATTAACAATTTCAGTTCGTAAGTTCAGTTATTAGTATTTCAAAAGATCCATAAAATCATCTGGGCAGTTAGTGCCTTCTTAGGAATGTATTGAAGAGTTAAATGTTGTGTTAAATATCATCCATCACACGATGGCACTCTCACGCACAAGACAATAAAGAAGACACTAAATATTGCATGCAACGTTGCATAGATGCTCCGGAAAGGCTGATAGCTGCCATAGATACTACTTGAGAATTTTGCCCTTTGTCTCCACCGGTAGCAGCAACGTCAAGACTCCACTGAGGAGAGCGAAGCTGCCGTAGACGACCAGCGTCATGATGACAGACTCTCGTATTAGAACCTACAGGCAGGAGAGGAACGAGGAACATGAGAAGGTGCAGTGTCAGCTTCACACACACAACTTTGCGTTTTAATGAAAAGTAATTATATTACAACTACTACGATAATTCTTATTATATTCCACATACTAAGAATGTTGCTACATGATTGGTCAAGAGTTGATCACGTGATAAACCATAGTTTTGCCCAACTGATCACCTGAGAAGAAGTTTGTTACACTCTAGGTGATAGTACTTTTTGGTTTCGCTAATCTCTTCACTCCTCACAGTCCTAACGCATGATTAATATTTTGAGTACGCACAAAATAAAAGTGCGTCACACTCGGACTATTAATTGACAGTAGCCCCTAGTAACGCGTCCTATACACGTGTTCCCGATGGCAGTGGCTCTGGGTTAGGTAGAGAAGTAAGCATTACTTTTGTACGTAAAATTGTCATTTTTGGTATAGATAGTTGGTTTCAAATGTGGAATAGAAAGCAAATAATCAACTTTTGATTTCAGGCAATGAAACGAACTATCACCTTCACCAACGTTGATTATTTGCTTAACACTTCTACTATGACTATAACTGCTGCAGCCGTTACTACTACTACTACTTCTACTACTACTACTACTACTACTACTACTACTACTACTACTACTACTACTACTACTACTACTACTACTACTACTACTACTACTACTACTACTACTACTACTACTACTACTACTACTACTACTACTACTACTACTGCTACTACTACTACTACTACTACTCCTACTGCCTCCGCCTCCGCCATCGCCAGTGCCACCACCTCCTCCTCCTCCACCACCACCACCACCACCACCAAAACATCAGTAACTCAAATTTTGGTAATTTGTCACTTGCGCTCTTTTGCCACAAGTATAGCAGAATGTGTCTTGAGTGATTTGACAAACCTGTGCAATAAATGGAGTAACTATAGCTCCGAGCCGTGATGAAGCAACGCACACACCCAGACTTACTGCACGTATATGAGTGGGATAAACCTGGAGAGAGGGAGGGGAACAGAGCAGGGGAGAGAGAGAGAGGGAGAAAAGAAAGTGAGCGGAAAAAAGGGAAAGAGAGGGAAAGGGAAAGGGAGAGAGAGAGAGAGAGAGAGAGAGAGAGAGAGAGAGAGAGAGAGAGAGTGAAAGATTAACGGTACGAGAACGGCACAGAAAATGAATGGGAGACAAAGAGCACAAACAAGAGGAGGAGAAAGAAGAGGGGGAGAAAGAAAACTTTCAAAACTGTTGATGCATACACTGTATGTTCTGTTTTGTAACAATAGTAACAACACTGTTACAGAGATACATTCACATCTGTACCAAAATCATATATTTGGATGTTATAAAGATGTTTTCTGTAAAATTTCACTAAGAAAAAAAATGTTTACATGCATCCAGTCATAACAATCTTCTTAACGATTGATATACAGTCAGATTTGGACCTGTCACCTACTGACTTTTTGTTCATTTTTTTTCACAATCAAAAATTAACTTTCAATTTTGCAATTTGAAACATTTTTTCTTTTTTATAATCAAATCTTCCAGACATGAAGCCTGTTTATTTTTAGTATCATGTAAGACACTTCAATAAAATTTATAAATATATTTCATTTACTAAAGTACAAAAGTATTTCAATTGAAAGTATATATAAGAAGAGACATGAAAGAGGCGGCAAAAATACTTCAGTAGAAGCAAATGTGCCTTTAACGTTAGCAATACAGACAACAACAACAAATCAAAATTGATAGATTAAACGAGAACTTACCTGTTTGTAGTTTGATCTCAATTATATGAGTAATATTACGGAAGGGATTACGTTGACAAGAGAGAGCCGCTGACGCATGCGCAGATTCCCCAATATTCGTAGAAAAACCGGTCATGGCTAACTAAAACATAGATCAACGAGAACTTTCCACTGTAGTTTGAATACACAGGGAGGGAAGGGAGGGACGTAATCCCTTCCGTAATATTACTCATATAATTGAGATCAAACTACAAACAGGTAAGTTCTCGTTTAATCTATCAATTATACTTCGTAATTCCGTCAGGGATTACGTTGACAAGAGATTTTAAAGCCGTTAGCCATGAACGGCCTATGTAAATTAATGGCTTATCTATGCAGTAGGTATTTACCTGCATTGAATGGCCCTGTAGTCAATGTGGGGCTGGCTGCCATTAATTCTGGTGGTACGGCTGTGGATTGCTTTTGCTCAGGATCACAGCTGCAGCATAACTTCTCGTTTCCAGTGGTTTGTTGTAGAAATTTCTAAATGTCCTTTCTCCAGCCCAGCCTGCTTGTGCCAGAATTTGACTGATGGGCAAATCCGCACACCTTGCGGCTGATGTCGTAGCTGCTCGGGTAGAGTGGGCTGCGTAAACCTGAGTATTTATCCCTGCAGCTGAAAGCGTGCTCTTGATCCACCTGGCTATGGTTTGTGACGTCACACGATGATGAGGCTTCTTGAAGCTAATGAACAGGTAGCGCTCCTTGCTTCGTACTGTGCTTGTTCGCTTGATGTAGTGCTGCAGATAGTTCACCACACACAGTCGTCTGTCTGGTGGGAAGGCCCTCATCGACAAATTGAGGTTAGCGTTTCCTGGCCTGCTGTGCTTTAAGAGGTCCTTGAAAACAAATTGCGCACCGCTGGTTTTTAGCTGCATGTGGTCGAGGTGAAGATTGTGCAGCGACTGTACTCTCTGCGCAGAAACTAAGGCCATTAATGTGCACAGTTTCCAGGTCAACACTTTCAAAGAAAGTGTCTTTGCAGGTGCCCACCTACGAAGTTTATTAAACACTATGTTCACATCCCAAATCTCACGATATCTGGGTAACGGTGGGCGAAGATGAAAAACACCTTTAACGAAACGCGAAATGAGTGGATGTTTTCCAACTGGACAATTATCCTCCAATATCAAAAACGAAGAAAGTGCACTACGTGCACTGTTGATAACACTGTAACTACAACTTTCATCGTAAAACAGAACACTTAAAAATTCCAGCACGTCCTTTGCTTGTGCTGTTAGATAGTTCAAACTACGCTTTGTACAAAAGGACTTCCATTTCCTGATGTAAACCCCATACTGCTTTTTTATAGATTTTCGCCACGATGCTGCGATGATGTCAACTGTTCTTGAATTCAGTCCATCTCTGCTTAGGGGTTTTCGCAGCACCTGAAACAGAGCAGATCAAGTCTGTCATGCAGGGGGTGAGGTTCTCCCGTTCCCGGGAGCGTAAGCAACTCTGCACTATGTCTTAATAACATTGGTCTTTCAGTGGTCAGGGACATTAATACAGGGAACCATGGTTGGGTGGGCCAGTTTGGCACAACTACAATGCCTTTTGCTTTGTCCTGCCTAATTTTTTGTAGGCATCTTGAGATAAGACAGAAGGGAGGAAAGGCATAGAAATCCAATGGACCCCAATCGAGTGTGAAGGCATCTACATTTTCTGCCTCTGGGTCTGGCTGCCATGCTACATATCTTTCTACTTGTTTATTTAGCCTTGATGCAAACAAGTCGATTTCTGGGGTACCATAGTGACTGGCAATTTCCTGGAATTTTGCTGGATTTAGCATCCATTCAGACCCATCATTAAACTGTCTTGACCTGTGGTCCGCTTCTACATTTAATTTTCCAGGAATGTGGGACGCAGTGATCCAAATGTGATTATCTATGCACCATTTCCAAATTCCTTTTGCGGCATCATTACAGTTAGGGGACTTAACGCCCCCCATGTTGTTTAGGTATGCTACAGCTGTAGTGTTGTCTACACGCAGCAAAACATGCACATCTCTTAGTTCTTTGCAGTACGACTTGAGACCATGCCCAGCCACAACTAATTCAAGATAATTGATGCCACTATGCTTTGCATTATGTAGCTCCTTCTCACTCCATCTTCCCCCAGTACTACTGTGGAGGTTTGTGGCGCCCCATCCTGCCCCACTGGCATCTGAGCGCAATTCTAGATCTGCTTTCTTTCTTTGGATTGGTGCGAAGGCAGTGTGAATGTTCTCTACCCACCACTGAAGCTCCTGTTTTGCTTCGGTGGATAGTTCCATTTTTCTATCGAAATGACCTTTGTTTGCCTTCAGAGCTTGAATTTTGTCCTTTTCCAGTTCACGATAGAACAATGGACCATACTGTACTGCCGGAAAGCTTGCTACAATCTTTCCGATCACTCGTGCTACTTGCCTAATTGAAGGTCTATTCATATGTAGCAAGTTAGCGCACAGATCTCTGATTTCTGTCATTTTTTCTTCTGGCAGACTGATAGACATTTCTACAGTGTCAAGCATAAAACCAAGGAATTTTATTTTCCTGGTCGGATAGAGCACTGATTTTTCAGGGTGCACCACAAACCCAAGATCTGTGAGAAGGCTTACTGTTGTAGCTATGGATTCCTTCAGTTTTGCTTCACTTTCACTGATCAGTATGGTATCGTCAAGATATCCAATAACGATGTGGCCCAATCTTCTCAGTGTTGCAAACACTGGTTTCAGTATTTTAGTGAACAAACGGGGGGCTGAGCTAAGCCCATTTGGCATTGATTTGAATTGCCAACACTGGTCACCGAAAGTGAAACGTAGGAATTTTCTGTCTCCGTCATGTACTGGGACTGAATAGTAGGCATCTCGAAGGTCGACTGAGGCCAAGAAATTGTTTGGAGATATCAATTCCAGTACTTTGTGAATATTGTCCATCTTGAAATGACGATACACAAGATACTTGTTTAACTCTGACAAGTCCAGAATTAACCGTATGCCCCCATTCTTTTTGGGGCGTGGAAATACATTGGAGATGAACTCTCCTTCCACATGACTGCATTGCTCAATAACATTTTTTGTCTGCAGATTTCTGATTTCTTCATGCACACGAGCATTGTCAATTGAATTTCTCCGAAAGGAGTGAGGATTTCTTGTGCTTGTAGGGGGGAATTTTCCCTCCTTAAATTCCAATTTCATGCCAGAAATTGAGTTCAGAATGAATTGATTATGTGTCACTGTCAACCAGTTATTTCTAAATAGCCTCAGTCGACCTCCAATAGGCCTATCGTGTTTCAATGTACTACTAGATCTAGTGCCAAGTCTAGTGTGATTAGGTAAGCAGAGATTACTCACCGTTTCGGCGGTATCAGCTCCTACTTCCTCCGATGGGAGTGCCCCCCTCGCTGGGCTGTCTGTTGAGTTGCCTGGCTCGACGAGCTCAGCGTTTGTGTGTGAGGTGGTGGCTGCCTGCCCCTCCTGTTGTAATTCTGGCCTAAAAAAGGTCCAGCAGTAGATCCAGCAACCGGTCTGTTATATGCAGCATGCTGAAAACCGCGTCCTCTCTGTGGATACGGCCTACTGAGTGAGCGCTGATACGCCGCGATTGGTCTCGCCCTCCCTTGCGATTTCATGACTCCAGCTGCTGCTAGCTGTTGATCTTTCAAGTCCTTGACTTGTTTTCCTAGATCGTCTCCAAACAGAAGACGGGTAGCAGGGAGGGATGGCTTACACAAATGTGCAAATCTAGAGTTTATGTCTGGTTTAATCAGCTCCTTACGGAGACAGTTGAGCTCGAAATTCGCGTTGCAAATCAGAGCGAGGGCATCTTGCTGCGTATCAGATACGCGACCTGCTGAGAGCGATCTTGTGAGCGCATTTAATCCCTTTGTAAGCGATTTTTGCACCCGTTGTAGCTTTAAATCTCGACTCTTGGTCGCTGGTGGCAGAAAATCCCAGATAGGCGGATTCACTTTGGGCACATCGATGAGCAGACAATTGTTTGGAGAGGGATACTTTCCAACCACATCCTCCAGAACTTTCAGTTCGAGTTGGTGAGTCATGAGATAGGTAGTCGACTTTGCCACTTCATCGTCTATTGGATCCCCAATGTCAGTGGGCATCGCGAATTTAGCTGCTATGGTGGGGATCTCAAAGTGTTCCACTTGGGACTGCGGGATCTGCTCTGCGTGGTCGAATCCAGACGCAGTATCGTCGTCATGATCTATCATGTACATATCCAGTTGCCCAGTGGGCGAGTTATCCGGCAGGATCATGTCCGCGTGTGGCGCGGTTGGATAGTATGCACCTCGCGTACTCATATCTTGCTCGCCACTGCCCGTGGCGGTCGCCATGTTGGCCGGCGAACTCGATGAGTTTGCGGTCGCTTGTGGTAGAGCTTCGATCACTTTGGAAAGCAAACTTTCCATTTTGTCAAGCCTTTCGGCGAATTCAGTCACATGAGCAGAAGTTTTATGCTGTGAAGATCCCGCTACGGTTTTGGCCGTACCTTTCTTCACCTTTGTATTACTGACCGACGAAGAGATCGTCTTCTTCGCGGTGTTACTGGTAGCTACTGCGGCCTTGCCGCTTGCGTGTTTTTCTACCGGGATACCGACCTTGCCGGTGCCCGGAACCAGCGGGCCAGCTTTAGCGGGCGCCGCTGGGGGTTTGGGAGAGGCAGCCGTGCTCGCCTCCATACCGATCGTTAATTTTTTGATAACGGAAACGTGAAATATAGTCTCGAAAGTGACTTACACTTCGACTAAGAGACTTTAAGTTTCAATATTCCACTAAAGCGCTAACCTATTCTTGAGGATCGCGCCGATATTTTTAGGGGAAAAAACGGGCATCCGAAGCCGTGCTTCAGTGCAAATGCGCCGTCAACGAATTGGGGAATCTGCGCATGCGTCAGCGGCTCTCTCTTGTCAACGTAATCCCTGACGGAATTACGAAGTATAATTAAAAACTTATGTTATTTTTATTGAATTGTACTGAAGCATCAACAAAACTGCTAATCAAAATAAACGCTGATCTAGCAGGAAACCTTAATATGAGCTTTGCTTACCTCTGGTGTGTAAACATAGAGGGCCTGGAAAGATCCACCCACCATGGCACGCACTATAAACACAAAAACAATCTGAACGGAGCTGTGGAACAGAACATGTAAAACACAATTCAAATTAAGATATCATTTAGATCAATCTATAAATAACTGTAATCTCAGGTATAATATGTGATACATAGATGCCTGATTTTTACTTTTTGTGTGTGGAATCCTATCAGAGCTTCATTTCTATCTTCTGAGGTTATACTTCAAACATTTAAGAAGCAGTCTGCCTCTATCACAAGTTGTGTTCATTAAATGCAGAAAATTTGAGCAAAGTAAGACAATTAGATAAGAATGAAGTGATGGTTGTTTGAAGCATGACACTGATTAGATATAATGAGCAATAATGTGATATCACTGCAAAAAAATCACGAAAAACACAACGGTATGATATACTGAAATCAAATTTGCACACATTGGCTACACTAGTATTTTTGGTTCCACTAGTATTTTACTCCAAAGTCTGAATCAGTTTTTTGCTCAATCTATGGCATCTACAGCCATCTGTAGACAACTTAACAAAAACTTATTATTTTAAATGAGAAAAACTGTATCTTGGTGAGTGGATAACACTACAAAATAAATCCTGATGTTGCTGCGTGATGACTTTTGGGATGACTTTCCCCTTCATGCTGTGTAGAGATTTGGATCAAATTTGATGAATTTGTGTCACCACCTACCTTGTCGTACAGATGGCCAAGAGGAAGGTGAAGAGAGACGCAATCAGCAGCTGGACACCCATCGTCATCTTCCGACCGATGCACTCAATGGTGAAGAACGTCACCACATTCCCTGATGGCACAGAAAAGAAGAAAGGAGTCAGACGGAGCAACAACATTAAAGGGATAGTCCACCTTGAAATTAAGTTGGTTTCAATACGAGCAGTATCATAAAAGAAGCTTTTGATGAAAATTCGTCTAGGAATAAGAAAGTTATGATCTTTTAAAGTTTTGGTTTTGTGACGTCATGTACGAGGTGCTCTCCCATATGTTGTGAACATTTTGGGGGATAATGTCCATTTTCTCACAAAGATATGCATCCTTTTACCTGTTCATTTGATACATCATTAGAAACACATTTTTACACATTTTTACACACATACCGGCACCTCAAAAATATAGCATGCACCTCGCACCTTGCACGTAACATCACATGAATTTTCATTTCAAAAGAGAATAACTTTCATATCCTTCGGCGGATTTTCGTCAAACCTTCACTAATATGTTAATTTCATATTTCTTCTTCTATTGAAAACAACTTAATTTTAATAGAACCATGATGCTTTTCTAATGTATTTCTCCATCTTTTGACCTTTGCTTTTTATTGATTTGTTTTGTCAGAACTCCTAGCCCCCAAAATGTCTATCTGACCAAGATAAATCACTTTATATTCCACATATTAAGAATGTTGCTATATGATTGGTCAAGAGTTGATCACGTGATGAGGCGTAATTTTTCCTATCAGATCACCTGAGAATAAAAGTTCGTTACACTCTAGGTGATAGTACTTTTTGGTTTCGCTGATCTCTCCACTCCTCACAGTCCTAATGCGTGATTAATATTTTGAGTACGAGCGAAATAAAAGTGCGTTACACTCGGACTATCAGCTCCCACTAACGCGTCCAGACGCGCGTCATAATGCGCGTCCTAATTAAATGCGCGTCATAATGCGCGTCCTAATTAACGCGCATCCTAACGCATGTTCCCCATGGCAGCGGCTCGGGGTTAGGTAGAAAAGTAAACATTACTTTTATACGTCAAATTGTCATTTTTGGTATAGATAGTTGGTTTCAGATGTGGAATATAAATCAAATAATCAACTTTTGGTTTCAGGCAATGAGACGAACTATCACTTCCTCGGCGATCTGAATGTATACGCTATCATTCCTCAGCTGCGCTTCGGAAAGATAGCTACATCCAGATCGCCTCGGAAGTGATAGTTCATCCCATCACCTTCACCAACGTTGATTATTTGTTTATTAATCTATGAAAGAAGACACTTCCAATTGGATTTATTTTCAAATCACAAAAATTAGTCAAATCTAAAATGATAAAGGCAACCTTGCATCAGGTAAAACTTGTTGTCTTGTTGCTGTATTTGGTCTCAAAAGTTGCTAATCCAATCCCCATGCTTATAACTCTTTGGTGCCATGTGTTGATTTTGTCACCTTTAATACACATAAATGCCATAGAGCTGCACATATTTGTGGTGGAGTAAATCTAAATATCAGCGTATGATTGTAAAATGGGAACCAGACCCCCAAATTAGAGTAGACTAAATGGAAGGTAACCGATAACGAGAGTTACATAACAGCCCCATGATCCACTGACCTGGAAACTCAGCAAACGAGGTGAGAAGGATGTTGAGGTAGCCCTGGTTGTCCAGCGACTTACAGGCAGCATAACACGCCATCTTTGCTGTCGGCTCAGCTAAGGGTGGACAAACAGTGAACAGAGAAGGAGAGAATGATTCAATATCTTAATAATAGACTGTGTGAGTTTATCGTTTTCTTTTTGTGAACAACAAAAAGAAAATGATTCACCATCTTAATAATGAGAGTAATGAGAGAAAAGAATAAAGGACAAGAGAAAGAGAGAAAGAATAATAGAGAGATAGACAGGGGGAAAAGAGAAAGTTATAGAGATACATAATAAGAGAGAGAGAAAGTGAAAGCAAGATAAAGATAGAGAGAGGAAGAGGGAAAGGGAGAGACAGTGACAGATACAGAGAAAGCGACAGACAAATACAGAGACAGAGACAGAGAGAGTCTTATACTTACATGCGCATGTCTGGCCTGATGAAAACAGTTCTGTTGAGAGTAGTATCATCCCATAATACAGGAATGCAGCTGAGAACCTGTCCATTAAAAAAACAGAAGTAAACGTTCAATATACCACCTTTAAATTTCCTAACAATAAAGTCCAGCTAGTGGGGCTTCCCAGCTGCATTTACCACTAGCAGTGGCATTAATAAATATATTTTTTGTTTGACAAAGATCAAATCATGCTTATTGTACAACAAACAACAATGGATGATATATCACAGCATTCAGATTGAGCCTGTGATTTAAAATATGTGATTTAAAAAATGTGAGTGAAATATCTTTTTATTTTGTTTTCATCTTTCAGTAAAGCTATTAATACATGTATTGTTTTGTCACAAAATGGGAATAAAAACAATCTGTAACCATGGTGATAACCTGTTCTTTACTGAGCCCACTTATTTGAGGTCAACTACTGAGTAGCACAACATCTTTTTATCTCTGTTCTTTTCTGTTAACTTGATACTACCCACTGAAGTTCTGTGATATTAGTATCAGTATTTGGTGCTTTATTACATATCACCATTGCAGCTTCAAGCTCAAATCTATGCATTAATCTGCTAGTATTCTATTTTGCACATCTGTAATTTTCCTATTTCTATTGGAACTTTATGTCAGGGTCACCAGTTCTACTTTGATTTTTAATACTGCTCACTTTGGAACTGTGACATCACGTGAATGGACACATCAGTATTACCATTATAGCTTCAAGCTCATATCTATGCATTAAGCTAGTAGTATCCTATTTTGTACATCTGTTGTTTTCCTATTTCTATTGGCACTTAAATGCCCGGGTCATTAGTTCTACTTTTATTTCAATAATGTGATACTGCCCACTTTGGTTCTGGGATATTATGTGCTTAAACGATTCAATATTAGGTGTCTTATTACATATTACTATTACAGCTTCACGCTCAAATCTATGCAACAATCTTGTAGTATTCTATTTTGTACATCATTTGTTCCCTATATCTATTGGGGCTTAATGTCAGCATCATTATAGTTCGTCTTTTATTTCAATACCCTGAAACAACCCAGTTTAGTTCTTCTGTGATATTAGTATGCATAAACAAATATGAATTATGTGCATCATTTTAAACAGCTTTAAGCTCAAATTGACTGATCCTCATTTCCTTTCAACCTTGGTCCAACCTGCTCTTCGTTGACAAAAGGAAGCAACTAAAATAAAACAGACTTTTCTTGAAAATGAGCAAAATGTATCTGTCACTTGCACTGGCATCAGTTCAACACCACATCACGTCAGATTGAATATCTCGCAGCAAGATGAACATTTCTTCTCCAGATTTTGTCTGTAAGGAATGCTGCGTACAATCTATAAGTACCAATATCCCAAATTTGAGTGATTTGTTGCTTGCTTCCTTTTGTCAAAGTAGAGTGGTACAGTACAACCACAACCACAAACCCACAAACAACCATGACGACACTGAGATGACAAATTGTCATGTTCTCGTTGGTCTCTTAAAGATGGCCAGTCCCTTTTACAAACATCTACAAACTTCATGAAAGTATATTTAGCATGTATCTTTGGGATACCAACTGTGAAATTTTAAGGTCAGAGGTATTATAAGTAACTCCCGTAGAATAAATGAAAATCTAACTAGGTTTCACTGAGATTCAACTATTTTCGTGGTACAAAAAAAGAAAGATTGATCAATTGATCGAAGATTATTTCCTCAAAACCGAATATTACGCTTTGTTGATTTCAGGGAAAGGTTATACAGCCACTCTCTCTCTCTCAAATGATGACAAATTCAGGGAACTTTCAGAATTAGGTCGGCAAAAGGGATGGGCTACCTTTAACAGGAGAGTAAACAAAGTGGGAATCTAACAAATTAGACAGCCCTCCAGCTTTTATGTGGCACAACAGAACTATTGGGCTACCAACTGACTAGCTCCCATGGAGGCCTCGCTCACATACTGCCCCCCCCCCCCCCCCCAATATTAAATTAAATTCTTTATTCATTGAACAAACAAAATATACAATCTTTCATGAACAATGAATACAAGGTGTCACTAGAAAGCCGATGGCTTGTGAGGTGTGATGACCTAGAATATTAACATGCGGTTCAGTACACATTAAATATATACTGGTAGTACAAATGACAGACACAACCATGAACCAAAGTACACAAATTACATCAAAGATATAATGTGCTAGCCGGAGCGACCATATGGTTTCTCTCTATGTAGTAATCCATCTTTGTACCTTGGTTGGTTGGAATTGCATAATTAGATACACATTTATCATGAAACAAGATTTGTTCATTGTTGCAATTCTTGCAAAGATAGTAGACTTTTGACCACAATTTTACATATTTCTGTAGGTTCCTGAATAACGTTCAGGTACCAAGTTTGAAGCAAATCTGTTGATCGGTTCTCTCGATATTGCTTAAACAGATCTGGGACAGACAAACAGAGACAGATGAAGGGACATACAAGACGAAAACAGATCAGTTCTGGCCACTGCATGCAGAGGCAGATCGAGGTATAAAAATGCTCCGAGAAATTACTATAAATTCCCTTTATTGTGATTCTCATCCACTGTAACAGCTGGCAAATACAACTGTCAATACGTTCCCATTTGCAATATTCATTCATGTGTCAAGTGCTTTGCGGCTACATAACAGTTGTGTAAATTTACATGCTGTCAGTTGATACAAAGAGGTTTACAGTCATTACAGGTTAGTGTGCATATTTATTCAAACCTCTTAATACTAAGGCATGAACAGACCACTGATTTATTACACAGTAAATGAGAGCACAGTAATGAGACGGCTAATTTCACTGATTTCTATTTCACTTTAACATATTACAGATAAAACCCTATGCACATACAGGCACACTCATAACAGCTGGCTATTCATCTTGTGATGTTCAAGAGCAGTCATTACATCATACAGCTTGATCATGCTCTATGATGAAAAGTTCTGGTATCTTCATTTCCCAATCTTCTTGATTAGACCCGTTCTCTACTGAGCCAGCATATGTGCGGACTGGCTTTTTTTCACTCACGATATTTAGCAGAACTACTCCCAAACAATCTAATGTTTGGACTATAGAGGACATGCTATGAATATACTCTACTGGGAAGACAAAAGGGTGATTGTGAGCAATCTTCTTGCCGATGGTCTTAAATTCATGTATTGTTCATTTTAGAAACTTGCTTTAAGTTATTTACCCTCAAATCATTCACATTTGGTGTAATCAGTTATTAAATCACAAATCCTCAAATTGTTTGGCATGAACATCTGGATGATTTGTGATTTAATCACTAATTACTCCAAATGTGGATAATTTCAGGGCAAATAACTTTCAGCAAGGTTCTAAAATGGAAAATACATGAATTTAAGACCATTGGCAAGATGATTGCTCATGATCACCTTTTTGAAGGCTTCCCAGTACAGTATATTCCCTTTAGTACTTTATAGGACACAATTACGCCACATCTCTTTGGTTAATACAGTTCCATGGCAAATTTTAACATCCTAACTGGACCAATGCTCACAAAGCAAGAAAATCTAATGGTGAGCAACAGGTTAATGCAGATTAGGCTCAAGTCGGAGTACGAAATTGAACAACATGAAGAAACTTAGCCCTTTCAATGCCGACAACTCTATTGATGCCACCATGCACAACTAATCCTAGTGAGCACCCCATGATATGAATACATGAACATTGTAACTGTTCTTACAACCAGGACCCCGTTGCATAAAACTTACCATAACTTTGCTGCCAATGGCAACTTCTATGGAAACCTTGGATTTGATTGGCTATCAGGCTATGTTACCATGGTAGTTACCATCAATGGCAGAGTTATTATTAATGGTATATCTTTTGTAACGGCACCCAGAACATGTGACATGTGACGTAATTCACCAATGTGCAATAAATATAAAAAAAGTAAAGGGTATGATTCTTCTACTTGCCATATAACGAACAGCATGGAGGTTGTGATTGCCAGAGACCTTGTCTTGAACAGCCCAGCTATAGAACCTTTAGATGTCTGGAATGAATCAAGAACGATATAGTCAACCTGAGATTCTGGCATTTCTGTGGCATTTCCATTCTGACTAACACACCTCATTGTAAGACATAGCCCAGAGTACAATGCATTAATCAAAGCTTCACTTCCCCACCCCCCCCCCCCACCCATCTTCCTCTATGTCATTGTCAGCCTCTTATCCCTTTCATTATCCCTTTCATCCTTCATCTTTCTTTCTGTCCATATCACACATGCACACACACACACACACACACACGCTTGTTCTCTTCCACCTTCCATTTTATTTCTTCCTCACTGTCCCATACATTTTTTGACACGCAGCTAAATTTATCCCCTTTCTTCTGTTCCTTTTCTCTTTCTTTCTCTCTCTCCCTCTCTCTCCCCTCCTTCCCCATCTCCTATTTTCCATCCTCGCTCTTGCCACTCTTGCTCCTCTCTCTCCTCTCTGTTTTTTCTATTATCAATCAATCTTTTCTATCTTTCCCCCTCCTTCTCCCACCCCCTCTCGATCCTTACAGCCTCTACTTTATTATTGAGTTTCTCTCTCTCTCTCTCTCTCTCTCTCTATCTATCTATCTGTTGTTCTTTCTTTCTTTCTTTCTATCAATCTTTCCTTTCATTCACTCCTCCTTCCTCCCATCCCCCTTTTGATACTTACAGCTTGTACTCTAGTCTTGAGAGTGCCTGGTGGCAAGGGTCTCTTGTTCATGCAAGATATTTTTTGGAGCGTCAGAGCAATGCCTCGGAAGTCCCCACAGGTTTGCTGATACAACATACTCTCTGGACAAAACTGCAAGATAAATCATCCACAGAAACAAAGTAGATAAAACAAGTGCTACACCTCAGACATGTACAAACAAGAGAAGCTTCAGGCAAAAAGAATAACCAGAGCTTCCAACGTTGAAATTCAACAATCAGGAAGATTTTGGGAAATTTCATCAGAAATCAGGGAGATGTCTATCAAATGGATACAACCTAATGACAATAATCTATCAATAATCAGGGAGATTGGGTGATGGGATAAAATCCGAAGCAGTATCATTGGTCTACTTTCTGGGAGTCTCCTGCAAAATCAGGGAGACTTGGCAGCTCTGGAATAACCCTTTAGGCGCCAGATTAACTCCTGCTCAATGGGGTTTATGTGTAGTACTTGAGCAAAACTGTATCAGTGGGGCGTACAGAGTTCATCTCATTACTTCATGGCTGGGTTACCTACAGAGCCACTGAGAAATGATAGGCACTCTGTATGATAATAGGGCCCGGAGCATTCCTTGGGACAAACCAAACAAGTTGACCTCATCAGGTCAGGAAACCTCTGGGTAGCAAATATATCAGAATAATTCCACACAAAAAGTTCTAGTGAAAGACATATCTTTACCATTTTGGAGATAAGCCATGCTTAATTTTAGTAACAATACATATTCCTCTGAATCAACAGATAAGAAATAATTCGAAGGCATTAAAAAAAGGTCATGCATTAACTATAATTTACATATTTTGCACTTTCCTCTTTGTCTTTCATCACTATCATTTAAATTTGTACTACCTCATAGACTATTTATTATAAAACATGATTGACATAAAGTAATTGTACTGACCTTTAAGAGGGCAAGGAAGATGAGCATTGGGATGGAGGAGACCAGCATGAGGTACCTCCAACCTAGCGTCGGCATGATGATCAGAGCTAGAGTAATCTCCAGACACACACCAGTGATCCAAAATACCTGGTATGTAATGACGCAACAATCAGTTCGTCAAACGCGGTATACCAACACAGGCCATAGCTTAAGCATGGCCTTGTCACGGAATATGTCATACCTACATGTAACATGCTTTATCAAACTAATATGCAGAAATCATTGAAGCAAGTACCTTTAATCTATTTTTAAGGAATCATCTGAAAAAGTGCAAATTGTCTACCAGACAAGAGACACACTAGCAATACCACAAATAACTGATTTAATTGAAAGGTTTTCTGTTAAATTTCTGCAAAAGGGCAAGTACTGTTACTGCCAAGATGTGGAAGCCCCCCAAATCCTCTACCCGCCCCCCCCCCCCCACAAGGAACACACTAGGGATACCACAAATGATAGATTTAATTGAAAGTTTTTTTCTGTTAAATTTCTGCAAGTACAAGTACAAGTACAAGTACTGCCAAGATATGGAGATCCCCCCGCCCCTTGCACGCCCACTCCATTGCCTCCCCCAACATCCTCCCATTACCATCACCACTTCATTTTTTAATTCCCTGGGGTTTCTCTGTTTTTATACTTACACCAATGAAAACGAGAGCAAGTCCTCTTGTTTTACTGGGCATAAATTCTGCCAGCACGGTCGTCCTATCAAAGTAATGAAAACAGAAAATAGACATTATCCATACCAACAACACAATTTAATACTCCCTGACACAATGATAATGAGCATATCACAGCAGGGTATCCAAAACTTTCAATACAGTGCATAAAATAATAGTAAAAGTGAGAACTATGGTATAAACACGTAATTTTCAGTGAATTTTAAAGAAAAACAGTACATATATATGCATTAATAAGAGTGAATGAAACAACATATATCATGTGTTGTATTGCTTATGGGCATTATATTTTTTGAAGTTGCTATGTTGCTTTGATTACTCTGTAATTCTCCAATTCCATTCAATTTCAAGGTTGATTAAAATCATCTCCGCATCCATGCAGCTATATTGAAACAATTTGCAAGGTAAAAACAAGTATAAATACAATATATACAAAATTACAACTATCCTCTTCAAGTAAAAATAGGTTACAGCAGCATTGAGCTGAATATGACAAATATGCTTCATAGCGAGGTGATCATGAATTTCTTGGATATTCATTGAAAAAAAATTAATCAAAGATTGATGCACGACAAAAGTATGATTAGTGCATATAGGGGAAATTCTACCCATAATGCATCAAGCAGCGACATTCAGATTTGTTTGCAGTCATGTCTAGTTCCAGTCTCAAACGCTAGCTGACTAGACTTTCATTTCATTTCATTTCATTTCATTTAACCATTATAAAAACTAAACAAGAAAAATATGCCATATTTACAAACATTAAATAATGGAAAGGACCACTAAGAAGCAAATCTGCTTATGGGCAAGGCCCTTTACATAACAAAATACATGTATAGTGATAAACAACAATAAACAATTACAATAAACATTTAAATGAAATCAATTAAAAGACTAGAAGCGGACATGACTGTAAACATAATTCAAATGTGGCTGCGCAGTGCATCATGGGACGACTTGTCCTCATATACAGTATTGCAGGGGGGAAATACACATGAGATCGGGGCGATTTTGCCCCCAAAATGCTTAAAACAGCCCTGGAAAATGTGAGAAGAGCCCCCAAATATGCCCACATACACAATGTAAAATTGTAGTCAAATGGCCAGTGTGCTAAAAAAGAAGCCTCCCAAAATTTTGAATTAATTTTTTCCCTGGCAGTATGGATAATGGATATATGCTACAAATGGAAGCGAGGATGACTTACCCCTGCGATGCCCCACCTAGCGACAGCCCCACCATGCCCCGCAGGATGAGGATCCAGGTGAAGTTTGGAGAGAAGGCGCTCAGTGCACCAAAGTAGAAGATATAGAAGGAACACAGGCCCAGGCACTGTTACAGTAAATGTCAATGTTAATATCGATCATTAGCATACAACAACAAAATAAACGGTGGTTAACAGTTATTTTTCCCTCGAAAACTCTTGAAAAAGCCCCCATAAATCATAAACATAGACACTGTAGATTTTTTTCAGTGACAGGATTCTAAGAAGTAATATTGCTGAAATAAGAGATGATTTGACTTAAAGTGGCCCTTTTTACTTGTTTTTACCTAGCTGGCATTACCTATCAATAACAAATTGATAATGGTGATAATGCATTCAGTTTATAGCAGTGCACAGATCTAGCAGATAAGAACAAGAAACGACCAAAAAAATGCACAAAATCATTATAATCCCAATGTATTCTTTACCTGTAAGTATAACATACACACTCATACACATTAATAGATCGTACAAAATTTCATATGGAGCGAGGCACCATACGGGATGTAGAACATGTAGACCATGGGCCTTGCCTATAAAGAGTTGCGATTGATTTGAATCAATCGCCAGTCTTATCCCCATCTCTATTAAGAGTCTCTCTGTTTATCATCAGTCACCTTATTAAGGTCACGAAGGGAAAGTCGCTGGGGTGTAAAAGGAAACAACTCAGTAGACCAGGGGTCTTTTAGCTACTGCTCTCTGACCTGAGCAGACAGGTTTCTGAAGCAATCTTGTCTTTGATATATAGTTATTGCTCCTGCTCTCGATTATCTGATATTGTATGATTGGTGCGGTATTATGTACTGCGCCAGGACAGAGCTACACAATAAAGTCTGAGGAACTTTACATACATGAACGACTCTCCTATTCTGTTTCATTATATTGAGTTATGCAACTTAGTACTCCATTACTGCTGGATTATATTCACCACTCATGATTCCTACACAACAGTATCACCCACTGCAATTATCCATGTATGCTCACAAATCATTCATATTTAGGATTCCTTTTCTATCACCTACCTTTTTTCTACCAAACTTGTCTGCCACCATGCCCCAGACAGGTGCACTGAGGAAATAGCCTCCAAAGACCACCGTTGTGAGGAGGGCCTGTTGCCATGCCAACAGCCGCCATTCGCACATTAGCTTGTCCGACAAGACGCTGACCAGCATGATCTCCAGGGCATCTACCAGCTAAGTAGAAGACAGGCAGGATTGGAGCAGTTTCATTTCTGACAAGGATACTTTATATTAAAACAAAAGGGTCATATTCATTGTAGAAAACCCAAAATCTGGCTCAACAGGTTTCTGTGTCAATCTGCTTCCATTTTATAGAAATGTAAAATAACTAACAGAATTAAATCACTACAAAGAGGAGGAGCGGACCAAGTTTGGTTCCTTGAACACCACGACTGATACTTATCCATTTTATTGTGCATATTAGGCTCTGACACACCTCATAAATTCATATTCTCTGGTGTCATGGGATCTTTTAGCAATTTTAGGAAAATTGAAAATTCCTTCCCAATACTAGCCCATAGATTTAACAATTGTACCCTATTCTGAAATCCTTTTAATTCCATGATTGTACTACAGTATGTCCCATTTGATATTTAAACAAACAAAAAATCCATGATCATGTTTTTCCCAATCCCCTACCAAACAAATATGATAAATTGAATAAAATGCATTGGTTCATCAGTCACACATTACATGTAAATCAATTAAAATTCATAAAAACATAATTTTTGAGGATATGTTCTTTCCACATATGAAAAAAAAAAATTACATAAGTGCCGGTACCGTTACGTATGAGTACTGTACCAGTACATATTTTTTGTTAAAGTCTGGTTCTTCATAAGTGTATTGACACGCATCATTAACAAATTATATTTCGTTACCGGGGGAGAAAATTAATAACAGTACGGTACATCAATCTGCACCGGCTTGTGTCTAGTCTTCAATGCCTGACTGCTTAAAACTAGTCATCAATCAGCTAAATTAATGAATTACAACATTTAGTTACAGCTCCATAAACCACATGAATAACAAACTGTGAATTTTTAGAGGTAGCTAGGTTTCTACAATTTCAACATTTGTGTCATACATACAGGATGGTCTCCAGTGCAGAAAACACGTGGTGTAAACACCACGCGTCAGGTCTAGAAAACTGCTTTTCCAACCCTGACCCCCTTCTCCTCTCTCTCTCTCTCTCTCTCTCTCTCCCTCTCACTCTTTCTATCTCTCTTTCTCTGTGTCTTTCTCTCTATCTTGAGCACTCTCTATCTTTCTTAGTTACTTCTTTCTTTCTGCATCTATTTTTTTACAAAGCTTACAAACAACATGGTGTCCTTCCAGACCTTGTTTTTACAATAAATATTTAATAAAGAGGTAGTAACTTGTACCAAATTGCTCCCACACAGGGCAGAAATCAGATACAGTTTACGACTGCAATTTCATACAGAAAATATACAGAAAAATAAACAATATTTTTTTAGAGCTACTCTTCATGCCCCAAGTCATAAAACAAAACCCTGTTTTGCTTCATTCATTTCTTCCATTTCTACAAGGGCTTTTTATTTATTGTGGGGGCTGTAAATTGGATAAAATGCACCTGTACATCAGTCACAAATTACTCATCAATCAATTAAGAGTCATAAAAATATAAACTTTTTGAGGACATTTGCTTTCCACACATGAAAGAAAAAATCAAATACAGTAAGTACCAGTACTGGTACATATGAGAGAACCGTACCAGTACAAATTTGTTGATAGAGTCTGTTGCCTCCAAAGTGTTTTGACAAATTATATTTCGTTAATTTATTAATTTTTTTCTCTGACATGGCAGTACTATATTTCTTTGAGATATACACTTCAGCTCAAAGGAAAAGGCATAGGGAAAGGGAAAGGGAAAAAAGGGAAGGAGCCGCAGTTTTAAACCGCGGTATATTTTGACCAGTTCAGCATGAAACATGATGCTTTTTAGGCTAAAGCATCATGTTTCATGCTGAATTGGACAAAATATACCGCGGTTAAAATTGAGGCTCCGTCCCTTTCTTCCCTTTCCATTTCACTATGCTAATTCCTTTGAGCTGTAGTGTATTAACCCTCTGAACGCCAAACAAAATGCTGCTCTATGGATTGCATGTGCATAGATGGTGAAATACTCCACACCTTGCAAGTTAAGGGTTAACTTATACACAATATTTTCAGTCTTCGTTGATGGACAGAGCAGGAATATTCAACTAATTGGAATATATATCTAAAGCATATCCCTGGAAAAGTCTGCAATAAAAGTACAGCATACAGTGTACAAAGCACTCATCATGAGCCATGAGTTGTTTATTTTCATTGAATGTCAGGGTTATACATTCTGGCTGTGCATTTGAGGTCAAAGACAGAAGTCAAGGACTCGACATCCTGCGGTTTACATTAGATCACTCACGTACTTCAAATGCATACAGTATCAGTTTTCCAGCAAACAAACTGGGTTTGTGCACGTATAGTCTCCCTATATGTATTTTGGACCCATGGATTCTGACTGAGAGACTGACTGACAATCTGACTGACTGACATACTGACGGTGTGATTGACCGACTGATTGACTGATTGACTGACTGACAGACTGAGGATCTGACTGACTGACAATCTGATTGACTGACGGTCTGACTGACTGTCTGACTGACTGACTGACTGACTGACTGACTGACTGACTGACTGACAATCTGATTGACTGACGGTCTGACTGACTGTCTGACTGACTGACTGACTGACTGACTGACTGACTGACTGACTGACAATCTGATTGACTGACGGTCTGACTGACTGTCTGACTGACTGACTGACTGACTGACTGACTGACTGACTGAAGGGCTGTCTGATTGATGGATGGATGGATGGATTGATTGACTGATGGACTGACTAACTTACTGACTAACTTACTTACTCATTGATTGATTGACTGACTGACATACTGAATGACAGACTGTCTGATTGATTGATGGATGGATGGATGGATGGATTGATTGACTGATGGACTAACTTACTGACTCATTGATTGATTGACTGACTGACATCCTGATCGACGGACTGTCTGATTGATTGATAGATGGATGGATTGATTGACTAACTTACTAACGTACTGACTCATTGACTGACTGACTGACTGACATACTGACTGACGGACTGTCTGATTGATTGATTGATGGATGGATGGATTAATGGATTGATAGATTAATTGATTGACTGATTAACTTACTAACTTATTAACTGACTGTCTGATTGGTTGACTGAGTGACTGATCAACAGACTGCCTGACTGACAGACTGATGATCTGATTGACAGACTGACGGTTTAATTGACCGACCGATTGACCGACCGAATGACTCGACTAATTGATTCACCCCTGTGCATGTCTGAAACTGGTAACACTTACGGACTGGAAGCCTACGATGCTTGCAATTCTGAGCTGGAACCAGCCGAAGCCCAGAGCATCAATGGCCTCCTCCAGTGTGTACTCCTGCTCATCACCTACAAAACAAGCAAGAAAAAGTCAAGCAACAAAAGATAATCGCTGCATGTCTTATGTCTAGAGGTATGTGGACATGGTACAGCACATATAAATGTACATCTTTGCTTTCTTCATGTGAACATACCAGTATATTATTTAACCCTCCTGAATTTGTGTTACATTTAGTTCAGAACCAAACAAAAGAGTGCTCGGAGAAAAACAGTTTTAAAAAAAGATCAAGTATTAAATCATGTGCAGTTTGATCTCCCATTGATCACTCCTGCCTTCCCCCTTATCTATAAATGAATGTTTTGTACCGATATAGAATGACCTTAATACGATAAACACAAAAACTGATGTAGACTTCTAGACGATAAGTTAAAGTAATGTTAACCAAACGTATTGTCTTTTGTCTCATACTGTGAGGACTTCAACAACATGGTCTACAGAATGAGGTAAAAGAAAATACCATGGAAGAGTTCATTTTGCGACAACCACCCGAAGTGAAAAAAGATGTTAATCCTGAAGTTTAGGTGCCTACATTATTTGCACACATAAATGGCTGGTAACTTTACCAAACTCATCCCAGCATAGACTATATCACACAGTAATTTTTATGGAAGCCCCCCCCCCCCCCCACCTTCCCTACCCAGGGGAGGGGGCGGTGACAGCTGGCACTAGCCAGAATATTTTGATGGGGTGGGGGAGGGCTATCTATCCAGATAATTATGTTGAAATGTGTTGGGTGAAGTAAGCGGTCATTTATGTGTGCAAATCATTTAGGCCCCTAAAACCCAGGATTACCAAGAAGATAAATATATGCAACCTAGAATATATAATGATAAACAATATAGAGATATATAGTTTGAGGTTATATTCCAGTGTAGTTTAATTAAATTATATACTTAGAATAATGTTTAGTAATAATACACTATATAGAGATGGGGCTACATAGTTTAATTTTAAAGTTGATATAAGAGGAAAAAAAATTTCCATGAATTTTATATCTAATGAAAGCATATGCTATTTATAATCTGTTTATCAACATATGATATCACAAAAATCGTCTAGCCTCTTGATATCCTCAACTAAAGTACCACAAAAATATACAAAAATATACAGGACCTCTGTGATTATATATGGAACTCACGACTCTGGTGTCCTACATGCGACCTGGTGTCCTAGTGTGAGGGTGTAGGTTGGGGATACATCAGGTGGCTATCACAAAAGGAACTCTTTCCCAATAGCTAATTGCGCTAACATTATTAATTTCTCCAACTGTTAGAATATACAATTTTGATTTCTTTTACTCATGTTAATAAATCATTATAAATCATGGGGGAGGTAGAAAATACTAGAAATTAATTCACAATGTTGTTGAAGTGGTCTATATAGCCAAGCATGCCAAGCTTCTTTGGACACCTCCACTAATGTGTTTGATCATGTTATCATGTCATTGTAATGTATATTTAAAAGTCACAAATTTTGTGATGGAAATATAAATCAACTTGAGTATCAGCTGAGTACGCCGCTCTCGAGACTGCTCTAGAGCTGTTGTTAATCCACCCAAGCCATGCATGTATTCATCCATCTCTCATGACAGAGACCAACAGGCCATAACCTAGACCGAAAAATCAGTCTCGAGATCTGTAGGACGTTGGATCCGCTGAGATTGTATCTGGCTCCTCTGTCTCTGAACGCCCTATCTATTCGGGGGTATAAGTCCAAAAATTTAATTTCGATTTAAGAATGCCCCGAATGAGACGGTTATTCCTGTCTAGCCATAACCCTACCAGCTACCTCCACCCCCGCCTCCACCACAAACATGGGGGAGACCTTTCAATGCCCTTAAAAAAAGTATGAATATGAACGAAGTCAACAAACTGCACCTAATCGACAGCATAACTATCCATTCCTTACCCGACTGATCAGTGTCATCGCGCAGCAGACGAGATTTTTCCGATTCGTCGGCGCCGTTTCCGTCATAACATCCCATGGCTATATCATGTTCAAGCAATTCGTCGCACTCTGCTTCTGAAAGTAAAAGCCCATTTCCAGAGAGCTCTGTAAGCTCGAGCTCTAGCTCTTTCATCATAGTGCGGTTATTGATTGACGATAATTCCTTAAAAATCGAAACAAGCATCTACAAATGATCTAGGACGGCGGACTCCCCTGCTTGAAGTGTATTGATTTGATGGGATTACTGGTACTGGTTGGAAGCTGTGGCCACTATCATGTGGATTCGTGGCAAAAATAGCCGGGTCAATCAATGCTCCGTACGTGCGTATATCGATACGTGCCGACGAACAGGCAACGTACGGACATGCTATCGTGATCCGCCACCTGTTGTATTTCAAAGCACCCGCCCACAAAATGAGATGGGGGATTTGCTAGGTTTCGACGAAAATTAATGTATTCGTTGTTGCTATCGGTGGGTGTGTTTTTAACTATATTGATCTAGCTAGACATTGCTCGATTTGGGGCTAATTTTTTAGTTTATCTGCAGCACATTATTATTTATCTTCATAATTGTACCCTCGGGGACAGAAAAGGGGTAGGCCTTCTATACATGCAGAGCAAGACCTAGAGGACCTTCACACCCGGGCTTCACATCAGGAGGGAGCAACTGCATTTTACATCTTGAGTTTCGAAGTTCGCGATGGCAGCAGTCAGGCAAAGCATTTCTTCCAGGAAAGCAGCACGTTGGGCATCTTCCTTGCATAAATTCATTTCCATATTCTGAAATTTCATGTTAAAAAGATCCTTCGTCTGCGGTCATAAGAAATCTGAAAGTTGAGCTAGGAAGCGGCGTACCCTTCATGGGGTTTGCTCCAATATTCGCCTGGTACTTTACCATGATCGACTTAAAGGGCATATATTGTATTGATCCACATTTGGAGTTATTAATGATTAATGATTAAATCCTCAAAATGTTCGGGCCAAATATTTTGAGGATTTGTGATTTAATCACTCATTACTCCATATGTGGATCATTTGAGGGCAAATAACTTTCAGCAAGCATCTAAAATAGACAACATGAATTTAAGACCATTGGCAAGAAGATTGTTAACAATTACCTTTTGCCTTTGTTTTGAAGGCTTTTTTTTGCCTTCCCAGTACAGTATATGCACTTTAAACTTCGCAAATACTGTCGTTAAAATGTCATGTTTCCTTTTTTTTTCTTTTTACCCTCTTCTTCCCCTTTTCGTTCTTAATACTAATAGTCCTAGGTGTTTCTCTTTATCTCTTCATTTCCTTTGTTCTTTTTAACCTTTTTTCTTCTATTTCCTTTGTTTGTCTTGCCTTTCCATCTTTCTTTCTCTTTCTCTTTCTCTTTCTCTTTCGCTCTCTCTTTCTATTTACGCCACCTGTTTCTATATCGTTCCTCTCTCATGGCGTTCCAGTGTAGCATAGTATATGGTCGCTCTTCTTGGATACATGTGTAGCCACAAATAACACAACCAAATAATTCAAATCTTAATGCAATGCTATATTAATTTTTTTTAATCTGTTTTTCTGTTTAAGTCTCCGTCTTTCCACTAACAGACTAAGTTATATTTCAATCACCTGATTTATATATGGTCATGTTCACAGTGTAGGGTTCAACTCTGAAATTTAAACATTTTTGTCTGTAGCAATTTCATAAATTCACATAATATTTATAGATACTGTGGCATATGAATTACTTCATTGGAAGCTACGATACCTCGGGTAGCATAAACATCTCTAATTGTAACTGCGTTTATGTTGGTGGGCACATATTGGTACCCTAAATTGCGCCTTTCTTGTGTACACACAAAATACGGTTTGACTTTTTTTGTACAGCCCTAGCTGTATTATTTTTGGAATGTTGGTGGTTGCTTTTGATATGTTCAATGAAAAATACCATAGGTTTTTAGTGCACCTTCTTCTCCATTTTGAGAACGAGTTGCCGCAATTTGTTGTTTCGGAGGCTTCATTTTCCGTTAAAAATAACTAACAAAAAAAGTATTCCGAGCTGCATTTGGATCTTGAAATGTTATTTCTCATTCCCTTAGTTATTTATGTAACACTTAAAATCAACACTTCCAAATACTAACCAAATTTCTTTCATCATACTTCTATTTACAATTCTTTGAAAGCGTAACTGAAGAGTGTGAAATTTCTGTTACCTGATTTGAAGCCTCCGAAATAAATTTAAAGACTGCTCACACAAATTTAAAGAGAGAAACTTATCAAATCAATATATCATAATGTAGTATATGGACATCTATAGTTCATCTGCCAATAAATATCAGAGATATTCCTTGCAGTTTGAAAAGCATTTAAATTCGATTTTCAATTGGATTCTATATACAAAAGCTCTTCGCTTTATTTTGAACATTGGATTTCAATCGTTGGGTTGCTTGTACAAAAAAAAAAACTTACTCGCCCCCTTCTAAAAAAAATTGTGGTCTGGAGGGGGATGCGTCAAAGAAGTTGGGGAATCCAAAATAAGCTACATGCATTCCCAAGCATTCGCCGACTGTATTGCGAGATTGGCTGACATCACATGAAGGCCAAATCGACCGCAAAAACTTATATAACACAACGGGTACAGTTCGTAGGCCTATATACCCGCAGGGGTGGATCTAACTTCTTGCTAAGAGAGAGAGAGAGAGAGAGGGGGGGGGGGGGGGCGGGGGGAGAGAAACTCCCATCCATCCCTATACTATCCGCCACTGACCTGACATCTAAAGATATAATCAAGTTGAGGGTTGACAACATTGCAGTATGCAATGAAGGTCAAAATACACACATAATAACATACAGAATACGATCATATATACATATATTTTTTACGGGCGAGGTTTAGCATGATAAGAAATTCCACTGTGAAAGAATCTGGAGGAGAAATTACGGCCAGAGATCGAGACGGAGTGAGGTAGAGAGAGCGCGGGAGGGAGGTATATATACATGTATATATATAAATATATATAGAGAGAGAGAGAGAGAGAGAGAGAGAGAGAGAGAGAGAGAGAGAGAGAGAGAGAGAGAGGGGGGGGGGGGTTGGGGTGCAGTGGATAGCACCACAATAGTATAAACCAAAAAAAAAGGGGGGGGGGTGGTCTCCGTCCCGGTCTCCGTAATAAAGGAAACTGTTCGAACGAGCCTACCATACCACGAACATGCTGTGCGACTTTCCGAATGTATGACTTAGTTGCCGCCAACTGTCTCCTTATTTTGTTCTCCATGTTTAGTAGCCAAACAAACTTTCCAGACAATTATGTTGTCTTTTCCTCGAAGTGAATACATGTATAACGTTTTGGTCCCGCCTTCAAACTACGGATATGACAGTTGATCTCACTGAACTGGTTACACAAGCCGGCGAAAGCTCATTAATCATAGCTATTAACTTCAAGGTATGCTTTCTTCAATCCATTTAATTTTCATGATGATGGACGATCATGTTATAGAGATGTATGTTTATAATTATCAGCAAATTTAACAAAAATAAATTACTGTACGTGCCTTGTTAAAATTCATAATCAATAAAATGGTTACCAGCGCCTCGAGAAAGAGAGAGAGAGAGATAGGGGGGGGGGGGGGGGGGGAGGGAGGGAGAGAGACCATGAAAGAGAGAGGGGCAAATGAAAGATGAGGTACACAAAAACAATTATGTATTATAGGAGAGAAACAAACGTGAGAGAGAAATGCGAGACAGAGTTAGAGTTCTTTGTGTTGCCCCTTTCTTCCTTTTTGTTGTTGCTTATTGTAATCCAATTACATGTATGTGCAGCCCAATCATGTAAGTTTACTTTTGTATGTGGTTATGTATCAGACGAAATTGCGGCTTTATGTATTATTTGAATGGAACTGAATAAATACAATTTAGAAAAATAAACGTATGTTCTTGCGCGAGATGTTTGTGGTTTGTGATTTGATGTGTATCTGTGTGGTTTGGCGTGTGTTTTTGGTGGTGATGTATAGGGTTTGGTGTGTGTGCATGTTTTGGCGCGAGATGTGTATGGTTTAGAGAGAGTGTGTGTGTGTGTGTGTGTGTGTGTGTATGTGTGTGTGTGTGTGTGTGTGTGTCTGTGTGTCTGTGTGTGTGCGTGCGTGCGTGTGTGTGTGTGTGTGTGTATGATTTGTCACGTGATGTGCATTTTGTGTTAGTTTGTGTGTGGAGTGTATGTGTGTTGATATGTGTGTGTATATGGGGTGGAGGTTTATGCTTCATTGCTTTGTGTGTATGTTTGTGCATATGCACTCTTCTTTTCCCCTCCTTTTCTGCTCTTCGGTTCGTCTTGGCCGCATTCTGAAAAGAAGTTTTACCACAGAGAACGTACTAAACCTGGACTAACTTGTTGGTCGCCAAAAAACGACAACATTAAAAATTGTTACTGATTCAACATAATTGTTTTTGTCCTCAGAATCACCATGGCATATCGAGTTTTGGCCACCTAGTAATTACAGCGAATAATTTAAATCTACCACTGTTTTGATTCGGTGATGGAAATCAATGACTAGGGGACAGCATCAGATGATTTATTTTAGGTTTGACAAAAATCTGTCAAAGGATAACAGAATTGTGGATTTTTAATTTTGTGACAGCACTTTCGAGATGTTCCCGAACTTGTGGATTCAATCATTGTCAAAATAATATTATGTATTATCATTAAGAGTGTTTGCGTGCATTTGCGTGCAGCTGCGATATTTTGATTGAAAAAAAATTGATTTCTGCTTGCTAACATGTGTTATGCTTATAAAACTATTAATTCCATTAATAAATCAATAAGCAAATTAATAACAAAAGTGAGACTACATTTCTTTTCTTCTCTCTGCATGAAAAGATGTTGCCACACAATCATTTGTGGATGAATTTTTCTGAACTATCTAAAACAGCTTTGTACAGTCTATATTGCTTGGAATATGGAACTCATTGATGCGTTGCACCAATGTAAATTTGTAAAGCACATGTCACAAAAAATAACTTAAAGAAACGCATGTACATGTCTATAAATACATACATTTATTGTACACAAACATAAACAAAGAAGAGCCACGTACTACACAAATAACGCTGGCATCTCTTATGGACATTTTATTACTTCCGAAAGTTTTCTGACTTTCCTCAAATTTCACTTGTTGCTTCTGTTTCCTCCAATAACTCCCCCACCCCCACCCCCCCCCCCCCCTCCAAAAAAAATAAACAAACATTGTACATTGTACTGCATATGATGTACGGTACATACTTACAAAATATACACTGGAGACTATTTCTTTATAGAGCATAAAAAAGAAGAGAGCAAAATACGAGTCTGAAATTCTAACATAGCACATCAATATACAGACTGTACACCCCTAGCATAATGCAGAAGTACCAATCTACAATACAGTAACTTAATCACCACACAACATACATCCATTTGCTTCTACTGATAAAAATCTACAATCTCCAACCATTTGGGGACAAGTGGAATTTTTATCTGTGGTCTGATATTGGCTCTCCTTTTGCAGCATATTGTACTTGGTGAAGCCATGGACATTCTGAGGCAATATGGGAAATTCCCTGTTTTATTGTTTGAGAAGACGGAAAGTGAGTAACCACTGCTCTTTGAACTTTCATTTTATTAAATCATAAACTTTGCATCAATTATTTTGTTTGTTTAGGAAGTACAGGGAAACCCCATCATAACGAGCACGGGTATAGCGAGAACCCTGCTATTACGAGGACATTTCTTGGGTCACGATTTTTCTTCCATAGACCTCCGTGTATTCTCTTTTCATATAACGAGATCGCTATAGCGAAATTTCTGCTATAGCGAGGCAAATTCCCAGCCCAAGAATAAAGAAAAAGAAAGGAATTTGACTCTGTTATTACGAGCACTCCCTTTAGCCACGCCGCCCAGCGAGGGAAACGCAACAACAGTACATGTACAAGCAATTTTCTTCGCGCCGTTAAACACTGATCACACACACCGTGCAAGAATCCACAGACCCACACAACCACACAGTATGCATATGTCCACAGTACTGCCAGAGCCGTATCTCTATACGGCTCTATGTACTGCACGCCCCCACGCCCAACCCTCAACATAGTCACGCACGCACATGGCAAGAGCCTCTAAACACATATGTGCCACCGCGCGTGTACGACCGCGGCCACGCATGCATCAAGATTGCGTTCAACGATCATTCATTGCTTACACTCAGTCATGACAGTAGGCGCAGCCGGGAACTGGGCCTCCCCACTGCTTCATTTGTCGGTAAACGGAGGTGTTGGAAGTGTAATTCATGTACATTTTCAACTGTGCTGTTCGATATTTTAGTGAATTTTTAGCTAATGAATTCAGTTCAGAATGCTTGCAAAGCCATTCAAATACTACAGTCCTAGCAGTAAATATGTTATTGTTTGTGCAGTCCTATAGATGCATTTGTTTCCGTATGTTTTGATCATGTACTGATATAGCAAGCAATCGGCTATAGCGGGGAAAAAGTGTGGGCCCCGTCCTCCTCGTTATAACGGGGTTTCCCTGTATGCTTACAAAATACATTTTCATTAATTCCTGACACATATTGAGGACAAAAGTTCACACTGGCCATTTCAAAACCAATTAACTAGCTTTACTAGTGTTGCATAAACTTAACCTAACACAAGGTACAGGGAAACCCTGTCACATGTACTACCCATATGCCAAATAGATGCACATGATTTCCATTCAGGAATGTTACAACAAAACTGAGGTAGTCCATGTGATTGATTGATGAAAAAAATGGGCCGTTATAGTGCTTTCAGCAGCCCTCTGCCACAAAGACTGGATTTTAGGTTCTGCAGTGTGTAGACGCAATGACTGACCATTGCTAAATCAAACCCTTTTGTTGGATTTTCCTTTCATTTCATTTCATGTATCATATGATGTACTGTTCTTGACTAAAAGAAGGGTTCCTTGCACAGACACAAAGCACCATCTGAAGGACTCCAGATATACAGGTCAACAAATTTGGCTGAAAAACTGATACGGTGTATCTTAAAGTTATTTGCAGAATCGAGAATTCAAAGTGTTGTCCGGGCAGGACTGGTGCTGATCCTGCTCCTAGCATTCTGCAACCTGCCCCTCAAGCTTAGGATTTATGACTTTTCTTTTTTGATGCTTCGGTCAAAGAGACATGTTAAATCTCTGACATGGTCATTGACTGAGCTGACCTCCAGATGATGTCATAACATGCATTGCCCACAAAGGGCTCAACGGGTCACACAGCCCACAAGGCCATGAGATAGTTCCTTGAGAGATTTCTAGACACCCTCAATCCTCCTTCAGTCGTTGTCTTCGCGTTTCCGTTTCGCGCTGGACTTGCTATCAGTGATGATGTGGATGGCCGGTTTGACGTCTGGCTTCACATCCTTTTTACTTGAGGAACTAGATGAGCCTGAGTTTTAAAATTGAATAATGAAAACAACAAGAAACGATCAACCTAGAGTAGAGACAAACACAACCACATATAAAGTAAAAGTTGCGTCCACAATCAATCAACTATAGTAAAAGTATACTACTTGTATGTTGTGTGTTTAAGCCCAGTGTGCATGTTGTGCAAAGTAGAGGTATCAGACAGAGATTTTTATCAACATTTCAACTTAAGATGACTGTTGTCCTGTTCTTTGTAATGTATCTTATCATAATGTGTTTGTTTATTGCTCTCCTTGGAAACAAAATAAAATAATTATACAAAACCCAAACAAGATCTGGACAGACGGATGGACAGATGGATGGACGGACGGACGGATAACCCAGAAACATAATGCCATCCAGCAACTTCATTCCGGAGGCATAAAAACACTTCTAAAAGATCATCATTGCACAACCCACCAATTACACTTGTCTACAAGATAGCACAATTTGACCACCAACAAAACTATAGAGATTTTTTGGCATGTAGTGCAGAGATAAACACATTTAAGTATGTTACACACTAGTGTAAAAGAGCGCAGAGTATGACTATATGAGCTGGGCTATTTGAATGTGTATGAAATGCACAAAGTACAAGTTAAAACTGTGAGATCATTTTTTTTTTTCACAGGATTTACATTGGCCAAATACTGTGGTGTTTCAATCAAACTTAGCAAAATCCTAGCATCATCATTGCGACATCTGAGTCTTACCTTTGCTGGGAACCGTGGAGATGATGCTGATGGGGGGTTTGGTGGTGCTGGGGGAGGGGCTGACCATGGTGTGGGAGGCTGAGCTGCTCTTCAGGCTGAACGACTGACCAGTCTTGGACACAAAAGAGAATGTCGGGCTGGCCTTGGCTCCCAAACCTTGGGGGAAAGAGCAGTCAACTCAACTTCATTATTCCATCAACTTAATCTTATCATTACCAGGTGTCGAAAAACCCATTGGCTTCATTCACATATTTGTGCCAAAGGTAATGAGAGATTAAACAATTAAAACATAGATAAATTACATACCCATATTAATCTATTCATTTAAGAGAGTTCATTAGCAGAGCTACCAACATTAAAATTCAACAATCAGGAAGATTTTGGGAAATTTCATCAGAAATCAGGGAGATATCTATCAAATGCACTCAACCTAATGACAAAAATCTATCAATAATCAGGGAGATTGGGTGATGTGATGAAATCCAATGCAGTATCACTGATTTATTTTCAGGGAGTCTCCTGCGAAATCAGGGAGACATGGCAGCTCTGCATTAAGAACTCTAAACAAGGGGGGGTATCAAAGATTGCTGCTTATATCGCACGCACACCGAATGCAGCTGGACATTTCTAATCTAAACAGAAAAAGAAAGTTAAACGATCTACCACCCGTTACTGTATTAGTCTCCTCTTGGGGTAGCAGAGAAGATATTGAGAATGATTAGTCTACTGCAGCCAGATCCTTTTCTTGAATACTTTAGTTAAGAAATGCTTAACAGCCAGACCATATTGAAAGATAACGGTTATTTTAATTACTCACCTGTGCTCAGTGACAACCTTGGATTTATAGTGAGGGTTGGCTGTGGACGAACAAAGAGAAACAACATAAGTGACATGCAACTATTGATATGTGCAATGATAACAGTTTTTAAAATAAAAGTTATTTTATATAACATATAAAAACAAGTGAGTCAAATGAAGTTTATCCTATTCTTCACTTTGATAAGTATATGGCTCATCTTCATTGTGAAGAACTTGGATATAGAGACTACTCCTGAATGTATATCACATCATGTAATACGAACTTCCCAATGAGAAAAATATGGAATTGATATTCACATACGTAGTTGTATGGAGAAGGAATTCAGAATGATTAGTCTACTGCAGCCAGACCCATTGATTAAACATTTGTACTTTGGATTGAAAAAAAAAAGTGCCCAACAGCCTGGAAGCCAGGCTGACGGACTTACCCTCTTCTGTGGTGGGCGGAGCCTGTAGTTGCAGGCGGAGAGGCAATATCTGTCTGGTGGCAACCTGGGGCCGTTGTGTGGCTTGATGGCGGGCAGAGGGCTGCTGTTCTTCTGCTTCGCTATCTCCATCAGAAACTGCCGGTATATCAAAACAGGCGCAATTGATAAATGGGTTTCTTTCTTATCTCCCCTTGGCAGTGAATGGAGTCTTATATCCCTTCACATTTTCTTGTTTGTATACTTTTGTTAAAATGCCAATGAATACTGTGAAAGTGGAAATTTTCGCGCATTTTGAGTAGCGTGTATTTCTTGCTTTGATGCATCACGTACGTAGGCCTACGTTTATGGTTTAGCCTTAGTCAGCGCTTCAGCAACATCATCATGCTATTGCCGCTGCCCTGCCAGCACTGGCGTGGCACTGGTAAGCTGAGTGAATTGATCATCCCAAGGGCTGGACAACCCGCGAAATTAAAAACACGCGAAATTCATTTTACTACGCCGAGTGCAAAAAATTAATCGCGTGAAAATTTCCACTTTTACAGTAGGTTACATATATTGATGAAACCATATCACTTCACCTTTTCAAGGAAACTTATGTGGTAATCACATCTATAGGAAAGAAGATAGCAGCACTTTTACAATCTGATCAAATATATTGATTTACCACTCAAATTTGTGACACACAGTTCATGTTAGATGTCATTATAAATATTTTGTCTATTGAATTATAAATTCACACTATACATCATTGTTTGATATAAAACAAGTACATGTACAACACCAATACTAATGCCATACTTAATGAAACAGGTACGGTATATTTGGTAAACTAACTTCCCCATTTTTTAACACATTTCATCCGCTATCAATGAAGCAAAACATATAAGCCTACAGGCTTGATATCGATAGCTTATGCAATATTTTGAAACGACCAGAATTTTCCATTCCCTTCCTATCTAAATCACGTAACATTTTGACACAGAAAACAACCAGGATCAGAGGTAAATCAAGCCGGTCAAACAAACAGGGTCATTTTACCTCTCTAGGGGGAGGGGTGGTGAAGGAATGGTCCAGTCTGGTTTGAATGGCCAGCTTGATGTCCTCTACATCCGTGTCCTTACGCCCTGCATGGCCACTGTACACCTGGGCATCATCCAGCACATCTGTTACATATCCTGCAATGAAAATAAGAGTAAAAACTTGTCTGGTGATGCCATATCAGACTCCGGTTTTAACAGTGGGAGTTAATTTCCAAAAATCCTAATGAAATTTGACAAAACTTTTTTTGTGTCTTGATAAATATGAGTACATTTTCGTCATTTGCAGCCAGTCGTTTCTCCGTACGCTATCTGTGTCTTGATAAAAATGAGTACATTTTCGTCATTCGGAGCCAGTCGTTTCTCCATACGCTAGCCTCAACAAAAAACGTCAAAGTGATTTGTTATGGGCTTCAAGTAATACATTAACTGGCTGTGTTTTCATCTATGATTCATCCCAATGTCCCATGTATAAATAATTCAAGAAATTGTTGACATGGACATGCCACATGACATGGTCAACATTTCATAGGACTTCTAACTACATTTTCAAATTTGATCAATGAAGCTATTGTCTTTGAAAAAAAAAGTGCACAAAAAGTTGGCAAATTGTGATCCCGTACTATTCACGAGATGCCATTGATATTGGAATCAGTATTCATTTCGAAAACTATCGTTGGTTCCAAATGAGATGTCACTGTGACCGTTGGGCTAAAATAAATGCATGCAGAGACTGGCCCTGGTGAACCTGCGACCAGACACCTTCACCGCATCGCCGTCCATGGGCATGGGCCAGCCCGGCGAGCAAGTCCGATGTCCGGACGGATTGACCGAAAATACAGCGGCTAAAAAGTGTTCAGAATATAATTACATGGCTAAGTTTAACGAAAGATGAAATACCGTGTTGTTACTTACTGTATGAAAATTCAAGCATTTGATTGATTACTCTTGGTTCATAATCGGTGACTCCCATATCCCTCAAAATTGCGGTCATCACCTCTGCATCTCGCGGCAAATTCTTGCTTCCAGTCGACATTTTGACTATTTTGGGGATTGTGGAAGTTGGTGAGTTGATGCCGTAGATGGCAGCAAATTAAAAATGGTCCCGTCGAGAGATAAAATAATACAAATGATCCACATGGTGTAATTAATGATTAATGATTAAATCCTCAATCCGAACATTTTGAGGATTTAATCACTCATTACTCATCACTCATTACTCACTCATTACTCCAAATGTAGATCATTTGAGGGCAAATAACTTTAAGCAAGCTTCTAAAATAGACAATACGTGAATTTAAAACCATTGGCAAGAAGATTGCTAACAATTACATTTTGAAGGCTTTATTGCCTTTCCAGTACAGTATATGCCCTTTAATCCGTGTATATTTTCTGCAGACAAGGGCCCTGTTGCATAAAACTTACCATTCGTTGTAACTCTGTCATCAATGGCAACTACCATGGTAACATCGCGCAGCAGCCAATCATGGTTAAGGTTTTCATAGAAGTTGTCATTCAGCTGGAAAGCACCTGTAATTCGGTGAACTTAATAACTGGAGAGTTTTAAAACCATTTTTTTTTATTGTGTGTGGAATCAAAACATATACAATACGCATGAGGAGATATAAACTGAAAAGTAAGAATAAAGACCATTACAATATATACAAATGATTGGGATGATCAGTGGAGAAAAAAAAAAGACAAGTTAGGGGGAAAACAGTTTTAAGAACTTTGGAAGTAGTTGGGTGGTATTCTGGAAACGCGTTGAAGTTTTAACTGCAGTCCTCTTTGATCACACCCACACCGTCGAAGTTTCCAATGTCTAGTACCCTGCATTACTTTTACTTGAACAATGAATTAACACTCAGCTCAGCATATATATGATGTAATATAGTTCTTTACCTGTGCTCTATTACTAATTCCCATTCCCCATTTTATGTTTGTTCTGTTTGAGTGTACATAGTAAATAAATTGTGTCAATCCAGTTCATGCTGTCTTACCAATGTGTTATGTGGGATTGATGTACTATTGTTTTTTTTTTTTTTTTTTTTTTTGTAAAGCAGAGCCCAAGGGAAGAACAGGGTTACCCTGGGTAAATAAAACTGAATAAATAAATAAATAAATCGCTGGCTTAAGTCGGTTCTAAGACATACCAATTGCCTTAGCTAAAACAGCGTTGAACGTAAGTCTCTAGAATACTACCCCAAAATAACTATAAACATTCATGATTATTAGAGCTCCATGGGAAAACAAAACAAAACTTAAACCTTTTAGGTCCATTTATTGAAATATGTCAGTATGAAAACAAATTGTAACTTGTTTTAACTTATAACTTTCTAATCCGCTATTAATGGGCGTACGTTCGTCGAAGCTTTACTAATGTTGCTTCCATCACTCTGCTTTAATCAAACCGATTATTTAACATCAGGGCCAGTACTTTTCTGTTAACTCTTTGTGAGCCTCAGGTGACTTTAATTCATTTATTCACACGTAATGCACTCAATTTCTACATCGCTGCAATTTATCTGGCACATCGTAAGGGTAAAATTCACTTTCCCCGACAGTATCAGAATACCATTGTCAATATGCATTCTGATCATGTTGGTAATTACGCCATCTCCCGGCGGAAATTTGTGCAGAGGACGGACAAAAAAAAAAGAACTGAGAGGAACTTTTGGAAATAGAACACACCAACAAAACATAACAAAAAGGAGAAAAAGAAGGAGAAGTAGGAAAAGGGAGAAGAAAGAAGGCGAAAAAATGCGGAGGAGCCTAGGAAAGGAGGGGTGGGGTGAACTTTAGAAGAAGAAAACAAGAGAGAAGCAGAGGAAGAAGAAGAAGAAGAAGAAGAAGAAGGAGGAGGAGGAGGAGCTCAGAAGAAGAACTCAAGAAGAAGAAGAAGAAGAAGAAGAAGAAGAAGAAGAAGAAGAAGAAGAAGAAGAAGAAGAAGAAGACGACGACGAAGAAGAAGACGAAGAAGACGAAGAAGAAGACGAAGAAGAAGAAGAAGAAGAAGTGGATCAGAAGTGATTAAACAAATTAGCAATTAGGTCTGTAAAGGAATGGTGGGTGCATACATTTTCAAATGTATTATATGGTCTATCATTATCATACACGGGTAGTGTGAAGGGAAATCATTGACGAAAGCATCGATCATGTTTTTGACTCCTTCATGTTATGCCTATGAGTAATTTGATAAAGATGTTGATAAATAATGTAGGCCTACAACCGCTGAACTCAGAAGCGTCATGACGCTGTTTGTACGTAACAGGAAAAGAACACAATGAAAAGTTGGATGATATCATTATTTTCGTTCCATAATATTCATTTTCATTCCAATATCAATCACTATCATTTCAAAACTATATAGTTTTTAAATAAATTATGTCTGGCATTATCATTCGGCCAACCTGACATTATTATCATCTCTATAATGTTCCTGCGTACTCTACGTATGAATAATTGCACGGTGCCAAATACATACTTACCAGAAAACTTGATATTGATTAACTTTTCACGATAATTTCACATATACTTTCGGATGCTTTAATTAACACGGTCAAACAAATTATTACCAAAAATGTAGGTTTACGTTTATTGACAGAGCCCCTCTCTGCCGGAGTCCGATTTTGCGAATTGTATCGACTATCGGTACTACTCAAGTCGATCCGGTACGAGCTGTATCTATAAATGGCTATTCCATTATTCGTACGGTGTTAGTATTTCTAAGCGTATGGTTTTTAGTATATTTTAACACCTGTTATTCCTTTTTTCAAAAAATTTGTCAATGGAAACATTAAGGAAAAAATACATTGACACGTGTAAATCTAAAATGAGAAAAGGGCAACATTTGTTGACTATTTAAGACATACACATGACAATACCTCCCCCTTCTATATTTTGAACGAATCTATGATGTAATAGCTAGCTGAGCCATCTAATGGCGGAGTACGGGAGTCTGAAAGTCCTCGTACATGTGCATCTGCACTTTTGGGAGGAAATTTACCACCAAACAAGAACGTTATGACAAAACGTGATGGTTGTGCAGTCGACAAAATGACCAAAATGGATTCGGCGGAGAATTGTCGGAGAAAATCGCCCTGCAGGACAGAAAATGGACACGAAGTTTGGGAGAATACCGACTATGTGCAGAGCCCGAGTCCTGGCAAAACCACAGGCAGGCAGTCCAGTAGCGGCAGCTTCAGTAATTCAACCAGCGATTTTTCTGCCAGCAGTTTTCGCGACTCGCCCCGGTCGGCACCGAGCTCGCTGCCTGGCTCGCGATGTGGTTCAACGCCGGGATCAAGACTTGCCTCGAGATCGAACAGCCAGGAATCCATCATCGACCTGTTCGATTCCATGACACTACAGTTTGGACAAACATTGTAAGTTGAATAAAAAATATGTCCCGTCATGTTTGTTTTGATTGAACATGATTGACCATTCCCAGACCAGAATTTCAGAAAAGGCCGGATTCAATTCAATGAAAACTTTCTCAATCATGTCATTACGTACCTTTAGGGTTCTTGCATCGCAATGCATGATGGGACAGAATTCTAGTACGCTAGCGTTCAGCGATCGCTGCGGTCATTGTTTACAACGCTCATGACGCTAGCCGCGGCTAGCTCGAAGTTCAATATTGTCATTTTCATGTTACAGATTTGTTATGTGGATCGGTTCCGACGCGATAATTCAGTAAATCTGAATCATATTTTTACGATAAGAACTTTGATTTGTATTATTGTACTTGTAATTCTTTATTTAATTTCACACATCCCATCTTTGCACATAAGGGACTAACACCCGAGTCTCGACTACGTCTCGGAGGTCTCTCTCTTTGCTTATTATTTTCTCAACAAATCCTTTATAAATCATTTTTAAGATACATGTACAATAATACAAATCAAAAGTTCTTATCCTAAAAATACAATTCAGATTTACTGAAAATTATCACGTCGGAACTGATCCACATAACAAATCTGTAACATAAAAATGGTGTTGTAAACATGAATAACCGCAGCGATCACTGAACGCTCGTGTACTAGAATTCCGTCCCATAATGCTTTGCGATACAAGAACCGTGAAGGTATGTATTCTTATTCTCGATCTCAGTCTCTGATATAATTGAGTGAAAAACCATGCAATTATTTTTAGTATAGTGAGTGGTCCACAAACTGGCCCCTTCCCTTGAAACTGGCCCTCGTGTATTTCTGTGTAATGGCAATGCGCGTTAAATTGAACTTTGAAGTTTGGATCTTGGATTAATGTTTGTTGTGTATTTACAAATGCGAGATTTTTGGAGGAAAAGTTAGGCAAAATGTTTAAGTATTTGATAATTGCACATTTTCGTTCAAAATATCTGTTTTTCAACATGTGTTCATTCTACATGATTTTCCTCTCAATCACAGAATTTTTTTTTTTTTTTTTTCATTTCACTTGCAAGACAATGATCAAGATGCAATGTTCATGTAGGTCTAGTGGTCTACTTCTACTTATTCTTCCTTTTTTCTTCGGAGGTCAGGGCAAGGCCCAGGGATATGCGGTTCTTGTTAGGTGGAGGGAAAGGCGGGAGATTGGCGGGAATTGTAGTTAGGAGGAAAGAGTTGTGGAGCCTGTTTGGTGCAGCTTGTTTATCAGTTGAAGATTGAGGGTGACAATTTGGGATGCAAGGTGGGTTGGGAGTGAGGAAGACGGAAGTAGGAGGTGTGTGACGAAGGACGGATCGTGGGCTGATGTAGGGAGAGGTGGATGAGGAGGGAGAGCTAGGTCTTTTAATCTCTTTTAAGAAACATTTGGCGATGTTGTGCGAGTGCTGGGTAGAGTGCGGTGAAGTGGGTGGTGTCTTCTGTGGCGGTGTGGTAAAATGTTGGCACTACTCGTCGCACTGACAGAGATATTGTGCATTTTAACACGATATAGGGGTAGATTTCAAGGTTCAATGATGTGAATGTGCGATGTTTTCCCAAGCGATATTTAAAGGACAATTTTTCTGAAAGTTTCTTGCTAATCTTCAATCCAAAAGTAGTTCTCTAAGAAGCATGATTTTGTTGATCTATGAGTGAAATTTTGATATTGTACCCATTCATCATAGTATGAATATATTCAAAAGAAAACAAGGGGGCTAGTTTAAGGCACACACATACTACTGCACTGTCATATCCCACAGATATAATGCACATATCAGAACACTGTGATGCTGATTATTTGTAGGATAGAAAAAACATTTTTGGACAATTTAACTGTGCAAATGAAGGGTTAGGTTTAGGTGGGTTAGGGTTAGGTTTAGGTTTATAATTCATACAATTTGAGGATATGAAAGTGCGTTAGTGCCTTATTATAAGAGGCTCTTTTGTTACAAGTTATGTGGCCATATTGTTAGAAAATATGCAAGTCTTTTTCTAGGTTAGAGACAGGGTGTCCCTTTTGCAGGTAAAAAAAAACAAAATTGTAAAGACCACGGAAAATGGAAGAATATGTCGCACTTCCCTCTCAATGATAGAACTTGAAACTGACGTTTGGCGAATTTTCAGCATTTAGCAGATTGTGAGGTTTAATACATGTTATTTTAAGGGTATACTGCTGATTCATAACATTTGAAAATGGGACAATCTGTCTTTAAGCATGTTGCATCTCATGTGTTTTGGTCCGTTGGTCGCTCCTTGTGTATTAAGCATATGGTATGGTAGAGTCACCACTCACCAGAGTATTTGACGAAAGAAAGAAGAAAACTTGGCTTTACAATGCACTTGTGAAAGTATTTTTACTTTTAGCTATTTACGGCTACCATACCATATCAGCCATGCCAATAATAGCTTACAGTATTTAGAGTATTGGCAAGTACATGTATGTATACTGCACCTGCTGATCCACTGCACCACACAGCACACCTTCTTGCTATATAGACCAGTACAACATCCTGTTGAGCAGCTAAAAATGGTGTCAGCACCTCCAGATAGTAAGCATAATAAGTCCTTGATATGGTACAATAATTGACACTCAAGAGAAAAGAAAGCGACATGTAAACTTCACAATGCTCTGGTGCAACCATGTTTTCTTTTGTGGTTTCCATACCATACTGTCCCTGTTACTTTCTTCAGAAATCTTGTAATGTTTTACAGATGTGCCCAAATTTTTATTCCCAATTTGAGAATTTTGAGGTAAGATACAGACAGCCAGGGGCTTAAGTTCATCGTGATTTTTTTTCACAGTGTCTGAAGAAAATTATGCTCACTGCTATCCAAAATAATTGATATAAAAGAACTGTATGTTCATGTGTTCCTTGATACACATGTATATGTACGGTATGAGTATCAAATTGTGACAAATGCCATCGCTCTACAATGCTTGGAGAGTGCATTCCTTGTACATGAATACTGTACAATATAGTGCAGGTTAGTCGCTTGCCGGCATATATGCACATTGCCTAACCACTTTGGGAACTGTTTCTGAAGGTACATGTATGTTTATCAACCAAAAATGAACTCAAATTTTACCTCTTTAGGAAAGGTAGATGGGTGAGGGAAATGGGGGGGGGGGGGGGTGGGGGGGGGGGAGGGGGGATGGGGGTAACGAATAATAAGAAATAAAAAAAATGGCAAGTCAACTTCATTAGGACAACATGAAAACTACATGTGTGTATTTTGGGTGAATTTGAACACTTAAGTTTAGAAGGACAAAACTTTGTCAATGACTGCATTGCATGAATTCTGGCATCTCGATCATAGACTATTCTGTGTCCTGAATTCATCACAAATGTACTTGTGGACATGCACATGTTTATATTGTAGGAAATGGTATAAGGTGACCTTTATACAGTTCTACAAGTTGTGTGTGTATGAACTGATTGAACCAGGGAGATGCGAGTGACACATTGAACCCAAGGTTGTAGTTTCAAAACAAATAGTGTGCAATAACTGATTGAACAGGTGCTTTATGTTTTGATGCAACAAAGAATGGTCACATGTACATGTCACCACTTACCATGACTACCATTATCATCAAAACAACACATCACACGCCTCAAAGCACCCTTGTTCGTGACACAGACATCACAAGTTCTTTCTTTCTCTCTTCTCTTCCTTCCTGCTCTTCTGTAGACGATATGTCTCTCTTGCTCTTCACTCGTCTCTCCCATTTTATCTGTTTTCACTCACTATCTCCCTTTCTCACCCTCTCCTTCTGTCACCCTTTGCTTGGATTGAGTGAACTTGAATAGTGAACCTATTCCATGTTTGTATCGTTTTCATAACATTGAACTCATGTTAATTTAATGTTACATGTACAAGTACATGTAACATTCACATGCTTCAATTTAATCATGCCACCCTGTCCAATTGTATGTGACTTCAGTTTTGATGCAACATTCAGTTTGGCATGATTTGTTGAAAAAAATACATGATGTGCAGTCTTTGGTATTATTTGTCATTTCTTCCAGCATTTGGTAACTAATTGTAGTCTAAGACATTTTAGAAGCAATTCAGTCAACACTTCCAAAGTCTATGGTTCAGAGATGTCATTTCCCAGACAAATAAAATAATATGAGATCATATAAAAGGATGTTTCAGCCAAAGAGAATGTTGTTGTTAATTAAAGCAGAAACAAATTTAAAGAAACATTTAGTGGCTCAAGTTCATAACAGACAAGGAATAACAAAGACCAGTTTTGTTGTTCACAGACACTGTATGTTAAAAGTTATTACAACTGTATTTTACAGTACATACAGTATAATACACATATATTTTTTTATGCCTCCGCCACGAAGTGGCCGGAGGCATTATGTTTTCGGGTTGTCCGTCCGTCCGTCCGTCCGTCCGTCCGTCCGTCCGTCCGTCCGTCCGTCTGTACGTCCGTCCGTCCGTCCGTACGTCCGTCCCGAATTCGTTTAGGCAATATCTTGAGAACCGTTAACCGGATTTGCTTCAAACTTGGTACATGTGTGTATTGCATAAAACCAATGAAGTGTGTAAAATAGGGGTCAATTCTGATTGAGGTCAAAGGTCAAAGGTCAATGAACTTTGTTAAAAATTGCCCCAAATTGACCTTTTTCACAATAAAGCCAAATCCAAGGATCCAATTCTCATGAAACATGGTACAAAGATGGATCACTACTTGGGAATAGATTGGTGACATTTTTGATAAATTTTCTGAAAGTTCAGAGGTCAAAGGTCAATGAACTTTGCCAAAATTGGCTAAAAACTGCCCCAAGCTTTATATTTTTCACAATAAATCCAAATCCAAGGATGCAATTCTCATGAAACATATTAAAAAGATAGATCACTACTTGGGAATAGACTGGTGACATTTGTGATAAAATTCCTGAAAGTTCAGAGGTCAAAGGTCAATGAACTTCGCCAAAATTGGCTAAAAACTGCCCAAGACTTCATATTTTTCACCATAAAACTAAATCCAAAAATGCAATTCTCATGAAACGTGGTACTAAGATGGATCACGACTTGGGAATAGATTTTGGTGAAATTCCTGGAAGGCCAGGGGTCCCAAATTGATATTTTTCACGATAAACCCAAATCCAACGGTGTAATTCTAACCAAACATGGTACAGAGATGTATTCCTTCATGGAGGTAGATTGATGAAAGTTTGGGTAAAATTCCTGAAAGGTCAAAGGTCAATGAACTTTGCCAAAAGTAGCTAAAAAAATGCCCCCAAAGTAATATTTTTCAAAGTAAATCAAGATCCAATTGTGCAATACCAACCAAACATGGTGCAAAGATGGATCACTACTTGGGGATAGACTGATGATATTTTTGGTGAAAATTCTCAAAGGTCAGAGGTCAAAGGTCAATGAACTATGCCAAAATTGGCTAAAAATTGAGCCAAATTCAACATTTTTCACATTGAATGCAAAACTAATGGTTCAATGTGAACCAAACATGGCACAGAGATGTATCACTTCATGGAGGTAGACTGGTGAAAGTATGTGTAAAATTTCTGAAAGGTCAAAGGTCAATGAACTTTACCCCCAGATTGGCTAATTTTAAACAAACTTGATACAAGGATGGCTTTAGACCGACTGATTAGATTGGAAGTCAAAGGTCAATGAACATTGCCAAACATGAAAAAACAAAATGTGATATTTTCATTTCACATTTTCATTTCTGAGAATAAATCTAAATAGAGTTAGCATAGAGGCGGAGGCATATTTATCGACTGCGCGGCAGTCGAATTGCTCTAGTTTAAATTTACATGCATACATGTACATGTTAACTTTTCACGATGTGTATCTGTGAAGGCCTATTAATGTGTAAACATGCTTATTGCCCTGAGCCCTGTGTATTTGTTTTCACCTTTGTACAATATTTACATGTACGAATGTACATACATGTACAAAATGATGTATGATTTTTTTTTTTTTTTTTTTGGGGGGGGGGATTTTTTTTCCACCATTTATAAATTGAACAAATTGTGATGTTTGACTGCTTATGATACTTCATGTTCATGTACATTAAGTGTGCATGGGCCTCATGGGTGACCACACACTGTTCAAACCTGTGCAGAACACATGAATCATGTGCCAACAATTGTTGTGTTGAAAAGAATTACACTTTACAGGGTCTGATTGTAAAAAACATTTGGGCTGTCTGTTGGGGATAGCTGCCTTTTACTTTTTGCTCCCAAGTTTAGAAACCACAAGTTTTGCTGCCATTAGACATGAGAACCATAAGTTAAAAAAATGTGTGGAAGAAAAAAACACACTATGTGTATAAAATGGGCATATGATATTAAAGCAGTATGTACGTATGCTAGGCCTACAATTGCTTTGTCTGAACTCTGCCAGGTCAATGTTACATGTGTCTTCAGGAATATGCATGAGGCCTTTTGCTCTCACCGAACCGTACCAGGCCAATGAACATGTACATGTGTCTTCATGAATATGCATGCATGAGACATTCTGAATATTGATGATCAAATCAGACAAGCATATCAAACGTGTGAGTGTGGGAAGTAGAGACACTGCATTGTGTGTTTTTGGCAACAGACTTTTTCCATTGAGTCACAATGGCAAGGTCATCACATGGCAGGCACATGGGCTCGGAGTCCCGTCAAATGTGTGGCGCCTGTGGCTGTGTGTGTCTAATGTAGTCTAGTGTATCCACCCCAATGTATTGTTTGTAGCCTCAGTTTTTGTCACTTTTTAAGTGCACGTATGTACAATTGTACATGTATGTATTATGTTATGAATACAAATTGTACAGTAAACTTCTGAAGAGTTGTGGAGCCTGTTTTTCTTCTGAAGCAATGTACCTTTATGAGAGCGATAGACTAAACTCCACACACTGTAGTTATGGATATTCACTATTTTGTATTGAAAATTAAATCTTAGTGAAAGTGAAAATGCTGAATTTTCTCAAATATTTTTTTGTTTGGTTAAACAATTTTTTATGGTTAAATCCAGACTCTCTAGTCTTATCAGTGTACTTATTTTTTCAAGCAGCAAAATACCTGCATTTCAATGTAATTCTCTATGTGCCACTTGTGAAATTTGGCACAAGTACATGTAGCATAAATGTATACGCATAGAACAGAAGCTTGTTTGGCACACAAGGGTTGAGGTACAGTGTAAGGAATTCGGCAGCTCTGATTTATGCAGTAAGCATTCATTTCACCGTTGCTCTGTTCTGATTCAGCCTGTCCAGTAGCTTCAACGTCCGGATTAGCAACATGATGAGTGTGTGTATAATAGATAGTGGGCCTGCATTTTGCTATTTAACTCTACACCAAGCACTCCTACTAGCTACTGAATGAGCACACTTGCACATCCTGTTGTTAATCCAGCTGTTACGTCTTGTGGTCACGTTGATGGCTGGCTGATGGCTGGCTGCGCAGATAGATTTCAAATCCCAACTACTATATACCCATGTACAGGTGTGGTTACAAGTAAGGTCATTTCAACCTTTGTATTACCAAATGTTGGAACGTTCATGTACATATTGTACATGTCAGGGGTAAGAAATAAGATTTAACGAGACATGCTTGTGGAAAAGTATAAGGTGGTCTGTATTGACAAATTCACGCACAGACATGGGACGGTAATGCACGGTGACACCATCATGGACCTTCCATGGTGACACCATCTATTCATCAGAAATCAGAGGCAGCACTCACAAGAGAGACGTGCCTAAATGGTTACATGTATGTGCTAACAACATGTAATTAATGGGAAAAATGGGAAAGAAAATCTCAAAGCGAATGACAAAGTAAGGGATTGAACAGAAGAAGGTCGCAAAAATCACGTTGCAAAAGGAAAGAATTGTGACACCATCTATTCATAAGAAATTAGAGACACCGCGGAAAAGCTCATAGCGCACCTACAATAAACTAACATTTTAGAAACTTGCCTAAGTAGTCACATGTATCTGCTAACAACATGTAGTTGTAGTTGATAGTAATGTAAGATGAAGGGGTGAGAGGAAAAATTGGGAAAGAAAATCTGAAAGAGAATGACAAAGGGAGGGATAGAACAGAAGAAGGTGGTAAAATAAACATTGCAAAAGGAATACAAAAATTGACCCTACCCACTCCAGGAATCTAACCGGGTTCCTCGAGTTCATAAAACGGCGCCTTACCCATTGAGCCACAAATCTTCCCAATTAGCACGTAATGCCCAGCAGGGGCTAGAATGACTTAGAAAACGATATTCAAGCTGAAATTTCACCATGATCCCGACATATGATTAAAAAATGGAGACGATGCTTCCGAAAGCTAGTAGACTCATCTACAACATACTAAAATTTCAGAGTAACAGATCCAAACATAAGTGAGATACAGCTCCTAGAAGGTTGTCATTTCATTTCATAAATACCCCTTCCATTGACATAACACGTACATACGTCCGATTTTGACATTAAAGGCGGATTCACACTGCATCCGACATCCGACATTCCGACATACGACACGATATACGACACCATATTTCAGTTCACACTGACAACGACTTTTCAAAATGTCGTGCAAAAAATGTCGGATGACACGACATTTGCTGTCGGTCAATCAATTATCATGTTCTTTATGCAATAACCAAGCATAAACACATAAATATTGATCTGAGAAGGACGAGAAGCAGGAGGAGGAGGGCGGTGAAGAAGGAAGAAGGAGGAAGGAAAGAACTTACGGCGAAGGCGGGAGAAAAGGGAGAAGGAAATTGGAGCGGTAGAAGACGGGAGTAAGAAAGTTAAAAGGAAGAGATGAAAAAGGTGGAAGGGAATATAAAACGAGGGGGAGAGGGAAGGAAACGGGAGAAAGGGAACAAGGGAGGGGGGGGGGAGAGAGGGTGGATTGATGGTGAGGAATAGAGGAGAAGAGGAGGAGCAGTACGGCAAGGAAGGAACGAGGAAAGGGGGGGGGGTAGGGAAAAGAATCAAGTGAGAATGACTAGAAGAAGAAGAGTGAATGAGGAGGAGAAACAAAAGACGAAAGACAACTAGATGATCATCGTCTTCCTCCTTCTCCACCATCTTCCTCCTCCACGCATTCGCTTCCCTCTCTTTCTTCTCCTTCCCTCTATACTCTTACGTCTCCTTGTTCATTCTCATGCTCTTGCCTCAATACTAGATCAAGTTACAGATACGTACTTATCCAAAATAGAGGAAAACCAGCATCAATATTTCGTGTTGGGAAGTTGGCATAATCACACTCACCCAATTCCTTCTTTACAACGGTGAAGAGAAAGAATTTACGATATTGCAGCAATCATAACAATAGTCCATTACGAGAGGGTAGGTTATGTCTTTATCTAGTTCACTCGCTATGCCTATGTTAAGGCATGTTTGGGATTTTTTAATACCAGACATATGCAGTATAAATCATATCAGCAACATGACATTGTATACATGTAGGCCTACAATATAGTGTGCAGGTATCACGATTCCTCAAATAGAAATAGAAATTTATTCAATGATTTGAGTGTCCTGTTCAAACTAAGTCTATCTGTTAGATTCTGTTTGACAAATCTGCATCAACACAACAAAATTACCCCCCCCCCCCCTCCGTCCCCTCCTCTCTTTCATGAACACAGCAAAGGCATATATACCCCCCTCGGCACCAAACTCCCCTAATCTAGGGCTACATCTGTACATGTTTGTTTCAGCCTTCACACCGGCCCCTTCTTTATTTTCCTTTCACAGATTCGATCATTTGTGCTATATAGACGGTTGAAATACACGGTGAGAACTTTCTTAGAGATCAAGAAACAACATTATCCTACGAAGCTACATCGGAAGGGGGGGGGGGCACCCCCCCCCCCTCTTCTCAGACATCCTTGTCCCGCACCCTAGAAATGGCATCTTTCCCTAAAAAAAGCTTTACATGTTTACGCCAGTGTGCGTGATGCACGAGAAGTATCAAATAAAACATTATGAACAGTCGAACAGGCCTACTCTTGATATTGAATTTATTTAAATCTATGCAAAGAAATTTTGAATATTGATACATTCTTTTTAGGAACATCCCGCATGTCTACAGCCATTCTACATGTAATCATTTAACTGAAGAACTAAGTCATTCCACCAACAGTGACTCTGCAAGAAAAAATAGTTACACTTCTTATTTTTTTTTTAGTCTACAAACTAACGTTAAGAAGTTTTGACGTAAGAAAACTGTTACCATTCCCCGAAAAACAAATATGAATCTACATTAGCTCCTGATGTAAACTTAGTTGAGAGTCTTCTAAACCCGAAAGAAAAGTTACTTAAACCCATGAATGCAGGCCAATTCATCTCTATTTTTGTTAGTCAGATCTCACTAAAATTAAAGTTTGGTTATGTTGATAGACTTTAGACGAGCAGATAACTTGCTGTGATTGAAGTAGACTCTACTTGATGATATTGATAGATGGCTGACTAGTAGGAATTGTAACTAAACAAGGAAATCTGAGTGTAGCGAATTATATTTTCTAGTTCTAGAGGTAGACTGCATACATTTATAGTACGAACCAACGTCAGATATATCTAACAGTCAATTCATTTCTTTACTGAAACTAGTATCTATTTAATACGAGTATTCACTACGTGGACCTCTAGATCTATTCGCATGAGCACGCCCGGCCGGTCGGCCGGCTGGCTAGATTTATCATAACAACAAGATAGACCTACTGGCTACCCATGATAGGCTCCAGATCCTGGGTCCAGATCTAAAAGAAAACGTGAGTAGTAGACTAGCTGCTAAAGAAACTTGTGTGGATCTGGGAAAACTTCACTCTAATTAATAGACCTAGACCCTCTAAATATCCGTGTGTGTGTTTTTTTTTATGAGTTGGTGTATCTGTAGGGACTGGCCTCGCGTAGCGGGAGCGGGAGCGGGCTGGTCGCAGTATAAAGTGTATCTGGATCAATGATACGTTTGTTGTTACATCTCACTTCGATCTCATGACATTTTAAAGCCTTTAACAGCCATGTTGACCTCAAGGCTGTAGACCTATAACTTAACTTTAGATCCAACGTATGAATTAGATCTAGATCTATCTTTTAAAACTCTGACATTCGAACAGAGTAAATACAGAACACACTACAATTAACTGCAGTACCGTTTAGACGTAGAGTACGTTTATGTTGAACTGTTCAGTTGGTTATGCAACAGCTTTCTAGTAGTACAGCTAGTACTTAGATCTAGACTAGAGTCTAGACTAGAGCCTAATAGAGTATAAACATAAACAGGTTTACTCAATTGATAACGTTCAATACCAGTCTAGAGACTAGTACTAGATCTCTAAAACTAGATATATTTATGTTGCATGTACATGTCCAGGCCTTTCAAAGTTAAAGTGCGATTTAGATCTCACAAGACTTTCAAGTTTAGAATGATGACATTTGTTGCAGGTAGATAACAGTTGCATACACCATCAATCGTCGTTGACTTTTTACATTGAAAAATTGACATTGACTTTTTAGACCCTTGGCCTTGGGTCTGTATATTTTTTAACGTTTACTTATACGACTACGTAGACCTACTCGAACGTAAACATTTATAGACATGTCTCGAGTCGAGTCTTTAAAACTCAATTGCCATTGAATACCGAGATTAAGTCGCTATTAGCTGACATTAATAGACATTGATTAACCACTGCCAATAAGGAATCACATTCTTGATCACCTTTCTTTACAAACGATGGCAAAATGCTTCACCAAAACATGATAAAGATATGATGCGTAGGGAAACATTGTCCAACATACATTTTAGTATATGGGACTGATGTTGGGCCGTCGCAGAGATTTTGCGCGAAGCAAAAGTCTTTTGACAAGCTAAACTTATGAAGTGACGTCATAGGAATCCGCCGTTGTGATTGGTCTCCGGCTAAATGTCGGATTGTCGTGCTTGAAAAATCGCTACATGATCCGATTTTTTAATACGACAAAATGTGTCGGACACGACTTTTTTTGTCGTGTTGCCTCAGTGTGAATGGACACATCGGATTTGCACTGTTTCGATTTTTATTTTGTCGGATCAAATGTCGGAAAGTCGTATGTCGTGTCGTATGTCGGAATGTCGGATGCAGTGTGAATCCGCCTTAATGAGTAAAATGAAATTTTCATTATGAAGACGTCATCAAAATGAAAAATGAGGGAAACTTCTACCATAAAGCAAGGTCTCAGCTACAAATCGTGAAATTTGGGAGAAAATTGACCAAGGATTACTGAGATACGCAAAAACAGGTAAAAAAGTTCATGACGTCATACATGAAAAATCATTTTTTCGATTCATATGGCAACATGATGACATCAACACAAATTAATTTCAACATGAAATCATATCTACATTTCCCACTCTTTCAGAATATTAAAAAAAATTTGGGGTCACCAGCCATTCTGAAGAGCTATGGCCGATTGAAGGTAGTTTTTTATTTGCGCACAAAAATGTATTGACGCATGTGCAGACTTTCAACTTTGACGCACCCGCACGACCTTGTCCTTGCATGGAAATAGCTCAAAATTGCAGGATGGGATCTATGTAGTGTCAGGAACATGAAACCAGTAAAAAAAATGGAATTTTGATGCTGCGTTCACGTTACGCACGGAAAAACACGCGAACGCGCGGAAATTTTTGAAATGCTTGAAACATGCAAAACAATTTCTAGTTGATTTGGAGCATTTTAAAATTTTGCGCGCATGTTTTTGCACTAACATGCGCATACGCGCACATTTTTATTTATTGAAATTAGTTGTATTATCATTAACTTTATGCATGTCAATTTTCATTGGCTATAAATGATAAGTTCTAGAGATATGCCAGTTAATAGATTTTCATTAAAATGCGTGTACATGTAGATGACGTTACGGTCATGCAATGACCTTGAAAAATAGAAAAGCAAGTTCACATATATACATATATATACATAAAATACATGACACATGTATTGTTGAGATATTGATGACACAAAAAAATGTGGTATAAATGTGGTATAAATAAAAGTAAAGAAATAAAGAAAGAAAATTCAAACAAAATAAGTTGTTAGTTACCACAGACCACCTAATTAGAGGGAGCTATGTACATCTCCAGCGTGAAGGACACTGAACATACAACGGCATTTTGCTGACTCAACGATGCAGATTCAGATACATGAACATGGCTGTCACCATGATGAAGCCATCAATACTTGCTCATTCCAGGCATGACGTCTTGTAAAATGATTAGGGAAATGATACATGACATGATACATGCGCACGCACGCACATGTACAAGTACAAGTAGCATTCATTTATCTTCTGCAGGCCAAGGTCTGATCTTGTACAGCAGTCCTGCATTCTTGCACAGGTCCACACAATGTACATGTAATCCTCAATCTCTAGCCTCTCATGAAATCAACAGTCATCATATCCCTAAGCTGATGAAATACAGTCTGCAATGTGGATCGAGGAGTACAACTTTAATAGTGAAGGCTAGAGACAGGGAGTTACATGTATGGAATAACATGATCACCAAAGTCAATCGGTATGGCCCCTGAATAGAATAGAATAGAATCTAAATGTTTACATACTAAGCCCCACCTCACCCCTCCACATAATACATATACACACATACACACACACAAATCAAGGTTGTTGTGTTTTTCAGTATGCTGTAGTACATCTGTGTACATTTCATTGATGGGATAGAATGGACACATGTATACATACAATTGCCTTTCGTGGCAATGCTAGCCCACATATCAGAAAAAGTAATTGAAAATCATATATGTGGGAGCTACATGAACTTTACAAACCTGATGTCCTGTAACCGCCATCGTGTGGATTATATGAGGAACTTTTACTCTTTCTAGATTTGTTAAAAAACAATGTTTTATTATCAAATCAGAACTACAATACTTACTACTGATTCTATGTAATAGTGCATAAATATGTCAACAAGAAAATGTCAAATACATGCTAAACAAAATAAAAGAAGAAGAAAGGATTAAAAACAAGGAATGAATATATGTTGTCAATATAAATTCACCCATTAAAGGACATACATTATGAACAAGATAATGGATGAAAAGAGGGCTTCCATTTTTGTGCAATGAAGTTACAGGTCAGAAGCAAAACTGAAAACAAAGTTTCACTTTCCATATTGAAATGCATTGACCTGAATAACCCATACACTAAAGGTATGGAGCAAGTGGCTTCTGGTGATCAAAAGTCTTGGAACAGAGCTGAAGAAGGATTAATGGGTATTCAGCTTCATTCATCAAGAAATAGGAGAAAGCCTGTAAGTTTGAACTTGATTCAATAAGGGCAGTGAACCATGGAAACAATGGCTAGTAGTCAGCAATCAGTAGTGAAAACAGGGGATAAGGGTGGATTTAGCTCCCCCTCCCTGCTTATGCAAAAACAGAGACAACTGAATAACAAAAGAGTGGCTTTAAATCTTTCTTTTCCTCAGAGTGCAAGATGTTGGTTTCTTGACATGAAGCTGGAATTGTAGCTTCTGCAAAATCCCTGGTATAATAGGTGCTTAAAAGAGCCCTGAAAAATGTTAAGAGAGCCCCCCAAATTCCCATACCGGTAGACACAATGTAAAATTGAAGCCAAATCGGCCAATGTGCCCAGGCTGAGAATTTTTTCCCTGGCTTGCAGTGTGTGGCAATGGGCCAATGAGTATACAGCAACACACATTGCTAACTCCAGGGTGGTCACCGGAAATTCTTGTTCGTGGCTCAAAAGGGCAAAAATTTCACTTGTGGATGTGGTAAACTATGGAATGTGTGGCTCAAAGAAAGCAAAAACGATAAGGCTGATACTGTTTCAACGAATGGAGAAGGATATTAATGGGTGGGGCTTGCACCACATGGTTAATCCACTGCGAAGCACCCTTGCTCACATTATGATCATATTATACCCTGTGTCAACACGTGCAAAATAGCTACACAGAAATGGTACGGCTGTACCGTTTCGGTATAGCTATACAATGAAATTCTGTGTGTAGACACTGAATAATGAAGCATTGTATAAAGAAACAAGGGTCTGGGCATCGTTTCGAACTAGAATGGTATAAAGAATCATGGTTCGTTGTGTGTGTGGACACTTAATAACCATGTACGTCATATAATTGGGTAGAGCGAAGCATGACTGCATGCACAGAAATCCCTCATTTCTGTGTAGTCAAAACAACTCAAACTAGCGCATGCTTACTGCAGACAGACGGAGAGGAGAAAAACAAATATGCGCAGTAGTGATTGCGCATGTATACAACATTAATTTATAGAGTTGCCGTATTGATAATTTTGTGGTTGGATACCCTGTTTGCCACACAATAATTCTCAATAGAGTTACGGGATAGATTTTTTTTGTGTGGACGCTATTCGTTTCATGATAATTCTTAAAATGACGTTTATGTTTATGTACAATGTACATACTTCATTCTGGATCCATACACATAGCAATATTTGTTTCCTGATTTTTTTTTTCTGATATTGTTGTCTTGTTGTAGAAGTGAAGGTGCAGGCCAAGGCATTCAGCTGTTCTCTCCCAAGCCCCGCCCCCTCAGACATCCCAAATGGAGCTGGCAGGAGCGAGTGCGAGTCAACCACGCCATCTGGAGAAGCTGGCACATGCAATGTGAGCAGCCGCACTTAATAGACCATCTTTGTTAATTATGCAAATGTTATGCATGTTACTTGAATAATGCATTATTAACGGTTACCCTTAAACTTGTGGGAGGTTTGTAGGGCAAGCAACATCTAAAAGATTTGAAGTACTTTCCACCAATCGGAAGTGAAGCACTAGATACAGATGATTCGCAATTCAGTGGAACGCACGCTGAATCTATTCGTTGTTGCTGCTCGGACAAACCTCAGACAGCTTTGGGGTTACCATTAGTAAGGTATTGTTTGAACACTGAGCATACAATTTGAATAACTAAAATGGTCTGTTGCGGAAAAAGTCACAAATACATAATGGAAACTGCGTATTAATTAATTCAATACCATAGCGTTCAACCCTCTCCTTACCAATGTCATGTCAGTGTGCAGGAAGTATGTAGGATATTCAAGGCTCGGTACTGTAAGAATTAAGAGCAAAAATTATTTTGGCTTTCAAAATATTAACTCTTAAACTAAAGCCATATTCCATATATCAAAATCTTCTGCAGTCTCAACTGTAATTTATGATGCAGCACCCATCAGGTACGTGGCTAAGGCACCTTCACATTCAAATTGAAACAAGTATACAAAAAAATACAATTTAGAGCAGTGGTTGTGCCAATTTGAAGAGCAGAAGTATGATATAAACATGTCCAGATTGTTGCCCGGTTGAAGATATAGTGATCGTTTTATATTTGTTAAGAAAAAAGTGATCCCCAAAGTGACACGTTTATTATGAAACTACTATATTTGAGCAGCTCTGTATTTTCTTTCATAATTTGATTATATGTTATGACCTCTAATAGCACTAAACCACAACTTTGTGGTGATTATTCCAAGTGGTTAAACCTCATTGCCGGGGGCATGTATATTTGTAATTGTTTGTTTTAATCCTCTCTCATTTGCAGATGTGAAAGGCAAGAAGCCGGTGATATGTCAGTTCTCAACTCCGACTCCTGATGCCAGGCTTAGACTGCAGGTAGGTTTAAAATAGGACTCAAAATAGTTGAAAATCTCTGACTCCCCAACTTTCTGTCTCCTTCCCTTCCCTCTGCCTTAGCAGTTTTCTTGAAGCACTGGAAACAATGTAGACTGAATCTTTGCAATCATTTATATTACATTTAAGATAGAGACTCACATTCTTACAAAGTTACACACAAGCACATAGACTGCAGTGGATTGTAGTCAAACACAACCCGCGCCATCCATATATATATACATTGATTTGCAGTCAACACAGCTAGGCTCATGTATATGTGTACATTGATTTGCAATCAATTGCAATCAAATACTGTTGTTGTGTTTGCACAGTGAATTGCAATCAATTTGCAGTCAAAATGCAGTAAGTGCTATGTACGTGTGTATATCGATTGCAAGTGATTGCCGTCAGATAAAGTCAGTGCCATGCACATTTATGCATTGATTGCCATCACCGACTGCAATCAATAGCAGTCGAATGCAGTCACTGCCATACGTGTGTGCATGTTGAATGTGAACGATTGCTGTCAAATGCAGTCGGCGCCTTGCACGTTGAATGCAATCATGTACTGTAATCAATTGCAGTCAAGTGTGAAGTTAATCTACGACTCTGCAGTACATGTAGACATATCTATAGTGTCACCACATAATACCAGCACAGTTCCTACACACACTTGATGTCAAATATCATAACTAGGCCTGAGTCGAATCGATTATTAAGCCGGTGTTCGATCGAAGAAGTCGAACTCCGATTTCGTTTTGATGAATTCGATGCATCGACGAAATTACCAAATTGACTAGAAAACACAAAATCTTTTGTTTGATAGTCCTGTTATACACAATTTATCTTCATATTTTCACAATTTTAATTTGCTTACTTGGTTCTTACTCTCTTTTGTGAGTTTTGCAGGTAACGCATCAAGAGAATGAACAGGTCGCTCGATGATCAAGCAGCTACTACATACTACTTGGATTTGATTCGTTCACTACTATACAGCGCAACGCCACAACAAACAATTGTCCATAGACTTTGTACAACGGATAGCATCGTGTGTTGTGAAAACCCGGAAATACAGTGGCAATCGTGCGTAAGGCTCATTTGCATACACGCTGCCGACGTACAGACTAATAGAGCGTCTCCGTACAGCGATTCGGAGACCACTGATTGGTGCATCGCGTAGATCACGTCATAACCATGTGGTCGCCAAAACAGTGATACAATATCCAGTCACGTTGTCCGAAACCCGGAAGCGATTTTTCGACGCATTAGGGTTACGAAAAAAAAAAATCGCAACCCGGAAGCTGATTGACTTTCTGCCCGTTTACGTTGCAATAGACTCTCCAGATTCCAACCTACATACATGTATACGATGCCATATTGACGCTAATTTGTAAGATTTTGACGGAAAAACAAGAAGTAATCGAAATTCGCTTACATGTGCAGTATCGGTGAGAAAATAGATTCTCCGAGGTTACCTATCATAATTCATATAAAATATAGGAAAGTGAAATTCTAGGTCAATTTTGGTACGAGGTGATAGAGAATTGCATGCTTGTTTATGTGGGGAAATGGAAGGATTGCACTGCGTATGCTTACTATATTTTCATTCATAAATTGGCTCTTGGCAGTGGCTGGGTGACGTCATGTATCGATGCATCGATGTTCGATCGGCGCAAAGCCATCGAACACCGGTTTCTGAAAAAATCGATATGACTCAGGCTTGATCATAACCTTCTTATCTGGTAATCCCAAACAGAGGGAACATTGTTAGAGATAGGCCATCGATAGGTCCCAGATACTTGTTATCTGTGACCTGTGACTTTTCGTATGTACATACTATACCAGCGTGCTGGAGATGCATAAAGTCAATAGTGAGTGCACTTTAAGGGGTTGAGCTTGAGCTTGAGCCAAAGGCTTTGTTTATACCTGGGCACCAAACATGGCATGCACAGCCTCCTTCAAATATCAACATAATTTATAGAATGGTTTGTATTCCAACTGAAGGTATGCCATACTTAAAGCATTGTGCTGGTTGTACATTGTATGTATGGACACATCCAATATAGATTGATGCTCTTTATGACTTCTTTTGTTGTTTGATGTGAACCTATTAGGTGAAAATTTGGATACACATTTACATAAACAAATGAATTAAAATGCCAGAGAAGAGGAGTATGCTTATTGGTTCATAGACCTTTATCAAGACTGATGGGTAGAAATATTTAAACAGAAATAAGTAGTTTTTGATTGAGTGCAATATATTTGATTGGTCCACTTTTGAGAACACACAAGTTGGTGACTGAAAGAGTTTATTATCATCTATATGTAATTCACAGGCAAAACAATTTGGGAAATATAAGATAGATATAGGAAGCAATATAGGATAAGGTGTTGTGTTCTTAAGAATTAGGGTAATCTTTTTTAAAATTTGGTGTATCCTTGATACAATATGATAAACATTACGTAGTACTGTATTTCTAGATGTATGTGTACATGTGTAATTCCTGGTAATAGAATCGTTATACATACTATAAAGGACAAAAATATCTGTCATGAATAATAGGGCATTATGTTTTGCAGAATTGGGCAATGTCACTTAACCCCTTATGCAGCAGATTAAATGCTTCTTTATGGGATTTATGTATATTACCTAGTCAAAACTGCATAAGTGCTGCATAAAGAGTTAACTGGCATATTCGCTATAGGTCATACATTACGATACACATAATATTCTGTGTCTCTAGGTAATCATGTGTACAATGTAATTCCTGCTAATAAACTTGTTACACATACATGTATAATGGATGTAATGATCTGTCAAGAAATGCTTGCCTAGTTGTACGTATAGTTAAAGCAGGGCGAGATGTTTAAATGCCAAATGTTTGCTCCTCTCTTCCTTCTCTCTCAGGCTGATGTCATCCAGGGCAGACCCATCAACAAGCAATGGAATCCCTCCCAGATCGGCTCTGCCATCAGGGACTATCACAAATGGAGGGTCTTCAGCAGAGATGTCTTCATGGTGAGTTTGGCCTGCAGAGCTAAGACATAGCCATTCGTTTTCTTTTTCTTATTCTCCTCCTCCTCCTTCCTCATCTTCTTCTTTTTTTTTTTTTTCTTCTTCTTCTTCTTTTTCTTCTTGTTCTTCTTCCACTTCTTCCTCTTTTCCTCTTTTTCTTCTTCTTCTTCCTTTTTTTCTCGTCCTTCTTCTTCTTCCTCTTCTGCTTTTTCTTATTATTCTTCTCCCTCTTCTTTTACTGCTTCCTCTTCTCTTTCTTCTTTTCTCCCTCTTCTTCCTCTTCTCTTCTCTTTCTTCTTCTTCCTATTCTCCCTCTATTTCTTTTACTCTCTTTTCATCTTCTTCCTCTTTGTCCTCTTTGTCCTCCTCATCTTCTTCCTCTTCTTCTCTGTCTCCCATCAATTTGTTTGTCCTCTCAGGTTGTTCTCTTCTCCTTCTGTCTCTCTCTCTCTCTATGTTTAATCTCTACTCTAACTTTCCACCTTTCACTCTCCCTTTCTGTGGCCCCTCTCCCTTCTCCAGCCCCTTCGTTCTCATCTCTTTTGTCGCTCTCTCATAAGTTACCTCCTGCTTCCTTTCCTCTTGCTTTGAAGGTTGAATAAATTACAGTCTGCGTATTCATATTGAATAGGACGAAGATAGAATGACAGAATTTAAAAATAAAATGACATGAATGCAAGGGATGTGGCTTGACACGGCATGGGGGAACATAGAAGAGATCAAAGGTGGAAAGAAAAAGGAGATCAACGGAAAGGTAAAGAAGATTCAAAGGAAGAATGACAAGATAATTAAGAAGGTGCCACAAAATGGAACAGCACAAACTGTTACTACACCTGACACATATTTGATAACTAGATTTAGGGATTAAATGCAGACTTCCCTCTGGGTTCACCCATATGTCATAGATAGGCAGCCAAACGATGCGCATATGTCACATTATTGTTGGGGCCACAAATGGAATACTTTGTTTTCCTCTAACTGACATCTTAGGAATGTGTTTGCTGCTTGGTTAGTCTTATAATCAGACACTGTTAATCATTTGTGTTACATTGCACCAACAATTTCTTTACAGTACATTGATTTCTACCATTCATAGCAATGGCAATTAATCTCCCTCTTTGTAATGGTCAGGGTCTGTGATATAGTTTTAATCACGTGTCTGAACAAAAAGTGAAGGCATGGAATGTCATGGTGAAAAGGTTAGAGTGTAGACTAGATGGCGTAAGAGATGCCATGGAGCAAGAGACATGTGTTTATGTCCCATTTGTAAAAGAGATGGAGAACTGTCCTAGATCACCCCAGTTGTCTCTCAGACCCTGAAAAGTGCATCTTCATTAGACCAAAGTAGCCCAAAAAGCACGGCATTTTCTTATGAGTAGAATAAGTTGAAATTGTCCCCACAATAGCTCAAGAAAAGCTAATATTATTTCAGTCTATAAAAATGAACCAAAAAATTACAAGTCTTGGGTAAATTCTTGGCATTTTCTCAGCACTATCCCACGATTTCCAACTCACGAGCATACTGTTTTTGCATCTTCGATCCTCTGTGTTTTTGGTGTTATTTTTTGTCATTTTTTGTCATTCTTTTGTATCTTCTTGCCAGTGGAGGCTAATTTTCTGTATTTTTTTTCGACGATAAACTTGAATCTAAATCTGAATCTGAACATGCAAGAAGCATGCTTATTTCTAAGATGAGGAGGCTGATACGCAAGGTCAGAAATAGGCAGGCTTCTTTGCAACCTTGTTGTAATGAAGACTGGTATTTGTAGCCTGAAAAGCTCAGCAGGGTTTCCCCAGGGTGATCCAGGGTCCCCCCGCTGGGGTGGGATTGGTGGTGAGCCGCTAGCCTCAGCTTCACGCTGCTGGCCTTCTGTTGCATGCTCCTGTCACAAGTATGACTGGACCTACAGACTAGCAAGCCTCTATTCTCTTCTCATTGCCATAGCTTGCACACACTCATGATTGAGTCACAAGTATGTCTGGACCTACAGACTAGCAAGCCTGTATTCTCTCTCCCATTGCCCTAATTGAGTCACAAGTATGACTGGACCTACAGACTAGCAAGCCTCTATTCTCTTCTCATTGCCATAGCTTGCATACATTTATAATTGAGTCACAAGTATGTCTGGACCTCCAGACTAGGAAGCCTGTATTCTCTCCCATTGCCATAGGCTGCACACACTCATAATTGAGTCACAAGTATGTCTGAACATACAGACTAGCAAGCCTCTATTCTCTCTCCCATTGCCATAGGTTGCACACACTCATAATTGAGTCACAAGTATGTCTGAACATACAGACTAGCGAGCTTGTATTCTCTCTCCCATTGCCATAGGTTGCACACACTCATAAGTGAGTCACAAGTATGTCTGAATCTACAGACTAGCAAGCTTGTATTCTCTCTTCATTGCCATAGCTTGCACACACTCATAAGTGAGTCACAAGTATGTCTGAACCTACAGACTAGCAAGCCTGTATTCTCTTCCAATTGCCATAGCTTGCACACACTCATAAGTGAGTCACAAGTATGTCTGAATATATAGACTAGCAAGCTTGTATTCTCTTTCCATTGTCATAGGTTGCTTCCACTCATGATTGAGTCTAAAGTATGTCTGAACATGCAGACTAGCAAGCTTGTATTCTCTCTCCAATGCCATAGGTTGCACACACTCGTAGTTGTTGCTATGTCGGTAACTATTTATTTTAGTGCCTGAAGAGTTGCGATTGATCTGAGACGCTCCAAAGTGCAATCCTCTATCTCTTCTAATGTAAAGAGTTACGATTGATATCAATCACAAGTCAAGTTGTGATCAATCCCAACTGTTATAAGATAGGGCCTAGAAACTAATGATAGGTATGACATAGTGTAGGTGTATTCAACCTGTTCTCCCATGTCAGCCCAGAAACTAATGATGTTAAAGGATTTTGTATACCACAGTAGGTATATTTGAACTTTTCCCCCATGTCAGCTCAGAAACTACTGAATTTGAATGATTTTGTATGCCATAGTATGTGTATTTGAACTGTTTTGCCATGCCATCTGAAACTAATTGAATGACTTTGTCTACCAAAAGGGGGAGTATTCAACCCGTTCCCCCGAGGACCATGCCATCAACTTGGACATGCCCCACCCACCCCTCTCCCCGATGTCCGCCCAGAAGCTGATGAATGACGACACACTGAGGGACTTCTCAGATACCCTCTTCATCAGCACCGAGAAGAAGAACTTTACAGTCCCAGCGCCAAAGAAGATTAGTAAGTCACCCTGTCATGGTTGTCTGAAGCCCTTTCCAGCATTGATTTGATGTTGTAGTTTCATGTATTTAATTTTGATATAATTAAAAAAAATAATTCAATTTTATGCATTATGTAAAGACATAAAATTAATAGTTTTCATGAAATATGAATTCAAGGTATCACAAGAAAGCCAATGGCAGAAAAGTACTCCTTGTTATTTTGATAGATCATTCAGAGAATAGAGTTACATACATAGTCTATTGCAGAATGAGTAACTTTATAGTCTATTGTCTATTCAAAAAGCTTATTTCAGGTGATATCAACATCATGTGAACAGCTTTCTGCCCCAAAATTAACCTCTTTAAAAGACTTGAGATGTGAAAATATAAGGATAAGGTCCCTCCAAAAGTAGTGAAATTGCCCTTTGCATATTCTTGGTGTTATGATTGTAATATGAATAACGTTTAGGATGATATTATTGTGATTGTATGCTTGTGTGTGCAGTTTGCCATGTTCACAACATTCACAGTATCAGTAACAGTACCTGAATGTAACTGTACCTGTGGAATTGGCCTTAATCCCATCAAGACCATGATAGTTTCATGCATAATAAACAGACTGTTTCTAGCTTGTGTTTTAGAAGGTTAAAGTGTGTGACTGTTGTGATTATAGCGTGTAGTGTGGTATCATTGTGATTATAGCGTGTAGTGTGGTATCATTGTGATTGTTTTTTGTGTCTGCAGCTCGCCATGTGTACAACAGTGACATCATCCAGCCAGGCCTCATGCAGCTGGAGCCAGACTTTGACCAGGACTTCATGGAGACCCTTGACTCACTTCAAGGTACGACACACACACACACACACACGAACACACACACACAAACACACACACACACACACACACAGCAAAACAACCCATCTCTAACCTCATTCATGCACACCGCCTATCAGCAAAATAAACGCAGCATTTGCGGCAATTTTGGCAATGCATTAACGATTGCTGCGTATATGAATGGGAATCACTTCAATAATGCGGTATTTGCTTCCTCCTTTTTTCCGCATATTTTGCCGATCAAGACTTAATAATAATAATATCACAATATTGCGGTAAGCAAATCTTATAAACTGCGTCTGCAAAATAGCCGTAAATGTTGTGCCAGAAAGAGAGAAAGAAGGAAAGGAAGATGTGTACCAATCCAACTGATTAATCAATGTGAGAACAACTTTGCAGGCAACATATAAACACGTAAAAAACATATGAATGCTCAGATACAAAGACATGATTTTTCTCATGAAAATACAATAAAAAATTAAGTATGGACATTGTGCATGTTTTTACTAAACCCACAATTCCCTTTAGGTCCTTCCTCTCTAAAATAATGATTTCTTCAAATCATTGTTTTAGTGGCATTGGTATTGGTGGAAATTGCGATATTTTTTTACGGAATCCGAATTGTGCTTGTTATATTGGCATATTATATTTTTTGGAACAGAGGTTGGCATCTCCACTCAAAATATCAATTGCAATTATATATTAGTAAGGTGTATTTCTGGTCTTGCTTATCAGACATCTTGTCGAAGACTCCGACTAAGCATGATTCTGACAGCATGATGAACTACAGCCTTCCCCCTAGCTTCCTAGCAGACGCTGGCCTGGGGCCGCTCAGTGAGGCCATGGAGATATCAGATGCCAACAAGGTAAGATCCAGTGAGAACATTACCTAGATGATCAGGTCGATTTAGCACCCCCCTGTTGCTTTAAAGGGGTAGTCCACCCTGAAGATAAGTTGGTTTCAATAACAGCAGAAACATGAAAGAAACATAAGTGAAGGTTTGACGACAATCGGTCAAAGGAAAAAGAAGTTTATTAGATTTTGAAATTAAATTTTGTGATGTCATATGTGAGGTGCTCTCCACTTGTTGTGTACGATATAATTAAATATTATTACTCTTTTTCTGTTTTTGACAACAGAGTGATTGTTTTCATACAGGTATGTGTGTTAAAATATATTTCTGATGATGTATCAAATTCTCAGGTACAAGGGTGCATATTTTTTTGAGAAAATGCAAATTAAAAAAAAAAATGCACACAACATATGGGAGAGCACCCCCTACGTGAAGTCACAAAATCAAAACTTTAAAAGATCATAACTTTCTTATCATTTAGACAGATTTTCATCAAACCTTCGCTAATATGATGTGTCTGCTTTTATTGAAACAAAGATAATTTCAGGGTGAACTATCCCTTTTGAGTACCAAGCTATGAGAACCCCATTGGTTTGTTACACATATGCATGCTATTGGGACTGAGGAAATGGAAGAGCCTTTGGGAAATTGGTTATGAAGTTCAGTGTGTTTGTTTCATCATATCGAGCATAGATATTAGCCCTTGGAAATGTAAAAAGAAATGTTCCCTTGGGAATACCACAAACCTCAACACTGTGCCTCACCCGATACGCCATGTCTATTTTATTTAACCCGAAAGTGAAAGTTGAAAGTGCTGACAAAAACAGAATAGGGATTTCTTTGTGGAACTCGAGGCATTTATTTCATGTCCTTGATGACATAAGTGGCTGAATAACTCTTTCAATCATACTCAAACATGAAAATCATATGTTGATATGTTGAAGCACAAATGAACCCAGATTAAAACTTGACTGAACTTTAATGACCAATTGCAGGGCTGAAAAAGCTGAAAGGGAGTTCATAAAGAAATATCTTTCACGCGCTTAACACAATATGCTATGTAAATTGATTGGTTTACCTGGGATCTTGTTCAATCACTGTGGGGTCATAGAAACAGACAGGATAGTAGATGAATCTAGCTATGTTTCCCGTGATGTGTGAGGCTGAATTCATAAACAGGAACTGTCCAAATGATATTGGGAGTGCCTGAAGAACACACTTATTTCCTGGCCAGTCAGTCCCTGTCCTGGTCTCGGACACCTTGTAGAATCTGGGGAAAACTCTGTCACAGTGCAGGAAGGGAAACGAGCATTAGAGTGATCTCTTGGGTCTCAGGAGGTCTTTCATGATTGATGGAATTCAGAGGGCACTCATGCAATGTTATACAGGGGAAGGTTCAGAGCTTAAAGGGAAAACATTCATTGCCACCAATGATGCTGCAGGGCGATGTCCAATGTGTCCTTGCCCTCTGATTAGAGTGCTCTTGATGTTTTCCGGAGCAGGGACAGTTTCCGATGACTTGACATCGCTCTTTAACTGCATATCAAAGTATAGACTAATGCCGCATTCGCAATCCACATGAAACTTGACTTTCCAATGACTTGACTTGTTCTTTAGCTGCATATCAAAGTGTAGACTAATGCCGCGTTTACACTCAACATGAAACCTGACGCTCACTTTAAACCAATCCTGCAGCACCTGAGACTGATCAGGTTTTAAGCATGCCTCTCTATAGTTTGTACAATGGAAGAGCAAGGTTCATATGTGTGTAGATGTGTCCCCATACAATACAAATTTCTTACACCTGTATCCATGTTATAGTCTGGAAATTGTTTCGATTCATGATAAGTTTTAATATAGAAAAGCTTGTAGTAATGTTTGATTTAATCTGACATTTCTTATGCTAGCTGACGACGACAAGTAACACATTTCCGGTGGCTATCATTGCCAACTCTGGTGGCAGCAAGCAGGTGGTAACCCCCCGCAGCGTCACCTTCGCCGCTGCCCCGGTCCCCCTGGCCTCCAGCCACTATGACCCCATGGTCAGCGGTGCTGCGATGCCCGGCTTCTCCACCGGCCCTCCACCACCCATGTACTACAGCAGCAGTGCCATGAGCCAGGGGGCGGCGCCCAGGCAGCAGCCACTGCCGGTACCAGGTGGTATGGTGCAGGGAGCCATGAGCTCCCAGCAGCTCCCAGGGCTGCATCAGCCTACCGGCCTGAGGCAGGTGCTCACCAGCAGTGCCGGTGGTACCATGGGTGGTACCGGTGGTGGAGGTGGTGGTGGGTCCAGTGGTACACATTCTCCACAGAGGGCGGCACCGTCACTGGTGACCTCATCCTACCAGACGAACATCCTCCCCAACCAGGCGACAGCCTCAACCGGCAGGATGCAGAATAACCAGGTTTGGACCATGCCTTGTTCTTTCACTCTGTACTCAGAGATATCTATTGTGCTTTGGAAATATCTTCATGTTAATTGCTAAGAGTTGTTGAATGTTACAATTTCTGCAGTTGTATGCAAGGTGTATTTAATGTATCATAAGTAAGGCTGAATGTATTTTTAATAAATCCCACTCAATTAGTATCAAATGACAAATATCAATTTGAAAACAATCGTTTTTATCGTTGTACGTGATGTAGAGGAATTTCCTTCAGTCCTTTGCTGCTCCGTAGTTGTTTATACAAGCCTTGGTGACATGGGAGCCTACTTACCGTTTGTCCTCCTGCAGGGTTACAGTCTGGTTACGGCTAAGATGGAGGCCCAGAGTCCCGCCCCTACCTCCCCTCCTGCCTGTATGCAGGGGGTTCCTCAGGGGATTCACCAGGGTGGCACTACCCCCACCACCATGGGCATCATTAACGAGGCCATAGACCTCCTATCAGGCCAGATCCTGTCTTCCCCATCCAAGCTGTTCCAGGACTGGCCCACCACCAGCCAGTACGGGGGTGCCCATACCCCCAACTGGGCCCCTGCCAGTCCTGGGGACCCGAACCCCCAGCAGATGAAGACGTCTGGCCAGTCCGTAGCCTCCTTCCTCAACTTCAGCCAGCTACCGTCAGAACTAGACCCCATGATGCCGATGGATCAGAACACGGTGCTTGCCATGGGGGCGCGTGCGTACCCCCAGGGGGGCGAGCTCTCCCCCAGCCACAGCCACAGCCAGAGCCGCAGTCAGAGCCAGAGCCACAGCCAGGCAGCCTCCCCAGCCCAGCAGCAGTCCAGTAGACATCCCCAGCACCTAGGGCTAGAAGTGCCCTCCCCACAGCCTCAGGACGAACTCATGGACTACGAGCACTTCCCTGCTGCCGCCATGGCCACTGGAGCCTCCGGCATGATGGTCTACAAACAACCAAAAAGAGGTTTGATTGGAGAATACCAGCAGTCTGCTGGCGTCACTGCATTTCTTATATTTCCGTGGCTTCTGTCATTTTCTTCTGGAGTGTGTATTAACTATTCCATTCTTCATGATGAAGCTTGTAACTGTGGACCTCAAATGCTGGCTGAAAATTTTACATTTTTTTTTATCAATTTCTTCTTTATGTGTGTCATTCTAGATATCTTTATATTTGTTAAGCCTTACAATAATCTTAATTTTAAGTTTACAATAATTTTTTTTGTTGCAAATGATTTTGTGCAGGTCCAATTTGTTTTATCAGTGCTTTGATTGTAAACTTTATAAGGTATTTTGTGTGTGTGTCTTAGATTTACCTACATGAGAGTGAATCATATGTGATGTTTCTATGATTGTAATTGTATTATTTCCTTTATTTAGCCCTCTCAATACCAAGCTAAGAGAAGCCTTTTGACTAATTACATGCACCAGTTGTACTGAAATACGGAATCTCTGTAAATCCTCAGATAACTGTGATCATTTAAGTCCGTTTTGTGGTCGTAAATTGTTTTCCCGTCCCAACAGAGTACAGCAGCCAGAACAACAGTAAGAGCAACAGCATGGCCAATAGCCGGGCCAACAGCCGTCCAGGCAGCCGGGGGAATAGCCGTGCCAGCAGCAGGGCCAACAGCCCCCGGACCAGCTACGCCGGTCTACAACCCTTCCAGGAGTCCCTCCAGGCTGCATTGCAGGGGAAGGTAGGTGGAGCGATGGGGCAGCGAAGGGGTTGGGGAGGGGGGATGGGGAAGATGTGGTTGGGTGGGGCATCGGTAGTTTGTTTGGAAGAAGGGCTGGAAGAGGGATGTGGAAGAGGAACAGGCAAAACAAATTCCACATGTTCAAAAAGGGTTTGATGAATAACAGGAGTTATATTTTACTGCCCCTTCAATGTAAGGTTGCATTAATTGTTGTTTGGAAGATGGGCTGTAAGAGGGACGTGGTACAAGAATGAGCAAAACAACAATTCCCACATGTCAAAAATAGGGTTGGATGAATATCCATAGTTATGTTGGTTATTTTGGTTTGGAAGAGGGATGTGATAGAGGAATGAACAGAACAGCAATTCCTATACACAGCAAGGCACATGTGAAGAAAGGGTTGGATGAATGACCATAGTTATATTTTCCCTGAAAAACAGACACAAACACAATATAAAATGATTCAGATGAGCATGGGAAATGACTCATTTAACATAAGAATGTTTTCAGTACCATGGTATGAAAACCCTACTTGCTTGGTACACATGTGTGGGCCCATGGGACTTAGATGGTTAATTAAATAGTGCAAACACCAGATCTTTTTAATGGCTTGAATACTAGAATGGCCTCTGTAATACCTCTTTCTGCCCTTCTCATTTTGGGATTTTTTTTATTAGAATTAGGAGTGAGGTTCAGTAGTGACTTTTACTTGAGAGGCATTAAGGAAAATGAATGAAAGCAGATAAGAATGAAGCATTGAAAATACTGACTGGGTTTTCAAGCTCAAGAATGCTTATCAATTTTAAAGTACTTTCAAAGCTGTAATAGCATCAACCATCATAGTGAAAAGCCTTGAGTTGGCAAATTTTTAGCGAAACATTTTTTTCAAATTGGCCTATCAAAGAAGAATTAAATAATTGTCTAAAATTAGACTTAAAAGCAGTAACAATTCAAAGCAATAATAGGTAACCTCAGCTAACCTTCACTAGATTTGTATGTCATTTATAATGCTTTGAAATAGTGGAAGGGTGTACATGTATTGTATGTCTTCACAAATACACAACTGGAGATTTAATTTGTTACCCTTTTTTATGTTTCCTCCTGGATTTTTTACTTTTGTTTTCCACATGTTATACAATCCACTAAAGAAGTCTATAGCATGTGACACGTTGAGGCAGTGGGTAAAAACAAAGAGTCTGTAGAGGGGATTAAGTTGTCTCTCTCTCTCTCTCTGTGTCTCTCTCCTTCCTGGTAAGAATCGTAGGTAAGTAACTTGCACTGCGGGGATCATGGCCCATTCTTGGCAAACCCAGTGGCTGCCAGTGGCCGCCAGATTGGACTGTTAGGGTTTTGAGGGAAAGTAATCTGTAAGGCTGCTAAGGTGGGAAGAAGGGAGGCACTTCATGGACCATTTATCTTCCCCGGACGCTCAAGTAGAAAGGAAGTCACACTACGTAGGCTCAGTTAGCCACATCAGAATATTGTACAGGTTGAAATTGGATTATGAATAAATTTGAATGAACCTTTGCAAACATAACATGTCAATATTAATGATGAAAGAGAATGGATAATCAAAATATTCCATGCTGTCAGTTGTAATGAACAGTTAGAGGTCTCATTTGACTTGAAATGTAGTGACAGAAAATAACATTTTAATGTTGAAAAACGTGATGGTGGTTCTACAAAGTGACAATATAAGGATGCTTGTTAAGTGGAAGACAATGGTCTAGAAGTTCCTCCCTCCCTCCCGAGCCCAGTAAAGCTGACCAATGGGGTCAGGATGCGGCCATGGTCCCCCGCTGACAACGCTGCACCCCTCCCCTCTCTGATGATTAATGCGAGCTCTTGTCCTTCCCCCTTCTATTGTGATGTATGTCTCATGCTCTGTAGTCCGATGTGAAAGAGCTGGGCTTGCGTAGCCCCTCCACCGACCGTGAGCTCACCATATCAGTCCCGTCGTCTTGCCAGGCATCCACTGCATCTAGTGAGTAAAACCAAAAAAAGGCACAAAAGTGGAATAAGATGCGGATGGGAACGGTCACGGACGCGTCTGGCCTCCTTTGGGCGACGGGTGTGGAGAGTTTGGCAAGGCCCGCACGGTCGCTAGCCCCATACTCGCCCCTGCCTCTCTGCCTTGGTGTCCCTCGCTGGGGTCGGGGCTGCATCTTGCACTATACCTCCCCGATCGATTTAAAACCAAGGTCCTTACTCTTGCTAAGAAACGTTCGCAATGCGGCAAGTATAGCCGCGGCGTTATGTGTCGACGCCGTGGCACTCCCTCTTTTATCACAGTCTTCGATTGGTGGGAGAACTCAAACATTTGCTCCTTTATCATCACAACTAGAGGAAAAACTTTCCAAATCCTGTTCGAAGGAACATTTGTGCTTGTGTAACAAAATACATAAAGTAGAAGAATACCATAAAAAAAACAGTATTTATTTTCTTTTTAAAGGTAGCATGAGATAAGAGAAGAATTGTAGAAATACCCTCTGTTTCATTGCTCAAGTGAACACAAGGGAAGAAAGATACAGTGATGTTACTGTGCTCTTTTTGCGAGAGCTATCAAGAGTTCTTCCACCAATAAATTTTAGTTTGCTGTGAGTTTTCCCCCTGTAGTCACATGTGTTACTGTTCATCTAAATGTTCATCTTTACAGGTTTATAGCAAACTAACCAAATATCTTTTTTATGCCAACAGGAAATTTATCTCCTCTTTCAAAACCAGATTTTCAAATTTACAAATTATCTATTCCTTTTCAGGATTAAAAAGCTGACTTAAATCATATTGTATAAACAAAATTATCAAATATGATCTCTTAATACCTCACACGCAATTGATATCAATACAGAATATTTCTCTTCACAAGAAATTGATCCATTCAAAATCTCTCACAGCTAACCAATCCATACATGAATTAGATTTGTACTTTGCCCTACTTACATTCTTGCAGGTACTAAATCTTGATAGACAAATCACAAACATCACTTGACGGAAAAATTTGCACACAAATATAACCGCTTATTGCTTTTTTGCTTGTTAACACTCAGTCGCAAGATGTATTTGTCCATGCATAAAGTAACTTCAGTTTTGGGTGTGATCATGAATTCAATTGTGTTTTTTTCTTGATTTTTCTTCCCGTTTGTGAATTCTCATGACAATACTTAGGCGCAGCATCTTCTCCAGGCAGTCAGATAGACTACCCGGAAACACCAACTAGTATTCGAGAATTTGAGGTAGGTTACATGCCGTTTGTCCTAGCAAGGCAGATGTAAACTAATACAGAAAGCTGAATGAATGTCAGGAAAATGGACTACTGTTAAATCATTAATTTGTGCACAACATTAATTTTTTAGCTTTTCATGCAACACAGAGCAAGCACAAATTTAATGTTACCACAAATTTAAAACCATTCTGAAATGTAATGTATAAGATGTGTCAGACATACCTTTCTTCACTAACGTACCCAAATTGTACATAATTGACATAGAATTTGAATTTTGGATTTTTTCATTTCATTTCATAATCTTGTAGCAAATGAACAAATTCATGTGTGAAATTGATATTTAAAAATTTCCTATAATGAATGAAACAACATGATCAAAATTTCTTATGATATACTATCCCATGACAACAGTATAAACTGTATACCCCTCCAGTAGTCCAAAGTTCTTTTTTGAGCAGGAATTATTTATCAGAACATCTCAGAAGGATCTACCATGATTGACAAGTCTTCTGCCCTACTATGATAAAAGGAAGCAAGTGACAAATCACTCAAATCTGGGATATTGGTCCTCTTAGATTGTACCCAGCATTCCGTACATGCAGATAAAATCTGAAGAAGAAATATTCATCCTGCTGGAGATTTCCAATCTAACATAATGTGGTGTTGCACTGATGCCAGTGCAAGTCACTTATACGTGTTGCTCATTTACAATTTTTTTTTTGTCAGTTGCTTCCTTTGATCAAAAAGGCAGTCTTGAAGTGTTTACTTTGCACTTTGACTGACTAAGTACTTGGCATACTGTATGCACATGCATGTGTGCATATTTACTTCCATGCACATTCACATCGACATGGACAACAGTAAGTTCAAGTTTGAGATTATCATACACATTAAATCATCAAAATGTCCCTCTTCATAATCGATAGGGATTGAAAATGTTTGTAGAAGAGAAAAGATAAGATTGTGATGTTTGAGAAATCTGATATCTTCTGTGAAGTTGGTTGAAGGTCATTTTAATTGTCATCTGATACTTCCAGTCACATGGCAAGAGCATGCACGCATTGGCTAGAAAGGATAGTGAACTCACAAATGACAAAATGCTTATGAGTGTACAAGAACATTGCTCACACATGTAAAAATACCTACAAATGACAAAACAGAATATGGCAACCAGTACAATTTTAGATTTAATGAAAGGGCTTTCTGAGTTAATTTAAATTTGGAAAGAAGTTCGAGGCATACACCTATTTGTAGTAAGGATAACATTCTCCATGCTGTAAATGAATGAGAAAAAAAAAACAAGTCGGACAAAAGTAAAAAAATTAATAATTCTGGAGGGCGTTTCATGAACATTTTTCATCTGACAACAGAAGCTAGTGCCTCTCAGCCAATCAAAACAGGATTTCACTGCAGTTGTCAGCACTGACCATTTGGTCAGTGCTGACAACGTTCATAAAAACACCCTGCTGGTTGTATGCCTCAAATTTATCAACAATTTTGTTGTAATTAGTGCAACATAACAGGTAAATTACCATTTATCTCATACCCCCCCCCCCAAAAAAAAAGAAAGAAAGAACGCCCCCCCCCCCCCCTTTTATCTCAAATCATAAGAGTATTCATGATAAAGTTATGATGTTGAGTAGAGATAGGATTGGCTATCTTTTTGATGTTAGTGTGAGGAACCAATTATTATTCATAAGAAGTGACCTTTTGGCACTGTCATTGCATGTTTTTGTTTCATTTGGTAGTTCCACGCTCCCAGACCAAAGAGGCAAAAAACGCCAGATTCCGGCACCAAGGAGAAGGTGAGTAAAAAGATTTTTTTATCAACATGTAGAATTTATTCTATATGAATATTAAAATATGACACTGCGATTTTCTCATCAAAATATGCTTTTGTAATTGTAGGAGAAACATCGATAATATTTCTATTGCTCAGTCACTCCTTTAAACAATTTCATGAGTGTGGTTATTTAATCTTGAAAGTAGAGTTATTGTGGGAGAAAATGGTGGTTTATTTGCGATTGTATTTTATATGTTTTTCTGGCCCACTGCTAAGTCAAGCTGCATGTAGCTCGTACAATTATTATAACCTTCATTATAATTGCAATGGCAGCAGTAAACAATTGCACAGCTCATGAAACAAAGACACCCTCCCCTCAAACAATCCTGTGCAATGATTGAACAGTTTTGAGTGTTAGATTGAAACGACACAATCTGATCAATCATGCATCTCTATGACTGGCTAAATCACAGGACCCAGCTTTGGGATGTGTACAAGTAGGTGATGTGACATTTAGAGTCGTAGGCCCTTATGACCATTGGATGAATCGCAGCAAAATAGTGTCAACTGTGGTAGCCATTATACCACAGGGTTCCTATCCCATCAGGGAAATCAAGGAAAATTATTTTACTTTTTTGCAGTCGGCGGAAAAGTCAGCGAATTTGATAAAAATGCCTCAAATCAGGGAAAATTCAGGGATTTTTGATTGGCTGAAAAATCGAAAGCGAGTCAGTCAGACTCTGATATATTTTATTACATATCAAAACATGTGACACTGGAAATGAGTTGACATAATTATCATGGAATTTTGAGGCTTCATCAGGGAAAAATCAGAGATTTTTTTTTTCTTGAAATGCTGGGAACCCTGATACCATGGAAAGTGCTCCCTGAACCAATTTGCGCTGGTTATCGTTGCTGATGATGGTTATCGTTGCTGACGATGGTTATCGTTGCTGACGATGGTTTGCGTTTTCCCCGCAGGAGTCGAGGAGGCGAATCAAGCACCTGCACTCAGAGCATAAACGAAGGTCTCACATCCAGTCTGGTCTGGATGAGCTGCAAGGTATGATCCCTGGCATGAGCAACAGCAATGGGGACAACGCCTCCAAGATGAGCACAGCAGCCATGCTGCAGAAAGGTACGCACTGGTAGGGTGTCCCAAGCTCAGAAAACGTGCAGTGCATATACCACAGAAAGTGACAGAAAGTGAGCCACGCGTAAATTTACTGTGCCGCATGTAAAATTAGCATCAGTGTTATTATTCTTATTGTTTGTGTGTTCTTATAGATGTGTAGCACAGATATCTGACTAAAAGTGTCATTCTTCTTTCTGGTGACCCCCCCCCTCCCTGCGCATTGGGTGGTGAAATTTGTTACATGGGGAGCTTAAGCCCCCCGCTAGAAATGAAGGTCTAGAAATGCCTGAAATGTATTTGAAGTTCCAACTTAAACGTTCTTCTGAACCCAGCTGGATGCATTTCACAATTGATATGCTTTCAAGTCAGTAGACATACCTTCTTGTTGTCATAATGGCCCAAATTCACATTCGATTAGATTTAGACCTTGGTTTAAGCAAATTATGTGGTGTGTACGCAGATATAATCTTATAATTTAGGGAAATTATTTTGGTTAAACCGTGTAATAAACCATAGTCACTGGCATGAATTTAGCACCCTACACAAAACCTGCGTATGCACTTTTAGATCTTTCATTAGTTTGTGTTCATTATGAGGTCACAAAGTCTACATGTGTGCCCCCCAGTCCGAAATGGCTGCCAAACTGTGTGTTAAGACCTCCTGCTTATTATGATCAACTTTCTTGTATCCTTTTAGTTCTGTACAGGTTTGACTTGATAAGTAAATGCAGACCTGAGTCTGGAGTCCTCTTCTGTTGGTCTTACATAAGTTGTTTAATGTCTTTCCATTGTAGCCCATGAATACATCATGCATTTAAGTAAAGAAACAACATCACTCCGGAACGACGTTGAGAAGGCGAGAGAAGAAATCCAGAAAGTGAATGATGAAATTTGGTAAGTTGCGTCTTTTCGTAGTCAAGTGTGATCTATATGCGATTCGTGAATTTTATTCAAGCACATGTCAGCCTTTCACATGTCCAGTCTATTGGGACCCCCCTCAATAAATGAAAAAAAAAAAGAAAGGAAAAAAAGAAGATAAAAAAAAAAAAGAAATTGCTTGTTCTCATTCAGAGTTTGACTGTTGACGGCATGAAAATGTGGAAAACTTGTTGCACCTCCTTACAATTGAGGAGGGTAAAACTGGCAAGGTTGACTGTATGTGTTTAATGCCTCTGGTGTGATAAAACTCTTATTTTGTGTGTGTGTGTGTGTGTGTGTGTGTGTGTGTTTATTGCATTCATTTTTACTTCAGTAATGTTTAATATTTGCACTATGCACTGATTGACACGTGTAGTAGCTGTTATACTCTCATTTGATGTACAGGTATTGGAAATCAAGCTGAAAATAGATTAATCAAGTGAACTTTAAGCCACCACAGATGATACCATATTTGGAATGTTTTTGCATTTGTCAGGTCGTACACTGGAAATGTGGCATCACCATCCTGCACAAATCCAGTAACCGGGTCCTGTGATCTAGCTAGTCGCAGAGTTGTACGACTAATTGGATAGTTTGTTCTTTTTTTTAAAGATATTTTAGGCATACACCCAGTAGGAGTAAAGGTAACATGCTCCAACCTGTAAATGAATTAATATTAATGAATCAGAATGAATGAGACTCATTCGGTATTTGTTTCCATTTTGTCGTGTCTTGACCCGTGAACAAGAAATAGCTTGCCTGATTAAGTCGCTGCATGGTAAGCAGTAGATTGCAGGTTCAAATTCCGTCAGGTTTTTTTTCTTACTTGTTTTTCATTTATTTACAGGATAGATCGCTATCCTTACTTCTGGGTGTATGCCTAAAATTTCTTTGTAAACTTATTACCCCAGAAAGCCCTTTCGCTAAAATAATAAGATTGTATCTATATTTTCCTATGACATGCAGCGATGTGACAAGCAGTGAAGACTGGTAACCCTTTCTTTGCTTCCCTCCCTGTACAGTGAATGTCAAGACTCTCTACCCGATACAGGAGCACCAGTCAACTCTCAGAGTGAGAGACAGCTCCAACAGATGTGCAATGAATACATGAACCAAAAGATGAAGGACAACTGGAAATTCTGGATCGTATCCTTGAGTGAAAAAAAGAAAAATGCAAATACCCCGGGCATATTATAAGAAAGAATGGTTATCAAAGAGTGCTGTTGGAAAGAAGGTTTGATGGGAAGACAGGACGAGGGCGTCCACGTGCTCAGTGGATGGACGACATTAAGGAGTGGATATGAGGCTGAGTTACAGAGGATGTGTCAGAAGGGCACACGATAGGGAAATGTGGCGGTCCATGGTAGCAGAACTGCTGAGAGCAGATGTCACTTGAAGGAGATCCTTGATTGAATTGTCATAAAATATGTTTACTTCATTTACTGCACTTTTATCATATGTGCATCTCTGAAAAACATACAAAAACATTAGGTGTTTAAAAATTTTTTTTGACAGTTTGAAAATTACAGCTCATATCAAGCTGAAATTGATACATTATAAAGTCAAAGGATGTCAATTTTTTTCGAAATAGGTTTTGTGACATTTCATCAATTATTACTCTTGTAATATTCCGTGGAATATTGAATGAGATTTTTAGTTTTTAGTTGTAAAACACAATTTTGTTCTCTTTGGAGTGTGATGTTTTGGAGACTGTTTGGCATCTGTGATTGTGTTACCTCATACTGCTCCCTCCCTCCCTCGTCTCATTTAGATGTTTTAAAGTATTTTCACAAACTTTTGTTTTTAGGTGTGACAGACAATTGTATGATATTGCATGATATTTCAGGCACTGTTAAGCATCTGTGACTATAATTATGATAATAGTAATTGCACTTTATATGGGCGTTTGTAAGCGCGCTGGTTTTCTGTTTAAATAGAAACACTCATCCTAGTTGATTGCTTGTTGTGTCCTTAACTCACAGCCCCTCCCTCCCCCTCCTTGGTCTCAGTTCAGCATGTTAGTGCGCCCTCTCTTTACCTCCTACGTGGCCGCTGTGTGCACCAACCCAGGAGAGCAGTTTGATGAAGAAGTCATCGATTGGGTGGAGGAGAGCTGTCGGCTCAAACCACTCAGAAAATGTAAGTCAGTTCACTGGAAAATGATGATGAAGTGCATATCATAGATGCAATATATCAGTGATTATACAAATACAATATTTTATCCTACTATATGTAAAATACAGTATGTTATCATACTGTATCTAAAAGGAGAGCTGTCGGCTCAAACACCTCAGAAAATTTAAGTCAGTTAACTGAAATATGCTAATGATTAAGTGCATATCAAAAATGCAATATGTTATAATGGTACAAATATAGAATATTATCATACAAATAGTATATTATCATACTATATCTAAAATACAATATATTGTCATATATCACAAATACAGAATAGTATGATGTTTGTTGGTTCAAACTCATCAGAAGATGGAAGTCATCGCGCTGTAAAATATTGAAAATGTGCTCTATTCGTGAAGCTCCTGTAACAAATACAGAAAACACAGCAGAGTTACAGAGCTGAATTTCATGTGGTCGTTTGCTTGACATGTCCACCTTTTTGTTTCACCTGGTTTCCCGCAGTGGTGTACAGTATCGTACGGCAGGTGAGTAGTCGCACCTCTGTGCTGATTAGCCCTTCCAAGCTTCCCCAGGAGGTCGCTCAAATCATTCAGGAGGAGATCGACAGACCCCCCGCGGACCACTCATGATAAATGCTGCCCTCTACCCCATCAGTGACAGCAGACCATCTGTCTGCCGATGATATCCAACATAGAGGGCGTCCTTGATTGGAGTTGGTGTAAGCTGTGCTCGTGATTTGCCACGGCATCCTTTAGATGGGGCCTCCATTGTGATATTCAGACAACATGTGAAGTGCAGATCATGCGTGGACTTGAGTGACAGAATTAAGGGTGAACCTGAACGGAATAGACTCTCAAACTAGTTTAAGATGAAGCTGTGGAGAAATGTTGGGAGTAGCGACTTAGAGGGGAATGAGGGGTGGAAACACTGGTGCCTCACCTTGATATTAGACGTAAGCTGGCAGTGTTTATATGGCAACATGAAGCACAGCGACTATGAAGAAAGTAGTCCAGTCTGTCCTTGTCACTACTGCTACCACGATAACTTTCCATCCTCTTTACTTCCATGTCAAGGATGGCCCTGATTATGTCATTGGGAATCTATCAGAAGAATGAATTTTACTGTAGATAAACTCATTGTTATTGCCAGGATTTTATTATGTGATGCTGCCCGTGGTTGATGTATTATTGATATGGAGGAGAGAGAGAGTAAAGGAGATCAGTATTGTTTAATAGCTGCTGTATGTACACTGTAGGATGCCACAGAATATGACTTTTTTTTGTTGAATTCAATCCTTGAATAAATGGCATTTTCTGGAAGCAAGTAATCTTAACTACTGACAGAACACCCTCTGTTTTGGGACATGATAGAGTTCATGTTTTCTCAGTACCACACACATCTTCAGAGCCTTGAATCTGGATATTCTGTCAATGAGCTAATATTATTTTTTGTTTAAAAGTCTGTGTATGGCAGCATATGTCTTTGAGGGAGGGACTTGGTGTCTGACAAGTTTGGGCTAAAGTTTGCTAACTCCAAATAAGTCAATGTTAACGTTCCAGTGCCAATGAATCCTAAGTGTCAATTGAAAACGGCTTCATTCATGTAGAAGACCATTCCTCCTTGGGGCTCACTTCTACCTCTCTGTCATTGATCCTAAACCTTTTTTTAGTCAAACAAAATAAATGCTGCTTTATGGGATTTGTGTGTGTAACTTGTGAAGGAGTATGACAGAGGCGCGTGCAGGAGTTGATAAGAATCCAGCCTTCGTTCCGCCAAAGTCATCCAAACATAGGTGTTGTCGAGGAACCGCAGATGATTTTGTTGCCAGCACCCTGATCATTCCCATCCTGAGAGAAGATGCTGGAATGGAACAGCAAACCAAAGAAACTTTGTCTCCCTTGTGTGACTAAAATAGGAAACGGATCATTATGCTTGTGTTGTCGTTTTTTTAAACAGATATTGTGCTTTGTATAGATTTGAAGAGGAGATTGTGAGAGACCCGTTGTACAGAGAGCTACAGGTAGAAAGACTCGGCGAGAGTTGTCTATATACTTCCAAGTACTATATATTTTGGAGAGGTGTGTTAGAGACTACTTGTAATGGATTGAATGGAATTGTATGTACATGTTTGTCTGTCTGTCTGTCTGTGTGAATGTACAATAGCCTACCTGTGTGTTCACTGGAATGAATGACTAGATGAATACACATTGTTTCTCATGCATAATGCATGAGGCAGCCCAGTCATGTGACATTGTTAGTGTATTCAAAGCAGATTTTCTGCCGACAGTGCGTGATGTATCAGACTAATGCTAAACTACTAAAGAAATGTCTGTCGCAGTGTCCCTGTTTCTGAGTTTTTGTTTTATCTAAGGCTTTTGAGGTGAAGAGTAAGTTATGCGTGTGAATGCTGTATCAGGCAATATATAGTTTATTTATTGAAGTGTATTTTCACCCCATCTCCGTCTCCTACTCTCTCACCCACTCTATCTCTTCACCTTCCTTGCATATCTCCTTTCTCTCGATAAAATCTGCCTTTCATTTTCGCCATCTGTGCCTCTTTTAACTGTCCGTCTGTCTCTGTTCTCGTTGTCCACCTCTGCTCCTACTTCTCCTCTCCATCCTCCTCTCTGCTTGGTGTACAGTCAAGTGATGTGTCGGTTGATTCCCCCATCTTTACGTTGCAGTGAAAATGCTTGTCTGCGTCTCCCCTGTCCGTACCCATCTTATTCATGTCATTTCATGTTTTTGAAGTAAACCTGCACAAGAGAGTATACCTAGGGAAACCAGTAAGCCTGAGGCATCCATTCATCCATCCATCCATGAGATTGCATTACTGTATAAGCTGTTATTTTCGCGAGGGTTTTATTTTTTTAATTTTGCAAATCGCTATACGGTCACGAAATTTAACAACACATAATCTTGATTGCTAAGCGCTTCCACCACACGTTGCTGCACGCGTACATGTGTAGTACCAGCCCTATCCATCTCATGGGGTACCGGCACCAAAGACTATGGGCGGTTGCGTACTTGCTAGCTTGCATAGTATGCCATGCCACGCACAGTCAAGCGTCGCAATAACATGTGCAAGTACAGTTTGTTTTCTCCCATTTGCATGTGTATATTATAACAGGCCTGGGAGCAGTGCATGCATTATACATGTATTTCGCGACAACAACCCGTGAAAATGCCAGCAATCCCTTTATCTGTGAAAATATCTGTAGGCAAAAATATAGGCTTATACAGTAACCTTGTGTATGCCATGCAGACTGACACTCTATGGGATTTGTGTGTCTAGATAGCGAAAAAATATTCACACGGCACATAAAGATTTGGTCGGAAAGTGAAGGAGGATCAGGTGTAAATCATTCCATTTGCCCCACATCTGTTGTATCTTTATGTAGCCATTAAAGTGATGCAGGTTATTACTCAAAGTATGGTTAAAATTTGCAAGATGTCATGCAGATTTAAGTGGATTTGTGAATGTTAAAGGTCAAATCAAACTTGTGTGTTTGTGGCATAGGGCTTGATGGGGAAACGGTCACCCACCGGCCTTCAAACGAATGTTCATGCAAGACAACCTAAAGTCATATTTTGGTTTTATGATAAAAGGCAAAAACATTGATATTCAGAGGAGGTAGGTTATCCTGATAAGCAGGCTTGAGAAGGCATTGTTGTGCACCTAACAACTAAAATTAAAACACCTCTGCCATGACAAAACCCAGTATGGACATTACATGCATATGCATGCATTAACATAGTCCTGAAATGCTATGCACATTGGGCTAGGATTTCTCTCTGTATGATAATGAAGATTACAGCAATTGCAAGCTCTATTTAATGTAATGAAGTGTAAGGTATTTATTTGTGTACATGAGTCACTTAATAAAACCCTCGTAAGGAAAACGCTGATTTTGTTTCAGATTCAGACAATCTCTTTGTAATATTGTTTAATCATGCAACAGCAGTGATGTCTTTCCTAACCTTCTCAGTACCAAATAATGATAGTTCCATGTTAATTACAACACATATTATTGCCTATGGGACTGAGGAGGAAGGTAAAGACCCAGATTTCATCACAAATCTCGGGAAACTAGAAGCAGTCTATGATTAAGGAAAAGAATGTAGAGGTACTGTGATGGTATGTACTTATTTTAGCTGTATATTCATTCATTGTTCCGTTATGGGCAAGAGAAAAGTGCATTGCCAATGACTGTTGATGCTTACATAGTCAAAGTAGTGTCAAGGATGTTTCACGTACAAACAAAAGCAATATCTTCCTTTTTCTTCACATATTTTCAAGAGTTAATATATACTGTGATTCATTCTAAATCCTTTCTTGAAACTGAAATGTCAGAGGGATCATGTATACATACTGAATGTGACTGTGTAGAAATGTTTATCTAAATGGATTCAGTTTCTTGTGGTTGTTGTGTCTAAGGATCCTTGTACACTTGTAATGTTGTGCACACGTTTGAATTTGCCAGTTCAACCATAATAAAAGAAAATCTTTATGGAAACTTTTGTCTCTACTTGCCTTTCTTGTAATGTAGTCTCATAATGAAGTGAAAGTGTTTTTTTTTTTATATGATACTGAAATGAAAGAGCATAGATTTCTACACAAGAAGAACTTCATCACCGTCGTTTAGTGATGTTTCTTTGTAAACATTTTTGATTGCAAGATGATCATGAAATTAAATCTTCAAATCATCAACTTTATTGAAAATGTTTGCTCTTGAAATTGATATTACTGATGTCAATATTATTTGTGGCATCGTCTTGATTTACAACAAGCTGTATTAACAAAAACCCACAGCAAAAGCGATTGCAACAATTAATATGGACATCAAAAACACAAAATAGCATCCCATGTTAGTCCTGGGGGATGTTACACCAAGCTGTTCGTAAGCTACACTTGACTTTACGCACAACTGGTGACTTGTTCTTGTGCTAAATGAGATACCCCAATTTCTTCCTGTTTTAACAAAGTAGGAGTTTAATCCAATAATCCTAATCAAATTTAACAAATCGTAAACTTTGTATTCGGGTGCTTGATAACAATTTTTATTTACAAAGGTTAGATTTCGACTTTAGCTAATGGGAATCAAAATCATGGAGAATCTAATTTAGCACAAGAACAGGTCATCAGTCGTGTGTGAAGTCATTCTTAGCTTACGAACAGCTTGGTGAAACATCCCCCAGGTTTTGAATAATTTTTTTATCTGGGCTCATCAATCTTGACAAGCTCGATGTAGATATCTCATCCTGAAATTAATCTGAAGTAAAACACAGACTACTATCATTTCATCACATAATCAGATTTATTGACTTGTCATCAATTCTTACATTTAATACAAACTTTAGCCAAATGATATTTACTTTCATTTTTACATTTTTAAACAAACAAATTAGCATATCATGAGCCATGAAAAATAACCAAGATATTCACCATAGGTGAGATAAATGTATGATTGATATTTGAGAAAGCTAGGACATCTTGGTGTGGTGGTAGAACTGACAACATAAAATTAAGAGGGGCGGTTTGATTACTTGTGATAAGTTGCATGTGACACACTGGCTTCATTGTAGATGTACTTTAAATATCGGCATGTATAAATGTCATGCCCAGATGGAATCAAACTGCAGTTGCCTAATACTCAAGCACAGAAAAAACAGAGACGTAGTATTTAAAGGCAGAAAATACCCCCCCCCCCCCCAATGTATTCAAGTTGATAAAAGCCAGCGATCCGTACCAAGAGGCCTAGCCACGAGCAATAACCCTCGGACATGGTTTGGAGTTACCATGAGCAATGGATTGCTTGAATGGCAAGCATAACATCTGCATACACACATGGCTGATTTCGTAGACCACTGCACAAACATATTCACATTTTATGAGATCTGCATACGTTACGCCACGGAAAACCCTCCAAGCATGCCCAAGGCTTGCCTGATATAGCAGCAAGTCATGTACAAGCCCTTGTCTCCCTGAATGAGAGAGAAATGCTTTCTGCAAATTAAATGATTTGATGCCTCCTTGGAGAGATGTGTGCATAAATCGGTATTTTAATTTTGGCTGTCACAATGTCTACATGTCATCCTACCAATGTCTGCTTATATGATTGCTGATAGGTCAGACAATACTCCAACAAGCTTTTTTTGTTTTTGTCTCTATTTCAAATCATCTAAATACACAAGCAAAACTGCCTATTGCAATCTCATCTCAAGAAAGGATAATATGAATGGCTGGGAATCAAGAGTTAAGATGGTGTGGATATAAGTGGATGTTTGTTTCTCAATAAATAAAGGGCATTACGACAGCTTCTACTTTGAAATCAGGTTCACAAAGCAATAGGTAAAGCAATATCGGACGCCAAGTAGAAATGCTTTTGACACAAGCTGACCCCTGTGTGAGTGGGACAACACCTATATATCAGTCCCTTTGATTCAACACCACCGGAATCCATGCTCACATTTTGTGAAGACGTACATTTCGGAATATATGTTGCTGACCATGTCTTCAGAAATATGAACAATTAAGGTCACCGACAGTGACTGCAGACACCATCTGAGCCAGATTGACCGCTGCTCTGTGGGATTTATGCAAATTATCCATGCAAGAATACCTCTACGGCACATTAAGAGTTACAGGAGAAGCTGACGGACTAGATATCTACTCTTACTGAGCATGGAGTTGAATGGTTTATGGTGTGAGAGACAAATATGCAGCTCCTCATGACAAAGTACTACTAGACCAAGTGAAACACCATTTCACCATTGCAGATTTCTGCCAGGGTCCACATGATCAGTAGGTGTAAGTGCTAAAGTAGCACCAGGATGTGCACAGCCATAGCTGGGTGTGCAGTATATGGAATGCAGGTCTTAATCCAGCTTTTGCACCTACTGGACATGCCGATTCTGCAGAGGCAAAGGTGTGCAGTATGTAGAGTGCAGGTTTTAATCCAGCTGTAACATCTACTGGACTTGCTGATTCCAAAGGGGGCAACGGTGTGCAGTATATAGAATGTAGGCCCGCTGGTTATTGAATATGCACATCCTGGGCCCTGTTGCATCAAGCTTACCATTGATGGTAACTTTGCCATCACCAGCAACTTCTATGGAAACCTTGAATACGACTGGCTGTCCAGCGATATTACCACGGTACTTACCATTGATGGCAAGTTTTATGCAACAAGGTCCTGGTCTTAGTCCAGCTCTTACATTGACTGGACATGCTGATTCTGAAGTGTGAAATTGAGTTTCACTTACTTGCGAGGAGTACTGTTCACAAACTTTTCACCGTTCACCCGCCCTGTACATTGCCCTTAAACCTCTCTACAGGAAGAGCTGATGGCAGTGGTAAACTGATAAATACCAACTATAGGAACAAGCTTTGTCTTGCCAGAAGTTTGCCTGGTGTATCATCACCCAATGTTCTTCATGCCATTGCTGACTTATCAATGTCTACACCTCCATGCCACTACACATAGGTTTCTTTGATACGTGCAGTTATTTTCATATGGTGCCAAACTTGAATCAAGGAACTACAAATGCATGTATATGATCACTAAACAGAGTTAGAATACATTACTGGAACAGGGTTTCCTGATAACTTGCCCCCAAATGGCATGTGTTTGAATATGATCATAACCTAATGCTCAGCCAATCAGAATTCAGCATGTATGACTTTGTACGGACAAACCAACACTACATCCAACTATAGTGTACTGGTAAACCTAATTAGTTGGCATTTTCACGAACCATGGACTCTATATGCTGTACATGTAAGTGTGAGGATTTAATGTTCATAAAAATGTGGACGAATTATCAGTATAATAACAGGGAACAGGACTCTGGGTAATGTACTGTAAGATTACCAATGGCCTCTTTGAGGACCATCTAAAGGCTTCAGTTCCAGGTTGGAGCACAGCCAATGTGTGAAAACTACATCCTGTAGATGATCACGAATTACATGTCCTACTAAAAGCTGCCAAGAAGAACCAAGAGTTTTCAATCATTATAGCTATTGATGTGTAACGCTGCCAAGAGAGTTTACAGATTTTATCCTAAATTCTTCAAAAATACTGATTTCATTTGCTGAGCAGCCATTTAAGACAGGGTGTCCCATTTGTAAAAGTCATGAAACTCGGCAGGAATCAGCAGTACACCCTTACAATAATGTGTATGAAATCTTACAGTCATAGCTTCACAAACATTCTCAGGAAAAGTGAAAACTATCCTTGTTTACGTTTGAAACACACCGACCACAGTCTACAGTCATAATTGTAATGTACCCATCAGACCACAATGGGGGTCTTACTCCCATTGAACGCATGCACCATGGACGGACCACTACGGACCATAGTACACAGCTATAACTTTCCTTAAATATAGTTTCCAGTTGTAATATAAATACCGTAGGGAAGTTTAATACAGTCTCTTGTTCAATTTTCCGTGGTTTTACAAATGTTATTCTTTTGACCTGCAAAAAGGATACCCTGTCTTTAAAGTAGACTCACAGAAGTCTATCGTGAGTCTTTGGTCTCTCCTGGGCCCCGTTACACAAAGGCTTACACTCAATTGCAAATTTGAAAGAAGAATTCTGATTGGTTACTGTCCAGTGTTTTGAACAAAAAGTGCATACAACAATGATGTTGATTGGCCATTACCATTTTGCGATTGATTACAAATCTTTGTGTTACGGGGCCCTGGTGTCTCCTGGTGTTCTTAACTGCTCTCGAGTCTTGGTTGCTCTTGGCGGCATTTAGGAGGACCCTGAATTGCTCTAGATGACCTGAGCCTTGTCCAGCCCGGGTTTCTCCTTGTAATGAACACTAAGAGCCCATGGGGGTGTTTCACCAAGCTGTTCGTACGCTAGGAACAACTTTACACACGACTGGTGACCTGCTCTTGAGCTAAATCAGATTCTCAATGATTTTGATTCCCATCAGTTCAAGTTGAAGCTCATCTTTGTAAATTAAAATTCTTATCCCTAACAAGTGTCTGCATACAAAGTTTATGATTTGTCAAATTTGTTGAAGATTAATTCCCACTACCAGTATGTTGAATAAGGAAAAATTGGGGTTATATCTTATTTAGCACAAAAACAGGTCACCTATCATTTGTAAAATAATTTGTAGCTTACAAACAGCTCTTGGTGAAACACCCCCACCCCCAAAGAAGCCTTCTGTAGGGCCACTTACATATTAACACACAGTAGGCATACAGTATATGTATTCCAGCCAGAGTGTATCTTCAAGTGGAATTTATCTTCAAATGGAACAAAAAAACTGAATCTGAGAACAAAATTCAATCTCCTTAGTGAAACCCTATGCCAGGGACATGTTGCATTGAGGTTTTCAAGTATGGAAACTTACCATAAATGGTAACTACCATGGTAACAGCTAATAAGCTTTTATTATTGCACCTGTTGCCATGGTAGTTACCATTGATGTTGAGTTACAATAATTGGAAACCTCTATGCAACATGGCCCAGGTTGTGTATAAAAAAAAATCATAATAATTCATTCAACTCATTATAGAACATTTGTTAAATGTGAATAAGCAAGAGGCATGAAAGCCTGGGACATGTTGCACATACATTTTCAATTATTATATCTTACCATCAATGGTAACTTCAATGGCAAGAGGTGCAACAATGAGAGCTCATTGGCTGTTGCCATGGTAGTGACCATTGATGGTATATGCAACATGGCCCTGGTGGAGACTTATCTTCTTGATCTTAAGTACCAACTCTTGCCACATGACAGAGAGCACAAAGAACTCTTTATGTGCCACATGAGACCTTTTTTCCACAAGTAACACATAAATCCCATAGAGGAGGAGTTAACCTGACACAAAGGTTTAAGTGCATGAGTTGCAAGACAAGTATGGTAACTTTCTGCAGTACACATATTGCTGACAGATTCAATATATCGGGAGTCTTAAATGCAGCACATTACTGTGATTTACTTCACGAATAGCTAGCCTGCTATCTACTGGGTACTTGTACACTATGGGTGCATAGTCCATGGGACTGTCTGGGGTTTACTGTTATGCAGATCAACCAGTTTTTGATACGTTTATTTCTTTGACAACGACGATGTTAGCAATGTGGAGTCATTTCTTGTAAGAGAAATCACATCGTTCAGCTGGATTCTTGCCCTAGAAGCCTCTCAAACTTCTTCCATTTCTTTTCCCCCATCTTCCTGCAGTACACAGAAGTCCTATATAGTCAGGTGCATATGTATTCCTTTCAGATGGTTACATCGGTCAAAGCATACACGAGCAAACAGAGCAATTAAAAAAAAAAAATTAACCAATAAACAAAATAGAGAAGAAATAACAGTTCAATACGCGTCAGTCTTAAGAATCGCTAAGTAGCTGTATTCCCCGCTCTCCTCGCATGACGAAATGGGCGTGGTCAATGTCGCTGCTCTAGGGCGTGGTTCTATGCACTATCCAGCACTTTGCGACTGATTCCACGTCCCACCGTACACGTTTTTGCTCTGACAGTTTTTCCGTAGGAGGTCTGAGGAGCAGCTAGTCTCTGTACAAGTCTCATGCTACATATTGATACTGGTTGGGGTTGTCCTTGTCTCTCTCCATGTAGTCTCGGTCAATCAGACTCTCTATCCTCTTCTTCAGATCAGACGGCTGGAAACATAAACAGAACAGGAACAAAATCTTTAATATCTATTTTGTCCTTCTCATGTCTGGAAAACTTGCTATTTGGCTCTTACACACAACTGAATTGAGAGAGAAAGAGAGAAAGAGAGGGAAAGCGAGAGAGAGGGAAACACAACGTGGGTGAACATGAGAGAGGGGGACAGAAAAGGAAAGAGAGTGATAAAGGGAAACAGCGTGGGAGAACAAGAGAGAGTGACTAGAAGGTTTCTAGGCAGGACTAACCTTGACAGGGAACCTGAGCTGATTGTAGAGCTCAGAGACAAGGAGGTTGTGACTCAGCGTCTTCCTCATCTTCATGATGCGCACAATGGCGGCGTCGATCTGGTACTGGCGATCCTGGAAAACTCGCTCCTGCGTGTTGACTTGCTCCTCCACCTGAAGGAAACACAAGACAAACAAAACAGAGAAGCACACTTTCATTAATGTCCCAAACATACCTTTTCTTCATGCCAAAGAAAACAAAGAAACAATTTTTAATAAATGTGCCATGTACACGTTTTCTTTCCTCCAAATGTGCGCAGAGTATACATTTTTGCGTAAACTTAGAAACTCTTGCAAAAAAACGCTGATCTTGCTAATCCATCGATACTTAAAGGGTAAGACAAAGCAGTCTGGTGTGTGGAAAAGTAGGAGAGAGATAGACAGAGATAAAATGGGAAAAAGAGACTGAAGAAGGAGGGGGAAAGAGAGACACAGATAGGACAAGAGAGGAGAGGAGGAGAGAGATGAAGAGAGAGTGAGAGACCAACCTGACACAAATACATTCTGATTGAATTAAGACTTTTAACAAATAAATAAACATATCTTGAAAACAACTCATGTTCCCAGTATTGTCTAGCTCAATTTCTGGAGGTTTTACCGTTTCTTTCATCTGGACTTGGTTGATCTTGATTCTGAAGAGTTTGTGTTTGAAGTCTTTGGCAAAGACGAACTTGTCTCCATCCTCGATATCACGACCCTTAGGAAAGAGCAACAGTATTACATAATATCACTTGGCAATATCACATTATTATGCACACATCTTAACACACATCCTCCTCCTCTACTATCTCAGCCTCAATCTGAAAACCACATGAAACTGGGAATTTAAGAATCATACTAGGCATAACAAGAAAATGATAAGAGCTCTTCTGATAAACTCTTTCATACATGGCTACAGCTATCTATCAAGCTTGAAATGATAAGCAGACAACTTTAACCATAGTGCCCATTATACCATATGATAAATCATTTTTTTTTACAGGGGCTCTTTTTAGCCCTAAGGGGGCTAATATACCCTGAGGCCCCAGTGTATTTTTCCACTGAGCCTCAAATCGCTTGGGAGACAAAAAAACACCATCAGTCCTTTGATTGTAAACATCTACTGTAAAACCGGTAAATTCGCATAACATATTCCACACTTTTCGCGCAACACAGAGCAAGTGTGAATTCAAAACCATCCTGTACTGACATTCGACTCGCATCCTGTGACAGCCGTCAGCTTTTTTGTGACTTAAAATATTCTTGAAAATACTTTGTTCGGGGCTCTGTTGATGATTTTAATGCTGAGGGTGGATTTAAAAAAAAATTCTTGTGCGCGAAAATAACATCCCATAAAAATATTGTAGGTGTGCTGTGCTGCTAACATTACTGGTTTTACAGTATGTCCTGTGATATGCATCATGAAGAAGCGCTTAGAGAAAAGAATTAAGAAGGAAATGTTTTGAACGTAAAGAGACAGAGTGGTGAGAGAGTGGTGGTGTGTACCTTGGGCACCTTCTGGATGACTCGGGCTTTCCCACAGGCCAGAGACTGCAGCGTTCTCCTCAACTCACTGTCCTCTGCAATGCAAAGCACAATCACAGAAGTGAGCAAAACTTATTACAGAAATAGTTCACCCTAAAGATATACAATCTTGAATACAATCCCTCTTTAACAACTTTTTTTCATAAGAAGTTCCACAAATATGACCTTGACCTGTACTTCAACAATTGAACTAGTGATTGCATACATCAAGAACATTCAAATATTATAAATATTATAAATATTATAATATTATAAACATTCATAAATATCATAAATACTCAAATAATATAAAAGAGTTCAAACAAGAGTTAACAGAGGAAGCAGAGTTGAAACAAGTTGAGACTGGCACATTTCTGGGAATCAGGTATACCCGGTTCCCGCTTCTGGGTAGGAAACTTGGGAAGTGGGAATGGCCGATTCCTATTGGGGAACTTGTGAGTAGCAGTGAACTAATTTGATTAACTCCCTTGGGCTTTCTTGATATGAAAGACAAGGGTCGATGAATGGAACTCATCCATTGATCTCGGGAGTATTACACAACTTGATTGATTGATAATGGACTACTGGCATGACCAGTTATCAACAATTATGTATTGACGCCATGAAGAAAATATTGTTCAAAATTGCAGCGTGTAAACGTAGAAAACGAATAATGTCCATGTACGTATGTGTGTGTGTAAGGGGGAGGGGGTGGGTGAGGGGGTGGGGGAGGGAGGTGGCTTACCTATATTTGTAGCCTGTGCGATGTCCTGGAGGGAGAAGTCATCTCCTTCGTTGAAGAGCAGCAGCACCAGTGTCTGGTAGAGAGACACCTGCAGCTCTTTGACGGATGAGCCCTGGGAATGGATGGATGGACAGGGACAAGAAATCATGGTGAGGGGTCATGTGATATGTTTATATGCATTTTTCTGTTATGTATTTGTTTTTGTCACAATTATTTACTTGTACCATTTTCCTAGTTTACAAGGGAACTTGTCCCACAAGGCCTTTCAGCTTTATTTTTTCATTTATTTTTTTCATTTTCAACAAATATGTGTAAACAATTGATTGTCATTTTCTATTGTAATAGTAGATACTCATGTATTTTGATCGCAAATGAAATGTCTAAATGAATGAACATACCTCTTCTCTGAATTGTGCCTTGACCAGACAGTGGCCTAGACTGGGCTGCCATTGCAGCTTGCGGCCACTGTGCTTGCCTAGGTAGAACCTCTTGAACTGCTCTTGGAGGTTTACCATCTAGAGGGACAAGTGAAGGAGAGAGGGAGTTGAAGAGGTTGGGGAAGAAGAGGTACAGGTGGGCAGAGAAGGAGAGAAACATATGAGCACATGGGAGAACAAGAGAGACAGAGGGAGGGAGAGAGATAGATAAACAGACAGATCAAGTGATTTTGAGAGGAGAGAAAATAAAGAAAGAAGAAGAAATTAGAAGATGGATTTAGAGAGGGGAGGAAGATAAATATAAAATCAGATTAAAGGGAGAGCGAATGAGAAAGACCAGCGGGACAAGGAGAGACCGACCAGAAAGATGAGAAAGGCAAAAAAAAAAGTATGAAAAAAGGGAGAAGAGAGAGAGAGAGGGGGGGATAGAGAGTCAGTGAGATGGACAGAGGTGGAGAAAGAGATGGAGAGAGAGAGAGAGAAATAAAGAGAAAGGGATAGAGTGAAGAGGAGAGAAAAGAAGGGGAAAACAGAGACAGTGAGTTAAGGTGTGTGTCAACATCTCAAGAAATCATACACATTGCAGGAGAACATGATAAATAATGAATACCTGTTATCACAACAGTGTCATCCTATACACATAATGAGCTCTTTGGTGTCAACAATGTTTTCCTTCACGGCCCTTCCAATCATCACCTCAGACACAGAAGAAACAAGCATTTGCAAGACAGATGAAAGAAAAGAGGAAAATGAGACGGCTACTACTTACATCTGGCGGAAGGAGGATCTCGATGGGTGTGTAGGTTGGCCAGTATCCCATGGTCAAGATATTGACGCTCAGGTCAATAGCATTGGGGTTGGTCTGGTGGTGCGCGTGTTGCTGGACGGAGCAAGGAAGGGCAAGAAAAAGAGAGAACAACATAGTGAGGAGGGGTAGGCACAGTGAGCTTGATTTAATTTCCAGGAACATAAAAAGGAACAATAACAATCATAGGTAGCATAAAAGAGGGGGAAAAAATTACATGAAATATCTGAAATTAATTTAACTTGTTCTTTTATGTTTAAAGAGGCTTCCAATGAAAACAAACATGAGAGGACAGCCAGTGAAAAAACATATCAGTATGAATGTGGAGAAGCAAATTAAATTGGACATTGTAAACAGCTTTCTTATAGTATAATGTCAAATCTTACCACACCAAGGGCAGGAAACTGAGAATAAGCCTTGAACGTATAAAGCTGACCAATCTGTTACCAAATTAACACTTGGTTCTTTCTCCCTTCTAGTCTTAATAGTAATCTTTTTTTATTTCTTGTTACAATTATGTAAACATTCAAAAACAATATCTTCACACACAATTAAAGATCAATAAATAAGTTGAACATCAATAGAGGCTAGACCTATTTGCAGAAAATGAGAAAATAAATTAACAAAAAAAAATGTGTGGGAATCAGAATTCATATCACAGGTTCCATATCATTTTATGATAGCTCAGTTTTCCTTTTCTAAAATCTATTTATATATGCAGTTGAGGCCAGAAGTTTACATACAGCCAGGAAATTCAAAGAAAAGTTGACACTTGCCAAACATCATAAAATTTACTGTATCTTATAAAATAGTTGTGCTATCATGACGAATTTGATATCAAACAAATGAGTATGTCATGCCCCTTTATCACATTGCTTTGTCATCAGGAGCTGAAAACTATTTAGGTGTCATTTTTTCCCCCAAAATCTTCATATTTAAGATAAATTTAAAATAAAAACTTGACAAAAACATTTCATATTTGTGCTAGTTACTTCTCAACACAAACATTTCAGATTACACTTTTTTGTTCAGTGGTGACATATCATTATAGCAAATGTAATATAAATAATAGATTTGCCACTTATATATTGCTATGAAACAATGTTTGAAAATATAATAACAATAGAATGCAATTGGCCCGAATAAACAAACAAACATTTCAGATTACACTTTTTTGTTCAGTGGTGACATATCATTATAGCAAATGTAATATAAATAATAGATTTGCCACTTATATATTGCTATGAAACGATGTTTGAAAATATAATAACAATAGAATGCAATTGGCCCGAATATTACTTTTTTTCTTCAAAGAAAATTCCAACTGAAATATAATTTAATCCCAATGGCATCCAAATCATGTGAAAGAACTTAATACACCCTTTCATTTGACACCAAATCCGTCATAGTAGTATTAATACTTCTGAAGATATAGTAAATTTTTACGATGTTTAGCAAGCAAACAAATTTCCCAGAATTCCATGGGTGTATGTAAACTTTTGGCCACAACTGTATATTTGATGCTTCTTGGTAGGTACCTGCTTGAAAGCGAACATGATGTCTTTGGAGAGCTCCATGTCCTTGAACATCCCTTCCAGCTTGGATGTGAAGGCACCGCCACACTCTAGGCAAGGACAACAAAACAAAGCGCTTTATATAACTTATGTGTTATTACCTGAGGCATGATACTCACGACTAAATACAAAATATCCACTCTCTGGCTAGGCAACTTCATCACTGCGTACGAAGGCTGTACAATTGTGCAATCTTGCAGATAGGTGTCTGGTGTATTTTTCAACATCTTTCACCAAGACACTCATACAGTTATCAGCAGTTATCAGCCAAACTATTATTTCATTAAATAATGAAAGCACACCCCCCAAACAAAAAATTGTAGAAAATAAACAAGATTTGTGATTAAAATTGTAAAAATATAGTGCAAGTAACATGTATTCTTTTTTAAATCAATATTTTCAACAATGAAAATGTACTTATCAACCATGGCGATTTAGTAGAGTAACATAAGAGTAAGAGTAATTGACCCTACTCGCAAAAATGTAATTTACTGTTTGTCTTGTAGCTTTAACCAATCTCTTTACACATGCCCAAATATTTATCAAATCAAAATTGACAGGATCAAGAATAAAGCCAGTTTCATTTCTTACCCTGCTTGAGTTTTGAAAGCATTGATTTCTCAGCATCCACAGAGGCACTCTTGCCCACTAGTAGTCTCTTGGCCAGGTCCTTCTTGTAGAATGCTTCAAAGACATCCTTGCCTGCAATGATTTTAAGATCAGATATACGGTATATAAGACTGGGGATATAAGACTACAGAGAAATAAACATTCCACACAAACATACATTTTGTACCTAACAAATGTCAACTGATTTATGCAAGCAAATATGCGTTCAGTACACAGTACAAATTAGTACACATACAATTTGTGGATCAAAGGTCTAACTTTGCTTTCTGCTTTCAAACTTACTGACACATTGGTTTGAACAGCGACTCTTGACCACATCTTGAAAGAAAGGGAAAGAAATACAAAGACGAACAGAGTAAAAGAAAGAGAGGGTGAAAGAGAGAGAGATAGAAAGACAGAGTGACAGAGAGAGAGTGAAAAAAAAGAGAAAGATGGAGAGAAAAACAGAGCAAGAGAGAGTGGAAGAAAGAGAAAAAGAGAGACATAGAAAGAGAGAATGAGAGAGAAAGAGAAAGAAAGAGAGAGAGAAAGATAGAGAGAAAGACAGAGGGACAGAAAGAGGATGAGTAAAAGAAAGATAATATTAGAAAGACAGACAGAACGACAGAGAGAGGGCAAGAGGGATAGAGATAGAGAATAAATACAGGGAGAGAAAAAGACAGAGAGGAGAGATGGAGAGGCAGAAAGAGAGAGAGAGAGAGAGAGAGAGAGAGAGAGAGAGAGAGATAGATAGAAAGAGTGGATGACAGGCACCAGAGAAGGAGGACACATTCCATTGCACTGACCATGGATGAACCTGAAGAGCACCATGATCTTGTCTAGTAGTCTCTCCAGCTCTTCTTCCGTCGCCTCCTTGTTCCCCGCCCTCAACTTGTTGTCAGCATACTTGGCTGGAGAAACAGAGTGACAGGAAAAAAAGTTTAATAACAGCAGAGCTACCAACATTGAAATTCAACAATCAGGAAGATTTTGGAAAATGTCATCAGAAATTAGGGAGTCTATCAAACGCATACAACCCAATGATAATAATCTATCAATAATCAGGGAAATTGGGTGATGTGATGAAATCCAATGTAGTAATATTAGTCTATTTTCAGGGAAACTCCTGCGAAATCGGGGAGACTTGGCGGCTCTGTGACAGTACATACCCCTCACCAAAAACACATGCATAATGCATACAGCCATACTTGGCTGGAGAAAAAAAGTGACATGAAAAAGGTTAACGAAAGTAAATATTTCTCACCAGGAACACATGCATACTGCATACATCTGATATTGTCCACTCTACGTCCATTATAACTGACCCGTAAGATACGTTAAGGGTCCCCTATCAATCACAAGTCTAATCCACGATTTCTTATGCACAGACTTGGGATTGATATCAATTGTATGTTGCGATCCATTCTATTTGAGCAAGGCTCGGGTTTGTTAATTCACTACACCAAATCAATTCTCCCTATCGCATATAGCTCTCAGAATCTGAACGTGTGTGGCGCTCTAATTTTTTGACCTTTAATTCTTGGGATATGAACTTCCGGTCCACGAACATTCGGCAACCCCGTACAATAGGGGACCAGGGTACCCAACTAATTTTTTTATTAATTTTCAATTTCAATTTATTCATATTTCTGTTCAATACATGTAAAATAAAAGCAATAATACATCAGCATAGTCAGTCTTTGACATAAAAAAACTAGTATAATGATGCAAAATATTACATAATGGTCAATATCAAACATACAGTGGATATAGGTAAAGAAATATGAATGGGGCCTATTTAAAGCAAGCTTGTAAATCGTATAGACCCCAAAATAATGTGGATTAAAAGAACACTTCGGAGTACGGATAAACAAATTGACCAAAGAAATGAACAAAAGAAATCATAAACAACTCAAGAAACAACATGAAAACAAATCGAGAACAAAAATCAAAAATCAAAAATCAATTTTAACCCTAAACCTACCCCTGACCCTAACACTAACCCTGAACTTAATTCTAAACCTAACCCTGAACCTAACCATAACCCTAGACAAATTTTTTGCTGCTTAATTCATAAAAAAGGTGATTTCTAGGTCACTTTCTGCCGACGACAAACTCTTACCGGAAATATACGTCCCAAGAGCAATCGATCAGATATCGGTATCGCGAGGTGATATCGCTTGATATCGGCTATATGCGATAGGGAGAATTGTGAACTTTTATTAATATCACGACGGCCACAATAGCTCCTACATCATAACAAGTTATATCATGTTGAGAGTCATAAATCCATTGCAACCGGCTGGAATACTGAGTGTCAACATGTTCACAAAGGTTATAAAACTAAATGGAATATAAATATCCCAGTCAGCAGGGTTGAAATCATTACTGTCCCTTTGGTGTTATTTGTTTGATTTGGGGGGGATATCATTTTGCCTTAAGGGACAACTTGTGAACAAGAGTTGTGCACAAGGAAATGTGGTAACAAAATGCATTGAAGTTTGAGGAGAGAAAATGAGAAACAACGTCAGCATTGCTCTACAAGGGAAATTTTCATATTTGCGGCTCACTTTGTCTAGACTCTTTAGGAAATTACGACCCCCCCCTCTATATTTTTTTTCACTCTGTGCCAGTGAGGCACATCCCTGCGCCACTCACCGACAAGCTCAGCGGGTTTGTTGAGTCGCTTGTTGATGAAGTTCTCAAACGAGTCCTTGAGGGCGGTGCAGAACTTCTCGTTCTTCCAGAAGCACACCTCCAGGATTCGGTCCAGCTTCTTCTTGAAGTCCAGCAGCTCCTGCACCATCGTCTTGTCCTTCTCAGAGTCGATCACGATCGTCGTCCCCGTTTTCTGTCAAAGGCATGAGAAGAAGGGTACCACCCGGCAGAGATTTAGCTCTCTTACATCAAAGATATATCTCAAATGAACATACAAAACAAGTTTGAGATCCTGAGTTTGGCAGAGATTTTGCTTTCTTACATCAAGAGATATATCTCAAATGAGCATATCAAGCAAGTTTGAAATTCTGAGTTTATTTCTACATTGCTCATTGCTAGGGAATCACTTTGATAGCACATTTCAAAAGTTCTGTCTTAAAGATTGTCCGTCCCTTTTGCAAGTTTAAAATTTGAAATCGTCTATCACGATCGTAAATTGAAGAAAGTGTGATTCAAGACCATTTCTAAGAATGTAGCATGTTGAAGCTTTCTGTACATGTAAAAATTTCAGCCGTTAAATTTTTAAACCGACTTTTTTCGTACTATGAAAAAAGTATGAGTCTTTGTTACAGTATCTATGTGGTTATTATTCATGTGTGAAATCCTAATTTTACGAGTAATTACCAAACTTTGGAGATGATTCCTTCTATACAACATTTTTTTTTTCATAATGCGCTTTATAATTTAATAAACAGATTAATCAATAAAGCAGATATTTCAACACAAACTGCTAAGAGCCTGAGGTAAAGACTATTAATCAGACGTTGTTTACGTGCATTATTTCAATTTTACACTACGTATCAATTTCAAATTATGAATATACAGCTTGCTAACACTTCTCTATATGTTTTGCCAATGTTTCGATGGTTTTGTGGTGATCTGAAAAAGGGACGGGCTGTCTTTAATAAAGAGTTGATCAATAAGACAGAGGCCATGTGTGAAACAAAATGTCTACTTTCTTTCATGCTCACCTTGATATAAGCACTGAAGTACTGACAGAGTTCTGAGAGACCAGTCTTGGTTCGGTTCAGCAGGTTGTAGAGTAGATACAGGTCATCCGTACGGTTGGCGTCAAGTAAGCTGTCAAGACCTGGACGGATGTAAGGAACATGAAACAAACAACAGTTTATCTACGAGGTGTTAAAAAAACCTTCTGACTCTTTTGAAAAATAATCCTAATTCAGGTTTGACTCAAATCAAGCTGAAATTGACACATCATATAGTCAAGGGATGTCAATTTTTTTCAGAGACAGGTTGTGTGACATTTCGTTGATTGCTTTTCTTGTAATAATCCTTGGAATATTTAATGAGATTTCCACTTTTGGACAAATTTGGACCTCGAAGATTGTCAGTATGAGAGAATTAATTCAGAACACAACAATGACCATTGTGCATTACACCTGTTAATCCACTTACAACTGCCATCACAGTAATAATGCATAATGCTTCTGGCAGAAAAGAAGTTGCGGGTGGCATGTGTGATGCACAAAGACCATTGTTGTGTTCTGTCAATACAAAGCACAGATAATCCCCTGCTGATTACAACATAATCTATTGCCTATGGGACTGAAAAGGTTGAAGGTTTAATTCCCTTTTAATCCTGTCAGTACCATACCCTGATAATCCCATATAATTACAATAGTCTATTGCCTATGGGACTGAAGGAATAAAGGGAAATGAGAGGGAGGGGAGTACCTTTCTGTAGGATGGTGCCAATGTGCACTTCCAGCAGCTGCTTCTCCACACAGGCCACCAGTGGCTTCCTGGTGGTGTGGTCCAAGTAGTGCAGGATGCGCTGTGACTCCTCCTCCAACCGCTTGTCCACATGAGCCAGGTACTCTGGCACCTATGCAGGAGACAATGTATGGGACTACAGTGAATAGATTGCTCCACATATGGGACTATAGTGAACATATTGCTCGACACAGGAGACAACATATGGGACTGTAGTGAACATATTGCTCGACACAGGAGACAACATATGGGACTATAGTGAGCATTTTGCTGTACACAGGAGACAACATATGGGACTATAGTGAGCATTTTGCTCAACACAGGAGACAACATATGGGACTATAGTGAGTATTTTGCTCTACACAGGAGGCAACATATGGTACTACAGTAAAAATATTGCTGTACACAGGAGACAATGTACGGAACTACAGTGAACATTTTGCTCTATACAGCAGGCAACATATGGGATTATACTGTACAGTTTGCTCTACACTAGAGGCAAAATACGGGACAACACTGTAAACATATTGCTCTACATGCAAAATATTTCTCGAGGGTTACACCCATCTTGAATCTGAATGCTGGAGGAACCATCGATGTTTTAAAAAAAAATAAAATGGTTTATGCGAATTCCTTTTTTCTGAATGGACTTCTCCATTATTTTATTTGTGATGTGGTATTTAGAAAGCTTCATATTTTTTTGGGCTACAAAAATTATATATTACCTATATTATATTTGATATTATCAAAATCTGAACTACTTTCACATAGGGATTTCAAAATGAACAGTCATCTCTGTAACTCTATATATGAGGGCATCACAATAGTCTGGTCTGAGGAGTTTGACAGACTACGGACCCAATTCTCCCTCTGTTTTTTTCTCCTTTCTGTTTTCCAACTGACTGACACAGGTTGCAATCAGTCAGTCTTGACCACAAGAAAGGTGAACTGAACTATCCCTTTAAGGATTTTAAGAGTCATAATTTGGCTTACCTCTCTCTCGTGGACCAGCCTCTGGCCCTCTGCAGCATACAGTCTCTGTGTTGCTTCCAAGAACTTCTTCTCAAATGCTTCCTCATAGATCTATCACCATAAGAAATCAAGAAAAGAATTAAAAGAGCCTTGGTTCTTGCCAATTTTGATTTTTCATTGTATGAGCACCAATGGTGAACTCATCTGGTCCAAAATAGTCTTGCATAATATTTTTGGCAAAAGAGATTTGCTTGCAAATATAAGAAAAGATTGCATGCAATCAACCCTCTTTGTCAGCCCCCACTTAGAATGCATCGTATGAGTAATGACATAGCTTCTGATTCTGTCACACAACAGCCCTGTTAATGGCTGTGAAATAACAAGTTCACTCCTTACTTGTAGATCTGACAGCATTCGGAGGAGGCTCTTTAGAAGACTGTGGTCGACGACGTCTCCTGTCCTCTCGCTCTCGACTAGCAGTAGCAGGCCATCTACCGTCCGATTCTGGACGATGCGATTGCTGATGATGTGAGACCGGAACAGGTCCAGACCCATATCCCTGAAGAGGAATAAGAAAGGAGCAAAAATAAAAGTTTAGAACTTACTCTGAGATACACAGAAAGGGAAGTTGATTTAAATAGTTATCCACAACCATTTACTTTATGATACAAAATAGATACTTTTTACTTGCATTAAATATTCAATGCATTTTATTGTACATAAATGCATGCAACTATGACATACACAAGCATAAATGTTGTCACCTCCTGACTACACAACAGCATTAAATCATCCCAGTATTGCTTCATGTAGCTGCTGTAAGGGATTACTGCATCAAGTATCAAGATTCAAGATATATCTGATCATTTGTAAATTGAAGTTAAAATATAAGCATGGTCATGAACAAATATAAGACAATAAATGGAAGATTATAATTGTAAACAGCTGAAAATTGATTATCTTGATTTCTCCATTACAAGAATTATATTTGAAAAAATAGTTATATCCATCTTATTCATCTTCAGCTACTGTCTACATCGTTATCACAGATATCTGTTCACTACATATGTGAATTAAAAGAACATTTTATTCAAAAGTATGTGTTTTTTTAATCAAAATCACTTACATTAATATGTAATTTCATACCACAAATATTGAAATATAGTTCATAACTTACCAGAGGGATGACACTAGCGAGTTCTGGAGTACATAAGTTCTATCCAAGAAGAGAAATATACTCCTGATCATGATCTGATAAAAAAAAAAAGGTATGATAAAAAAAATGGTTTAGATCATACACTAGACTTCCACAAGTTACTCAAAAGTTATTGGGAAATAATGAAATGAGTCACTCACATACAGAGTACACAAGTGTATGAAACTTACAGTACAACTAGTCAAATAGAAAACTAGCAAATATTTTAAAGGGTTTCTTGATAAGCAAATGATTGCAATGTATAATTACTAATATGATTACATTAATGAGACACAAAGTATACTCCTTTTGGAAACAAAAACAAATTCGGTAAGAAAATGCAGAAAACATAAAGTCAACATACAGGTTTTATTTGTGAAATATGAAAGGAAAAGGTGGAATATAATTCAAATAATGCCTAAAAAAACTGTCTGCTATGACGTTTGTCTTTGGGTTGATATTATATATTTGATTTACATACATGATCATATCTTATAAATTCAAAAGCTGACAAAACTATCCCTGTACATATTACTATTCTCTTTGAGGCATTGAGGTTTGGATATTTGAAATAATGCCATAGACAGCAGATTATATTGCTAAATAACATGTCAGCAAATAGTAATAGTCAATATAACTCAATTAAAAACTTGTGTTTAGATATTTATTCTGAGGTATGTTCTTCACATATTTCTCTCATATTTCTGACATGCAAAAGATATGCAAGTTTGGTTTCATACATATATTTATATAAAATGTTAATCCATGTTAAGCCATGTCCCCATGGCTTCGGTATGTGCCAACTCTTATCTATTCCCCCCAGAACTATGGTCATTGGAATTGGACAACAGACAAACTTTATTAACTATATTAATGTATCATTGACACACATTGCTTTGATAAAAACAATATGAAGCATTCAGTGTGTTGTGATTGAGTACTTACTGCTAGTGGAGTGGCACTTGGTTTATTTCCTCATTCCAGCTAAAGAGTGTGTACCGTATTTAGATTGGGAGCCAAAATCCTTTAACTCCCCATGATTTAAGCTTGGCCATACCAATGATATTTTATTAATCAGGGCATGACATTGCCCAAAAAGGAGGTCATCTACACACAATAGAGTACCGAAGTGGTGTCGTCATATGAGCGTGTTGTCAAGACAACTGGTTCTTAACAAAATCACTCTAGTGAGAGGTTCACCAGTCTGATATTTTCTAGTGGGCTAGTGTCGGGCACTCCAATATCTCTGCTGTGATTACCGCTGCTTGGTCTACCTGCAGTTTAGAAACAGTTGTCTTGACAATATGGCTCACATGAAATACACTTTGATACTCCAAAATCTGAGCTAAATGTTATAAACCAGGACCAGAATTTAGGATTTCACCAGAAAAAAAGGCACACTTATCATCTCCTCCCTTTCAGTTTTAAGTAGATCATTACATGTACCCTTTTCATCATCATATGGAGTGAAATAAAAGTCTTGCAGTGTTTTGCCTGGATATGCCTTTGCTCTGCAAGCGTTCACCATTACTCATTTCTGATCATATAGTATAACTGTGAGAAAATTGGAAGGTTCACTTACCATTTGCCGACAGTGGTCCTGCCAACATGTGTTCAATTGCTTTAGGTATGTCAAGCTGTCCGTCATTTCAGTGCACAGAAGTCAAGGTAATAATAGTACCAAGATAAGCAAATGGTACATCAAGCTTCAATTATAAATAAACAACAAAGTACAAAGTCACTGGAGAGAGGAAAAAATTATCTTTAAAGGCAGGATGTCCCATTTGCAAAAACGTGAAACTCTGCAGGAATCAGCAGTATACCCTGATGATAATGTGTATGAAAATCTCAGTCATAGCTTCACTAACACTTTCAGAAAAAGTGAAAAACTATCTTTGTTTACGTTTGAAATGCACTGACCATATTCTACATTCGTAATTGTATTGTCCCTGTTAGCAGGCCACGCGGGGTTTGCTCCCATTGAACACATGCACTGTGAAGTGGACTGGGGCGGACCATATTGTAAAGCGGATGGATGTTGCCTCATAATATTTTGGTTCTTTATCCTCAACAATATTTAGCATCTGAAGATGTGAAAAAAATGTTTCAGAATACGATTCACAGCCTCAAAATATTGTGGATATATGAAGTGCTTTCTATGGTGCTTTTAAATAATTGTTGAGCTAAGTGAAAGAATAAAATCTGTTCTACTTTCCTTGGTAGAATTATTTCAAAGAGCTCTGCTCCTTGCAAGCACATACTTTCACACATAAAAGGATATCTTGCAAACTGGCTCGTCTGAGATGCCACATGCTGCTCACAGACTTCCTTCAGCTGGTCATAGAGGGAGGCAGACATCTTGTGGGAGCACATGTTCTCAACAGCCTGGTAGAGTTCCTCGAGGCTGTATTTGATTGGCCGACTGGTATGGATGGCCTGAACAGCCTCTTTGAGACGATCCCATGTCTGCTGTTGATAGTTGGCTGGCAGCACCGGTTTGACTTCAGAGTGAAGAGAATCAGAATCAATATTTTTTACTTACGTTACATCACCACGACAATTCCCCCAGTATTGCATCTCAATCAAGTGTGCTTTTGAACACTCCAGGCCTTACCCATAACTTTTTTTAGGTGGCTTTCATGGCCACTTGAGCAGGAGATCCTGGGGAGTGTTTCACCAAGCTGAAGACTTAATGCACGATTGGTGTCCCTTTCTTGTGCGAAATCAGATTCTCAATGATTTTGATTCCCATCAGGCATCAGCTGAAGTTGACACTGATCTTTATTAAAATTCTTGTTTTTAACAAGTGTCTGAATACAACATTCATGATTTGTGAAATTTGATTAGGATTGTTGGAAATTAGCTCCCACTGTGGTAAAACAAGAACAAATTTGTGTATCTCATGTAGCACAAGAAAGGGTCGTGCGTTAAGTCGTTCTTAGCTTACGAACAGCTTTGTGAAACACCCCACTAGTGGCCCAGACTGTAAGCCACCAGTTACTTTGAGTTTCAGGTGACCCAACAACATTTTAGGTGGCTCTTGGCCCTCAGGCCACCCTGGTCAGTACGTAAAACTGACAGGATATTTTCTAGAAACAGGAGAGTAACAGAAATAGAAATGAAAGATAAGGAACAGATGCAAGGCTTTGCAGTCGATAGATATTTTGAAGAAAATATGAGTCGACAAATACTTTTGGATTTTCCCCTTCAAATAGTTTCACCTGTTCATTTGTTCTTCTCTTACATCACACATCCAAACCTTCCATACAGCCGGCACTGAGCAGAAATTCTCTGGTTTATGTACCACTCATCATGTTTTGTTTAAGAGACTCACCGTCCATTAAGATGCATTAAAATCAAATTGGATCTACCACCTAAATAACAACAGGCCGACAATTGAGGCCATCACTTTAATTTAGAAATCATGTTGCAAGGCTACAGTGTGACAGTGTCAATGATACATTCAATCAGTGTCAGTTTAATCATTTAGATCTATAGGCACACATTGTATCCTAATTTTCACTTGATTTATCTCTCAAATGGCAAAAACAATGCTTTACAACTTGTATCAATAACTAATGTATTTTCTGATGTAAAAATGAGCATGGTTTGCCGACTTTTTAATCTTTTGTCTGCTTCGAATGTGTAATGTGGGTATATGTGGTGGTTCTAGTGCACGGTTTATGTACTGTATGTGCGACAGTCATCGATTTTCCAATCATACGATTGAAAGCGATCGTGTCCGGAATCATATTGATGCTATTTGTCATGTGAAAAAAAACTGTTTTCGTAGAGGTGTGACCGGGAAGTGCGATGCAAACAAAACGGTTCGTAAATATCAAATTATTTTCATAATATTTGGAATAGCTATTGCGAAATTTTCTTGAATTTATTTTCTCTTATTATCAATTTGAAAGCACTGAAATAAGGGTGTCCGCCAATACAAAATACGACCATACAAAGAATTTGCTATTCACTATTGTCATGATTGTCAGACTCAGAGATGTAAATTTATTCTTCTGATAACATGTCATAGCATTTAATTCACGATCCTTCATGCAATCTAAAGTCGTGATGAAAAATGGTGACAAAAAGAGTAAGAACATGCAGACTTTTGCAGTGTCATGGCAATGATAATGCCAAGGCCCAAGCAATGTCACTTTCAATTTCCATTCTCATCACAACGGCCGCATCAGCTACATCTCAAAAGGAGAAGTCGCAGTGGAAACGTTTTATAATCAACAGCAATTGCGTACTAAAATGTCTTTATTCATACCTTTGAAATTCTTAATGACAAGCTTTTTCGAAGTTCCCGGTTTGCTATTGACAAGAGTCGACGATCTGCTATTGAACCCATTGTTTGATGGATTTAAAGCAGAGAAGTTGGCTCTTTTGGGCGTCGCTTCGCCCATGTTTTTGCCGTCCGACTGTCTGTGTTCGCCGGCGAGATCGTCCCTGGCTCTCTTCGAATGAAGGTGATTATTATCTGACGCTCTACGCTTTCGCGTGTTCGTCTCCTGGGTGGTCTTGCATGAGGAAATCTTTTCTTTGCTTGAGAGAGGCATGCATCACCTTGAATATGACAGATTGGAGACAAAAGTTGATATTTTATCACTTTGTTTTCACTTTGCGAAGCACAAAGTTTTCTCTGTGCAGTAGCAATATGGCCACACTATGGAACTCTGGGTAGATGTCAAATGTCGATATGTAATGTCACGTACCGTAGCGCGTGCTGATAAAAAGACTGTACTTTATCAAATCTTACGAAGACTGGTACGGCTCGTACTACACGATGCTGAGTTATCAGCGAATAAGAAGCTAGTACAGGTCGGGTTAAAAGGGCGTTGACCCGGATTGAATTAGCGATCCTCAGAAAAAAAACCGGAGTGAAATTCACCTTCTGCATAATGTAAGTCTTATTTCGATTGTTAAAAAAGATTAAAGATTCACGCATGTGTGAAAATATCCTTCCTTTGGTGGGTTTATGAAATTGATGTCGCGCATATTGTGTGAAATTAGTTATATTGATTTGATGTGGATGGAAGTTTCTTAGCGGCACATAGTCCCATGTATTGAAATGTGTGTGTTGACCAAATCCACCGCGGGGCCGTGGGAGGTCGGATTAGGCTAGGTCGAGGGGTCGAGGGGTCGGGGGGGGGGGGGGGGGGGGTTACATTGAAACTCTGTTGCAATTTCGCAAAGGCAAGCGAAGTAAGTAAATTTCAGAGCATCATGAGGTTATAAAAATCTTTTCACATATTTGAAAATGAAATGGTGATATAAATTCCACCAAATTATGAATGGGGGAGATGAAAACAAATAATCTACACATGGCATGCATTTTATTTATTCACTCTAATTCATGTTTACACTGATTTTGAAGTTTGATGATATAATTTGTTTTCAAAATTATAACATCAGAACATTTTGAGTAAACATTTACTAATATTACTAGGCTTTATTAGCAATAAATTCAGGGCAAACACACAAAACTATAAGTATCAGCCTGTCAATATTTGTTGCCGAAAGTGTATGCCTTCTTCTACAGTGTTAATGTGTATTATCAATGGGCTTCTCTTGATCAAATTTGTGTTTGATTTTATGTTGACTTGGTGATTGGGAAGAAAATATTTTGTTTGTGTGCTGATTCTTGTGTTTTATGCCTCAAGTTAACAGCAGACTTCTGTTTTCTTTGAGGCTATACCCTAGATGTATAATGGAACTAAGTCTGATTAAGGGCTTCATGAACTTCAAAAATAAGAGTGTCTTCATTTCAATCATATTTTCGTGGAGCGCACACAATGTTGCTGAAGTCATGTGCATCGCGACCAAATTGGCATGTCTCCAGTCAGCGACCGAAGCAATCACTGAGAAGGTGCACAGCAAGAATTTGGGAAATACACACTTTCTGGTTGGCATACATGTATAATTTTGACATTCAATGAAAAAAACATCACCATCACCACCATAATCACCATCATCCACCATCATCCACCATCATCACCATCATCATCACCAACATCATTCATTACCATCATTTATCGCCATTACCATCATCACCATCATCACCACCATCACCATCATCACCATCATCACCATCATCACCATCATCACCATCACTACCATCACCACCACCACCATCACCACCATCATCACCATCATCATCATCACCATCATCACCATCATCACCATCATCACCATCACCATCACCACCATCATCATCACCATCATCGTCATTATCACCATCATCATCACCATCATCAGCATCATCACTATCACCATCATCATCACCATCGTCACCATCATCATCATCATCACCACCATCACCATCATCACCATCACCACCATCACCATCACCACCATCATCACCATCATCATCATCACCATCATCACCATCATCACCACCATCATCACCACCATCACCACCATCACCATCACCATCATCACCATCATCACCATCATCACCATCATCATCATCATCACCACCATCACCATCATCACCATCATCACCATCATCACCATCACCACCACCATCACCATCATCACCATATCATCACCATCATTACCATCATCACCATCATCACCATCATCACCACCATCACCACCACCACCATCATCATCACCATCATCACCATCATCACCAACATCACTGGTCACCATCACCATCATCTTTACCATCATCACCATCATCACCATCATCACCACCATTACCATCATCACCATCATTACCACCATCACCACCATCACCATCTTCACTACCATCACCACCATCATCATCACCATCATCACCATCATCACCATCATCACCATCACAACCATCACAACCATAGGCCATCACCCTCATCATCCTCATCCTCCTTAATTATCATCAATCATCATCATCAGCAGCAGCATAATTATCACCATCATTATTGCCATGTGCATTATTAAACAAGATAAACATCAGTGTTTTATAGGGAACTAGTGCAAAAGGCAAATCAGTGCATCTTCAGTGTATAGGGTATTTGATTAAGTTTTAGTAACTTCCCATATTGATCTACCAAACAAAACAGGTGTTTGCTTTGTGTACATGAGCATGTAGGCTATAATCAGAATAAAACATCAAATGAATGTTGTTCATATTTAAAGAGAGGTTACTTGATACATAGACATGTACATTGTAAGAAAATCAATTTGAAAGGAGAGTGTGTGCAAAACGTATTATCCCTGTGTTATTTGTTTATTTCACTCCACACAGGCCTTGACATCAAGATCGAGATGACGTTGAATGCCCATGTTGTGACTCTAACAGGAATCACCTTACCATGTGTAGCGTGACGTACAGACAGACACCCATGGACATAACTACATGTATTTTGATAGCAAGGTGCGCCATTGGCTTTATGACAACAGCACAGCGGAGGAAATAATATCCAAAATGTTTGGTACCACCAAAATAGCCACGGTTGACTTCAACTCCAACAAGAACTGCTTTATGTGTCTTCCTAACCCATGGGCTCAAGAATTCAGGAGAAAAGAGGTAAAATTCAACTTTTAGTATACGTGTGTAGGATGCAGAATCACCCCCCTCCCATCTCCCTTCCAGCTCCACTCCTTCTCCCTCCCTGCCAAAAAACAACTACAACACTACTATTTACTATAGAGATTATGGCAATACTTCAGTGTGTGCGCAGGAGCCCGGAGGTATACCAGAGCACTGTGCACATTTAAAATCTTCTTCTTGTTCATGCTATTAGATTTGTTTAAGGATGGCCCGTCCCTTTTACAGACATCTGCAAACTTCATGAAAGTTTGCATATATTTAGCATGTATCTTTGGGATACCAACTGAAATTTTAAGGTCAGAGGTACTATAACTCCTGTAGAATAAATGAAAATCTTGATTTTATTTTTTGAAATTACGACAATTTTCGTGGTACAAAAAAAGAAAGTTTGATCAATTATCAAAGATTATATCCTCAAAACCGAATATTACGCTTTGTCGATTCCAGGGAAATTTCTCAAATGATGACAAAGTCAGGGAACTTTCAGAATTAGGTCTGCAAAAGGGACGGGCTACCTTTAAGACATCTCCAAGTGAAAAAAAAAAATATGCACGGTAATTTTGCCCCCAAATTACCGAAATATCCCCTGTAACATCCTTTATTTCAGATGTATAGTGTGTCATAATATAAATTGTTTAGATAGCCTTTCAGAGAAAAGATAATTTGTTGTTGACTTTCTTCCTGCCTTGATTTGCTTTGATATGTCCATTGTCACAACACCTTCAGAACCAACGGGTAGATTTTGTTTCACTATTTTGTGGGGTTTTCATTGCCAGTGATTATGATTGATAAGATGGTCTAGTACTACATGTAAATGTTCATTGTATGCTAGTCTTAATCAATCTTCTGCCAGCCTTTCTCTCTTATAATTTTGTACCTGTTTGAGTTGAGTGTTTGCTGTAGTCACTAGTGAACCTTGTTGGAATTGAAGTAATACGAACAAATCCCATAGGCATAGAGTGCAATTTTGCTTGGCTCATTTAGTGTTAACAGATGTAATGACATTGATTGTGTGCAAAGAGTCAGAGACTTTATTTTTTTTAATGGTTTATAGGGTTTCTCCCTTTGGCAGTCCAAAAACTTCATTGAGAGGGATGTTGCAAATATAGACTGGGTGCAGGATACATGAACGTTGCATGCAAATGTGCATAATCTCCACTCCCTGGGGAGTTTTCCTTGTCCGCTGCATGATATTATTATTAGCACTGGGTCAAGATGAATCACATTATTATCCACCTCCTACCAGGTACCCATTTATACTCCTGGGTGGGGGCAGCAATGTGGATAAAGAGTCTTGATGAAGGACACAATTGCCATGGGTGGGTTTGAACCTGGAACCCTGAGCTCTTCAGTCACAGTCCACTACCACAATACCTCTACAAATCTTGTCACCTTCTATCAAACCCTTTTGCAATTCTCGTGTCGTGTTTGCGCCCTCAGGTGTCTGCCTTTGAGCTGCAGTGGGGCGATAGCGGGAAGGGCTTTCTCAGCTGGGCTGGGGAGGTCACACGGGCACCGGGCGGGGCCAGTAACCATGACACTGTCATCCAGATCAATGGCCTCCTGGGGAATAAACTAGGTCTCCGGCAAGGCCAAGAGGTCAGTATTGTAGAACTCTCTTTGTGTTTTGTTTTGTGTGTGTGTGTGAGTGTGTGTGTGTGTGTGTGTGTGTGTGTGTGTGAGTTTACAACAAAAATATATCAGAATGATACGTGTACAAACTGATATGTTGTGACTTCACCATGGAGGAAGTTTTCAGCAAAACTACAGAAACTGGTCACAGGCCATGTAACCACATCACTTAGAGGGAAAATCCACCCTGAAATTAAGTTAGACTTAATAAAAGCAGAAACATGAAAGAACATATTTGTGAAGGTTTGACCAAATCTGTCAAAGGATAAGAAAATTATGATCTTTGAAAATGTTGATTTTGTTACGTCACATGCAAGATGCTCTCCCATAAGTTGTGTGCTGTATAATTCCATAAATTGCTCTTTTTCTATTTTTGATGAAACATCTTTTTCATAGAGACGTGTGTAATGTGTGTCTAATGATATGAAATGCACAGGTAAAATGATGCATCCTATTGAGACAATAGACATTTTCAAAACAAATATACTGCAGTGCACAACATATAGGAGAGCATCTCGCATGTGAGTGAGTTCTTTTTGAAGGACTTTTGTAGTATTTCCTTCCTACCCTTTTGCATTGAACATTTTGTTCCGATGCTATGAACTTCATTGAACTAAGTATAGGGGTGAATAATGAGGCTGGGTGTATCCCTTCTACTTTGAACCTTCCTGTGCTAGATAACATTCTGCTTTTTGTGATTTGTGTGAATTACTCGAGCAGAAAATGCAGACATGGCACATAAAGTGTTGTGTACTCTGTATTCATGCGTGTGTGTTTACGTGTGTGGAAGTGCGCATACACGTTTTTGTGTGTTTATATGGTTGCATGCCTAACTGTATGTGACACATGGTACTCAGCGTATTGATTTTCATCAAAGTTGTGAAAATGAGATTGTACAGACATTTTGTACTGGTGTGTATCATTTGATTGCTGTGCCATTTTATAGGTAATGTATTCATCTATATTAAGCATGATTTTCTCTTTGTTTACATGTATTGTGTTTGGATAAAGCTTTTCTTGAAGATGGTGAAAGTTTCTGCATAATTGAATGTTATGTCTAGGTGATGAAAATTTGGTTGTTTTACACATGCAAGTGAGTACTGGTAATGGTGGTTCATTTTTCAGATTTTTGTACAATACCGGTCTGAATACACGTACCTGTAGCTACATAAACATGTTCATACATTTGGTATAGCAGTTAGAAAACCTTACATGTACATGTATGTGTAGAGCATGTAACTACCATAGCTCATTATAATACACTCCATTTAAAAATAATATAGTGCTATTTTTGTGTTATTATGATGTATGTATTTTTTGCAGGAGTTTAATAAATCAATATGAATACTGTACATGCATCAGCTGCAGTTTGTGCAAACACAGATTTGCACTACATGTACATGTGCTACTGGACTACAAGTAGAAATTTGTTATAATTTGAGAGTTGAGACCACTCGATTCCTGACAAAATTGGGTAAGACATGGCACTTGTAAGCAGATATAGTATGGATTTCTTTCTCAGCAGTATATACAATTTTTTTGTGTCGGCTTTCACTAGCACATGTGCCCTATTTGTCTCCATATTACCATCAGTTTTAAATCATCTCTGACAGTTTTTCAATGTTATTGTGACATTTGTGTTAAGTATTCATGTGTCTGTGTAATGTAATTGTCAATAGCTAATTTTTGGTATAGCTAAACTGTTTTGGTATACAACAGCATTCTGCATGTGGACGCTGACTAACGATAGGTATAACGAAACATATAAAGGAACGTGGGTCTGGGCATTGTTTTGAACTAGTACGGTATAAAGAATCACACTTAATCATGCTGCACCGTGTGTGTGGACATGACTAACGACACTTTATATAACTGGGTGGGGCTTAGCGTGACCGTACGTGCAAAAAAGACCCAATTGACTAAAAGTACTGCATGCTTCCCGAAGACCGGCAGGAGTTTCGTGAGAGATTTTTATGTGTCTGGACATCCTGTTTACTATATGATGATTTTATAAGACGTACACTACAGCTCAAAGGAATTGGCATAGGGAAAGGGAAAAGGAAGAAATGGAAGGACCCGCAGTTTTAAACCGCGGTATATTTTGTCCAGTTCAGCATGAAACACGATGCCTTAGCCTAAAAAGCATCGTGTTTCATGCTGAACTGGACAAAATATACCTCGGTTTACAACTGCTGCTCCTTCCCTTTCTTCCCTTTCCCTTTCCCTATGCCAATTCCTTTGAGCTGTAGTGTATAGCTTTACCATTGAATTGTTTGTGTGTGGACAGGGGGTAAGGAATCTACATGTAACCCTCCATTCTTCTTTCACTGTTCCCCTGTCAGGTTTTGTTGAAGCCTGTGACAAATGTCTTGTCTTGCTTCAAAGCCACTGTGGAGCCTGCGTCAGTAGACGACTGGGAGATACTGGTAAGAAACTGGTCAGAAAGCTATAAACATAATCAAAATTGTTATTTTTGTTGGCATATTTCAGTGCAGTAGCGTGTGATTTGGCATTAATAATAGTTTATATTTTCATTATTGTGCTTTAGATATTATAGGTATGCTTATCCTTGTATTTTCAATCCAACCGTTGACAAATAGATGTAAAGTGGATGCAATAAATGGAATATACTTTTAAAAAAAAGATCATACCAAATTGCTTCTTAAACCGTATGGCTGGTTTGGGATTATTGCAAAGGAAACTATTCCGTTGGTGTTAACTTGGTATCCTTGAATTTATTGATGACTTGGACATACTGGTGAGACCAAACCAATGTCCTTCCATAAACCCAGGATGACATGTCTTGAATTATGGCTATGTGACGGGGGAGTTTTACCAAGCTGTTCTTCAGCTACAAATGACTTTACGCATGACTGGTGACCCTTGTGCTTTATTAGATTCTCAATTGTTTTGATTCCCATCAGCTTAAGGTGACATCTGATCTTTATAAATAACAATTGTTAACAAACTGTGTCTGAATACAAAGTTTATGATTTATCAAATTTTTGATTACCGGTAGGATTGTTGGAAATTAGCTCCCACATTGTTAAAGCATGAACAAACAGGAACAATCTCATTTAGCAGAAGAAAGGATAACCAGACATTCTTTGCTATCAAACAGCTTGGTGAAACACCCACTGGCTCTGTTGTTTTTGTTCTCATGGAGTTAATGTGGTATCTGTTTGCCATCACTGCATTTGTAGTAAGACCGATACCAAAGTCCTATCTAACCCTTAAGCCTGTTCGGAATTCTCCAGTCTGCATATAGGGGAGAGTCTTCCCATGATGTACCACACAGCGACATCCAGATTCTTTTTTGCACTAATACACTCACACAATAGAACCCTAATACTAGTTCCTCTCTCCTTTCTCTTTCATCACTTTCTTCAATATGCTAGGAGCTAAATGCTGTGGTTGCAAAGTTTCATCTCCTGCTCTATGGTATCACTTGTTATCTCCTATCTCCTCTCTCTTCCATCCATCTACTAGGAGCTGAAGGTAGTGTTTGTTGAGTGCCATCCCTCGTGTGATATCTCTTGTTATACATTTTTCTGTATCCTCTCTCTTCCATCCATTAGGAACTGAACACTGCGTTGGTTGAGTCCCATCTCCTGTTTAATGATATCACTTGTTATACATTTTTCTATCTCCTCTCTCTTCCATCCATTAGGAGCTGAACGCTGCGTTTGTTGAGTCCCATCTCCTGTTTAATGATATCACTTGTTATACATTTTTCTATCTCCTCTCTCTTCCATCCATTAGGAGCTGAACGCTGTGTTTGTTGAGTGCCATCTCCCGTTTAATGATATCACTTGTTATACATTTTTCTATCTCCTCTCTCTTCCATCCATTAGGAGCTGAACGCTGCGTTTGTTGAGTCCCATCTCCTGTTTAATGATATCACTTGTTATACATTTTTTTATGTCCTCTCTCTTCCATCCATTAGGAGCTGAACGCTGAGTTTGTTGAGTGCCATCTCCTGTTTAATGATATCACTTGTTATACATTTTTTATGTCCTCTCTCTTCCATCCATTAGGAGCTGAACGCTGAGTTTGTTGAGTGCCATCTCCTGTTTAATGATATCACTTGTTATACATTTTTCTCTCTCCTCTCTCTTCCATCTACTAGGAGCTGAAGGTAGTGTTTGTTGAGTGCCATCCCTCGTGTGATATCTCTCGTTATACATTTTTCTATCTCCTCTCTCTTCCATCCATTAGGAGCTGAACGCTGCGTTTGTTGAGTCCCATCTCCTGTTTAATGCTATCACTTGTTATACATTTTTCTATCTCCTCTCTCTTCCATCCATTAGGAACTGAACGCTGCGTTTGTTGAGTCCCATCTCCTGGATCAGGTCAGAGTTGTCTGGACGGATGAGGTCCTCCCGGTCTGGATAGACCATCTCTGCATCTTCATCAAGATTGGTGAGCTCAACATGGATGTGATATTTATTCTCTGCACAACCATAGGATACCATAATATGATATTGTATCATCACAAATATGAAATATCAATGATAGCAAAGGTAAAATATCAATAATACAAGTTCATGCTTTCTTGTGCTGATACATACCTTAAAGGTCCACCTTTAAGGTCCATCCTTAAAAGTCCATCCTGATTTTGATAAAAGCAAAAATATGGAAGAAACATTATTCATAAAAGTTTTGTGATGAAAATCTGTTGAACGATGAGAAAAGTTATTATTTGTTTTAGTTTTGATTTTGTGATGTCACATTCAAGGTGCTCTCCCATAAGTTGTGTACTATTTCTATTGGAAATTTCCATTTTCTCAAAAGAATATGTTCACAGTATGAAAATATGGATTCAATTTATGAAGTATAAAATTAAAATCAAATTATGTTCACAGTATGATAGAGTTTGTCTCTATGTGGAAGCTGATATGATTTGAAAACCATTCAAACCTTTGTGAAAATATGTCGGAATTGTCATTGCATTTTGATGTTCATCTGCTTTGTGTCCTTGCAGCCTCTGTAGAGCCCAGTGCGCCATGTGTTCAGCTGGAGCAGAACACAGAGCTCATCATCACTCCTAAGAACCGTCTTCCACCCTCGATTCCACCCACGCCCTCTAGAGGTGACCCACGGCCATTCCTTGGGCCGCTGCAAGCCAAGAGCCGGTCAAACTCTGGCAGCTCTGTGTCCGAGCTCAGCGGGAATTCCTCTGTCTCTGGATACATCAGCGATTTTGATTCTGTGAACTCGTTTTCCAGCAACTTTGACCATATGTGGAGTCACGAGACCGGACAGGTCACCAAAATGGAGGATGGAGATTCTCTTCCCAGCATGCCGTGGGAGGTAGATCCTGTTGACATTGAGGATGCTATTCCTTGGTCGTATAAAGTTTGGAGGAAGCTGGTGTGGTTAGTCAAGCGGGAAGACGACACAAATCGGGTGCGAGAAGATTGTGCAAACGAAGAGGATGCCAGGCGTAAGATGGCAGCTCAGTACTGGAAGGATGTTCGCATTGTGGCGCGGGTGCAGCCAATGTTCAGTCACCGGCGCAATCCATCGGCCACCGGAATGCGACGCGAAGCCTCCTTCTGCTCCAACTCCACGGCTTCAGATGACTTCCAGCGGGACGCTGCGACCTCTGACGCCCCAGCAAGGAAGACGAACAATAGGTTTGCCCGGCAGATGTCGCTCAACTCGCGTGTTGTCAAGCCGCGGGATCCTGTTGGTCCAGCCTCGAGGGATCAGTCCCAGCAGACCCAGGCGGACTCTCTCCTGCACTTCATGCAGCCCACCACCGTGTACCTGAGCTCCGTGGGGGACTCTGAGTTCCTATGGCGCTACGCAGCCAGCATGGAGGATGGGGACACGCCCACCTCAGAGTATGTCACCTTCTTAGCCACCATGACCAAGCAGCCCTCACCCAAGGAGAGCAATGAGGAGCTCAGACAGAAACTCCTGCAGCAAACCAAGAAAGAACAACAAGCGCAGAGTGCGCCCTCTTCAGTCAATCCCTCTCAGACCAATATGAACACTTCCAGTGCAGGTGATTCCACACCGGACTCCAACCCTGCGGAGACGACAACGGGCAGCCCTTCATGCGTGGTGCGAATCATTGTCCACTGCCACGAGTTGAAGTCTCACAGGAATCCGACGTCGATGTCGCCACCGTCCTCCTCGTCGAACCCCTACTCGTCAACGATCTTCCAGGAGAAGCCCACCCAATGGTACATCCAGATTCCTGACCTGCTGAGGAGGCAGATGGGGCTGGAGCTGTCTGCTGGGGTGCAGCTCAAACCGGTCGTCAGTCCACCCACTCCCATCCATGACATGACCTTGTCTCCGCTTTTTGATCTGGTGAGAATAAGCAGAGTATGATGTCATGGGAAATGGGATAGGCTGCCATTTGAAGAACCATTTATCAGTGAAATGAATAGAAATAATATTTTTGAACAGACATGTGTCTGTTGTTAGAGTAGTACCATTTTCTGTGAACTTTCCAGCATTCTAGAATATTGAAATGCTGAAAAGGTTGAGGCAAACCTTAAAGGCATAGTCCACCCCAAAAGTAAGTTGGTTGTAATAAAAGCAGAAACATGAAAGAAACATATAAGTGAAGATTTGATACAAATCCGTCAAAGGATAAGAAAGTTATGATTGTCAAACATTTTGATTTTGTGACATCACATGCGAGATGCTCTCCCATTTGCTGTGTACAATTTTTGTTTATTGTTTAAAATGTTGACTTTCTTTGGCTTCACTTTGCTTTTGCTTAGACGGAAGGTATGGATGAAGCGGTCATCTTTCGAGCCTTTAGCCAATGGCTGACCTGCGTTAGCTGTATGATCTCACCAATACCCATCATTCAGTGCGGCAACCTCTTTAGCTTCCCCATCACAACAGGTGAGAACAATTTTCCTTGTCTTCTGTCAAATGTGATTTTCTTGCGTATCTGTATTTCTCTTTTACCACTAAATCCTGAAAGATTCTAGTTTTGTAATTGATTTTTTTTGGGTAAACTATCCAAATGATGATAGCAAAACATGGAATTATTGATATGTCTTAATATTTTATGTTTCTTCACTGCCGCACACATCTTTTTACTGTTTGTTTGTTTGTCTTTGTGAAAATGTCACGGTAATAGCAAATAGTTACTCGATTTGATTTTCATTTTTTAAAGAAAAGTTTATTTCGATCAAGTGATGAAGAGGATATAGAGATAAGTTCTTTATATTTCATGCTCATACCTCAGTATTTGCATTTGGAGAAGATAAGTTGTTTTTCATTTTTGGGACCATGTTGCACACAGGTTTTCAATTATTGTAACTTACCATCAATGGTAACTACCATGTCAACAGCCAATGAGCTCTCATTATTGCACCTGTTGCCATAGTAATTACTATCGATGGTAAATTACAATAATTGGAAACCTATATGCAACTTGGCCCTGGTAAACATTATTTGGTGTATTCATTTCAGAGTTTGCTGGCGAGTTCCTGCTGTCAGTCAACAAGGATACGAAGGGGGGTGTGGACACCCCTTACTACCTGCTCCACCCGTTTGTCACCAGGAAGGCGGAGACACATCTGGCGGAAAGGCCACGGCCGAAGCCGGACGTTGAGCATGATGGGATAGGCAGGTCACTTCCTGTGAAGAGTCTGGAGGAGCTTGATGGCATTGTGAAGGGATTCCGGCTGAGGGACCTGGGGTGAGGACTCGTGTTATCCCTATTCTGTGCCAAACAAAATACATCTCAATAGGAAACAAATGTAAAAAATGTTGTCTCTATGTGGAAGCTAATTTGATTTGAGATTGAAAACCATTGGAACAGTTGTAAACCCATGTCAGAATTGTCATTGCACTTTGATGTTCATTTGCTTTGTGAAGGGATTCCGGCTGAGGGACCTGGGGTGAGGATTCGTGTTATCCCTCTTTTGTGCCAAACAAAATACATCTCAATAGGAAACAAATGTAAAAAGTTTGTCTCTATGTGGAAGCTAATTTGATTTGAGATTTGAGAACCATTCGACCCGTTGTGAACCCATGTCAGAATTGTCATTGCACTTTGATGTTCATTTGCTTTGTGTCCTTGCAGCATGTGTAGAGCCCTGTGCAGTGAGGATTTTGTGTTAACCCCTTCTGTCTCAAACAAAATACATCTTAATAGGAATTGAATATATTTCCTGTTCTAAAATACACATGTGGCACTTAAGAAAGACCATTGAATCATTTTTGCATCAGTATTTAACATACATTGTTAATGCTATAGAGTGGCATTTGATTTGCTACCCAAAGCCATTTTTTTTCAATTTTATAATCAATATCAGCATGAACAACACATGGACTTGCGTAAATTTGTCCGTCTTTTCCTCCATAACTGTCACCTACCTGTAGGCCTGCGTTTACAACGTTGGAATAAATTTAACCAAGGTTTAAATTTTAGCCCAGGAGAGTCAGTAGGATTTTAAAGTCAGTGCTCACAGAATTTGCCCTTAATGCCTGTTCAGTGACAGCCAGCAAAGATTCTTCCTGAGGAGTGAAGATGATCCAAAGGTTTTGAATGTATTTAGTGATCAGGGATTAGAGTTATTTGTTACCCAGGTTAAAATCAATACTTCAAATAGAAATGTTGATAAAGAACTATGACAAACAATTCTTCTTCTTGTTATTCCTTGCTTGCCTGAACAGCACCATGTCCAGTCTTGGTCATGAGGCTCTGGAGCATATCTCTGCCACCTTGACCTCGCGACCCCTTGGCCGTAAGCTATTTGCCTCTGCAGCTGGCCAAAGGCACGGAGGGGTGCTTGTGTGTGGTGGGCGTGGCTGCGGGAAGACCACCCTGGCCAAAGCGGTGTGCAGGGAGGCTTCGGAGTGGCCTCTGCTGGCTTACATCAAGGTGGTAGAGTGCCATGCCCTCAAAGGTAAGAAACTTGATAGCAGCATGGCAGGTGTTTTCAGTGTCCCCACAGTGTTCCAACAGTGTCCCCACAGGTTACTCACAGTGTCCATAGTGTCCCCACAGTGTTCCCACAGTGTCCATAGTGTCCCCACAGTGTTCCCACAGTGTCCATAGTGTCCCCACAGTGTTCCAACAGTGTCCCCACGGTTACCCACAGTGTCTATAGTGTCCTCACAGTGTTCCAACAGTGTCACCACAGGTTACCCACAGTGTCCATAGTGTCCTCACAGTGTTCCAACAGTGTCCCCACAGGTTACCCACAGTGTCCATAGTGTCCCCACAGTGTCCCCACTGTGTCCCCACAGGTTCCCCTAGTGTCCACAGTGTTCCAACAGTTACCCTACAGTAACCTCTTGGGACACCTTGGCGCTTCTTTTTCATGATCTCCCACACTTAACATATGAGACACCCTGTGACACACTGTGACACACTGTGATGCTTTCTTTTAGCAAGACTAAATTCAATGTCCCCACAGTCTCCTTTGCAGAATATATGAGACACATTGTGAGACACTGTGATGCTTCTTTTTAACAATATTGTAAAGAGGGTCCCCCATGGTGTCTCATGGTCTCCGACATAAAACATTAGTACAGTTTGGTTTTAAAATCAAGTGACAAAACAAGTCAACCATACTTCTAGCTACATAACCAGCATAATGCATATGTATCTTGTGCATTTGAGTGAAGATATCACTAAGAATTTGGTGTCCTTTTTTTATTAATCAGGAAAAGGTGTTGATACCATTCGCAAAATTTGGGAGGAAGCATTTAACGAGGCTGCATGGCGTCAGCCATCTATCATCCTATTGGACGATTTGGACCATGTGACATCTGCTCCCTTAGGACCTGAGCAGGAGGTGGGACAGGAGGCGACATATCACACAAGAATTGCCCAAGGTATGACACTGATCCTTAGACTTAAAAAATTCACACATTCACACTAAACATTTGTCACACAATGACAGTAATGTGTGTTTTTAATTCCTTTATTTTTTTATGTGTTCCCCTCAAGTCTTGGCAAAGGTACATCTTGGGTCTTTATACTGCATGGACACTTTCACCATTCCATTTGATTTTTTAATCTGTTCATAATTTCTGGCTGCTGGATGTCGACTCATTTTTGATTGTCCAGCTTAAAGAATTCTAAAACCCATTCCTGTAAAAGATTATTATCTCAATGGTGCATAAAGAGTGAAAGCAAGTTGTGATGTCTGCTTTCATCTCAGTTCTGAAAGACCTGATGATGAATGAGCTGAGTGAAGGAAGCCGTGTGGGCGTCATGGCAACTTGCTCCTCCCGGAAGTCGATTCACCAGAGTCTGCTGTCATCACGGGGGCTGCATCTCTTCCAGACGTGCCTGGAGATAGACCCACTCTCCGTGGTGAGTGAGAGGAGAGGGAGAGGGGAAGGGAGGGAAGGAGGAATAAGAAGGGGAGGAGGAGGAGGTGGAGAAGGTTGGGGAGATAATGAAAGTGATGATGGTGATAGTGGAGGTGAAAACAGTAGTTATGGTATCATTGGAAAAGTGGATATTGGTGGTAGTGATGAGGATGATGATGATGATCACCATTTTGAAGAAGTAATTATAATGATGTTGGTGAAGATTAAGTTACTATTGAAGATAGTCAGTGGCAATAATGAAATCATTCCTATGGATGCCTCCCTCGCACTACGTGTTAAAAAAAAAGTCTTGAAAAATGATATGAAGTATGTTACAACTTGAATCAAGCTGAAATTTACACATCACATCACAAGTCAAAGGATGCCAAATGTTTTCAAATCAGGTTTTGTGACTTTTCATTAATTTATATTTTTGGAATAATCCTCTCAATATCTAATGAGATTTTCACTTTTGGACAAATTTGGACCTAAGAATTTTTGTGTATCAGAAAATCAATTCAGAACACGGCAATGCCCATTTGTGCATCACACATGTCAACCCACTAGGTTTTTTATGCCAGAAGCATCATGCATGATCAATAACACTGTGATGGTGGTTGCTAGTAGATTCACAGGTGTGAGCACAACAGGCATTTCGTGTTCTAGATTAATTATCCGATACACACACATTTTTAGGTTCCACATTTGTCCTAAATTGAAAATCTTATTGAATATTCATAGGATTTTTAATAATCAATTGATAAAATGAAACAAAAACCTGGTTTTGAAAAAAATGGCATCCTTTGACTTTGTTTGTGATGTGTAAGTTTCATCTTGATTTAAGTTGTAACATGTTTTTGATTATTTTTTTTTTTGACACCTAGTATCATTTTAAATTAACATAAATGTCCTGACCTTTCTTCTCATGTCCAGTCTGACCGAGCAACCCTGCTGGAATCGGTCATCCATTCCAAGGTGGAGATTGACCTTGGAACTTTGACCCAGCTCGACCTTGACCAGCTGAGTCACCGCATGGACGGCTTTGTTGTCGCTGACCTTGTGACAGTGACGGAGCGGGCAGTGCATGCTGGGAGTGCCCGAGAAATAGAGCAGGGCATACGGCGACCACGACGTGTGCAGCAAATAAGTGCTGGTGAGCTAGTTTGATACTTCAGTTCTGCATTATATTGAGTTGAGACCCCAGTTTCAGACAATGGATGCATGCAGGCTTTATTGTTTGTTGATTGTAAGTTATTTTCAGCACTTGGAACAAAAAATAACAATATGTTTAAAGTAAGGATGTATCATCTTTAAGGAAATCAGTTTTCATAAAGCTGTCGTAAAAAGTTGCTTAATGTTTTCTTCTATTGGTCCCTCCCAGCTGGTTATGGCCAGCACCCCCAGGATGAGATTCTACTGTTCCAGGAGGACTTTGAAGCAGCACTGAGCAGCTATGCCCCTGCAGCATTGCGGGATGTTCCACTGCACAGTGCAGGGGAGTTGGGATGGGAAGATGTGGGCGGGCTGAGAGAAGTGAAGCGAGACTTGGTTGAGACATTGGAACTCCCTGCAAAGGTAATATAATATTCCACATATGAAAAGAAAATGCGCAGTGATTTCACTTGGTTATGTAATTATTGCATGAATTCTGGGATGTGGTGATATAGCCATTTTGTAGTTTGATTTATTTTGCAATTACGGGGCATTTGAGGGGGACAAAATGAATGATTTGTAGTAGAAGGTAGAAGACCATTTGCCATCATGCTTTCTATATTTCAATCTTGTGACATTCAAATGACTTCAAGATTTTTTGATCTTCAAGCATATTGAAAACAAGAATAATATGATAAAATGATAAATTGATGCCATATGTTATGTATATTTCAATATTTTGTGCATACCAAGCATATAAAGCATAAGCATATTAGCTTCAAAAACACATGAACATAACATAGACAGTCAGATGAGGTATAACATTTGAATGATATAAGGCACACATTATCATGAAAAAAAGAAGGATTATTGATTCCATATCTTTGTGCCTTGTGCAGTACCCGGAGTTGTTCAGCAGCTGCCCGCTGCGGCTGCGCTCAGGCCTGCTGCTCTACGGTCCCCCAGGCACGGGCAAGACCCTCCTGGCAAGCGTGGTCGCCAAGGAGTGTGGGCTCAACTTCATCAGCATCAAGGTCAGTCTCTCCTCCTCTTGGGTACTGGCTTCAGGACAGTTTGGAGTGATCCTCTTATGAGCTAATAAAACTGATTTTTTTTTTTTGTTTCAATAAGGAGATATATGAAATGAGCATATTAGTGACAGTCTGATGAAAATCGGTCAAAGGAAAAGAAAGTTGTTTGATTGTAAAGTTTTAATTTTGTGACGTGTGAGATGATGACAGACTTTAATTCTTGCTGTAATGTTCTGCTGTCATCATCATTAGGTCCAGATTTGGTGTGATTGTATGATTTTGTGATGGATTCTTCTTGGCATCATGAAATCAAATCAGAGTGGAACAGATGGCTATGACGGAATACCACTCCATTTCTTATGGTTCCTGTAGGTCTTACCGCAACTTTCCATGACCTTGAACCACTTCAGTACAACCTAAGATGTATTCTGACCAAGGTTCCCCTCTGATTTCTATCCCCACCTGTCTCACAGGGCCCAGAGTTGCTGAGTAAGTACATAGGATCCAGCGAGCAGGCCGTGCGAGACCTCTTCACCATGGCGATGAGTGCAAAGCCTTGCATCCTCTTCTTTGATGAGTTTGACTCACTAGCACCGAGGTAAGAGTCATGTTCCTCGACCATTTTGCCTGTTTTTCCCTCTTTTTAGTGCCTATACATTTCAATGATGAAGAGCAAATCTGATCACTATTTGTGTTTTTACTTGGCATCACAATTTTTTTTAAATCATATTTTTATTAAAAAATGGAATGTAAATTCCAACATGAATTAACAAAATGTCAAAATTATTCAAGTTAAGGCAATAATCATGCCAGTTTGAAGAGCACAAGTGTGATTTCAACTTTTTCAGCGTGTCACCAATTTGAAGACTTAGTGACCATTTGACCCTTATTTTGCTTTCAAAAATTCATTACAAAGGTAGTACATATCACTAAATGAATCTTCTGCAGACATTTTATGCTCTTTCATATGATGCATCTTTGATTTTCAACATTTACATTTACAGCACCAAACCACATATTTGTGGTACCGGTTCTTGGTCCTGAATGGGTTCATCGATATAGCTGATGATAACAATGTATCGTATTAAATTGGTTTGTGTCTGTGTGTGTTCCAGGCGAGGCCATGACAGTACTGGAGTCACAGATCGAGTCGTCAATCAACTTTTGACGCAGCTTGATGGTGTGGAGGGTCTAGAAGGTGAGAACAGCATCATATTATCAAAATTGACATGATAAGTCGTTACAGAGTGTAAGATCATGAATCAACAGTGCATGTTAGCGGTGGCGTTAGCTTACACTACATATCTGTATCATGCATTGCGCATGGCTCACTGCATATTTGTACTGCCGCCACATTAATTGGTTGTTGTATTCATGTTGCAAAAGACAGACAAAAGACAATTGCCATTTGCAATTACTTTCTGCTAATCGGCACATTGATAACCTGAAGTCTGTGGGTCTTTGGTCGTGCAGTTGAGTTAACATGCAACTCCTATATGGACTCAAACACAACCTTGTCGCCACTCATTGTACAAATTTATGTAAATATGTAGCATTTGATCATTATTTAGGCAAATGAGGTACTTTTGGTCAAATCTAGTTCTTGCTTGTCAGCCAAATGGGTAACAGGATTATTGAGATGAATATATATAAACCATTATAAAACATTCTTGCCTCCATTATAGTCTGACCTCTGCTTTCTTACTGCCTGTCTTGATTCCCATGTCTGTGCAGGTGTGTATGTGATCGGAGCAACCAGCCGGCCAGACCTGATTGACCCTGCTCTGCTGAGACCGGGCAGGCTGGACAAGTGCCTGTACTGCCCCATCCCATCAGCTGTAAGTCACCGTCCAACCTGTCTCTGACTCTCTTTTTTCTCTCATGTCTGTTTTCATGTCTCAGCCATGATATACAGGCATGACATAAAGCTGCGACACACAGTCATGGAAGTGTTCACAAAAATATTGCACCACCTAACAATGGCTTAGTCAGTAAAGTGGTCCTAGATGTTTTTTTTTTCCATTGGCTATAGCTCTACATTTCTTTTAATTACCATGGAAACACTTACAAAATGCTCAGAACTCATTAGCTGTTGCACTAGCAAAAAAATGTATTCCAAGGATGGCATTCTGAAAGAAGCTTATGTCCAAAACTGTCAGCAAAAAAACTGTTCCTAAAGGCCTTCACCGTTATGGATGGTAAGGGACTTATCTCAGAACTTCAGTAAACACTTTTTTTCAGAACAGCACCCCAGTCAGAATAATATACTGTCTTATTTGTTTATTAAGCAGGGAGAGAAGTTGTTTAGCCTGCAAAGAGGTATTGCTCTTACATTGATAGCACCATACAAAAAGAAGAAGGCTATGGTGAAGCACAAGTGTGACTTGTACTGCTGTGCCTTTCTTGCAGGCTGAGAGAGCTGAGATCCTGAAGGCGCTGGCCCGGAAGATGACCCTGAGCCCGGAGGTCGACCTGGGTCGCCTAGCCGAGAGACTGAACCACTTCACCGGAGCGGATCTCAAGGCCCTGCTCTATAACGCTCAGCTAGAGGCCATCCACACCACCCTCATGCAGTCTGACCGGCGTGACTCCATCGAAGGGCTCCCTCTAATGTCCTCCGTGCACAACTGTGGCATGGAAGCTGACGAGTGGAAACTGACCTTCATGGAGGCATTCTCCGAGAGTGATCATGGACAGCTGACCGACGAGGCCTCCGCGATGACGCCCAACGCGAACCAAAGGGTGACGGCGACAACGACATCGAACGTCAACCAGCGGGCGACGTCGAAGACCACCACCATGGACCAGCGACTGGCAAGTCTGTCAGAGGCCGAGAGGGCGCTGGCCACCGCTGCCATGAACCTAGGGGTGGACATCGATGACCTCGGCCCCGATGTCGAGGACAGAGTGGACGGTGAGACGAGGGGCAGGAGGGATGTGTCCCATCTAAGGCTGGACCTGCAGGGATTGACCTGCCAGGACTTGAATGGCAACATGGACGGGGACAGCGCCATGTCCAAGACTCTGCTCACAGAACTCATGAGGGAAGGTCAGTGATAGTACCATGTCCTAGGCGCTTCCATTCATCTTCATCTTCCCTTCATTCCTTTCAAAGAGCTGTGGAAACCCATCTTTTCTAATATTCTGTATTGTATTATATGTTTATTGTATCTTGTTAATGTATGTGTATTACATCATGTGTATTGTTCTATTGTTCTAATATTATCAATGGACATTATCATTATTATTAATACTGCTACAAATAAATAAATATATCATTCCCCTGCCTTTAACCTTGTCTTATCTGTGTCTGCATCAGTGAATCAGTGAGACTAAATCCTTTCTTCTTTCTTCCCTCCAGACTCTGACATGGGTGACACCACCCCATCGCCCGCTGAGGCCAGTGGGTTTGCTACCCCCATGACAGGGTCCAACCCAACCCCCTCCCAGCCCCTGCTCCCCTCCCCGCTCCCCTCCCAGCCCCAGCAGAGGGTGGTGTACATGCCCACCTTGCGGGACGGGGTCACTGACCCCTCGCCTGAGATGAGAGACATCATCGGCAACGAGGTGAGAGCTTGCTTATGGCCATGGGGCCTCTGTAGAACAGAATTTATCATTTCTGATGGCAGGCCATTGGCAACAATATTTTAAATCTCATTATTATTGTAAAACTGAACAATTTCAAAAGGGTCATTTGGTGTTCAAAGAATTCAAGATGTACTTTATACCATCTAAGCCACAGTGTTATTACACAGTGTTATTATCATGATTGCTAATATATTTCTAAGATATTCAGTATAGTTCATATTATTATCATTATTCAAATTGTTTATCAGGCATTCTTCTGTTCAAAAAATACAAAATTGGGGAGGGGTTGTTGTTGTCACAAATCAACAAGTGTAAACTTCTTATTTTGTATGGCATCCCTAATGCATGTGCAATTTCATCCTGTTCTCTCTCTATATCTATCTCTATCTCTAGCCTATTTCTCTCCACTGCTGAAGGAAGGCCTCCTCATCATTTTTATGCCTCCGCCACCACTATTCCCATTTCTGAATACATCCTCCATAGCTGCAGTAAAGAGCTTTGGTTAGATGGGGTCACTTTGTCTAACCCCTTTCCTATTCAAGGAATGGAAAATGTGAACCGTTTTGTATTTGCCTTTGATGAAGCCTGTGGCCTGATGTGAATGTATTGTGTCTTTCTTCAGGTTGCTGTCATTGTGGAGAACTATGTACGAAAGCAGAATGGAGAGAGTCCAGTAAGTAGCAGTCACATGTAGATTACATTCACATCAACAGTCACATTCAGTCATGTAGATTACAGTCACAGTAGCAGTCACATTCAATCCTGTAGAATTCATTCACAGTAGTGGTCACATCCAATGATGCAGATTACATTCATAGTAGCAGTGACAGCGAATGATGTAGATTACAATCACAGTAACTGTCACAGCAGAGTACATTCACAGTAGTGGTCACAGACAGTGGTGTAGATTACATTCACAATTGTTGTCACAGTGAATGATGTAGATTAGCTGTCACCGCCAATAATGCAGATTACAATCACAGTCAATGATGTAGATTACAGTTACATTAACAGTCACATTAAATCATTTACAGGAATGAAAGTTGTGGAATAAATGGTTCCAAATCGTTCCAAATGTTATTAAGATGCAGAATGTCTTCCATATTGGGTAACTGCGGAACTTTCATTTAACATTTCTTGTTTGTTTGAACAGGGTGGAGTCACAGATGCAGCTGGAGCTGACCACATGTCGGTGATCAGAGTGACCCAAGGTCACCTCAAGAGGGCAGCACAGGATATGAGGCCCTCTGTGTCCGCTACAGAGAGACAGCGATATCAGATGATGTAAGAAAAATGTGAACATGGTGCATGGATACCATTAATTTAATTACAATTATCAACTTTTATTTGTTGTAGTTCTGAATGTGCAACATGTTGATATAATTTTTGAATGCTGAACGAAACATAACCTAGTTAAGCATATGATTTTCTTCTGTCAAATACAAAATATGTGCATGACTTTTAACTTCAATACTTCTATGTCTCCTCTCCCTCTCTCTCTCTCTCTCTCTCTCTCTCTCTCTCTCCCCCTCTCTCTCCTCTCCCTCTTTTTCTCTCCCTCTCTTTCTCTCCCTCTCTTTCTCTTTCTCTCTCTACCTCTCTCTCTCTCTCCCTCTCTGCCTCCCTCTCCCCCTCTCTCCCCTCTCTCCCTCTTCCTTTTCCCTCTCTCCATCCTTCCCTCCATCCTTCAGATACAACTCCTTCATCAAGGCAAGGGGAGGGGATTTCCCCCAGCATCAGACCTCACAGTCATCCTCGCAGAAAGTCACCCTTGCGTGAGAGGAGCAAACAAAGAAATATATTGAAAGAAGAAACCAGCAGACTGTCCTAGTAGTGTGAATTACTACACTGAAGCCAAGTCACCAAGTCAACCAGTTGGTGTACATTACTGTATGTGATTCTATTTTTGCAGCAGTTCTATTTCTTGAATGTCTCAAATGCGTCATTATGCTTGAGAATTGCAGCTCACAAGATCATCAAGATTACCTCATATTGAATAATGTGTACCGGTATGTGAACACATTTGGGTGTATTTGTGAAATATAAATGCTTTGAAACTCCTTGTTCTATATCTAAATATGCTGGCTGGTGTATGAAGGAAACCAGTATGTTAGTCATGGGGTGCTTTGACACCAACTCTAATGTGCTTGCTAGTGTGAAAACGAATCAAACTCTGTGGGAATGCTTGAGTGTGTCAGTCTAGTCTAATGCATATATTCTTCTGGCCGATGATTGCATTATCTTGCCTCGCTTGTCACCATCAGCTATTTTCACAAGTTGAAGTTTCCATGAGATCACTTCTTTTGGAAGAACGTCCATGAGCTTCTCGCAAATTATCAGTTTGTCGCGTCCCAATCCGGGCTAATGCGTATACATCATCATCATCATCATCAACGCTTAAGGTTCGTTTGTCCCACTTTGTGGGGTTGGACTGATTTACCAATGTACTAATATAGCTTAGCTGTCTTTTCCTTTTCTATTGATGCTATGCTTGCATGATTGTGGATTTTGTTTCTTTAAGTTGCTTATAGGAAATTAATTCTGTTGTTCTTTTACAGTTCTTAGAAGTGAGTTTGCCAATTATGCTACAAAATGATACTTCATGTGTTTGTGCTTGTAAGCTTGAAAAATTAAGTCGGTTAAGAAAGGTTTTAACATACGTTGTCTTCATATGGGTCGTAGAATGATGTGATGTTAATTGAGAATCCATGCGTCGTGCACTGTCTTGTAACATGTGCCTTACATGCATGAACATTACAGTGGTGCCTGTATATGCAATGTACTGAGATGTTCCAACCAAATATGTTCAGTAATGATGCAAGCTTCATGAAATATTGCTCGTATGTTCTTTAAGAAGGAAGGCTGGGCAACTCGTATATGGACAAAGATTTTTGTCATGGTGGTCATGTGCTCTGCAGATTAGTTCCTGCTTTATAGCTGTGTAGTTTAGAACACTAGATGTATGCTTAACACTCATCTGTTCCGAAACCGAATTATATAGGACAGACTGCATTCTAAGGAACAGAGCTGTACAAGGACCTCATGATATAGATATATTTACACAACTTTGAAGCCTTTAGGATCAATTACCAGTAATGATTATAGTGGACAAAATGACAGGTAGAAAAAACATAATGTTTCAGCCGGGCTGCGAGACAGCGATTACTTGATATGAGGATGAGCATAGGGTAACTTCAAACAGGGTTACTTCAAAATGTTTATGGTATAAACTCATAATCAGAAAATGTAGATAATTATGTGCAATTTTGATAAAAACTGGTGTGATATTGAGTTTATTGACATTGTGAGAGTGTGAGTGTGTTGTTGCAATCATGGTATTGTGTATAATTGTTTAGAAATTGCAAGTTTCATATTTGAGAGATCTGAAATTTTAAGTCTTATTGAAATTGATTGAAATTTATTTGGCAGCACAAATACTAATAGCATTATTTACCAAATGTCCTTCTCTTCATTGCTCTTCTTCTTCCTCCTCTCTCTGTCTTCCTCTCTCTCCTATTATGCCCTGTCTCTTCTTCTCTTTCACTTTCTTCTCACTTCTCCCTGCATTTTCATCAGCCCCAAATCACTGTAAGAATCATCAGTCTGTACCCATATTTAAGACAGGCAGAGAAGAGGCATAATGTTCATCTTGATTTTGCCAACTCTGTTCAATATCTTTATATATGTAATCTTTTACTATACCAACCTCATTTCCAATTTGTTTCCCTCCTTAATTATTTCAGTTTATGGTTATCATTTGCACAACAAAGAATTGCCACATAGTTGTGCTATTATGACAGCTACATGTATGATTGTATTTAACTGATGCCATTGCAAGTTTGCCAATTGTACACATGATTTGCATGTACTTCTAAATATGTTCATGAAATGGATATCGATGAAATCATTAGGTTGGTGCTAAATTACATAATAATACAGCCCTTCTGTGATGGAGGGAAGAAAGTAAAATAGTTAGCAAAAATGTATCTGTCATTTTCACTGGCATCAATGCATCACCACATAACGTTAGATGGTATATCTCACAGCAAGGTATATTCATGTATGTTTTTTTTTTTTTTTTTCAGAATATGGAATGCTGGGTACGATCTAACAGAGCAAGAACAAAAATATGAGTAGTTACTCACTTGCTTCCTTTTGTCAAAGTATGGCGAAATAGTCATATATACTGTATGCATCATATTAGACTGGTTGAATGCAATTGTGCTACTATGGTTCATATTTCGATTTAAGTTGTGGTAATGGTTATAAATCAGTCAAACAAAAAACTCAACAAAACAAGACCATACTGATAAATAAACAGTACTGTCCAAAGTGAAAAATGACAGTCACGTTCTGTAAATGTCTTTGTTACTGACCATGTAAAGTTCTGGTATGTAAGTGAAATAATGTGTAATTATTAAATGGGTATCATGTGCAATGGAATAAGTTTTCATTGTTAGGAAGTGTAACTGTGCATTCAAAATGTTGTTAATTCTCACGGTTTGTTTAAATACATGTATGATGTTACAGAAAGTTGGCTTAAGACATAGTTCCCTGTGTCCTTAGTATCGATACCCTGCTGTTCTGAAGAACTGAACAGAGATTAGAGTTTTGTGTGTTTGAAAATAGCGTTTTTTTATTTGCTGCATGAATCACGTATATTGTTTACAAGTATGTAATGAACTGGAGATACAGGTAAATCTGGATAATTTCCTGAATACAGTTTATTTCCAACAATCCTAATCAAATTTTTTTTTACAAATTAGCAATTTTGTATTCAGCCGCATGTAAACAACAAGAATTTTAATTTACAAAGATCATATTTCAACTTTAGCTGATGGGGAACACAATCATTGAGAATCTGATTTAGCAGAAGAAAGGGTCACCAGTCATGTGTAAATTCGTTCTCAGCTTAACAACAGCTTGGTGAAACACCCCCAGATGTGCATTTTGTCACCAATAATGCATGCAAATCTCATTAAGCAGCATTTTATTAGGCACAGGAAGGCTTAATATGCCATGGCCATGTGCAATCTGTAATTCATCTTTCCATTGGTGTGTTTCTGTTACCTGCATGACTTATGAATTTATGATAATTATGCATCCCGTGTTTATTAGTCTGTCTTCCAGCATGTCTTTCTGCATGTTGACCGTTTGCTACAAGATGAATAAAGGCATGCCGTGTGTGTATTTATGTCTTCATTTTATCCAAATTTTGTTTTGGTACATCATACATCAGGCAGTTGTCCATACTAAATGTATGTTTGTGTGTACTTTATGAATGGAGATTGACATGTATTTGAAGAATGATATGATTTGTAATGTTCTCTAACTTCTGATTCTGTTGGCCTCAGCATTATGGTATCTATTGTACCGGCATTAATGTGTAATAGAACAAAAGTTTTATGTTAAAACTGAGTTATTTATGCGTGCCATGTGAGTACTATATGAAGTGAATTGAACTAAAATATGAGTCTGTACTTTAAGAGGAACAGACGTAGAGGATGCTATGTTGTCCGTTGCTTGGCTAGAATGTGTGCAGTTTTATCTAATTCAAGTGGGAACAATGATTGAAGTGCAACTAGGAAAAGTGAACTGTTTGTCTACTCAAGAAAGATCATTAATTTTTTATAAGAATTTGTTTTAATGTTGAATGACAAAAAATGATTTTGCAAGAACAATTGAATGATTGATAATGCAATATTTTATATTTTTCCTGCAAGATTCTCACTCTGTCTTGAATTTATCATGTTACTAGTTATGCTCCACACCATATTGCACACCAAAGTGAAATCAATGCTGGCTCTAAGGTAAATGCAGGGTAATGTGTATATAATAAGTGATAACTTTGTGAAATGGAATATGCAACATTTATAAATTAACTTAACAAACTATACTTACTGCAATGAAGACTAACCTGGGTGTATTTTATTACAGCCCCCCCCCCTCTCCCTTTAACTGTCAAACCACTTCAAAGGAGACTATAAACTTGCAAAGTTGATTGCTATTTTACAAAGAAATTTTAGGCACACACCCAGTAGTAAGGATAGCATGCTCCATCCTGTAAATGAATAAAAAAAAGTTGATTTCTATCAAGCAAGGTCATCAGAGAAGGCACTCTGTGCTATGCAAACTCTTTTAATTTTGACTTTTATGATTATAATCGATAGTTTTCAAAATTATTATTTTGTGTTAACCTCATCAGTCATTCAACTCGATGAAAGAAGTACTAAACCAGACTCTGGAATCAGACTCCGCCAATCTGTATATGTGTTTTTTATGCATACTTGAAAATGTGATTAAGCGGGAATAGGTTCATAGTTACTTACTGTTAGGAATGCATGAATATAGTTGTTAACAGTACAAATTCTTACTACCGTATTCTGTATTTGTGGGTTTGATCACTAAATGTGGTTGTGAGATGAACATCATTGAATAAAATGAACGTGTGATTTATAATCATTTTTTTCCCTTGACTGTTCTCATGTCATTGCTTTTAAAAAGAGACTTGAAAACAGAGAGAGAGAGAGAGAGAGAGAGAGAGAGAGAGAGAGAGAGAGAGAGAGAGAGAGAGAGAGAGAGAGAGTGTGTGAGAGAGAGGGAGGAGAGAGAGAGAGAGGGGTGGTGGTGAGAATGGAGTCAGACATGTAAACAAACGAGGAGTTAAAACATTTGGGAAAAGACACAAATATCGCATGCTCAATAATTTGTCTCAAGATTTTTCTTTAAAGATGTGTTTTGGAATACCAAAAATAAAATATGTTAGGGATATTTTGTCTTTGGGGACTCACTTTCTACCGGTAATTATATATAGTGGATTTTATTTGTCAGTCTGTCAGGTGCGATTTAGCTTGCCATAGACTGAGACTTGTGCATGTGAGAGATTGAGATCGAAGTCTGCTTATATTTTGCATCCAAAATGTCAGAAAATGCAGCTCGAGCTCCATCGATTAAATCAGGGGCAAAAACAATCAGGGGATCAAAGGGTAAATCGAAGATTCCGACGAGAAGTTCTCTTTCTTCACCGTACACGTGCGGATGGTGAGTTAACATTTAGTTGCTGATTACAGAGTTGCCCTTCATATCGGTCCCATACCCTGAAAATCATGTTGTAGTGAAATGTAGGCTACCTTTGCAGACCTGATTCTGAAAGTTCCTTGACTTTGTCATCATTTGAGAGAGAGTGACAATATAACCTACCCCTGGAATCGACAAAGCGTAATATTTGGTTTTGAGGAAATAATCTTTGATAATTGATTGAGCATGTTGAGCTTTCTTTTTTGTACCACAAAAAGTGTCGGCAATCAATTGGAATCAAATCTCAGTGAAAACTAGTTACATTGTCATGAATTCTATTAGAATTATAGTACCTCTGGCCTTATAATTTTACAGTTGGTATCCCAAAGATATGTGCTAAATATGTGCAAACTTTCATGAAGTTTGCAGATGTTTTTAATGTAAAACTAAAAGGGATGGGCCATCTTTAATTTAATAATGCATAAATTACTAATGAGCCCACTGAACTCTCTTTTTTTGTCTTCTTCTGTCTTTCTTTTTTTTTTTTTGGGGGGGGGGGCGGGGGGATAGTCAACATTATATCATATGATATAGCATTTCAGGGTTATCAGGTGTTATAAATTTCTGGAGACCCAATATTTTCCCATGGCATGCATTTTTCTCGCTATATTATTGTGCAACAGGAGTTTGGTGCTAAGCCTAAGTGGCCTAGGTCACCTTCTTGAATCCATGATGGCAATGGCTGGTGAAAACCTGGAAAACCGGAAAATGTATTTTAAGACTTACGTTATCTGAGATCGTGGCCAGCCTAAGTAAACAAAAGGGCTGAGTGGCAATCCGAAACGGGTGCTAGCGGGGGCGAGAAACTACAATTGCGATTCGCGGCCTCGTGCATAGTCTAGGTTCTAGACATATTTTATCAGCCCAAATTCATATACACAGCGTGCGACGAAACTCAGCACAATGATGTTGAGTGATTGCACGATCTCCGAGAATTGCCAGCCGGGAGAACTTCTCCGGGCTGGCAATTCTCGGAGATTGCGTGATCACTCGATATCGTTCCGCTGAGTTTCGTCGTGCGCGTGCTATGAATACGATTTTGGTCGATAAAATACCTCTAGAACCTAGACTACCTCATGCACTGCTCTTACTTGGGGTAACGGGGCTAGATTGAAGCTAGATTAAAGTGAAAATATTGGGTCACGATTGTTATATAGCCAAATTCTGGGTCATTTTCTTTCGTGTGAAGTTTAATTTGGGTCTTTATCTATTTTTTTGGACATTTTAATATGTTAAAACAACTAAAATACATATTTTCCCTTTTCTTTTCAGGCAATGCCCTGGTAAGAGTCTGTTGACACTATTATGTAAGACGATGAGTATCGCAGGTGTAATCCAATACCATCACCTCACAAGCAATGGTGATATTCACTGATAAAACTTTTAACGTGTCATTTGGATAGCGGGTCGGGATACCCCACCTTTTACCTCCATTGTTAGACGTAGAGATTGTATAGGATCATGTGCTATAAGTGGTGGGGTATTTTTTTAGCGCAGCAATCCCGTACTGTTATTTGTCTTGATATATAGTTTGATGTCTATTATGGCCAACATTGATTTCAGGCATGATGTAAGTTTGTTAACCACCGATTGTTGTGATCATATTTTGTCTTTACTATCTCAAAGGCCAAGACTTCGTGGTGGGCTGACTCCATCCATTCTTGCTGAAATCAAACGGTAAAGCAACAAACTGAATAGAGCCTTACTCTCTCTCTTCCTTTTCCTTCTTTCTTTTCTCTCTGGATATTTTGTGAATATTAATCCAACAATATCTATGAATAAGAAGAATATATGAGGTTGCGATGGCGCTGAAACTGTAAACACAAACAAAATCAATGGAGACACTGGAGAAGAAATGTATTTCAATATTGCGGTCAACATTTATTTTATTTTGCATTTCATATGAAGTCAACATCGATTACTGCAATACATTGTCTGCAAGCTTCCAATAAATTATTTTGATAAATGTATTTTGAGGTAATTCCCTATATTTTTGCCCTGATGTGTCTCTCTGTCTCATATACACAAAACACACAATCCACATTTTTGCACCATATTTACCTCTAAAATTCCTTTTGATACAGGACATTTGAACCTCTTCAGGGTATCTTGGGCAAGCGGAAGTCCAAGAATCGCAAGCAGACAGAGAAGAAGAGGGAAGCAGAAAAGACGTCTGGAAAATCCGAAGAAGAAAAGCAGAGACTGGTTCTAAGGTAATCTCATAAAGTGCCACTTTAAATGGTGTCACATGAGTGCACTGGATTGTAAATGTGAATATTTTTTTTTTAATTTCTTTACATTCATATGTTTTATTAATTTTCATGATTCATACAAAACAAAATAAAAACAATTACAGTACATGAATGTACAAGAGAAAAAATTATTTTTCAAAAATAAGTAAAGGGAAAAGGAAAAAAAATTGGGGATGTGAATTCTATGCGTTTACGCACTTTGAATTTCTTGTTTTCAGCTTATAAAAATACAGTACTTAATTTGATGTGAGCTCTGGCATTCTTAAACACATTAATACTGTTAAAAAGGTTTGCAGTTTACATTTTGTTTTTCCTTTCCTGTGTATTCCTTGTAGATCGCAGCTTGCTCTTGGCATTAATGAGGTCACTAGAGCGCTGGAGAAGGGTCAGTTGGATCTACTCATGGTGTGTCGGACAGCAAAGCCCGGCCTGATGACCTCTCACCTCATAGCCCTGAGCGCCACGCGGGACTGTCCGGCTGTGGCTGTTTTCCGCCTGAGCGAGACCCTGGGGCCCCTGCTCAACATGAAGACAGTCCTGGCCATAGGATTCAAGGTGGGTTGATTGTTACTGCGACTAGTCCTGCTGCGCAGCACAGAGCTTTGAAGCCAACTTGGGTCGAGATTAGATTTGTTGTTTTCAACAAAACTATACCTCGGATCAAAATCCAATGGCGCATTTCTAACCAAACATAGTGGAAAGATGGATCACTACTTGGGGGTAGACTGGTGACAATTTTTGGTGAAATTGCTGGAAGGTCGGAGATGAAACGTCAATGAACTTTGCAAAAATTTATATTTTTCACCATAAAACCAAATCCAAATCCAATGGTGCAATTCATAGCAAACATGGTAGAGAGATATATCATTTCATGGAGGTACACTGGTGAAAGTTTGGGTAAAATTCCTGAAAGTTCATAGGTCAATGAACTTTGCCAAAAATTAGCTAAAAATTGCACCCACAGTGATATTTTTCAATATAAATCCAAATCCAATGGTGCGATACCAACCAAACATGGTGCAAAGTTGGATCACTACTTGGGGGTAGACTGATGACATTTTTGGTGAAATTTCTCAAAGGTCAGAGGTCAAAGGTCAATGAACTTTGCCAAAATTGGCTGTTTTTCACATTGAATCCAAATCTAATGATTCAATTCAACCCACACATGGTACAAAGATCACTTCATGGAGATAGACTGATGGCATATTTGATAAAATCCCTGTGAGTTCAGAACTGAAAGATCTATGAACTTTGCCAACATTTGCGAGTTGTAAACAAACTTGATAGAAGGATGGATTTAGACACACTGGTTGGATTGGAAGTCAAAGAAGTAAGAGGTCAAAGGTCAATGAACATAGCAAAATTTGGCTAAACATGGAAAAACAGAATATGATATTTTCATTTCACATAGGAATTCAATGGTACATTGCCCACCAAACATACAGATATTCTGCTAATAAATCTAAATAGAGCTAGCAAAGAGGCGGAGGCATATTTATCGATTGCGTAGCAGTCGAATTGCTCTAGTTTGTTTGTAAACTTTTCATAATGTATGATGCTTAGGCAGTTGAAATAAATTGTAATATGTAGCTGCATTATACAACTGTAAACTGGATTTGGAAATGAAATATTTCATGTATTGACTACTATATGATCGTATGTAAACTAAATTATTTCATGTCTTTGTGTTTGATACTTGCAGAAAGCAACAGAAGTAGCTGACTGCACAGATTTTGCAGAGCTTGTATCATTCGTTCGAGAGAAGTGCCCTCCTATCAATATTCCCTGGTTAAAATTCATGGATCTCCCGCCCGAAGAACTCGTGGAGATAGTAGGAAAGGATCTTTACCAATTACACTGGAGAGGACAGGAGCCGCCAGCGGTGAAGAAACAGCAGAACCAAGAAAGTGTATCTCCCCATAGTTCAGTTGATGTTACCGACAGTGCAAGCAAGAGCAACTCAGCTAATGATGGCAGCATTATAAATGTCACAGATGATAGCATTGTTGAGAACAGTTCAGCAAGAGACACTGGAAATAATAGCGCCGTCAGTGATAGATTGAGCAAGGCAGTCACGCATCAGGGCACGGGTGAAGTGCATGGTGCTGAAACGGCAGGGCCAGGTGAAGGAAGAGAGATGTGTGAAGGAACAGAGCACACGCAACCACTGGATGAAAGAGTCGGAACACAGAGCCACAATGCGGAAGAAGGCCCTATCCTCGGACAGAATGAGGCAACAAAGAAGCGTAAACTGGGTGAAATGTCCCCATCTCCAAAGAAGGACGTTGATGGAAACAAGCGAAAGAAGTTCTTAAAAATGCCTTTCAGTCAAACGACTGTGAAGCATGTTAAGATCATCAGTAAATTGGAGAAAGGGAAGAAGAAGAAGAACGCCAAGAAGAAGTGATGCGTTATTGTGGAATCAGAACTTTAGAACTTTGGACAGAATGTCTATGTACCTAACTTTTGTAGTCATTTGTGGTGAAGAGGGAATGGACATGTAAACATCCTATTTACATAAACAAATTTGTATGGTTTTATCTACTATGAGTAGACTTATGTCTTCAAATTAAATTATACGTAATTGATTTGGCATTCCTTTCATTTGCAAAAGCAACTTACTCATTAGATCATCCTGACACAATTAAATAAACTGCATTTGTCCTTTTTCACACATTTGTTTCTGTTGGTAGAGCGTATTAGTGCATGAGCTTATGTATATCATATACGCTTCTTTTTACCCATCACATCAACTTGCATTTGATTAGATTTGTGGACACAACACTGTACTTCCTGAAATCCAACTCTGGATTTAATACACTGTACTAGCCTAACAGGCTAACTTCATGTGTTGATTTTCTTGTTGCACGGCTTGCTAACTGTGTGCCTAAAGAAAAACTTACAACTTCCTAAAACTACCTTTTACTGTATAACTGGTGATTTTTGCACAACATTAATTTTTTGCCCTTTTCGCGCAACACCCCCAGCGCAAGCTCAAATTTAATGTCACTACAAATTTGAAACCATCCTGCTATCCTTAGCAGGCTAGACGTGCTAGTTTATCAGGGATTCCAGAGTTACTATACATTCAACTCATGCACGTGTTGCATACTGTGACGCATGGAACAGCCATCAGCTTTTATGTGTCTCTATGTTCATAATGCTTTGTTCAGGGCTTGTTGATGATTTTGATGCATATGGGAGATTGTTTTGTAGTGACAAGTATCTCTTGCATGCAAAAATAACATCCCCAGAAAAAGGCCAGAATATGTTGTACGAGTGCTGAGCCGCAAAAATTTACTGGCACAAAATTATCGGTTTTACAGTTTTTAAACCACATTAGTCTGTCGGTTAAGATAGGCTAGGCACTAGTGAAATATATTGACCAATAGTATAATTGACCCACGTGTGATTTGAACTTGGTACTGGCAACACAACGTCATCTACAGATCTGTATTGTCTCACAGAGGACCATACTTTGATGTGAAATAAAAATGTTTCATGTGCATATTGCAAGAAATGTATTCCGAATGTTGTTGTGAACTTGCCATTTTTATGTTTTATGTGTGTTGGGCTTACTGCTCATGTTGGAAATTGGAAGGTCGCATACTCCTCTCCTTCTTTCCATCCTGCTGTTATGATTCTTCTGTCATATCCTGTTCACTTCTTCTGCCCCCCCCCCCTTTTGTTCTTGTTACATCCTGTCTTCTCCTCTCTCTCAATTCACCCCTTGACATCTATTCAATGTGCTCCTACTCCTGTTCTTCTTTTGTATGACACTGTCTGTAGGCTGGATAGCCTTCTAGGGTGAACCACAGGGGTCGTCATCTCTCACCCGTTTTCAATGAAAGGCTTTCTGTCCACTCCACTGGGTTTTCACCTTGATCTTAATCTAGAAGTGAAGTGGGTTCTTTAGCATGCATTGAGTGTGGATGTTGTATACACTGGACCTCTATTTAGCATCCTATCCGAGGGATGGAGTGTTTTCCCACAAAGGGGGACGCGCGAAAACGCACAATGCTGGCTCTTTTGGAAAGGACTTGTGTTGGACTGGACCCACGGCCTGGCCATTGAGAGATGAACTCTGTACCACTGAGCCACACTGCTCTTCCCCTACTCCTAGTGATCCATCCCTCCTTCACCTCTCAACCAGTTCATCTTACTCTTCCTCTTCCTGCTTGTCGTACTTATTCTAGTCATCCTAATTTGCATTCTCAAGCTCTACCTTTTGCCCCCTCTATCACTATGAACATGGTCTTTTGTTATGCAGACACAATTTGAAAGGGACTCTGAAATTTTGTCTGTGTCACAAAAGACCATGTTCATAGGGTATCTAACCTCTTTCTTGTTCATGTCATTCTACTCCTTATTCATTTCATGCTTCTACTTGCCCATTTCATCCTGCTCCTGCTTGCCCATTTAAAGGGCATATACTGTACTGGGAAGGCAAAAAAGCCTTCAAAATGTAATCGTTAGCAATGTTCTTGCCAATGGTTTTAAATTCATGTATTGACCATTTTAGAAGCGTGCTGAAAGTTGTTTGCCCTCAAATGATCCACATATGGAGTAATTAATGATTAATGATTAAATCCTCAAAATGTTCGGGCCGAACATTTTGAGGATTTGTGATTTAATCTCTCATTACTCCAAATGTAGATCATTTGAGGGCAAACAACTTTCAGCAAGCTTCTAAAATGGTCAATACATGAATTTGGCAAGAAGATTGCTAACAATTACATTTTGAAGGCTGTTTTGCCTTCCCAGTACAGTATATGCTGTTGCTACTACTCGCCCATATCCTGCTCCTGCTTGACCACCTTCTTCTGCTCATACTTATTCATCTCCTGCACCTGCTTGTCCAACTCCTCTTAATCCTGCTTTTCCATCTCATTCTGCACCTGTCTATCTACCCCCCTGATCTTATTTGACTATCTCATCCTGCTCCTGTTTTATCCATCTCCTGCTCCTGTTTATCTGCTGCATGCTCCTACTGACCCATCTCCTCCTGCTCGTACTTGTCCGCCACCACTGCTCCTGCTTGTGTGCTCATTCTGCTCCTCTTTATACGCCCTTGCTCTTATTAGACCATCATATCTTGCTCCTACATTTCCCCATCCTTTTGCTCCTGGTTAGCTATCTCCTCCTATTTGTCCATCTCGTCCTACTTCTGTTTGTCTATGTCCTCCTACTTATTCATGTCATCCTGCTCATTCGTGTCCGTGCACTCCTGTTTATCCTCCTGTTCCTACTTGTCCATCTCTTCTACTTGTCCATCTCATCCTGTTCTTACTTGTCCATCTCTTCTACTTGTCCATCTCATCCTGTTCTTACTTGTCCATCTCTTCTACTTGTCCATCTCATCTTGTTCCTACTTGTCCATCTCTTCTACTTGTCCATCTCATCCTGTTCTTACTTGTCCATCTCTTCTACTTGTCCATCTCATCTTGTTCCTACTTGTCCATCTCTTCTACTTGTCCATCTCATCCTGTTCCTACTTGTCCATCTCTTCTACTTGTCCATCTCATCCTGTTCCTACTTGTCCATCTCTTCTACTTGTCCATCTCATCCTGTTCCTACTTGTCCATCTCTTCTACTTGTCCATCTCTTCTACTTGTCCATCTCATCCTGTTCCTACTTGTCCATCTCTTCTACTTGTCCATCTCATCCTGTTCCTACTTGTCCATCTCTTCTACTTGTCCATCTCATCCTGTTCCTACTTGTCCATCTCTTCTACTTGTCCATCTCTTCTACTTGTCCATCTCATCCTGTTCCTACTTGTCCATCTCTTCTACTTGTCCATCTCTTCTACTTGTCCATCTCATCCTGTTCCTACTTGTTTATCTCTTCTACTTGTCCATCTCTTCTACTTGTCCATCTCTTCTACTTGTCCATCTCATCTTGTTCCTTCTTGTCCATCTCTTCTACTTGTCCATATCATCCTGTTCTTACTTGTCCATCTCTGCTACTTGTCCATATCATCCTGTTCCTACTTTTCCATCTCTTCTACTTGTCCATCTCATCCTGTTCCTACTTGTCCCTCTCTTCTACTTGTCCATCTCATCTAGTTCCTACTTGTCCATCTCTTCTACTTGTCCATCTCAACCTGTTCTTTCTTGTCCACCTCTTCTACTTGTCCATCTCATCTTGTTCTTACTTGTCCATCTCTTCTACTTGTCCATCTCATCCTGTTCCTTCTTGTCCCTCTCTTCTACTTGTCCATCTCATCTTGTTCTTACTTGTCCATCTCTTCTACTTGCCCATCTTTTCCTGTTCTTACTTGTCCATCTCTTCTACTTGTCCATCTCATCCTGTTCCTACTTGTCCATCTCTTCCTGTTCCTACTTGTCCATCTCATCCTGTTCCTACTTGTCCATCTCTTCTACTTGTCCATCTCATCCTGTTCCTACTTGTCCATCTCTTCCTGTTCCTACTTGTCCATCTCATCCTGTTCCTACTTGTCCATCTCTTCTACTTGTCCTTCTCATCCTGTTCCTACTTGTCCATCTCATCTTGCTCCTACTTACCTATCTCCTACTACTCCTTGTTACCCATCTCCTCTTGCTCCTACTTGTCAATCTCCTTCTGCACATGTGTATATATCCACCTCTTCTTTCTCCTGCTTGTCCATCACCTTAATTCTGCTCCTGCTCCTGCTTATATGTATCAGTTTCCCCTTGCTCCGATTTATCCATGTCCTCCTGCTCCTGTGTGTCCATGTCCGTCAGCTTCCGTTTACACACCTCTCCCTCTTACTGCTTGTGCATCTCCTACTAATTTGGTCCGTAGTCTCTCTGCTCCTATGTGTTCATCTGTTCCTGCTCCTACTTATCCATCACCTCATACTTCTGTTTATCTACACCCTGCTCCTGCCTACCCATCTCATTCTGCCCATATTCACCCATCTTGTTCTGCTCATATACTTGTCATACCTCGTATGCTAGTACCTCATATACATGTACTTGTCGTACCTCGTAGCTTAGAATTCTTCGAAGGAATCATCAACATGAATGAAAATCGCTTTTCAATGAAGACAGCATGACATACACTGTACCCACTCTTTTTACCGCTACAGTATATACTTTGCAATAAAACCTATTCTGACGATCACCTGCATAAAACGACCCTTTGCCCCCCCCCCATTCCCCTGAAACATGTGTGCAATCCCACCTTTATACAACGACCATGTTGTGAAACATGACCAGCGACCACCCATGACGCTGCAATGACAAAAAAATGTGTATACAACGACTACTAACCCAACATTGTCAACATTCACATCGATCGCCTATTGAAACTCACAAGTGCCTGTGAATGAAATCTTCCCACCCGAAGACTTGCTTAGATTTAGAAATCCAACCAATTAAGAGCTTAATTACTAACATTGAAATGCCGAAAGTGGCGTTTCTCGCACATTCGTGGCATAATCTGCATCCGCTTGTGCCGCGTGTATCATTGTGACTGGTCCAGGAAGTACAGTCTACAGTCGTCCTTGATTGGATTAGATACATGTAATCCTAGATCCGGGTCAGGAGAGAAGAAAATGTACATCAATATTTTTTCTGCGATGGTTGTCACGCTTCATTGACTTTCTTTTAAAACCATTCTTTAAGAGCGTCAACTAACTTTCTGAATACACAACAGTGTGTGCATTGGAACTTAGGCTTGTACTGTATATCAAAGCAAAATTTTACGATCAAAATTGTTTACCAGGTAAATCATGCCAATTTTCTCGGAGAAAGGACGCATTGTATTGTATGAAATGAATCGCCTATATAAACAGGAACGCAGTGTTAGATCGAGGCCACCGATAACACTATACATCAATATTGCAGCAGCAATTAAGGACGGGCAGGGTTTGCGTTCAAGCTTGGTGGTCTCCATACGGTGTACAATTACTGTGACACTTGTCCCATTTGAATTAAATTTGAAGATGGAATGATGAACATACGCAACGATTCATTAATAAAGAGGCTCAATGGGAACAATACTTTTCTAGTATCAATAATGATAAACGTATATTAGGGTATGGTGTTTTGATATATTATCAAACTTACTTTGTTCGCTGCTGTTTGCAAAATGTTCCTGATGAGAAGTCGGAAACACCTTAATCATACAAATTTTAAAATATAGGTGGCGACAAAATAAAGTGAATATGAACTATTTGATATTACTTGCAGTGTTGATATTACAATCCGGTTACTAATGAAGTTGATGCACATGCGCAAAGTAACGCACTTTCTCTCCCCTATATTGACGTCATAAAGCAACTCGGCGGATATCGCGCCAATTTTTTTTTGGATAGCACAATCATCTCTTCTGCTTTTCGGTAGGAGAGCGGCCAAACTTAACAAGCTATTTTGGTCTAAACGTTTTGCGGATCTGTGATTTAATCACTAATTTCTCCAAATGTGGAATCATTTGAGGGCAAATAACTTTCAGCAAATTTCTAAAATGGATACATATTACATGAGCTTATAAGACCATTGCCAAGAAGATTTCTCACGATCACCTTTTGAAGGATTTTTGTCTTCCCGGTATAGTGTATTCCCTTGAAGGATTTTAGTCTCCCTAAATAAGTTATGGACGCATGATACCTCATTGGAAAGCAGATTTGCAAAAGAAGATGACCAAAAGTGGAGAAGGAGTAAACAAATGTGACGAATAAAAGAAAGTAACAAAAATAAATATGGACCAGATGGAATTTACAATTTGTTAGGGTCCAAATTTATTCAGTGAATGTAACGAATGTGTTACAATGGAAACAAAATGCTTGTATAGCTTCCGAGTCCAGTCCTTTTAATCTAGAAACGTAACCAACCGAAAAAAAGTTTCTCGATTGAAAACAAAATGTTTTGCATAGGCTAGCTGCCTATCCATCACTGTCGCACATAGTTTAAACAAACATAATCCTGCAGATACTCGTTCGATGGGAGATTGAAGCAAGTTGGCTTGTACTCACTTGCAGAGAATATAGGCTTAATATATCCTTTCATCTGCTAGGCCTAAACATCTTGTTGGTATTTTGTATTTCTAAGGCCTGTTAAAGTACATTTCACATCAAAGACGGCTTTATGTAGGCTCATTCATCACGTGATATGCATGAAGACAATGATTATCAATACACGATTACATGCGTGTGAAAACATATCTTACTAGGCCTATTAATAAAATAACCGAAGACTGAACATTGGAGATTTTGGATAGGCATCTGAAGACATTTTCGTTTTATCCAGGAAGTGGTTAAAATATTAGTTAATTCCCTCCGCGCCGCATAATAGTGTACATGTAGTTCGATTTCTTTCTCTCCTTCTTTTGCTCGATTTACGCCCTCCTATGAGAACTCCTACTTTTGGACAGGAATTCCCCTTTATGATAGGTCCTATGTCAAGAAGGGAAATAAAAAAGATGCTGGTAAGTTTTCTTTAGATACCAGCCAGTAAACTTTAAAAATAGAGAAAGAAGGAGGAAGGGAAAGAGAGAGATACGAGAGAGAGAGAGAGAGAGAGAGAGAGAGAGAGAGAGAGAGAGAGAGAGAGAGAGAGAGAGAGAGAGAGAGAGAGAGAGAGAGAGAGAGAGAGAGAGAGAGAGAGAGAGAGAGAGATGAAGTAGAGAGAAATAAAGAAGCGAAAGCGCACGGACGTACACACTGGAACACTGGAACACGCTGGAACATCCACGCATGCATGTATTCACACCACACGCATACATATATAACACACATACACACAAACACTACGCGCGCACACGCACATGCATACACACATACAGACAACAAACTTTATTTTCTGGAATCCAGTGCTTGCATGGATAGCAGAACTCGCACGATAGTGTAGTGCATTAGTTTGTCACCTAGTCATGTATTGTAAAGTACATATCACTTGATTGGTCAAAAGGAATTTTCATGTCTTTTAAATTGATCGAATAAACGACTCAAAACTCATTTTTAAATTATATCATTGCTCATACATTATTGTATATTTTCTTTAAAAATAGTTTTTTAAATCATTTTACGTGATATATTCATAAAAAGTGGAATAGTGAGATAAAGTTTAACATCATTGTAAAATTCATTTAACCAATCATACGTGCTGTTTCATTTATGAGGAAATGAGTGCAAGATCTATGACGTCATTGTCGGGCCGGCATTTTGGAAGTGAATGGTGATAGCCGGTGTTGTTCTCTCTAATTCTAGAATCTGGAACTGTCGACTAAACACATCGAAAATGTCGAATTTATCAATTAACGAACAGCTGCCGGGGGGCAGACTCAAAAGCTTCAAGAATAAGGGGAGAGATCAAGAGGTTTGTATTGAAATATTTTCTGATTCTGTGTAGATTTTTACGTTTTTAAGAGAAATGTCATTAAATTTCGCTCATGCTGCCTGATCCTGGCGCTCGTCCATGTAGTTCGCGCGGAGCATACCCGTAGTAAACTAAACATGGTCATGTCAATTAATAATGTCGACGCAATGATAATTGAAATGTAATCAAAGTTGTGCTTAACGTTATTTTTATCCTTTGGTAGTGAGTAAAATCGACATTATTGTCATGATTGCAATTGTCATCCTGTTTTATTATCCAGCTAGGTTGTTGTGGTTATTTAGACCATGATGACTGAGTCATGATTTGATGAGTGCAAACCGCCCTCGTCTTGTGATTGACACAGAAACCGGTGCTGGTGCCATAGATAGTGGTGGCAAGTGTGGGTAGTTACCAATACCAGACTCAGAATGTCACTGTCACAAAAAGGACAAATGATGTTTTAATATTTAAAGTACACTACAGACACAGTTCAGAGCTAGAGCTAACAATTTACAGACACTTGTGTCCAATGGCTACGTCGAGCAATTGAAAAACGCATCAACATGAAGTCATGTCATGCATGTTCAACGACGGTTAAATGCTCGTGCCAAGTAAAGTATAATCCTAGTGTAGGACAGTGTTTTACCAATATTTTAATTTGTTCCAGAATTCCAATAAACTAATAATATTTACGCAGAAAGCAACCTCACCAAGACATAAAAAATCCCTGTCACGCTTCCAAAAGAATTTCACCGGGGAATTTCACTAAGTTGGTACTAAGAGGATTAATTTCTACCGAGCCATTTTCCCAAATGGCCTCTTAAATGTTGATGCATTTTTCAATAGCTCGACATACGACATGCCTACGGAGTGCTTTATAGACGACATTGTGCCTTTTACAATAGGCATGAAACTCTGCATCAGTGCAGTGCATGGGTCAGAAGTAGTGGACAGTATAAACAGACTCCTCTGCTGACCTTTTTTTTTTTGACATGCCCATAATAAAGCAAAAGAAATCATATTTGGAATGTGTGGACTGTTTGAACCTTCGCCCAGGAGTAACATGTTGGCAATGTGTTTCATAAATAGCCCCAGCATTTGTGCGATTACAGTATATACAGTTCCATATTGCACTTGTTTGATAACAGGAAAGACAGTTCCGTATCTTTCATCATTGTTGTGAAACCTTAAGTCAGATTAACATAGAATTTTGAGAGTGTGTTCAAAAAAATATAGATTTTTTTTTTCAAGATTACTTTATTAGACATTAAGAGACAATAAAGGAAAAAAATACAAAGCCCAGGTCACAGCTAATTAATGCAGAATGCAGAGGGAGAAATAAGACTTTTACAAAGGAAAACATCATCGATTCGATATACAAGATTACAATACAGAAAACAAAAAGTTATTTGCCTTAGGTTAAAGAAAAGGTAGGATGTAATTTGTAAATTTAAGAGGAGAAAAGAAAAACAAACCGCAATGTTTACAGCTAGTGTCCTAATCCATTGAGAGGGGGGAAATGAAAATGCAATACGTGTGTAGGCCTATATAATATATTAAACATTCCTTTAAATTACAATGTAGACCGTTAGAGTTTGAAGTACCGTTTTTGAAACTGAGAAGGCCAGTCTTAACTGATCGTTTGGAGGGTTAACTACCCTATGGTTAGTGGCCCATTCTCACCGCGGTCTCCTTGTTTCACACACTAAAAACAAAATAAAATTGTAAGTGCGGGACCTAAAAATCACTGGCCAGTGGCCACACAAGAGGTTCAGTCCATCAACGCAATATGAGTAAACAAGTTTCATCAAATTATCATATTTTGCAATGTTCAACTGAAAAATTATGATTTTTCAAAATTTTATGTCAACCAGAAAGTCTGTTTTCTCAGAATTTTTCGCTGTGAACCAGCTCGGTGACTGCTTTAGTCGCCAATCCCTTCAGCAGTACATCCTGTGCGTTCTACTTATATGCTTTTCACACTGGCAAAAATTTCCTTAGCCCCGTACTATAGGTGGAGCTAAGGGGGGGCCTTAGCCCCACCTATAGTACGGGGCTAAGCTTAGCCCACTTTCTGTTCACATTGGTTTTTACCAAAGTCGGCTAGCCCCACCAATAATCCGGGATTATTTGGCCCTGCAAAAAAGCAGGGCTAACACCGCAATTGCAGGGCTAAGCCAAATAGTCCGGGGCTAAGAGCGCCAGTGTGAAAAGAAACGAAAAATAGTACAGGGCTAAGGGAATGCCGTGTCAGCTCGCAAGGCCGAGACGCCGTGGCCAATCAGATAAGGCCCGACGGGCGAGTGACCTTGATGCGGAGTGGTAAAGAGCCGATGTGCAAGGCGTACACTCCTAAATATTCATAAGCTGTCGAGAAAGTCCGGGGCTAACGATTTCGAGTGAGAACAGTGTGAAAAGCTAGTCGGGTTTAAGAAATAGTACGGGGCTAAGAAATGTCAGTGTGAAAAGCTTCAAAAAATAGTACGGGGCTAGGGATAGTACGGGGCTAAGGATAGTACGGGGCTAATTTTTGCCAGTGTGAAAAGCGTAAAAGATACTTTTTAAAGTTCATGGCAAGCCCCTTTTGTCACACTTCATATCAACATCTATAGTAGTCTCAAAGAAATTAGAATACTGCAATAAGAAATGTCAAACATAATATACATGTACCAGCAAATAAATTTCTTTTTTTATCCTTTTCTTTTCCAGTCACCACAGAATCAAACACAAATTCGATCCGGAAAAGCCCATTGATAATATGAGTCCAAAAAGTTTTTTGAATATTTTTATTTTAACTTGTACAAGTGCTGGTAGAATGGTTCCCTGATCGTAAAACTATTTTTTTAAAAGAATATTTTGGGAATTGCTGAGTTTTGGATGATTTGCCCCAAGATATAAAATTCATATGATTATTAATTATATAATTATTAGGCGGGTGCTTATTAAGTACACTACAGCTCAAAAGAATTGAAAAGGGAAGAAAGGGAACGAGCCGCAGTTTTAAACTCCGGCATATTTTGTCCAGTTTAGCATGAAACACAATGCACTAGCCTTAAAAGCATCATGTTTCATGCTGAGCTGGACAAAATATGCCGCGGTTTAAAACTGCGGCTCCTTCCCTTTCTTCCCTTTCCCTTTCTCTATGCCAATTCCTTTGAGATGGAGTGTAAGTTCTTCCATTTTCTGGAATATTTACACAATGTTATATTTTGGACCTAGGATGGTATTCAGAAATGCTCACCTAAAGGTAATGTTATCCTCACTCTAGGTTTTCTCCTAAATGGTATTCCAAAATCTCTCTTTACTTTCCTCCTAACTCCCCTCCTCAGTTTTCTTCAAATTTTATTGAAATTTATGCAAATTAGAAAGTTACAAAGATTTGTATTCCAGAATGCGCGCATGAGAGGATTTAGGAGAGCCACCCCTTGTCCTAGCTATTCATAACACGCACAAACATGGGCAGCAATCATATGCTTAGACGGCTTAGACGCATGTACGCGATTGATGTGCACGCACATACATTTGTGTGTCCACACAGTGAGGAAGAAACCTAGGGGAAAATCCTGATGTGATTTTTTTATTGTGATTGGTTGATCACTTCTGTCCATTGGTGAGGAATGCACACTGAGTGGGGTCAATCCCATGCTTAATTGTATAAGGAGCGTCTTAGGAGGACATTTTAGAATACCAATTTGGACTCTCGTAGGCTTCCCCTAACTTCGGGAGTAAGGAGAAAATTTGGGAGGAAATTTGGAATACCACCCCTGGATCCTAACTCTAAATAACAGAATTTAAGCTGTGAACTCTTGAGGAAACTTTCAACATTCAAAATGCTTTCCAAAATAGTTTGAACATGTTATATGATTGTTGATGACTGGTGAATAATATTGATGGTTACAAATTCAGGGCGGTGTGATGTGGAAGTTATTAAATGTTAGGATTATGAACCAGGGCACATACTAATACTTACACTAAAGAATATACCAAATTTGTGAAAATCATGGACAATGAGTGGAATTATGATGATAGATAGATTTTGAGTAGGATATGGACTGGTCATCCAAACTGAGCGTTGCAGTACTGTAAATGAAACGACTATGCCGCTACAAAATGCGGCACTTTGAAGGTAAATTGATACTTTTTTCACTTTTCCTGAAATGGTTCGGGAAGCTTTGACTGAGATCTCAACACATTTATGTCGGGGTAAACTCCTTATTCCTGTTGATTGTCTTTGTCCTGACTTTTGCAAATAGTCTATATTGAATTACTGTACACATAAAAGAGATGTGACCTACACCATGTGTACAGTATATTCCTAAAGAGGTGAAAGTGAAACAACATCTTTTTAGGAATGCAGTACATGTACAGTACTACAGTGTACATGTATGTAATACAGATTAGGATGTGCCTTGTTCAATAGTGTGTCTGCATTGTGAATGTTTTACATCTACATAAAGGAGCCAAATGTATTTTTGTGCAAGTAAACATGTACATGTACAGAGCTGCCTGGTAGTACTGATTTTCAGTATTTCATACTGAATTTTGAGAAGAATACTGAAGGTTTCATACAAAATACTGAATTCATAAGTTCTAGTTCAAAGTTGTTCTATTGTCTTTATTTTAAAATACTGATTTTTCCATCAAAATACTGATTTTTAGCCTTTAGAGTACTGAAATGTTTTGATTAAGGTTGGCAGCCCTGCATGTACATGCAGATGTCTCAATGTTATTGGTCTCATAACACAGAGTGAGGAAACTTTTTTAGTCTCAAATAACATGCAAACTTTTTGAGCACCATATAATTGTGTGTAGCTATCACACAATATCGCATGCAAACTAGCCCTTTCTGTGCCAGCAATGTGTCGGTTTACTTTACATGTGCCAAAATAATCCTCACAAGACCCATGTGTACATGTACATAAAATGTACATTGTGCATTGTACATGTAGGTGTCATGACTGTCAAGTGTGATCCTACATCATGCATTATCTGACTGAGGACATGAGCACTACATGTACATGTAGTTTGACTCATGTTTCATGTAAGTGATATGTTGGATCTTGGTGTCGGCAATGATGGCCCACGATTACTGTTCCATGTAACCCCCACGTTTGTAGGGCAGTGCACATGACTCATAACCACAGTCACAATCTGACTGCCTTTGACGAGAACTGATACAGATTCCCCTTCTTGGAATTATGACTTTCGAAGTATTGAGATTAGAAGTCTAAGATGGAGTTTGGGTTACAAGAGATTGATGCGACTCATGTTCAAGGACTTGTATTAGTGAACGCAATGACAAAAACATGTACATGGATATGTAGGTGTTATGTTACATTGACATGCACTACTACATGTGCAATGTACATTGTACATTCTGTGCATGAGTCTTGCCTCTTCAACTGGAGACATGATATTTGCAATGTGTAATGTACTGAGATTCTTGTACAGCCAGCATACATAGTGTACATTCTACTCCAAGGTTGCCCTTTCCGTGTTTACATACATGATACAATATCAGTACATGTACGTGTAGGTGTTATGTTACATATGTGCACTTCCACTGAACATGTACATTTTGTGCATGAGTCCTTCCTGTTCAACTGGAAACATGATATTTCAATGATGTACATGTACAGTATACATGTATGTGTAATGCACTGCAATTCTGGTACAGCCAACATACATTGTACATGCATACTCGTATACATTATACTTAATGTATGCCGCTTTTCCATGTTTACATAATATATTTCAGTGCATGTTGGTGTTAGGTTACATGAACATGCACTACTACATGTGCATGTACATTATACAGTTTGTGCATGAGTCTTCAGAGACATGTTTGAGTGATGTACATGTACATATTTATATGTGTAATTCACTGGGATTCTTGTACATTCCACTCTACATGCATGTATGCCCCTTCCATGTACATGTACAGTATGTCAGTATGTCCATCTAACCATGGACTCCAGGACTCTAAGTAGGCCTTGTCAGTTGTTGTTTGTAAGGCATACAATAACATCCCACATGACATGTGAAAGAACCCAGGGGCCACATCTTGACTTAATCTTTGTAATATCTGCAATGATATCCATGATGGTAGAATGTGTACATGTACATGTAGGGAGGCCCTTTCTTGACAACATAGAATGTACATGTACATTGGGGCAATGTGTAAAGTATCTGTACATAATATGTATATTATACACTCATTTGGGGTATACATGTATCAGTTATTGGATTTCAAAGATATTTTTTTTTCAAATATTTTTTATTTTTTATTTCATTCAAACAAAAGTACATGTATTACTTAAAGCATGGGCTTCACCTCAAGTATACAATGTATTTCATGTAAAACTATATATAATTATCCCCCTCTCCACACAAATACACACACACACACACACACACATACACACACACACACATACACACACTCACACAGAAATCTAAACATAAAGGAAGATTTTTGTTCTTTCTATAATGAAAATTGAACATGTCATATTGTAGCACATAATGTAAGAATGGTTTGTTTCATTGCTTTGAATAAATAAAATACAATTGATGTGAAAAATACAATAACATGAAGATCACAAATAGTATTCCATGTTATACATGATTACATTACATAACACAGACACAAATCCATGGTATAATGGTTCTGGTGAACATAGTTCCTATACTACATGCACATGTATAATACAATACATGTAGACTGTATGTTTAACATTTAAACTCATGTATTTCAGAGAGTAAGCAGTTCTAATGAATCACAATGTACTGTCGTTATAAGTATTGTCTCCTCTGTGTGTTTTCAGGAGATGAGGAGGCGACGGACAGAGACAACGGTAGAGCTACGGAAAAACAAGCGAGAAGAGACGGTTCTGAAGAGGAGAAATGTACCCACCTTTGAAAGCACAGATTCGGAGGAGGAGTCACCTCTCGTAAGTAAAACTGATTATCTTTTCCTCCTTTACGTCCTTGTGTAGAGTATCAAAATAGTTGATTATTTTGCAGGTTTCTGGTTCTTAACAACATCACTACATTGAGAGCAGGAATAAGGGTGTGAACTCGAGCCACATAATTAAGAGCCAGTAGTCTTGAAGATATGATCATATACTCTATACTGAGATTCATTATCTTTTCAGATGAAATTACATACATACATGTGTTCACTTAAATGTTTCATTCTGTCACATGGCAATGTACCTGTGGATGATATTTGTGCCTTTGCAACAAAGTTGCTGGATGTCATTATGTATAAGGGATGTCCGTCCATCTGTCCAGATCTTGTTTAGTCCACTGTGCAGTCGAATATCTCTAAATGTATTTATTTTGAAAAAGATGCATTTCAAACATTTATATGGCATTGTTGTCAAATATGAAGTTCCATGAAAAAGTTGTTGCCTCTTGCAAGTAAAACTTCGTGATCATCTGTTCGTCCCTCCTTTACAGTCTACATGTATACCGATGTTCATTATATTTTTAGATGAAATTACATCAGGATTTTTTTATTCAACTGTCATTTTTGTCATAATGCAATAGCTGTGGATGGTTTTTCTATTTATTTTGAAAAAGAAGCATTTAAACCATTAACATTTATATTGCGCCGTTCTCAAATAATTTGTTTCATGAAAAGCTGTGCAGTATTGCAAGTAAAATCTCCTGTTTTCAAGCATGAATTATTTGAAAAGTTGGGTACTCAAAGTGTGTACTTTCACTTTGTTTGGTTTCTTTCTTGAATTAGATGAACAAGTCTATCTCTGAGATCGTGATCAACGCTTCCAGAAGTCTGGAACCCAACAAACAACTCGATGCAGTCCAGGCAGCACGCAAACTCTTGTCTAGTGACCGTAATCCTCCCATCGATGGCTTAATAGAATCAGGCATCCTCCCCGCTCTAGTGAATTGTCTATCAAGGGATGACAAGTAAGTTCCATTAATAAAAAAAAAAGCACATTGTCAGCAGTAAGAACAAAAACAACAATACTAAGATTCTACTTTTTATCCAGTGATGTACTACTTGATTGAATATGATATTATCTTTTGTCAAAATCTACATTGGAGAATAAATGATGATTGTGTCAGAGAAATATTGTTAACTCATTATTTGATTATTTGTTTCTATGTCTTTCTTTCTCTCTGACTCTTGTTATTCACTGTCTCTCTCCGTCTCTCTCTCTCTCTCTCCCTCTCTGTCATTTTCATTTTGAATATTTATTGAATGTTATAACTAGTTCCTTCAAAAATGCTGGTTCTAAATATTACCTTTATTCTCGAGAGGTAATCAGACCTTTAACTATTTATATTTCTCTACCATAGCCCGTCGTTACAATTTGAAGCTGCATGGGCCCTCACAAACATCGCCTCTGGAACATCAAAGCAAACGCTGGCAGTGGTTGAGGCTGGAGCGGTCCCGTACTTCCTCAGACTTTTGGAGTCTCAACAACAGAATGTTGCAGAGCAGGCAGTGTGGGCGCTAGGAAACATTATAGGTAGGCTGTCCTTTGTTTTCATCAGCATATACTTGAAGACATGCTATCCCATTTGCAAACTGCAGGAATCAGCAGTTATTGTGAAAATTAAGAAATACTTTATTTCTGAAGTTGTTTTTATCTGCCTTTGCATCATGAGTATCTAAATGATGGATACTAGTTTATGATACATAATTCCTAATAATATTCCTGCTGTGTTGTGCAGGTGATGGACCAACGTGTAGAGACTACTGCATAAAGCAAGGCGTGGTCAGGCCCCTGCTGAGCTTCATCAACCCTGCTATCCCCCTGTCCTTCCTGCGTAATGTCACATGGGTCATCGTCAACCTGTGTAGGAACAAAGACCCCTCGCCGCCACTAGAAACCATCAGGGAGATCTTACCTGCGCTGGTTGCACTCATCCACCATTCAGACACCAATGTAAGTCATCATAATCCTCACATTGGAACGTATTTATGCCAGTCATAGTTACCAGTGCCAAGGGAGGTTATTTTATTCATGCAATATACAAAACTATAAACAAATTACCTGCCAAGCCAAACGGCTCCAAAGTAGTTCTCTTCCTAACCTCCAAAGTATCCTGAACAATCCAGACCTCCGTTAAACAGCCATTCCAAGTCTTTTTATTCTTCATCAAATTGCAATAACTTCAGTACACTATATTTGTTAATTGTTTACATGAAGACACATTAGGATCCATATATTGTGTTTTTCTTTTCTGTTAAAAGCTGGTAGAACCGAAGTGACTATTTTCATTTACAGCAGACAATGTCAATATTTTCATTATGAGTTTTATTTGAATTCATTATTTGTTTACATTTTTTTCTTCAATGTATTCAACTTTTTTTTTATTTAAGTATTTCTTTTCTTGATTTGACCACTTACAGATACTTGTGGACACAGTGTGGGCACTCTCCTATCTGACAGATGGAGGCAACACACAAATCCAGATGGTTATAGATTCAGAAATTGTGCCAACGCTGGTTCCGTTATTAAGCAGCAAAGAGGTCAAAGTTCAGGTTGGTCGAGTGTTAATTACGTGGCCATTAAGTTTGTACATACTTGTGCACACACTCCTGGGTAGAGAGAGGACAAAAAGTGTGCAGGAGTGAATAGGATATACCCTACACAAATTGCACAATTTATTACACAAGTTATTACACAAGTTATTCACACATGTGCACAAAGTGTTTAGTACATCTCACAGAATTAAGAGAGAGCAAAATACTTGATGAAGTAATATTTGAAGAAAAAAAGATCACCTCGGGAAGCTGGAAGATTAGAAAATTTGAGATATTGGAGAAGTCATAAAAGAGAAGAAATGTCACAAAATCTTGATCACTGTATAAAAGATTGTCATTTCCAGATGAAAATCTTATTATTTGTTTTGTGCACTTTGACAGTGAAATGTTTAAGCTTGCAGAAACATTTAAAGAGTTATTTAAACAAGGCTTAGCTTGAATCCATGAATGATTTGCTAGGGTTGACAGATAGTAACATCACATGCAGCTAATTACACAGAGAGTTTAGCAAAGATACTTATACAGAATAACTATCAAGGGCCAGTAGATCACTGCTTCACCTTGGCTTAACTTATCCCATTCCTTCTTGTTTTGGTCCACAGACGGCAGCATTAAGAGCAGTAGGTAACATCGTAACGGGTACAGATGACCAGACGCAGATCGTCCTTGACAATGGTGCGCTAGATCACTTCCCAGCACTCCTAGACCACGCAAAGGACAAGATCAACAAGGTAAGCAGACACAATTTCACAAAATAATGCTGTGAGTGGAAAACTCATGTGACAATCACAATTCACATGGCGTAAAATTGTCAAAACACTTTTTTGATGAGGATTGTTCATCTGCCCTAGTGTTTTCCAGATTGTAAATGGACTGTGCATGAACGCAGGGCTGTCCTCGCTGGGAATTATTTTACCATCACATCTGAATTTGCTATGAATGTCAAAATGATGTGACACAGACACAGTCTGTAAGACCCAGAAGGTCCTTTAAACTTTGTTTCTGATAATTGTCTGCAGATGACTGAAATTGGACAAGTGTTTTAATGTGGTGAATTTACTGGTGCGGTTATACTTAGGAATTTGTCTTCTCTCGCGTGGCACACCGTCCATGCTAGAAAATCTCTTCCATTCATGATATGATGACATGAGGTGTGCTAACCCAACTTAGTGTGTGATTAGTGCAGTTAGGTTATGTAGTTTCTTCACGAGGTACAAGTTAAGTGTTAGGTTTATAATTGTGTGTGTGATGTGAGTAGGTCCACTTCCCTGTACTAAGGCATACCAGGCAGGGCAGAAGGGCTGGTACAGCTCAGTGCTGAAATAGGCGTGCATCTGAGGCACCTTGTAGAGCAAACAAGCTACCCCTTCCGGTTGGTTTAGCCATGTCTGCAAGGAGCCAATGAGGATGGTAGCAATTACCCCTGCCTGTATGACCTCCCCCTACAGAGGGCAGCACACCTCAGCAAGCCTTGCTGTGGTGGCGTGGTCTTGTTTGGGTCTGATTATGAATGGAAGAGTGTCATGATACCTTTTTCTCAATATGCCAACTTACAAGTTTTGACTGGTTGTAATCCTTTTTTTGATTGCTATGTTGGTTAATAGATTTATAGATTAATGAATTGTCCGTTTCTGTCACCCTTTTTCTTCAATTTTTATCTTTCTTCCCTTTGGTTCTTTCCATCCCTCCTTCCTCACTTCTAATTTGTTTTGTTTCTGTTCCTTGCATTCTTCCGCCTATCCATTATTCCTTCCTACATTCTTTTCTCCTTTCCTTCTTTTCTCATTTCTACTTATCTTCCTTCCTCTCATCCTCTAACCCTCTCCGTCCATCTGTATAATCTTCCTCCAATCCTCACTTCTCTCCTCCCTTACTCCTATTTCTTTCCCTTCTCCCTACCTCCCTCCCTCCTCTTCTTTTCATCCTCTCTCTATCCATCAATCCATCCCTCCACCTCGCCACTCCTCCCTCCCTCCCTCCCTCCTTCCCAATCTCCCTCCATCCATCCCTCCATCCCTGGTTCCCTGCTTCAGGAGGCTGTGTGGTTCTTATCCAACATCACAGCTGGTTCCCAGAAGCAGGTTCAGGAGGTGATTCAGGCTGGCCTCATCCCTCAGATCATCAGGCATCTGGACAAGGTCAGTTAAACACCCAAGTTTAACACCCAAGTTAAATGCCCAAGTCAACACCCAACTTAAACACCCAAGTCACACATCCAAGTCAAACACCTACCTCAAAACACCCACCATTTATTCAGGCACCATGTGTACTTTTGGGTGATTGTTTTTATTCAACTATAGTGATACCTGTCTCAGGAGTAGGATATGAAACAAAGTCTTTATAAGCAAGTGATCTTATGTAGATTGTACTTTGATACACATTTCAATGAGAAACAATGTTTAATGGAAATAAATTTGGTCTTCAAAGGTAGGTGGACTTTCTAGACAGGTGGTTGCTCAAGCAGGTTTCTACATTCAGTATTAAATATCTGGTTAAGATTACCATCCTTTGATAAAAAAAAAATTAATTAAATTCAATTCATTTTAATTCAACTTTATTTCACTCAATGCAAAACAATAGATAGACATATGAACATGAGAAGAAGATCAATATATAAAACACAAAAACACAAAATTGCATGAGAGGGTAGCAGCCAGGAAGGAATAATCTTAGAATGGGCCGACCCAAAATTCAATGTAATAAGCACTTCGTTCTTCTAGAACAATCATTATGGTTTGACTACTAAATAGTTGCGGTAGACTTCTTCCTGTCTTTGGAAGTCCTGTGCACAAACTAATTGACATGCTCTTATTTGTTGTCGACCTCAGAGTGACTTCCAGACACAGAAGGAGGCTGCTTGGGCAGTAAGCAACCTGACGATCAGTGGTAGCAAGGAGCAGGTGGCTGTGCTGGTTGAGCATGGGGTGCTGCCCCCACTCTGCAACCTCCTCATCGTCAAAGACCCCCAGGTCGTCCAGGTCTGCATCGACGGCCTCAACAATGTCCTCAAGATGGCCGGGGAGAACTACCACGACATCGCCACCGTCATCGAGCTGTGTGGAGGTGAGTCCAGGGGGGTGTTAGGCAGTGGGATAGGGGAGGTGAGGGTTTTGGATGAGAAAGGATAAGGAATACAGAAGGGTGAGGTTTTGGGGGAGGTGATGGAGTTCGAAGGGAGGCGCTAGGAAAAGGAAGGGGTGGATAAAATTTAATTGATATGGGAAAGATGAGGTAATGGGGAAAGAGATGGGGGGATTACAGAAAGGACAAAAAATTGCTTCGTGAGATTGGGAAAGTGAAGAAAAAGGAAGGGAAAAAGACATACCACTCCATGAATTTTACCAGGAAGGGGTGAGTAAAAGTAATTGATATGGGAAAGATGAGGTACTGGGAAGGAGATAGGGAGAATATAGAATGGACACATAATGGCTTAGGGTGATTGGAAAAGTGAAGAAAAAGGACGGAAAAAAAACCCATACCACACCATAAATTTGACCTTCTATTCCATGGGGTGTTTCACCAAGCTGTTCGTAAGTTACGAACGACTGGTGATCCCTTCTTGTGCTAAATCACATTCTCAATGAACAAAGTGTGGTATCGCATTTAGCACAAGAAGGGATCACTAGTCGTTCGTAACTTACGAACAACTTGGTGAAACACCCCCCATGCCTGAATTAAAACATGTACTTCATGCACTTCCCACAGACAGTGTTGCATGTTTCTTGTAATACATTAGATAAAATATGTACATATGCTGCCTCATTCTAATGGTGAGTGATTTCTGCTGATTGTTTACTCAGGCTTGGACAAGATTGAGCTGTTGCAGCACAGTGAGAATGACGAGATCTACAAGCTGGCGTATGAGATCATCGACCAGTACTTCTCAGAGGTCAGTGATTTCACAGGAGACTCCCTGAAAATAGACCAATATTACAACACTTGATTCCATCACATCACCCAATCTCCCTGATTATTGATAAATTATCGCCATTGTGTTATATGCATTCGATAGACGTCTCCCCGATTTCTGATGAAATTTTCCCAAATCTTCATGATTTTTGAATTTCAATGTTGGTAGCTCTGGGTATGTTTACATTTCAATGGTTAGCCCCTGCAACTTGTCACATGCATTGTGGCGCCAGTGTTTTCATGCCTCACAAAAATAGCAATTAGCTGCTGTTGGCAATTGATGAATGCCAACGCAATCCCTGCTCTGTTGAGGTGGATAAAGTGTGAACCCCCTTAGTAGCGCCATTATAGCACATGTTAGAGAGGAATCTCCTTGGTGTAAACCTACCTGTAGTCAGAGCCATCTATATACAGAGTTTGGCCAACTTGGTTTCATTCGGTTACAACATGGCACATAATTATTATTTGCTTACCCAACAAAGCAACATGCGCCAAGTTGTTACCTATTGAAACCGAGTTTGCCAAACTCGGTTTATAGATGGCTCTGCCTGTAGTGTATACACAGTGCCCTCATCCGTATATAGGGAATGTGCAGTGTTCGTGAGGAGATTGAACTCGTCAATTCAACACATTCAACACATGGAGGCTTAAATTGAAATGTTGTGCCAGCAGCTCTATTCAAAGCTAATCCCTTTCTACAAAATACTCCACATACTCCTTCATTTCTCACTTTCTCACCTTCTTTCAGGGTCGTTTTGCTATTCCAACATTCTACATGTCCGGCATTTTGTTTGCATCATATACTGAAAACACCATATACTTAGCAAGTCTAATGTTTCGCAAATTGGGACTTTGACAATTTTTTGCGAATGGTTAAATTCGCAGTCGTGGAGTACTGAGTAATAGTAGTACATGTAATGTCATGTTCATGTCGGAATCAAAGTTAATATTTTTGGCGTGTTGTTATATTTGCGAATAGCACCCGACATGCGAAATTCACAAAAATAAACCCTCTGCGAAATATATGGCGTATACAGTATTCAAATATTTGCTGTGAGCATTAGGATAAGGCCATTTTACAATTTGCATGGTGTTTAATGTCTACTGCTATCCTTTCCCTGTTCAGGCGGATGAGGAGGATGCAGCCATAGCGCCTCAAGCCAACCAGGAACAATTCCAGTATGATGCCAACACCAACATCCAGACTGATGGCTTCCAGTTCTAGATTCAAACCACCCCCTCACAGTGCGGGAGCTACCACTACCGTGCCCCCCTGCCGCGCCCATCCCCCCTGCCACAACCCCCCAATCACCCCCATCCAGCCTCTTTCTTCCGGAGACGCATCCAGTTATCTGTTACAATGACGTCTTGATTGAATGCACCACTTGTGTAGAAGAGAGCAGTGGTTGCTGCAGCAATGTGCCATTATGAAGAAGAAGGAAATTGTGAGTGATGTCAGCTCCGTTGTGGGCGGAGCCGTGAGGTGGATCCCGGAGGAGGAATGAGGAGTCGACCCTCTTATGGGAGAAGACGGACGTCATGGCGATGAGGAGGGGTGAAGAGTCATGGTGTCAAGATGAAAACGTGATGTTAAAGAAATCATCCTGATCTAAACTAATTGATGACAATTAAAAAACAACCAGCTGTTTAAGCGATTGCGTCATGTCCCTGCTTCATCATCAAAGTGAGAACGAGGGGTAGGACTCTCTTCAACCTGCTCAGTATCAGCATAGAAGAATATTTGGCCTTGCAGAATCTTGGCAGTGTCAACAAATATCAGGAAAGTTGCACAAATCACAGCAAAGTATGCTGCCATATGCAACTATAAGCCTTTATGTTTTGAGGTTACCGTGGTCGTTAGCTGGAAGTGGGGTGGGGTGATGTGTTTTGCCCTAATGCTGTGGAATTATCCAGTGTGAGATAAAACTAATTACGACATCATATAGTGTGCCTTTTGAAGACGGACAGTATATTCAAAGGGTTTTGAGTTTCTGTGTGTTTCAGCCAAATTTAAAAGTCACATATTATAAATGCAGAATGGCAGTGTATACAAGATAAAAGTCATTCATTAAAATTGTGTATTTATTGGACGTGAGGTAAATTCATCGGAATTGCTCAAAATGGAATGGAGACATTGACTACCCATGAGAAAGAAATTGTAAATATTACTGCTCTCCTGTTCTTGATATTTGTCCAACCTTCCTATGGCCCACAGCCATCTGTGATACGAGTGGGATCATAACTCAAACATGAACCAAGTACCTCTTCAGCATCCAGTACAAATTTCACATTAGAATTCAGTGCCAACTGAAATATAGATGAATGTGTCACGTCACAATTCACAGAATCGCTCCAAGTTTGAATGATATACACTGATCTCGATTGTGATTTTTTTTTTTTAGGAGAAGATTTGCTTTGTTTTAGCAGCAAATGTCTTTTTAAGGTGTTGTCAAGTTCATCTTTTCTGTGTTGATCAGTTTTTTTTTTTTTGTATGGCCTCTTTGTTTATGAATGAGAGATGATTATTCAAGTTCCTTCTTTCCTTTGTTTCCAAAAATTCTTGTAGTTGGTGAGGTTTATTGTGTAAGATACTACGATGCAAATTTGATAAATCTTTCAAAAAAATGCAATATTAGCCTAATGCTGGCTCATCGTGTGAGTAGTGTAAACAAATTTGACATGTGAAATGATATTTAGACGATATTCAAAAAGGAAGTTTGTTATTTGAAAGTATTGTACTAACTTTTGGACGGTTAATCCATATTTGGAGATGTGAAATTTTTTAAAAATTGGCTGCTTGTTTTATTTATTTTCTGCTGGACAGAGTTTGAGAACAAAAATTAAGTTGAAAGCATTTTGTTGGAAACCCAAGTGATTTTTTTTAAAAAACCATGCCAACTTCCAGGTGATATTTATTGGCACATGTGAAAAAAAAGATGACATGCAGCATGAAATCTCTTTTTGTTATTTTTTCATTAAGAATATTTGAATATATGATATTTAAACTATATCCTCTCTTTCTGTTTCGGTGCTGAGTTGCCATTTTCTCTTTTTTTTGCAGTAAATACAATGATTGGTCATGCACTTTCTGTACATAAAGAAATCAAAGAAATTATTAATGTACATGTACACCAGTGAACCTAGATATGTGGTATTATTCTAAAATATGATTACATATATATAGCAAGTACTCAAGCTGGAATGTGAAGAACTTTCCAAAAAATTGTGATATTTCATGTATATGCCAGGATGGCACAAGAGGACAATGCGTATTTGTAAACATGTAGTGGCGTCCAACTTGCAAAGGGCACTTTTTATGCTTTCACAATGTATGAATATGATAGAATGTTTGGACTTTTTTAATGGTTCTTGGCTGAAATCTGACAAAATCACATTTCATCTAAGATCAAAAGTATTTCACAGCCCTGCAATGTGAATTTGTAATTGCATGTTGTAGACATGAATGTTGTGGTTCGCAAGAAGCCACATGTAGGTATTCTGTGCAAATCTGTTTGATGACTAGATGCCAAGTGATATTGACATTCTACACTGTAGTTGTCTTTTTGAGAGAACATAATAGCTTCTGTTTGCAATGTCCTTTTGGAACAAATCGCAATGTATGTACATTGTAAATGGAATACTTATCGAAAGCCAATGTATGCTTTATACTGGTACATTTTAGGACACATTTACATATGTGTGGCGTACAAACATTTAGTAGGGAATAGAGTTTGACGAAATATAGCAAGGGCTTTTGTTAGCAAAAATGGATGTGTAGGTGTAGCTTGATTATGAGTTTTCTTCTTTACATTGCTATCATATCACATGTATAGCTGGTGCTTGTGCAGCAAGAGCTAATGATTTCCATGTACATGTACCATTCATTTATCCAGTTCTTGATGTGCAAAGCTTTTCACCAAGTGGTCTATATTACATGTACGGTATGTTGTGTTTTCTTTCAGATAATTCTAGCGTAGCAGGTGTTTGCCACAAGCCTGTTGCGTGGACAAAAAAATACTCTTGCAGTGTGATGTGAAGATTTTTTCATGACATATTGCTAAGATTGCCAAGTTTGAGGGCAAATATTGTAGTAGAATGTGATCTAGGGTTATATAGATGAGGTGAAATAGACAGGAAGCATGTATTTCAAAATGGAAGAATGCTGCTGTTATTAATTGCCACAGAGATCTCATATCTTCCCTTGACTTACCGTTTGTTGTTTGTCATGTCGTGCATATCTGATAGAGATATATTCTACCAATAGGGGAAGAGAAAAAAAAAAAACTGTAATGGCATTTCCCCTTGTAGTAGAAATTGTGTATGCTGGTTGTGGAGATATTTCATCCTGTAGTAAAATGTTCATGTTGATGTTCATATGGATGGAACGTGTAAAAGACGTTTGGTTGCAGTTCTCTTATTACACATGTACAGACAGACAGACAGACAGACAGACAGACAGACAGATGCATACATATATTGTATAACCATATTCCTCATGATGCATATGATAGTGCTTAGAAACATAGCAAAGTTGTATCATTTATTCAGCCTGTGTTATGTTCATCATTTTTCTTTTGCTGTAAAATGTATATATTGCAGATATAGCCATTTATGTTGTGCCAGCAATATGGTATGATTGTTGAGATCCTTGAATAGAAGAACACTGTAGAAATAGAATACAGCTAAACCTATCTGTGAAGGACAGGGGCCATATTTATGACACCTTACTCGCCTAGTTAGTGACTAAAAATGCATGTAGCTGAATGCACTTGAGCAACTAACTAGGCTTGGTAAAGTTTCATGAATATGACCCCAGTTCAAGTGAATGCCTTGAGAGCAGCTCTCATTTAATTGCACTTACATGTATCTATACAGACCACCTGACTAGCAAGAAAGTTTTTTTTCTATATCCCTTGGGCAGGGCTTTATAGACAGATTTGGCTGTGGAAAATTACAATGAGTGTGGTGGTATAGCCGAACCCTTGATTATTCTCATACCAGTAGCGAGATAGACGAGTTTTGGTGTCAATGGGATATGCTTATGTGTATATATCATCAGGTCAAATCAAGTGTTTTCATAAGAAATGCAAGTGGGATAGATAAAAGTGTTCTTTTCTCAGCTAAAGTGAAAACATAGCAATTTGTCTTTTTTTGCTCATTTACACAAAATTGTCTGTTTTCTTACAGATGTTTTGTTAGATTTGTTCAGACCAAAGAAATTATAAAGAAAAGGTTAATCTGTACATTTGAAACAGACAAAAAAAAAGATGTCATGCATGTTACTATTTGTATGAGAGCATTGGAATTTGGAAGTATGACTCACAAAAAAATGCAAACTTGACGAGTCTCCCTATAATTGTTGCTACGTTCTGTGTGTAGCTATGTTGCTAGAGATTGCTTATGTTCAAATTGTTTGGGTATCCAGAAGGTCCTGTTAGCAATTTGTTTAGATTTAGATTTCAAAAGTGCTACGTTTTTGATGAGCTGTCATCTGATTATGTAAGAATTTATCTCTGCCAGGAAGAAACTAAGCAATGAAACGTTCAACTGAATTTGCAAGTGTTTATGTATAGCGATGTCTTTTTCTTTTTTACTAAGAGTTTTTGATAGAATCTATTTAGCTATTGACAGTATTTATTTTTTATTAACGGTGAAAAAAAAAACTTTGAAATGTTGCTTGTTTCCCTGCCAGAACTGAATTGTTATGTAATGAAATGACTTATTTTGCTTCTGTGTTTGTCCATGTATTTTCTTACATCTAGAGGTGTCAATGTGTTAGATTGTATACCAATATGACATGTATCTTAGCTTGGCCAAACGAGCCATGCAGTTTTATTGTGCATTCGTTTGAATATATACACATGCAATTTGTTACAGAATTATTCTGTGAGGACTTTTTTTTACATTTTTATTTCATATTGCGTGACATTTAGTAGCTATACACATGGAGTTCAATGATAGTCGTTGCAACATTTTACAGTTAAGTAAGATGTGTAAAATGTGTGCTTTTATTAAGTGAAGTTGACATGCTCTCATCGGACTGATTTTAAATATGAAAACAAAGTTGTGCAAGTACATATGTTACCAATGCAGAATTAACTAAACCAATCAGCTGAATTAATATGATGTTACAATGCCTTTGATGTTTTTAAATGTTAGTGGTGAAAAGGGCTATGTGCTCTTCGAGGAAAGAAAGAATATTAACTAGATGATCAATTACTCTGAAGACAAGCAAACGCTGAAGTGGTGATTACTACACCTATTTCTCTGGTGCGGTTTACAGGACTTAGTTCAATACTTTGAATGTTCTTCCAAAACAAATGTACTTGCTTTAAAGCTGGACAAAATCCACAACTTATGACAATGATGTATTTGCAATATGGTTGATTCTACACGGTACTTGCTCATGTTTTCTACATGTATCTATTGGAGAAAGAAAAAAAAATTGTGTACTTTTTTTTTGGAACTTCTAGACACATTAGGGTACTTCTCAGTCACTCTTTTTTCTTCATTTAAAGTCTGTACCATATTTGTATATTATTAGCTTGTGTACTGTAAGTTTTCCTTTAAAAGATGAAAAAAGAAATGCATTACCATGGTCGGCTATACAAATGTTCATTTAAATATGTGAAAAAGAGAAATATGTAAAATACGGAGGCGACTCGTGTCGACTTGCTTCAAAGAAATTTTTGTATCGACTAGTGTAAGAAAATCCCATTAAAAGGCAATTTTTGTGTGATGAAATCTTTCCAATTTGAGGATATTTAAAACATTAAATAAAATGCTTACTATCATTATTGTTATTATATAATTATTATGTGTATCTCATGTAAGGTTATTCCATTGTTTTGGCCAGAAGGATGGAGTAACCTTATTAGGAAAAATACAAAATAAAAATCGAGCCTTTCTTGAATGCGATAAATCCAGTTTGTGTTATTGACCTTTAACACGCCAGTACTATGGTTTGACGGTGATGGTGATGGTGATATCTCTTGGTGGTGACGATGGGATGTGATAACTGGTGGTGATATTAGTGATGGCAGTGGTGGTTATACACCGATGACTGATGGCAGCGGTTGTCATGACAGTGATGATGATCTCAAAGATGATGGTGGTGGTGGTGGTAATAATGCTGATGATGGCGATGATGTGAATATGTTGAGAGATGGGAGGTGGTAACTGGTGGTGATATTAGTTATGGCACCGGTGGTAATAAACTCATTACTGATAACGGTTGTCATGACAGCGTTGATCAAAAATTATGGTGATAGTAGTGACGGCGTGGGTAATACTGTTCATGATGGCAATAGTATGATATCGTTGAAGATGGGAGGTGGTAACTGGTAGTGGTAATGACAGTGATGATAGTGACGGTATGCTAGTGGTGAGAATACAAGAAGATACCTCTTGGTGGTGGTGGTGGTGGTGGTAGTGACGGTGGTATATACTGTATATACAGATGTCGGCGATTGTTATAATAGCGGTAATGAAAGGATGTGATAACTTTTTTGTGGTGACGATATTGACGCTGGTGTGGTAATAATATTGATGATAGCGATGGTTATGACAGTGGTGATGATACAAGATGAATAACTCGCTTTGGTGGTGGTGGTTGTGGTGACGGCGGTGGTAATAACACTGGTGATAGCGCTTCTTGCGACACCATCTTACAAGATGATAACCCGTGGTGGTAGAGTTGACGGTAGTGGTAAGAACACTGGTGATAGCGGGGGTAATTATAGTGGTGGTGATGGAAGGTGGTAACTATGATGGTGGTGGTAGTGATGACTGTGCGTTGTAAAAATTTACATGGTTATGCTGACGTGGCTGATGTCGTTGTTAATGATGATGATGGAGGTGATGACGGTGGTAACGAGAAAAAGCATGATCATACTTGATGGTGGTCATGAATGTGTAATGTCGAAGAGGTAGGGAGAGATGAAGAGGAAGAAACGTTGAACGAAGTTAAATAAACACGCGGTAGTAACATGGGAGAAGACTTAGGTAAGGGACCTGGGCCGTCTTGCACTAAAAGTTACGATTAATCGTAAGTCTCAAAATTAAACGCAACTCCTTGAAATTAAACGCAACTTTGCGTTTTATCACAATTACCTATATGCAATGTGCGATAAATATCAAACGCAAGTTGCGTGAAGCAAGTTGCGCTAAATCATAACTTTACTTAAGTGCAAGACGGCCCTGGTGCAAAATACTAAGGCATAATGTTAATTTACATTCAATAACATTCTCACGATGATAAAGCGTCTTACCAGGAGACGAGACGTTTACAGGGTGGGAGAAACTAACCATTGTCCATCTTGTGAGATCAATACCAGACGGTCTAAGACCTCATCCTACAAACACCCTTCAATCCGTTAAACTAAAAAATAACACCCCACCTCAGATAAAGTATATTCGATATTTTAGCACTTATTTTTGTCCGCTTCGCAATTATCATTGCATTTTATTGTTAAGCGTTCAAAAATGAAAACGAAAAGGAGACTAAACGCGGCGGTGTCTTAAGGGCAGCCCACACGTATACCCAAGGCTTACAATTACGAGTGCAATTATGATACTTATGTAGAGAGTATTATATGTTCATAATCAAACTTGTCGATAATGGTTAGCTGATATGGCTAAGGCCCAAGAAAAGTGACCTCTGTAATACACCTCGCTGAATTGATATTTTCTTCGCTCTTTACGTTGCTCCTTGCAACCAATCTCTTAATTACAGAGCGCTGTGCCGAAATAAGTTCCTTTAATTGGAGTCATGATTATTTATTCATGAACATGATTCCAACATACTCGTATGGGCATGTCAAGCCTGTTGAATTGCTTGAAACTTATGTCTCTCACTTCAAAGAGAAGATGACCTCACAGAATAAAATGACAATCTTTACATGCGTGACAACAGCTTATCGATCACGAAATTCACTGCGTTGTTTTCATTTTAAATTACATACCGACCTGGGCTTCTTTGACGAGAATCGATCCATCTGACCAGTAAATGACAGGTTATTATCGTCACTCGCGCTTCACAATCGCAGAATGGTGCTAATAACCTTCTTATGTTAATCTGCTAGGGAGAGAAAGCAACAAACATTGATCCTTTTGTTGGTTCTGATTGGCAAGAGAGGTCTTCGCTTCGAGCCGTTCTCTGTTCTATTTTCTCGATCACGCTTTCAGAATCATGGGTTCGATAACTTGTCATCTATTCACATCTTGTCGCATCCGTACGTCTTCATTCTCGACACATTTTGAATTCTGTTTCTAGCGCATCTTTTAAAACGTGATTCACCCTTTTCGGTCATCTCTTCCTTCTTCTTGGTTTCATTTTGTTTTCTACTCATTCATCATTTTCATTTTCTAATTTCTTGTTCTCCCCCTTTTCTTCTTAAGTACCTTTTTTGTCTTTATCATTAACATCATCATCATCATCATCATCATCATCATCATCATTATCATCATCATCATCATCATCATCATCATCATCATCATCATTATCATCATCATCATCATCATCATCATCATCATCATCATCATCATTCACAGCGCACGATGGAATATATATATGTTATACAGATTTTATTCTTGTAATTTTCTTGATTCAGTACGATGTTAATAAATTTCAAAGTTGCGATTAGCTTCCAGTTTGTGTATTACAAAAAGGTCTCAAAATAATGATTTGTCCTGCAGTTCTGTTTGACCAAAAGATGTGTTTCACTATGTTCTTTATAGTTTAAAGTTTAGCTTTGGTTTTCAGTTTCTGCAGTTAAACATGCCTCAAAATATCAAATTGTCCCCAGTTTTACTATTGCCAAAAGATGTGTTTTGTCACTTTATTTACAGCATTGCTGTGAAGAGCTTCCATCCCCACCCTTCACATTATGTACATTTAATTTCTTATATTTGTCGCTTTGAATACCGTAAACGAATACTTAAAAGTGGTTGTGTGAACCTAGACATGAAAATAACAAATTGAATGTTAATTTCTTCTCATATTTTTTTTCATGATTTCTTGATCGATTAGATTTGAATGATCTCTTAATAATCAAGTTTTTCGGTTTGTGCAGTAAATATGTCTAAAAATATGGATTTGTCCCCAGTTTTACTATGGCCAAAAGATGTGTTTTGTCACTTTATTTATAGCATTGTTGTGAAGAGCTTTCATCCTCACCCTTCACATTACGTGCATTTCATCATTTGTCGCTTTGAATACCGTGAACAAAAACTTAAAAGTGGTTGTGTGAACCTAGACATGAAAATAACAAATATAAATGCATGGCTTTGTTTCTTTCCACTTCCTCACAATATTATCATGGAAGAAATCAATCACGTGGCGGCGGCATCAAATGTTGAACTTTTTTTTTATCCACAAACAAAATGTGTTTTCCACCGGGTATGGGCTGTCATAATTGCTTTTGCACACCTAACATAATTACGATCATTTTTGTGACAAATAAGGAATTGATAATGCAATGGGCCTATTAAATCCACGATGATGGTGTAATTTTAGCTGGTATGCCTGCAAAATAAAGTCGTCAAACATTCTTTCCGGTGGACACAGGTCGGGGACCTCCTCTTAAAGGGATAGTTCACCCTGACATTAAGTTGGTTTCAATCAAAGCAGCAATATGAAAGACACATATGAGTGAAGGTTTGATGAAAATCCGCAAAAGGATAAAAAAGTTATGATCTTTTAAAGTTTTGATTTTGTGACGCCCTTCCATATGTTGTGTACATTTTTTTTAATTGAAAAAGTGCATTTTCTCAAAAAGATATCCGTCCTCTTACCTGTGCATTTCATACACCGTTATAAATACGGTTTACAAACATACCTGCCAGAAAATAAATCATTCCATTGCCAAAAACAGAAAAAGAGCGATTAATGGTAATGTATCGCACAGAATATATGTGAGAGTACATCGCACGTGACGTCACAAAATTGAAATTTTAAAAGATCACAACTTTTTTTTTATCCTTTGACGGATTTTCATCAAACCTACACGAATATGTTTCTTTCATGTTTCTGCTTTTATTGAAACCAACTTACCTTCAGGGTGGACTAACATGGTATGCGACAGTAAATGGTTTGTGTTTAGCATGTTTAGATGGAAATGGTACACAGTCATTGGCGGAGAGAGATGTGCTTAGGATTTCGATATGTTGGTAAAAAAAATGAACAACATCTTTTCATTTGTGCTCATTTTAATGAGGTTAGCTTTGGTTGATACCACCTTATGACCATTAATGGTATAATTTTATTATGGTTATCAATTATCGTTATGCAATTACGAAATTGGTTAGATTGTTATGGTGATTACAATAATTATTATCATAGTATCACTGTTATTATCAAAGTAATTAATATTCATTATTATCAGTACCAGTATCATGAGGGTACGGATTTGAACCCAGCAGCTGCCACTTATGTGTTTTTAGCAAAAAAATTAAATGCACATACTGTCTTGTAGAAATAGGAACCTGGCCGGATCCCTTGATCCAGTGACTGGGGTAATAATGCAGGGTTGTCAAGCAAAGCAATGTTCATACTGGCAAGATTATACCCTAGGTAAATAAGACTAGATAATGATTACTATTCTTCGCTAGTGATAATCGTTTGTCTCGCAATGTATTGTCCATTGCGAGACAGACGATTATCACTAGCGATTTATCCGCAATGAGTAACATATTTGGCATTAGTATTCGTGGTGCTTGAATATGTTTAAGTTGGAAATATCATAACCGTATCTTCATCGATGAAACAAAGGGATTTTCCCCGGACAAATTGCGCTTTTAATATGAATCTCTTCCTTCAACTTTGCTCACATTGACGCGAGACCGGTACCGTTGCAATCATTAAGTTAGGCTACAGCGAACTGCCCAGGTCTCAGGTCAACTGAAGATCATCGCGCTCTCTGTTATTCCCCTTATCTCTTTTTGTTCCTCATTCTATTTCTCTACCTCACTTTTAATTTCGACCCCATCTCATCTCTCCCTCTCTCTCTCTGACAGTATTGTGTAAAGAACTTTGTAGTACCCACAGGTGGGGTGGTGTTCCACCTATGTGTTTGGATATGAATACATGATAATAATTATTAAAAAAACACGTTTTTATCAGGATTGCTCTTTATTATGATGAGTATTATTAGGCTGGTGGTTAGAAACGAATGAATAAAATTTTCTTAAGATGTGCTTCAGAATACCATAGATACAATCATTTTAGGGACATTTTATCTTGGGGGAGATAAAATGTTTTAGCCCTGTGTGGACTTGTAGAATATCCCCTTCCCGGGTTGATGGCAAATTGGGCATTTATGATATTAACAGAAAACAGACAGAGAAACCACACACACTACAATAATGACGTATTTACCAATCAGGCGAAATCTAAATATATATCTGTAGGATAACACATGTTTATTCAACATATAATTATGTTAATATTTTTTTTCTCTTTCAACCACATACTGTAACAGAAAGCTGCTTTATGTATTTTGTAAATGAAATGATAATTAAAATCATAAATCCGGATATCGATAAAACATTTTCAAAACATCTTTTCAAACACGAGGTTTTAAAATATAGGCCGCGATATCATGAACCCTTCATTGCCACACATCTTACTGGCCTATGAGAATGGTATGTATGATTATAACCAATGCAAACATGTCTGAATGGTGGATAAACAAAATATACAAACATTGAAAAGAGTATACACACTATATAACATACAAGAAATGCTCAATGATAGTTACCCGTGTGGAAACGTGGGGCAAACGTCTCAATTAGTATGAAGAGCAAGCGAATGGAACAGACAGAGGGAAGAGAGATCAAGAGTGTACGCAAAATGAAAGAGAGAGAGAGAGAGAGAGAGAGAGAGAGAGAGTAGTAGAAAGAGAGTGGGAGAGAGAGAAAGAGGGTGGGGGGGGGGTGGAAAGAGATAAATAAATAGTCTAGTTAGAAAAGCGAGCGAAGTGGAAGAGAGAAAGTGAAGAAAGAGCAAGGGTAAGGTGGAAATTATGATGATAAAGAGAGATGTAGAGTGACAGAAAGAGAGAGAGAGAGAGAGAGAGAGAGAGAGAGAGAGAGAGAGAAAGAAAGAAAGAAACAGGGGGGGGGGGAGGTAGGAAAGGGACGGATAGAAAAGGCTTTTTATTTTATAGAAGCATTCACAAGTGCTCTCTCTCACAACCACACACACACACACACACACACGCACACGGACGCATTTTAATATACAATGTGTAAAAAAAAGTCATTTTGACACTTTTGAAACACGAACACAAAGTGAAAAACATGAATCAAGCTGAAATTGAAATTTAATACAGAGAGACAGCTTTTCGCTCTTTGTGTTTCATTTCAAAGCAAAGAGTGGAGAAGTTGTAAATATCGCTACCATCCCAATTTCCCATTACTTTCGCTTGTATTTAGATATTCGATTTACGTATGTATTTACATATAAAGACGCATAGCAGCTGCGGGTCCGACACTGTCCACAGACGTGCGCACGCACACTGCCAGTTTTCTAAGCATGGTGGAAGTGGGCCTTTCGTTCAATGATAATTCTCCACGTAAACGTGGTAACGCTGGACTTGAATCTTACGTGTATCTTTGCATCACAATATTTATTTTCTTAATGAAAAGTACTTAAAGATCTAGTACATGCATTAACATTGGACTCCGGTCGCGCGCGCTCATGTGTTGGTCCTTTCGAATTCTTGAGAACATTGACCGTAGATTGATACCATACTGATGTGCGCGCGCACTGGTCGATGGCGCGCTATTGTACGGCTTAAATCAAATTAATTGGCACATTATCTGCTGCTGGGTTGGCTGATACGCGCTGAATGGCCCCCAGAAATTGAAAACGTGAGAGGTGCACAAAATGTTGCATGCTCAGTGAAAGAATTGCTATTGATTTTCCTTCGTTTGACGGTGGAGGTTCTCGAGAGAGAGTATAGTTTTCCCTCTCTCCGAGCGGCCGTTCGCGTTGGCGAAGTAGAAACATAATTTTCGCAAACACAATTCCGCGTCGGAAGGTGATAGGTATGGTCATAGTGTTTGTAAAATGCCAGGAAAGGTGTTACTTAACCGATTTTCTGTCAGAAACACTTTGAATATTCAGCCTTTGTTTGCTGGTTTCATACGGAAATTGCCCATTAAATGCACGCAATTGGTTTTATTTATTCTCTTTCTTTACCTCTGATGGTATAAAATCGGTGGGGAATTAAAATTGTCAAGATAAGTTAAGAAGGAAAGAAGACTGGGTTGAAAGATCCGTTATCGATAAACAAAGAGGCATGACTACCTGTCAATCTAGTTTGGTGCGAGAATCAACAGCCTTCAACTGTCTGCTTACAATGTATAAAAAATACTCTTAAAATGGTGATTAATAATTCAAATTAGGCTCCACAAAAGTTCTCTTATTGTTTGGCAAATCAAAAATTGACATTGACGGCGTTGACCAATGGTGCTGTACACAATGTGTCGCGACATTCAGTTACCAGGCAACATAATCTTTATACATTAGTATTGTTTTATTGGTCGGTTTTGTGCCCTCGTGTTATGCGCGTTACGCCTAAGATCCGGATACTGAAGTTTTACTGTACTCTATTGGCTAGGTATATACAGCACCCTATGTGCAGAATAAGAACCCCAGTGATGTCGGGGAGAGAAAGATGAAAGAGAGAGAGAGAGAGAGAGAGAGAGAGAGAGAGAGAGAGAGAGAGAGAGACAGAGAGAGAGAGAAAGAGAGAGTGAAAGATGTGAGAATGAGATTGAGAGGTGAGTGAGAGTGGGAGAGCCTGTGCGTAAGAGAGGGAGAGAGAGGGAGAGAGAGAGAGAGAGAGAGAGAGGAGGGGGGGGGGGAGTGAAAGAAAAGGAAGGGGGGAGAGAGAGAGACACACACACACACACAGACAGATAGAGAAGGAGAGAGAGAGAGAGAGGCAGACAGACAGACAGAGGTGGGGAGGGGGGGGGGGGGGGGTGAAAAAAGGGTAAAACGGGAATGTGAGCCTGAATAAGAAAATCGAAATAGACACAAACCAATTACTGACATGACTGACGCACACAAACACATGCACAAACATGCAATGATTTACAAACAGGCTAAAAAAAAAAACCAAATAAATTAAAATGCCAAATGTATCACAAGCGACGATTGAGAGAGAGAGTGTGTGTGTGTGTGTGTGTGTGTGAGAGAGAGAGAGAGAGAGTGGGGGGGGGGGGGGGGGAGAGAAGAGCGAGAGAGAAGGAGAGAGAGGAAGAGAAAATGATAGGGTATGAAAACGAAAACAAGAATACGGAAAATAAAACGACAAGGCCATGCATCGCAGATGAAGTAAAACGAGAACAACAACACGTAAAAGAAGGTTTTCGTGGAAGAAAAAGAAAAAGATAGATGGAGAGGGAGGAGTCGAGAGACATCAATAACAAGATTCAAGATGTCCAACTCCTCCGCTCAACAAACATTCTTCTGTTCGTACGGCTCCAACCTACGTAACCAATACACGTCAAAATGAAATGTGGACCACTAATGTTTAGAATTGACTGAACAATCAATTTATGGAAAGCGAACACTGTTAATTTCCTGATATTGAGCACGCCATCCGACGAACCAGCGCTGTCTCTCCCACAAACCAGCGCGGGAACCAATTAAGCGACATTAGACAAATAATGTCAATTGGCAGGCCTAATAAGATCCACATTACTAAACCTGATAGCGACTGGAAAGTCGAATGACGGACTTTAACAAAATTTGCGATATCATTGAAAAGCGTCGAAAAGCATTGTGAAGCGCCCCGGGACACGACAAGGCGTATACTTCAATACCCGACGCTTTGCCCGCTAATAAGGGACAGAAACCGACTGTCCACGGGAAAAAAATGCGCTTATATTTTGTCTTCCGCGGGCGATTTTAGAAATGTCAAGACTGAAAACGATTTTTAAATTTATCTCTTGTTTAGTTTTCTCCACAATGAGCACTTAGAAACCTCAAACCTTTATTTGCATCGTTTCCATTGTAACGAACCAATTCCGATAAACGACTTGATTTCATTCGCGGCTTATAGTTCTGTAAGAAGACCGCGCTTTAAAGAAAGTAAGCAATAAAAGTTTTTGTAGAACACGTCGAATTGTTTTGTCAAAGTTGGCGTTGTTTGCGGAAGCGTGAAATTGTTGCTTTTTTGTGAAAGCTCTCGCAAAGACCATCATGCAGATTTGGCAATTTTGTGATATTATTATCTGACGCTGCATGTTGATGAAGAAAAAAATGGATCGATAAGGCAATCAGGTAAAATACACTTCAATCGATTGCATGGTTCTTTGGCATTTCCTGGAGTAAAACATCTTTCAATTTCTTCTAATATGACTTAGATTTTAACATACTTAATGATAAGTACAGCTTGTAAATGCAAGGTATTTTCCATTAAAGTCACATGCAACTGAACAAGACAAAATTACATTTGGAAGATAAAATGAACATAATATGATATAAGCTAATATAAACAGAGTGACTTACAACTGTCACAAGTACAGAAGTTCTGCTCTAAACATTATGGCACTACTATATATAACAAATTAAAGATGTAGCTTGATTGGACAATATCTACAATTGTATAAATGAATTGAAACGAGTTTATTCGTAGGTAATTCAAAAATCAAACTCTTTAAAAAAAAGCACTATTTTTTTTTATTCATTATGTTTTCGTATCCCTGCCCTTCATCCAATACTCCTGTTTTGTGAATGTGTAAGCGTTTTTTTCTTACATCATCATTCCATCGCTCAAGTTGATATGGAAAAGAAAAATAGGAAGTAGTTAATGAGTAATTGCAGTAGAAGCAGAAGGAGAGGGGGGGGGGGAGGGCGAAGGAGATGTTGTAGAAATTCAAAAATATTATTGAGCAGGCCAGGCGCTGTAAAAAAATAACGAAAATAAATCCCACGAAATAAGCCACTTTACATTCTATACGGTTAATTATAATCCCTGAGGATGAAACCTAAAGAAAACATTTCTTCTTTCCAGAAAACGTTTGTGTAATATTCTTTTCTCTGTTAAGAGGAGAGAAACATTCACTCTAAAGGTTCATTTCTGAGCGACGACGACAGTGTAGAGGCAGACAGCCAGGGAGGCATCCCTCTCTCTCCCGAAGACCGAAGCCACAAGGGCATTTTACGCGGGAAGCAGTTTTCCGGTTTCCAATTCTGCTGCAATTTGGTTTGCGCGCGCTAATAGGTGTTACCTGAACTGTGCGATTAGAGCAACGAGATTGCAACAAAAACATGCAGAAACAGCGGCGTAGCGCTGACACGTGCAGAAACCGGAGTCACAATTAGTGCCAAACATCGTTTTTTATCGGGCCGTCTTTATTTAATGAAAGATCCCCTCTCTAAAATTGATATAAGGTAAAGTAATAGCTGCAGTGAGTATATACCTAATTTCTATTGATGTTGGAGAGAAACATGGCCGCGAGACTGCAAATCAGCATTCGAGCTAGGGAGGCGATGCAATAAATCGGAGGTTTGAGAGCAAGGTATTGCTTACTCCCAGCCAGCCTTTTCCTTCCCTGTACGGACACCATGCCCGTGTCATGAACCACATTTCTGTCTCCAAATTGACTTGTTTATCAGAAATAATGATAGAAAATTATGATCAAATAACGGCAGATATCATGATCAGAATCAATTTCCAAAGAAGTGGTGGGAATGTTTTTTTGTTTGTTATATGATGAATGTGTCCTAATTTTGTGATAGCGATGTGCTCTACAATCGAAGTTAACATAAAGTGAATAACTTGCTAATTAATCAACATCAGAAAAAGTTCATGTATTGAACAACGAATTTTCTTTCACGCTCCAATGAATTAATCCGCTATGAAACCTTATAATTTATGAGTTATCAATCAATAGGTAAGATAGTTAACTAAACCACCAAAACACGATAATAAACAATCTACAAATCTGTTAATCGATCAATTACTCAAAGCTAGAAACTTACTAATTAACCATTCCATCCACCAATCGATTGATTACTTGATTAATCAAACAATAAATTAGTCGTACAGGTAAGCGAGCAACCAATCAATCGATCAATCAACTAACCAATCAACCAACCCAACAATGAATTGATCAATTCACGAATTAATGAATTAATCAATATACTATTGCATAAGTGAGCAAGCAACCAACCAAATCAATCAACGATGAACAACCAATCAATCAATCGAAGAACTCACCCAATCGATCAATCAATCAATCAATCTAACAAGCAACACACCAACCAACTACCACCACAAGACACATCCCTTCCTCAACAAATTACTTACATTACATGATAGTGCTTTCACGTTCAAACAAAACCATCGCCTGAGAAAAAACAATATTGTTGTATAGATTTATTTACGACATCATAAAGTGAAAATGTGAATCTATATACAGCGTAGTTGTACTAAAAAGGTGTAAACGAATTCAATACGATACCAATAAATAAGATTACTACAAGTACATCTCTTTTTACAGGGCGTGATGAATCTATTTGATTTCAACCTTGTGAAGCCATCGGTCCGAGACGTGGCGTATTCATATTACGCACAGACGAGATGACAAAAAATAAACAACCACTTTAGAAAGTACATGTTAGTGGTATTCATATTCATTTCAAATTGAAAGTGAAGAAGACGGAAGAAGATACGGAGGGAGAAGATGAAAGAACAAGAAAATGAAAAAGAAAGGAGAAAAGACTACGAGGAAGGAGAAGGGTGATGAAAGAACAATGGAGTAGAAGATGACGACAAACACGTAGACATTGAAGGACAGAAAGATGTCGAAACACGATGAGCAAGAACAGATACATGCCCCCGTACCCCTCACCAACGTGACTTGACAAAATGCAACTCGTTATCATCGCAAAGAGTGACGAGTGACGTAATCAACAACTTTGATTAAAGAAAACGAAGAAACGATTGAAGCTCAATCCTATATTCATTTCATTAAAAAAATCAATGATTATATTGTTATTTTCCAGTCCCAGTTTTATCTCTGCAGCTCGACGTCATGATTTTTTTTTTTATCGTTTTTATCACTTTCGTCGCAATGTCAATAGTGCTTCATGGCAAATAACATGAATACAAGACATTAAATATGATATAAATATTGTGATATCATGCCAGATCGTGTTCCAAAGACTGCCAGTTATCATTAAAGCTCTCATTGATAGTCCCGCGTCAATCCCATCACAGTGTATTGACCATGGGACTGAGAGAGTTACGTGATGGAACTCATCGCTGTATGAGTCCCGTGAAGATAACCCTCCCATTGTGACATGGATTCAAGAGGAACGCCTTCTGCTCCACTGCCCCGACGTCCGCCGCATGCTGGCGAGCCTTCATCCGGAGCGCAGCGATGCTCAGCGCTCTCCGCTCGCTCCGTTGCCACACGTCCTGCTTCAACCCCCCGAGAGCGGAAGTCGGGTCCGGTCCTGGACTAACTCTATCTGGGCTAGATCCGCGCCCGTCTAGAACTAGTCCTCTTTGCGAGGGGTTGGTGTCAAGCGGGATTCCAAGAGCGGGGGCTCGGTCGTTGTCCGGTAACGCGCCGGTGAGGGGTAAGTAGGTGCCGAGTAGAGCAGGGTTAGCGTGAGGGAGACCAGTAGGTATGTTTCTTGAGGTGGCGTACTTGGTCCACAAATGGCGCAATGGCGTTGAGTCTGCTGGTGTTGATGGCGCGGCGACGGGAGCGTTGGGTAGCGGTAGACCCGGATGTAACTGATACGTGGGTCTCGAGAAGGCCCCGGAAAATGCTGCTGATGGCGGCGGCGCTGACAAAGCTGTCGCTACCGGTGGGAAAGTATTTGGATGGTGATGGTGGTGATGATGGTGATGACTCGGTGGTGATAGCAGGCCCTGGCGCTGCGCTCGGTCGATACAGGCGAGACGACATAGGTGAGACGAGACCAAGTTTGAGTCGGTGAACTGACAAAATGGAGGGGGCAGCAGTGAGCCAAACGGTGCGTGGTGTGGAGGCAGCCGGGGCTGTAGGCCTAGCTTCTCTCGCTTACGCCACTTGGCGCGACGGTTCTGAAACCACACCTGTGAAGGAGAATGAGGAGAAGGATGAGGAAGAGAACATCGGAATGTTTACCTTTTTTATACCGCAAGGTGTCAAAAGCAATACAAGAATGTTACATTTTCTGACTAGTTATTTCCCCCACCCCGTAGTCGATTATAGTAAAAAAAAAATGTCGTTCACATTCCTTACATTTGCTCGGTTTTATTGGCAGAGACCGTAATATGAGAGGGGGGTTGGGGGCGTAGATGATGAAATGGGTACCCCCCCCCCCCCTCTTTCCCCAAGAACAATAATATAGACAAGTGAACACATTTAGTTCGGACTTCGGAGTACTCTTGAGAGCAGGAAAAAGGTTAGATATGAACAAAATATGTAGCATTACTTGTACGTGAACTAGGTTAAAAACACCCACTTTTGACACTTTTGAAAAATGATAAAATATAACTTACAACTCAAACCAAGCTGAAATTGACATATCCTAAAATCAAGGGATATCATTTTTGTTTAGAAGCAGGGCTTGTGGTATTTCATGAATTTCTTTTCTTGTGATAATCCCGTAAATATTTTATGAAAATTTTACCTTAGGACAAATTTAGATCTAAAAATGTGTGTATTTCTGGATAGTTAATTCAGTACACACACATGCCAACCCACAACATCTTTTCTGCCAGAAGCATTATGCATTATCGATGACACTGTGATGGCAGTTGCTAGTGGATGGACAGGTGTGATACACAATTTCATTCTTGTGTTCTGAATCAATCACGTGATATATACACATATTTTGAGGTAGAAAAATGACAAAAATTAAAATATCTCATTAAATATTCCAAGGATTATTACAAGAACGATAATTGTGAAATGTCACGAAACTTACTTCGAAAAAATTGACATCCTTTGACTTGATTATGTCTCATGTTCAGCTTGATTAGAATTGTACAATTATTTTTTAAGGGTTAAAAGTGTCAAAAGATTTTGTTTTAAAAACCTAGTAGTTCTCAGTGGGTAAAATTGCAACGATCTTCGCGCTCTCAACGTTACATTTTGGCCCATGAACAATTTAAGAAGAACTGACATCAGGTTTTCTTACCTGCACTCTGGCTTCCGTTAGATCGACTCGCATGGCCAGCTCCTCCCTGTAGTCAAGAGGAAAAAACGAAACCTCACAATGCTGAAAGATCCTCAAATCTCCACTCATCTTTATTAGGTACCATTAAAGGGTTGTTCACCATAAAACTATGTTGGTTTCAATAAAAGGAGACACATGAAAGAAACATATCAGTGAAGGTTTGACGAAAGTTGGCAAAGGAAAAGGGTTATTTGATTTTAACGTTTTGATTTTGTGACGTCACCTGCAAGGTGCTCTCTCATATGCTGTGTACTACTTTCCATTAATTTCCCTTTTTATGTTTAATGATGATTTTTTTTTATGATGAAGGACTACATTCGTTTAAAGCGATATGTGTATAAAAACATGTGTCTAATGAAATATCAAATGCACAGGTGAAATGGTAAATGGACATCCCCCCCAAAAAAAAAAAAAAAAAAAAAAATGTGCACAATTAACATATGGGGGAGCACCTCGCACTTGATGTCGCAAACTAAACACTTGAAAATCAAATAATTGATTTACCTTTGACCGATTTTCGCCAAATCTTCACTGATATGTTTCTTTCACGTGTCTCCTTTTATGGAAACCGAAATTATTTCAGGGTGATCTATCCCTTTAATCCTTCTGTGTCATTTTAGCATGGTTAGTGTTCTCTCTAATCGGTCTATGGGGATGTATTGATTGCATTTCGCCTTCTTGTATCAGGGTAGCCGGATCAGTGTGCAAAGCACTGTTCTCCCCGGGGGCCTTGGGTACAACAAAGAACAAACATTACAGATATTGAGGACAATTTGATGACAATTTAGATATAACATGTACATAATATTAGGCCCACATTTGCATTCCAATGATGGGTAGAGGAAAAGACTATAATTTCAGTGTTGAAGGTATAGTTCAGCAAAGATGACAAAATGATTAACAGAAACAGTCGCATGAACTTTGTCATTGGCCGTGTACTCTATGTGACATAATTTGCTTTGATATTTGATTTCATTTTCCTTCAGTGATATTAAATAAGTATATATCTTGTAATCTCTATCTTGAAACAAGTTCAGGATGTGAGGTTATTCATGTCAACAACCAAACATTGACGTTTTGGAATTACGAGTGCTTCCAATGATATAAAACTCTCGAATCATGGAAAGTTATGTTTGCTATCAACGCCCGGACAGCCAATGTTTTCTCACCATTGCAGATTCTGCAGTGATGTAGCTAAAATCATTAAAGGGATAGTTCACCCTGAAAATAAGTTGGTTTCAAAACAGAAACAGAAACATCAAAGAAACATATCAGTGAAGGTTCGACGAAAATCCGTCACAGGATATTACGAAAGTTATGATTTTTTTTTAAATCTGTGACTTTACGTGCGAGGTGCTCTCCCATATGTTGTGGACAGAATGATTTCATTTTTTTTTTAAATTCAGGTATGTGTGTATAAACGTATTTCTAATTATGAATCATATTCACAGAATACATATCTCTTTGAGAAAATGCACATTTTCGAGAAAAAATGTGTACAACATAAGGAAGAGCACCTCGCACGTTATGTCACAAAATAAAAACTTTAAAAGATCATAACTTTCTTATCCTTCGACGGATTTTCATCTAACCTTCACTAATACATTCACATTCAGCATGCTCAGCATGAGCGTGTAGGTAGGGAGAGGAACTCAACTCTTGGAATTCAATTTGACCTTTTTTACGCCGTTTATGCAGTAAATCTGTCTGACATTCCATGATTAATTAAAATACAAATCAATTACATGATTTTTCCTTGTCTACGACATTAGATAGAATTATCACTACATTCTCCACTGCCGTAACTTTATTATAATTTTTCATAATTTCTAACGACTTCACGGATATATGTTTTGATGTGTGAAACAGGCGTAAACAAGGTATGTAGATTTAAACAGCACAAAGAAATACGGCGTGGGTCACCGTCTAATTCCGGTCGAAGTTAGCCAACAGGTATGGCATTAGAGAAAGGGCACACTCATCGTTATTTTCTACTTATTTTGACATGATGACATTTTAATGAACATGCGATTGTTTGCTTCGTTCATATGAATATTATTCCAGTGTTTGTGTCATCCTTTAGCAACATTTCTCAGTAATGTTAATGCAACGCGGATGATATGGCACGTTAAAACTCATGCCAGGAAAACTGAAATAAAACCGAAATGAGCTAGATTTTCTCAGAATTTAGAAAGAAACAGTGAGTTTGAAATGATTGTGCTTAAAATATTAATCGGGCCTACTCAGGATTTCTTGTCTGACGGATCAACAACTTTATTTCACAGCTTTTAATTTCATTTTTTCGAGAGTGCGGGTAATTGTAGAGCCAATAAGCGCTTTAGTGTCTTGTTAAGTCTTTGAATCACAAAGAAAAAAAATGAAAGTCCTCCATGAACTTTTTACATTATAACAGGAAAATGGAAACAATATACATGAAGGTTTGACGAAATCCGTCAAAGGATGAGAAAGTTTTATTTGTTGATGTCACGTGCGAGCTGCTTTCCCATAATGTTATTTTTTGTATGATTTCATGAATCGCCCCTTTTCTGTTTTTGATGAGGAATACATTTTTTTTCAGAGAGGCTTGTGTTTAGGAACATTTGTTTAACAATATATCAAACGCACAGGTAAAGTGGTATATATCTTATTGAGAAAGTGCAAATTATTGTGATTAAAAAAAATATTACCACAACTTATAGCAAAGTAGTTCGTGAGCGATGTCACATTGATGATGTCAAAATTCACAGTTCTGTTATTCTTTCACTGAGTTTTATCAAGCCTTTATGAGTTTGTTATACCTTTTTCTGCTCTTGATCAAAATCAACTTATTTTCACGGTGGACTTTCTCTTTAATCATGTTAATTACTTGTTTAGTATGCATCTTCTGATTTTTATGAGAAAATCCAAATTTTGTATATGATTAATATGATGTTACTGTTAACATGGTCTAAAACGTGTATTGCCTTTGTTGTTCCATTTTCACCAGGTAGTTCTGGGCATGTTGTGTTTTTACATATTTATTAGGCACTTCATACATGTCGAACACAACCTTACGTTGTCTACATATTTTTTTTACAGCTCCAATTATTTGTTACCCTACTACTATAAGAATACTTGGAATCCATACTTAAAGGGTCTTTCACCTCTATCTCAGTCAAGACCAGTTTTCCCGTGTGATTTTATTGAGAATAAAGATATTCTTTATAGCTCCTGAAATAATTGTGCACAATTATGCAATGATAGGTGTTTTAAATTTCTTATAATTGGTATGCATATCATTATTAAGTTAACATCATACCTTTGTTGTAAATTCTAACAAAGTTACGGACATGATAACATTTTCCCGAAAGAGAAGAATATCGCATTATTGCTTGCTGTTGTAATATTAGTATTTTACTTGGTTTGATCCCTGAGTAGTTGAATGTTAATGTAATTTTCGAATTTAATTGATTTGTTTAAAATACTGAAATTACTGAATATATTACTTCATTTGGTACTTTTGTTTTTATTAATGTTACATGCTCTTATATCAAGTAAACGAAGTGATTTTCCATAACGTATATTTTGGTATGTAAATAGACAGAATAAATGATCTAAATGTGATCACTTTTAGTCGTTTATATTAAGACGATCCTTTTAAGATAAATGAGAGACCCTTAGTATCTGACCTGGTGAAGACATCGGGATAATGCGTCTTGCAGAAAGCCCGTTCGAGCTCCTCCAACTGGTAACTCGTGAATGTCGTACGATATCGTCGCTGCTTGCGCTTCGCAGGCTGTTCATTGTTGGGTGAGCTCCCCCCTCCGTCGTCGTCATCATCGTCATCCTCGTCATGGTCGCGGTCATCGATGAAGCCACCCATGCTTTCCAGGTAGTCACACTGTTCGTGGCTGAACCCGTTATCGTTCGCACTCTCGATATCGGGTTCGTTTGGTCTCCATATCTTGGCAGGTCTCTCAGAGGTCTCGTCAACCTTGTCTTTCTCGTTATCGCGCTCCTCCTCGATTGCCGGTCTCCAAATCTGGGCACTGAGCCCACACCCCTTTCTTCCGCCCAGACCCCCAAGCCATACCGGCTTGCTCAGATTTGAGTCTATTTCGACAACCCGATCTCCTTTCGGCGACCCCAAATTATGTCCTAGATGTTCGCCATCATCCACGACTTCTTTCCCGTTTGCCATTTTAAGATTTCAACTTTGCCTGGTCTCCAGAGTATTGTGGGATGCTTATTAGCGGTGTCCGTATACGGCGCCGTCTACCAGAACGGTTCGTGAGGTTCCGTTCTCGCTGTCCTGCTGGCGTAGGATACACGTCTACCGCCCACCACGCTTCCGTCATAAATGACGCAACTACTGTACTGTTCGTCCTGAGCGCAGGCAAGGGCTAACTAAGGAGTTTCGTACACATCCGATACCTGTGGCTGCGTTGAGGAGCGACCCTCCTCCGGTCTTGGAACGTCTACCAATGATTGACAGGTGTGTGTGCGTGTGTGTGTGACGGCACCGCCCCACCGGCTCCACCCAGCCTGCTAAGCTTCCTTGGTAGGTGTGAGAAGGTTCGATCGGCTGCAGCGCGCACGTCAGTCTCGTCTGGGGTGCACAATGATGACCACTGGCGCGATTTGGCTGATGAGCCCGTCTCTTTTCGCATCTGATAGTCTCGCTTTGTTTCCGTAATTTGATTTCGATTGACTTGTTTCCGACGTCCTTTGTCACCACAATCGTCATTACTCATAAGTTTCCCTGGACGTCAGGACGTGTGCAACTTATAGAGAACCGTTTCTCATTTTCATCTCGTCCATCACAACTCCCTGCTTAGAGAGGAGAGAGGAGAGAGAGAGAGAGAGAGAGAGAGAAGATATATAGAGACGGGTAAGGGGGTAGAAAGAAAGAGAGAGAAAGAATATACGGGAGGGGTGAAAGAGAGAGAAAGAGAGGAAGATATGCAGAGACAGGTAAAGCATGAAAGAGAGAAATACATAATAAAGACGGATTCGACAGAGATGGAAATGGAGAGAGAGAGCGAGACAAAGAGAGACAATGATATTATATAGAGAGTATCACCCCTCCCCCACCACCCCCCTTTCCCGTCTCTCTTTCTGTGTAATATATATACATCAATCTCTTATTACAATGTTCTCTATCAACTTGGTTATCTAATTTCTGGATCTATAATAACAATACGAACAAAAGGAAAATGGCTCTTTGAGACCAATTTAATGGCACTCAGTTCGTGAATTACAGGCAGCCCATGAGGGCGCAAACCCTGCCGCAGACCATAATCGAGTTTCGATAATCTCATGAAATACTCATAATTGTGTGATTTGCAACGCTTTCTCACGCTTCTTTGGATCAAATGTTATTATGGAATGGGTGACTCGGGGCATGGGTGAGGGATGTAGACCCACTTGTTTTGCCCCCTGTTTTTTTTTTAAATATATAATGTGTACATTCATACATAATGAACACCGGCTATCAAGACTGCTCAACGTAAAACTCTTCAGAGCTGTTTGTATCGAATTATTACCTGTTTTTTAAGACCATCTATCCATGAACTTTTGTTCTGCTTTCATTGCAGTGGTCTTTATGAATATATGTAACTGTATACATATTTCTTACTTTTGACGGACTTGGGGAGGTGTCAAGGCGTTCTACATGCAGTAATATCTGACTGGAATTCAAGAATATATTTTGATACCTTTATGTTGAAAGCATTCACAATCGATCTTAAGTAAAGCCGAGCAGGGAAATTAGTGCAATATGGATAGTTAATAAAGGTTCCATAGCGCTTGGTCATCAAAGTAGCCCCCCCCCCCTTCCCCGTACACCCACTCATCCTTGGACACTTTTCTCCCTATTCCGCGTTCCCAATGGTATATACATGTATTTATAACGAAGCATGTTATACTACACGCGAATTCAATACAGAAATAAAGATGTTGAACGTGGCACGGAAACTTTAAACCCTCGTAACCGATTTTTTTTATTCGCATGGATTGAAAGTTCAAATTACCTTCACGCGTTTACTGTAATCGATCAATGCAATTTATGTCGGAGAAAAGACTCCGTGCACGCGAAAAAACGGCCGTTTTCTCAGAGATAGTCAACGTGTGATAACGTTGTGAGTTGATTACGATACCGCGAACAGAGATATTTTTTCCGCCACCATTTCGCTGTTTTAATTAGGCCGGTCAGAAGTACGGACATACTTTTTTTTTTTTTAAACGCATCATGAGCCATTTCGGCACACCCAAACACATTTCCTTCAAAGCCCATAGGAGGACAATACTCAAAGGGGTGAGAATCTGCTCTAATTCCTCACACATTGTGCCCAGGAATCTATTCACCTCTTCCGCGAGCATCTAATTGGATATGTAAAGTCCTGCGGTAGCAGATCAAAGCGCCACGCCTTTGATGAAAGCGTTTTTTGTTGTCCGTATTATCACTCCTGGCCGACAGGTAACGAAAGCAGATAAAGATCTACTTGTTGCCGCATTATTCCGATTAGTTCTCTCGCGGGTGCAAATAAGTGGGGTTTTCTGCGCCACTTTCTCCTTAACGGATTTAAGCTGCCAGGTATACCACTTAGCACCCGTCTCAAGACCGTCCAAAACAAGCCAACAAAGGCTTGTATTCGGGGATTGTTCGGGGGACACATAACAGTAACATTTGACGATTGTCCGCGATATTCAGACGATGTTTGCTCAATTAATTATTGACGTAGCGGGCTGCCAAGCTGCTCGCCCGTTTCAATGCAAAACGGTCTCGAGACCCTTGGGAAACACAGCTTGGCGGAAAGGTGCGAATTGGAATCGCCCCGCCAGACATGCCGGGGAGAACTGTCGGCCATATTCCAAAAAGGTAAAACAGTTGGACACCCTTGTAGCGGAATGTTAGTCCTGTTAGTGTTTTGAATTAGCGAAGAGAAGTTGTTGGGGAAAGGACCATTATTTCGTAGGTCAGTTGTGTCGTGTTTCCGTGAATACTTGGCGCAAATTGGAAACTTAATTATTGGAGTGATGTTATTAAGCTGTGTGGAGAAAGCTCAGCGCACGTGGTACTAAGATAGCTGGAGATAGAGGGGTGGGGGGGGGGGGGCGGCCGGGGTGGGGGTAGGGAGAAGAGAGGGGGGGGGGGGAGAGAGAGGGAGAGAGAGAGATGGAGATGGAGAGACGGAGAAAGACAGAGAGAGAGAGAGGGGGAGAGAGAGATGGAGATAGAGAGACAGAGAGAAAGAAAGAAAGCAAGAGAGAGAGAGAGAGAGAGAGAGAGAGAGAGAGAGAGAGAAGGGATGATAATGAGATGGGGAGAGATAGGGAGAGGAAGACACATTATATAGATGAACATCCACTGGATCAAGTGGTTTTGACAATCGCTTCTGTCGACTGGAAAAGGGAGAGAGGAAACTTTGACAGAAAGGAGGACAGACACTATTCGATAGAAAAGCTTAAAAAAATGTTGAATTTGGAGTAAGATCTACATGTATGTAAACAAAGCGGAAATAGAGAGAGGGGACAGGCAGAGAGAGAGAGAGAGAGAGAGAAAGAGCAGAGAGAGAGAGAGAGATGGAAAGAGAGAGATTAATGGAGGAAGAGACGAAAATCTGAAGGAAGAAAACAACAGACGTAAAGAAAGAGAGAGAGAGAGAGAGAGAGAGCAAAAGTATGTAAATAGGAAAGGAACAGAAAGAGAGAAAGACAGAGGAGATAAACCTGATGAATATTAGTGAAAAGGAAATAAGATCGGTATAGATTTAGGAGTGAGAGAGAAAGAGGGGGGGGGGGGTTAAAGACGATAAATAACAAACGAATGAAAGAAAGTTTTAAATCAACAAAAATCACATAAGATGTAACTTGTAAGTGCTCGTTCTCAATCGATAGTGGAAGATAAACGGAAACAGAAGAGGGCGCCATTGAAAATACACAATGCACAGACTTCCTTTGGTACCGCTCGACACCTCGCAGTGGACTTCCGATAACATTTTAACTCGTTCACCCAAGGAGGTGCTAGGCGGGCTAGAGATACAGCTCGTGGAAATTCTTTCTACAAGCTTCGAAGCCACTAAGTACTGGCAGCTGCTCTCAACAATATGATGCATACGCGATTGCGTCACGTTCACCTGGATTTTGTACGCATTCCTATACATGGCATGCATTTCACCTTTCGCTGCTGATTTTAATAATAATAATAATAACAATAATAATAATGATAATAATAATAATAATAATAATAATAATAATAATAATAATGATAATGATAATAATAATAATAATAATAATAATAATAATAATAATAATAATAATAATAATAATAATTATAATAATGATAATAATAATAATAACTGTTATGATAATAATAATAGGGTTACTTTTGTTTCGATTTGGGGGATTTGCAACAACAATGTGTACTGCATAGATTATGACCATGGGTTTAACATTTAAAATGCAGTGATTCATTAATGTATCTTCGATCCTGACCATTTAACGCTTTAAAGACTATCATCAACATCTTAAATTCAATTCTTTGGCGTATGGGCAGCCAGTGCAGGTCTCTTAACAATGGTGTAACATGGGCAAATTTTTGAAGATTACAGATCAATCTTGCACATGTATTTTGAACCCGCTGTAACTTTACTATCTGTGAGTCTGGTAATCCATACAGTACACTATTACAGTAATCTAATTTACTCGTAATGCATGCGTGAACTACATTTTTCATGCTATCTTGATTGAAATATTTTGTCACTAAGTGCTTGTTATGTTAATAAGGAGAAGCGAATACAACATTTCATACTTTCTGAGATGGAAATACTAGTCTAGCTTGGGCGCGGCTGGGCACGTTTTTCATTTTACTTGTCTGAAAGGAAAATATCATAAAGTAACCTTTCATGCAATTTTTCAATGGGATATGATGCGGAACATTGTGAAATTGAGACTTTTACACTGCAACTTGATATCAGGTTTAGAACCTTTTTGCCATATTGTAACAAGATTCCTCGATTGAATCTTTATAGATGCATCGGAGGTATTACATGTCACAACTGCGCAAGCATATGGGGTGAGGATATTTCCCCAAATTCTTCTGCGCATCAGATTTGGTTTGTACGTCAAATCCAGGCAAAAATCATCCAGAGAATCGGCGGATTCGAACATGGAAGTTCAAAGAGAAAATCTTTGTAAAGCATTCTTTTGTGACTAGAAGGAGAATACAATGAATCTGCATTAATTAAACGGCAGCTGGATATCCTTATACTTAAACAACCTTGGTTCACCTAACAGTGAAACAAAAGGAAAGTTCTAACATGTGTCACGCAAAGATCGAGTTAAATATATAAAACACAAATGTTCATACCGAGTTCCCTTCATCACGGTTCCGCCGCTCCTTTTATTTCGTCTTCATTCTATCTCATAACAAATATTCGTCCAGAATTCATAACGTAACTTCCAATTCTTCTACAATGATACGATAGGTTTATTTTGCTACCTTACATTCAATCTCATACGTACAATAAACAACGTATATACATGTATATACAAATCTTCGAATTGTCCTTGCAGTGTCTCTTTTAATCCTTCGTGTTCCAAATAAGCTGCTGCTTTACAAAATTCGCTTCTATTTCTTGTGCAAAAATACATCAATCCTGCATGAAGAGTTCAATTCAGTAAAAATTATGGGACTTGAATCTGACGCATGGTTCACAATTGTAAATTCAGTGCGAAATGATACAGGAAACAACGACACGACCATGTTGCATATATATTTTGAATTATAGTAACTTACCATCAATCACCATGGCACAATCCAATGAGCTCTCATTATTGCAAATGTTGCCATGGTAGTTACCATTCAGGGTTAATACACTAATTTAAAACATATATGCAACATGGCTCAGGGGAGCCGAAATCGACTTCTCATCTGACTGTAATTGGTTGCTTTCGGTTGATCGATCTCAGGCTTATTTGAAGAAAGAAATCAAAAGCTACGTCTCATTCTAGGGCTATTAGAACAACATACATCTCAATGAGGTGTCCAGTAAATGGAAGATATAAAAGCTGAATAATATAATTACTTTGTGTATTAAAATGATTTTTTTCTGACTTGGTTTTCATTCATTTACAGGATGAAGCTCGCTATCCATACTACTGCGTGTATGCCTAAATTTGAACTAGCAATACATTTAACCAGACTCAATTTGGAAGATAGTATACAACTGGATATATCTGGATATCACAAAGTTACTACAAAAATATATAACATTTTCATTTTTTCCAAAACGATTTTGATAACGTACGATAACAGAGTAAGGTTAGTATATATTTAATTATAAGAAGTAGGTTGAATATGCCTTAAAATTTGTACAAACTGGCATCTAAATATTACCATAATCCATTCACATTTGATTGATAATGACGTAAAAACAGTATCATGTGTAAGCGATAAAAGTGTGATTAATTAAAAAATTGAATATACATAATGTCTTACAAAGTACCTACAATGCAATCATTCCGTATGCCAGGATATTTTGCGCACCCGGTAAAAGGTAATCCACGGATTCGATATTGGTAGCAGTATAATAACTGATATTGGTACCAAAACTGGTACATTATGGGTAGCGGTATGAATAATAACATTAATGCCGGTATTTGAATCAGTAAAACTACTGGTATTAATATTGATACTCGTAGTAGAATGGGGAAAAGGTATATTACTGATTCTAGTACCGTATTCTAGTATTCTAGCATAACTAGTGACACTAGAACCGGTCTTTGAATCGGAAAAATTACTGGTATTAGTACCGATACTCATTTAGTACAGTGTAGTGGAATCGCCAAAACTGCTGGCAATAGTACAGATACTAGTATAGAGAACAGTGGTGCCGATACTAGTAGTGGAATAGGCAAAATTGCTGGTATTAGTACCGATACTAGTAGTGGAATCAGAAAAAATAAGTTTTTAGTACCGATACTGGTATATAATCTGCAAGAGGCTCCTCTGGTAGGCCTATTGGTACTGGTACTGGTTTTGGTATTATTACTGGCACTGGTACTTGTATTGGTGTAGTTTAACGTTCAGAGTGGAAATGTTTAGTTCCACGCATCCGTCAAGGCACGTGGTACAGAAACTGGCACTGGTACTAGGGTTGTAATATCTTAGTCCTAGGTCTTGAGCATTGTTACTGGTACTGGTACTAGGATCGTAATAACTTAGTCCTAGGTCTTGAGCATTGTTACTGGTACTGGTACTAGGATCGTAATAACTTAGTCCTAGGTCTTGAGCATTGTTACTGGTACTGGTACTAGGATCGTAATAACTTAGTCCTAGGTCTTGAGCATTGTTACTGGTACTGGTACTAGGATCGTAATAACTTAGTCCTAGGTCTTGAGCATTGTTACTGGTACTGGTACTAGGATTGTAATAACTTAGTCCTAGGTCTTGGGCATTGTTACTGGTACTGGTACAAGGATCGTAATAATTTAGGCCTAAGCCTTGAGAGAGATGTAGTTCTTGCATCTGTCAAGTGGTTTGGTGGTGAGTTCATCCAGTAAGGCTTGTCTCTGAGACTGCTCGAGCCGGAACGAGAACCGCTGCAATAGCTTCCCCAGGATCACACGGGCCTCGATCTGTACCGGACGACAACGATCACTTCCGGGTTACTCCAAATGGTCGTTATTGCGTAGAACCACCACTGATCTCCCTACTAGTGTAGAGATCAGTGCGTAGAACTTGAGCGAAACGGCTTTACAGTATCATCGTAACATTTCACTATGAACATGGTCTTTTGTTATGCGGACACTATTTTAAAGAGGTCCTTTAGATTTTGTCCGCGTAACAAAAGACCATTTTCATATAGTCATTTATCATGACAACAGCTGGAATTCTCGGAGTTGCCTCGTTAGAAGTTAACGCAACTGTAACATCAGAGACTCACTTGTATTGTACAACTAAAAAGAAAATATTCACACAGCAAGAAAATACTAGGCTGATATTGCGATGAAATGTCTTGCACACCATCGCGCGTGATTACCCATTCGTTTCACTCATTCTTTTAATTCGTTTTTGACGACCTAGCTTAAAGGTTTTTTTTTTCTCGAAACGTTTGCTGTACACACCACGAAGATAAAACAAAGAAATTAATAGACTGTATAGGCTGCAACAGACTATGGTAGACTATATGTGGGGGTATAGCACTAGTGTCATGTACACATACTTTTATATCTATTAAATATCAGGGCACTATATAAGGGCTGTGCTTGAATGTCGCCATCTGGCGTCTCACAAGACAACTTATCTACTAAAGTTGGCGATTATCAAAGCGTATTTTTCCCGTGTTTACAGGAACGAAGCTTTGATGTACAGAACGTAAAACATTATGGTACGCTGGCATAAATATGAATAATTACCAGAGCAAACTGTTGACCAATGCATGACCGCTGGCCCATAGAGAATGGGAAGTAGGCGTAGAGGTGTCTTGGTCTAGGTTACAAAGGAAAAATTGAGAGTATGTTGAGTCATTTATCATTTTAATCCTCTACTAATTATGATCTCTGCTTTTTCTCTTAAGGAAAATGTGTTGTTTTTTGTGACTGTACATCCAGCAACAAAATTGTGCTGATGTCATTTCACCGCAAGAACAAAATTAATTGTCACGAAGAGAAATGCGTGTGCGAATGCATATACTTCAACCCATAACTAAAACCTCTAACCCAAATTTTATGGGTTAACATTCACAGCACCATAGGTTAATGAAATGTGATATACGTCAAACGGTTTTACCTGGCTTGGTACTGTGATGGTTAAATCTAACTACGGTCGCACGCTCCTATTCACAGGGGATAATAAGAACAGTCTACGATCAACCCAACAAAAGGTCTACTTCGAAATATGTATCATATGACCATAACAAACACCCGACTACTTTCAAGAAAGCCTTCCTTCAAATCAATAGGGGGCGCTATTAAAGCCAAGATACTGGATCCCTTTACAAAAGGATCTGTAAGATACGCCGCAATGACTCGAAGTCGAGCTGAATTGCGTTCATTCAAGTACCAATTTTGTCAGTGAACATGGGTAAATAAAATAAAATCGATTTACAGTGATCCGTCTTCGGAAGGCTTGAATCGATCCGGGTTGAAGAGCAGGGCATCGTCAAAATATTCCTCCATTCTGCTCATCACGCTACCAGCTATCTGAAAAACACATTATTTTACGGTAGGCTAGTTTATGTAGTGTGAAAATGGTGGAAGCTTCATTGCATTTCAGGGAACTAGCGATGAGTTAGAATCAGAAGATTCCGCGTCATAGATGAGAAATTTAAAGCTTCTTAATAGCTATCCATTGCAGACGACACGATCTGATCAGTCGTACGACTCGATCTGCGATCGGCCGAATCGCGGGACCCCGTCATTGGTTTCGTACAAGAAGGTGACGTCACATTTCAAGTCGTAGGCCCTCACGAATGCAAGATTGTAGCAAAATCTGCGGTGGCTTTTAAACAACGCTTGTGAACAGAACTAGTCTCCCATCACCAGTTCCATCATTGTAAAGACAATGCCAAATAACTTTGAATTACAAGTACATATAATATTTAATACTATTTGTAACATGTTCGCCACAATGCAGAATCTTGTATTGTGTATAGTTGCCATGGTTACATGTGGAGGGGTCTGATGTATGGATATGATACGTGGACTCTACGAAAGGAGACAGGAATGCGCATTGAAGCCTTCGAAACATTTTTTCTTTAGTATGAACAACAGCAATAACGAGTGTCTCCACAGAACTAGGAGAGAGGGGTGATATTTAGAAAGCTTGTATAGTATACCGGAGAGATGGTATGACAAGTAGGTTTCCAGAAGCTGTACGTACGAAAAGGAATGATAGAACGATAAGGCGGTAGAGGAAGACAGCGAATGAAATGGTTAGGTAACATCAGGAGGTGGGCATGACTTTGCTTTACAAGGGTCAGAACAATAAATGAAAAGTGAAGGTGCAACCCGGGTTTGGGGTGGCATGCGTTGATTGATTCAGTGAGTTCACGTCATTGTTCACTTATATATAGACATAACTACATTTTGTTATTCACTCATATGGCGCAATTTCAAGTAATAACCCATTCTTTCTTGTGACAATACTATCTTAACACTCGTAAAATCTATGCAAAATATATTGGCTGATTTTCCTCTAACTTTCATCACGCAATGGGCCCTGTTACATAAAACTTGCCATTGATGGTAACTTTGCTTCCAGTGTCAATTTCTATGTTAACTTTGAATATCATTGGTTGTCAAGCGATGTCACCATGGTAGTTACCAATGATACCAGAGTTACTGGTAAGTTTTCTGCAACGGGACCCTGGTCTCCTCTATGACATCACACTCCTTCCATGGCATGCACATGGCGACAGGTACTTACGGAGACAACCGAGTGGGCTGGTATGACAAAGCCCTTGCACTTGATTTGGTGAGCAGTCATGCGTGTCGTACCTCCGACAGGTGGGTAAAGCCGAAGGGTCTCCTTCAAAACCTGAGGCCGCACATAGAGAGAGCAAATACCTTACATTAAAAACATCAAAGGGGTTGCTCACCCTGAAATTAACTTTGTTTCAACAAAAGCAGACACGTCAAAGAAACATAATAGTGAAGGTTTGATAGAATAAGATAAGAAAGGTATGAAATTTTGATTTTGCGACGTCACGTGCGAGTTGCTCTCCCATGTTGTGTACATTTTATTTCTCGAAAAGTTAAATTTTCTCAAAAAGATATGCATCCTTTTACCTGTGCATTTCATAAATCATTACAAACACTTTTTTTTTACACACATAACCCAATGAAGAAGATCATTCCGTTGTTAAAAATAGAAAAAGAGCAAGTTAAGGAATCATACAGCATTATGGGAGAGCACATCGCACGTGTACAAAACTGAAATTTCAAAAGATCACAACTTCCTTATTCTGTCACGGATTTTCCTCAAATCTTCATTAATATGTTTCTCTCATATTTCCCTTAACGTATATCCCTTAACGTATATTCCGGAATGGAGTTCAGGGGAGAATTTCATCAAAGGACTTGTCGGACGTTTTATCCGACAAACTGTTATAAGCTACTGAAATGCTTGCATCTTATTGGCCGAGAGCAAACTTGTCGGATAAAATATCCGACAAGTCCTTTGATGAAATGCCCCCCAGAACCTTAGTAAGTTCTATGCAAGTGCCAAATCTTCGGACATCCTTCAATCCGTTTCATCAAGAAAGTTACGAAGGAAAAGTCCTTCACGAGTACCACCAAATCGCTCTAAAAGTTACGAATGGTCAGCAACTGTGCAGAACTTTAACAAACCACCGCAAATGACACGGTCCAATTAGCTGTATGACTTTATTCGTGATCGTTGGTGACGTCATATTTTCTAGTCATGGGCCCCGGTCAAATGCAGAATAGTGGAAAAACGAATATGAGTTTGTTTGCATATATGACATGATTATGAAAGAAGAACAACAAGTTTTGACTTGATAAATACACAAAAATTGTACAATTTACCCTCATCATGTATTCGAGTTTGGCGAGATCTTCATACTGAATATTAGGCTTGTCTCCCAAGATATCGTCCACCTCTTCCTGTAGCCTGACAAAGAAGAAAAGACCACACAGGTAGGTTGGGTTGAACAGTACATGAATGGCAAATACGTAAATCATGATTGACGAGTAAGAGAGAGAGAGAGAGAGAGAGAGAGAGAGAGAATGGGAGAGACGGAAAAAGAGCGAGAGCGCGTGGCAGAAGGGCAACGAAATAAATACGGAGAGAAGGGTGGCGAAGGAGGGAAATGGAGAGGGGGAGGTGTGGGGAGGGAGTGAGTTACCATTTTCATGTAGAATAGTAATATAATTATCGAAAATAGGGGTAGGAGAGAGAAAGGGGAGAGATGGAGACATAGAGAGCATGAATAAAGGACAGAAAAGGTAAACATGATAGAGGAGGGTGGAGAGCGAGAGAGAGAGAGGGAAAGATAGAGAGAAAAAGGGTGAGTGGCAGAGAAAGAGAGGACGGGGGCGAAAAGAAAGAGAGAGGGAGAGAAACAAAATAACGAGCGAGAGATGAAGAGTTATAAAGATTGAGAGAATCAGAAAGAGATAAGGGGGGGGGGGGGGGTGAAGGGTACCATATTCATGCAGAATATCATAAAAAATATGTCTACCCCATATAGATTATGCAGCATTTTTTTCTGTAATGAAACAACATCACATTCATTGGTCGTATGAAGTATATAAGATGAATTATTTAGCATAATGAAATGAAAGTATGTCACATTAAATGTTTCCGACTGGGAAACTCACTTCTTGTAAACATCCGGGTTCCTTCCGAGCTGAAGTATGGTGAATGCCAGCAGATTGCTTGTTGTTTCCTGGCCTGCTCACGAACAGAAAGAACAATGACGTGTCGCTAGTTTGACATATTGAAAGAGACATTAATTGCTAACTTGTTAATATAATAACAGGGAGTTGTAAGGAGTGCAAAAAACGGCATTTCATTGATTACGGATTCGGTGAGCATTACCACTTTTACCCCAAATACCTGCATGGTCGCAACCGGTCGCGCACCTCTCTGCGTCTGGTCTGCGTCAAATTTCGCAGAAAAACCTTGCTTTGGATGCAGGATTGTGCAGTTTGGTCAGACACGCATGGGTACAATTGTGGTTGGCTTTTGCGGTTAGCCATGTTTATCTTGTTTCGTTATTTATATGACCATTAAAATAACATTACACAGTAACATCATAACAAGAAGAAAAACGGATAACAAAACAAAGGACATAATACAATAGAACATAGATGACAGAAAGTGGGTTAGGGTCTACAAACGTGGGCATAGCTAATACGTGCATCCATAATTGCGGGGAGGTGCGCGGAGTTGAAAATTCATCTTGCGGTATCCTCAAGGTTTTGGCAAGGTTTAGCACACCAGCAAGTTTAAACTACGGTAGTTGCACGTTCACCTCACATCCACGGTGCGTTGGATGTGGGGAAGGAATTGGAGTTCGCCCGAACCCAACGCAAGCTGCGGATACACACGTGTAAAAAAACGCCCCACCGATTGTGACCAAGGCTTAAATAATTTAGTAAGGCCTACTTATAAACCATTTCAGGATATATTTCTTTAACATCGAATTGCCCATCTCGGTCTTTGTTATCCCTTGATATACCTGCGATAAAAAGTGTCACGAACTCATCGAGCATGTCCTCCATCTGGAAGTCCTCATCTCCTTCCAGATCGTGCGCCTCATCAAGGATGACGTTGAGGATGTCGTTCGGGACATACTCGCCCTTGCGACGGGATTCGATGCGTTCCGTCACCCGTGTCCGGCCCGTCTCCCGTATTAGCTTCAGCGCCTCCCCAACCCCCCGCCGCATCTTCCTCGACTCACTGAATGGGTTGTACTGGGACCAGAACATATACGAATCACACGAGTTAAGCGCTAATAATAGACGATATGGCCTAGCTTTGGTTTATAAGGCGCGCGAGGACAAATAATGGGACAAACATTCCTATAGGAAACAAAAATTGATTCCATTCGTAATATCTTGAATGGACTTTGAGAAAACATGCTCGCGCATGTGGCCGCAATATTCATATTTTCAAATCGGTATATGCAGAGTTTTTTTCCTCATGGTGATCCTGAGCAATGTAACGCACAATCTTCTGAATGAGTTTTGTGGCTTAGAATCACCAAAACCTTCGGCATTAGCTGGAACTTCTTGGTGATACAGGTAGGACAGTTTGAGCATGGACCCTACCACGAAGAGTTCATGGTTCGTGTAACCTCTTCAAAGCCGCCGCAGACCACACGATTCGATCAGTCGTACGACTCTGCGACTAACTGAATCGATCACGGGGGGCCGTGGTCATGGGATTTGTACCAGAAGGCCACGTCACATTTCCAGTCGCGGGCTTTTACAATAGCTAAATCGTGTCGTGTAGCTGCAGCGGCCTCAAGGAACAGCACTCTTCAAATATCTTATGATATGAATTGGTCACGCCATTCAATCTAAATTCCCGGAAGTAATGGTCACGGCTCCCTACTTACTGCGATCCACGGTTTGTCGAAGAACAGCTGCATTCCTTTCAGAGTCGTGGTGATGGCCGACGGAAAGGGACAGTTCGGGTCGCGTACGGCATCCGTGTCCATGCTGAAAGACGTCTGGATCAGGAAAGAGAGGGAGAGAGATAAGATAGGCCTACGGTAGAACGTCAGAAGATAAAGTTACCAACGGATAAATCATGAAACCATACATTAAGAAATAGACCAAAGAAGGTGTCAGGTGAAGGTTGAGGGTTCATGACCCCCAACTGGAGTCTGCAACAACTCCTTTGTTGGATAGCCCAAATATCAAACCATTAATTGCACACCCTTTAAGCAACAGTGTTCCCCTCGATCAAAAGTGCCCAGGCGTACATTTGAAGTTGTAATGCAATGTATGGTATATCGAGCCCCGTATCCATAAACTCGACTAGTTACCATGGTTACAATACCTTCGATATGACGTCAAGAGTTACGTTGTTGAGCTCGTCCAACATCTGAACCTCAGTCTTGTCATCTGCTTTCTTGAGGAGTTGTCGACATAGCATCTCCGCTCCTTCATTGAAGCTGTCCATAAATCCCATGATATACCTAAAACGAATATTTGACACTCAGTAAAGGTTTAAGAAGAAGACTCGAGTGTGAGTGATGAGGAGAGAACAAAGTTGAATTACCACATCTATCTATTACGTGGAATATCGATCCAAGGAAGTAAATTGCATAGATGCGCTCATATAATATCATGGATATTTAAACATTACAAAATAAATCAAGTGGATGCGTAGGCGATGGAAATGTGGATATTGAAGCCGAAGTAATGAAAACGCCAGAGATTAATCGATTCTAGGGTGACCCTTTTGCAAAACCCACAGATAATGGAAGAAGATACTCATCAGAACTTCCCTCACGATAACAGAACTGGAAACTAACTTTGAGCAAAATCATAGCGATCGCTAGATTTTGGGGAGGATTTGGGCTGGTCGTCCGAAACCTATTATAGCCTATAGAGACCGGAGACCGCTGTGCGCTATGGTCAGCACCACAGTGCATGCGTCCAATGGTAGCGATACACGCAATCGCGCGCTGACAGGGACAATACGCATTTATGCAATACGGTTGGTGCGTTACAAACGTAAACAAGAATACAGAGTAGTTTTTCACTTTTCCTGATCATATTCACGAAGCTGAAACTGAGCTTTCATACACGTTATCGTTAGGGTAGACTGCTGATTCCTGCCGAGTTTCCGTAAAAATAATCACATCTCACAAGCCATCGGCTGTCTGGTGAGACCTTGTATTCATTGTTCATGAAAATTGTTTATTTTATTTGTTAAATAAATAAGGAATTGAATTGAAGTGTTTCGTGGCTTTTGCAAATATGTCACCCTGTCTTTCGGTTTCGGGCATAGGTCTTCATTAAAAGTGCAGCTCTTGGTTATCGTTTTTAATCCAAGCTGTTGGCATCTACCTTCATGCGAGATTACGCTTAACGGTCTTGAGGGCGTCCGGGATCCAGACGCATCTGAATTGATGGATATTAGATTTGGACTTAAACTGATGCGAATAAAAATCATTTAGAAACTGATTTAGCACAAGAAAGGGTCATCAGTCGTGCGTAAAGTCGTTCTTAGCTTAAGAACAGATTGGCGAAACACTCCTTGTTATTCTTACTTTCTTCTGAAAGCGGGGTTCATAATCGCTCGTCGGTGAAACCATTTCTCGTGGTCGATCTCCGACACGAGTCCGTGGCCCATGAATCGGTACCCGTAGAGCGACTGGAAACCGCGGTACACGATTTGAGGCTTCGTGTGTCGGCTGTTGAGAAGCAGCTCCTGAAAAAGGGTAAAAACAAGTAGGCCTAGCTAATTATTGCTTCACAGAGTCTCATTTCGTCTTATTATGTAGGTCTATCAATATACCGATACAAGCGGCATAGCTGAATGATTGCTCACTTTTGTCTAGAGAGTAAAAGCACCAAATTTGGCATACAAAAAGTCATGTAGAATTAACTTATCTAAGCAAACTTGGATATTGAGCCCTCTTGAAATGGAGGCCGCTTAAAAAAATAGCTACCACTCAAAATCTGAAGGGAATGTTTGTTTTCATCATATAAGATATAGAGTAAAGCTAATCAAATTCTTCGCAAGATTGTACCAAACTTATTGATCTTTCGGGTAATTTTGATAAACTTTTGGGGCACAAATGCTATTAAAAAATACCCAAGATTTTCAATTTTCTTTAAATACACCTGTACGTATATTGGTTAATTGGGAAGGAAGAGTAGGGAACCACCATTAGAGTCTCAGTCGTTCTTAACTCACATAGCCAGTCTAGGCCTTCATAAAAAGTATAATTATTGTGTAAGGAAACTTTCTAACATTCATGGCAAGGAAGGACATGGGTGTTACCCGCGTCTCCTTGTACACGAACTCAATGGCGACGTAGGTAAATATTTTGAAAGATTAGTAGACATGAGAAAATTATATCCTGGCAGATTGTCAACAAGTTTATATTTCTTAGTGAGTCAAACTTTTGAAAGAAAGAAAATGTGTAATTTATGAAAATTCACATTTTAGGGAAAGTTGTTAAAAATTATATTAGTTGCCCAAAATGTGTCATGAAAATCACCCGAAAGCCATCTAAAATCATACTCTAGATACTTAGCAATCAATGTTTTTTTTTTTCCCACATGGCAAAGTATCTGGGGCCCATATGGGAATCATGTGGGTTTACTGGGCCCATATGTACCATGTACAACCCATGTGGGGCCGATGTGACTTGTCTCACCTCGAACCCAGATAATAAAACCATATGGGTCCCATGTGGTATGTATATGGGCAATGTGGTCTTATTTCTGGGTTGACTGAGCCATATAAAACCCATATGGGGCCCATATGGGTTTTACCACCCAGAACCCACTATCTGAGTTGCTCATGAATATTCATGCATGCATTAGGCTTATTGACTTTTGTCATATTTTTGTACATTTGAATAGATTAGCGGCATATAACTAGATAGAAAGAATATTTAAGCATACATTGCAATAACCGTTTTATTAAAAAAAATAGCCGCCAAATTGAATCCAGACAACAATACTTATAACAAAATGTTCATCTTTAATTGTACAAACCAATATTTTTTGAAGTAGTTTCCGTACTACAGTGAGTGTACTGAGGAATACGATAAAATCGAGCAGGATAGGGTAGAAGATAAGAGGATAAGATAGGATGATGATTATGTGTTCGAATGTAGCCTATATCCAAGTAAAATAAGTCATGTGAAATTTCATCCCTCTATTTTTATTTTTTGGCCCATTTGGCCCATATGGGCCCCAGACGAGGTCTACGGTGAAAAATATAGATGGGTCCCAGATGGGCCATTTGGCCCATATGGGCCCCAGACGGGGTGTACGGTGAAAAATATAGATGGGTCCCAAAGGGGCCAAATTTTATTGGTGAGAGGTGCTCTCCTATACGTTGTGTACAATTCTTCTCGAAAATGTGCATTTTCTCAACAAAAAAATACGCATCCTTGTACCTGTGCATATGATACATCATTCCCTTGTCAAAAACAGAAAAAGAGCAATTTATGTAATTATATTGTACACAGCATATGGGAGAGCAGCTCGCACGTGACGTCACAAAATTGAAATTTCAAATTCTAATACACATAATTTTTTTCCTTTTGACCGATTTGCGTCAAACCTTCACTAATATGATTCTTTCGCGTTTTTGCTTTTATTGAAGCCAACTCATCTTCAGGGTGAAATATCCCTTAAAAATGCTCGGCGATAGGTCGATTCTAAATGATATTGATTAATGAATGATAATGATTAGTATATTTTTCGTGCGGGCGTGCACAGCGACGAAGATATATACATGTATACATGTATTATACAGGTCTGCATTTACGAATTCAAGATTCAAGATAAAATTTATTAGACCACTCTAGCATATAAATCAATTAGGCACAGCGGTCTAGACGTATGGTACGCTCTGTCAACAGATACCAAAGTGTGCTCTTCATTGTTTTCATTTAAAGGTGTTCTAAAAAAGAAGTTGCTTCTCACATATACTTGATTTTGAAATATGTGAACGATTTCAAAGTTTGATTTCCTGTCTTCTTTAATTCGAATTATATTTACGCTGTTATCAAAATATGATCTGTAACTAGGCTGGGAGAGAGGGGAGGGGTAGAACAGGGGGGGGGGGGGGCGTAACCTTAGGTTATTGTAATTCATAGGTAAGATTAATTTGTCATAGATATGTATATTTTTGTATTAATAGTGCTATACATAGCCAACAAACCAACCATTTATACGCCATATACCATATCGGGCTGAATAATTTTGTCAAGCCAAAGAGCTTTTATTTTCAGTCCATTTTCCAATCTATTAAACTGTGAAATACTGTATCGTGTATATAATATATTACACTTTGTAGAACTAAACTTCAGATGTATTGATTTTGTTACCGTGATTACCCATATTGTACAATGTACTATTTTTTTATATTGGAAATAAATTTTATCTTGAATCTCTTGAATCTATATGGATAGGTACTAGGGTATGAGGTGCATGGACACAACCCAGTCTGTTAACAACTATGTCTGGTGACCAGCCTCGCTCCTCCTCTAGCCAGATGAGCCACGATGTAATCAGGGCGTAGTCTGTGTTACCAGACATAGTTGTTAAAATACTGAGTTGTGAACATGCACCTCACAGCCTAGTACCTAGGCTAATGAGCAAATCGATTACTTTGATCATAGTATACCTTTGTTACTTCAGCGGAGAGAACGATGAAGTGAGCGGTCCAAAATACCCTGAGCCAGAATACTGGTCCCAAGTCATGGCCCCTAGACGAAGGACGAACACGTCAGATTATCAGATAAGATCTTTCAGGGGGGGGGGGGGGGGGGGAAGTGAATCAGCCGCAGTCCCCCCCCCTCCCACCCTTTGAACCAGAGGGGGCCGAATTCGCCGCCACCCCCCTTCAGACTGTCCAGAGGGCGACCGAATCGGTCGCGGCTGCCTCGTTCCATTTTCAGGCTTAAAACACAACAACAACAACATCAACAACAACAAGAAATCTCATATGAAGGCATAAATTCAAAACGCTCCAAGTTGTTTTCTGACCGGGCCGCGACGGCCGGGCCAAAGCCAAAATATGTAATCGTAACAACAAGGCCCGCACAACAGTTACTGTATACTGTGATTGATCTGAATCTTAAGTGCAATCTCTTACTTCTAATGTAACGAGTTAATAAGCCAAAAAAAGCCAAAATACGTAATCGTAACAACAAGGCCCGCACAACAGTTACTGTATACTGTGATTGATCTGAATCTTAGATTTAGATTTAGATTCGGTCGCCCTCTGGACAGTCTGAAGGGGGTGGCGGCGATTTACATCACTTTCAAATCAAAGTGGAGTTGCTTCATAATTTATGTTCCCACAAGAGCGTCACGTCATAAAATACGCTCTCACATTAGTAGTAGTAGAAGTAGAAATAGTAATAGTAGTAGTAGTAGTAGTAGTAGTAGTAGTAGTAGTAGTAGTAGTAGTAGTAGTAGTAGTAATAGATGTAGTAGCAGCAACATTAGTTAGTAGTTAGTAGTAGTAGTATTAGTAGTAGTAGAAGTAGAAATAGTAGTAGTAGTAGTAGTAGTAGTAGTAGTAGTAGTAGTAGTAGAAGTAGAAATAGTAATAGTAGTAGAAGTAGGAGTAGTAGTAGTAGTAGTAGTAGTAGAATATAATTGGAATATGGTATCAAGGAATATTTAATTGTATAGGGCATACCTATTATTGTTATTGTTGTTTGATACATGATAATGAATTCATTATTATCATCAGCAAACACAGTGTAGGTAGTAGCAGTAGTAGTAGTAGTAGTAATAGCAGTAGTAGTAGTAGTAGTAGTAGTAGTAGTAGAATTAGTAGTAGTACTAGTAGTAGTAGTGTTAGTAGTAGTACGATAGTATTATTATTATTATTATTATTTTTTTTTTTTTATTATTATTATTATTATTATTATGATTATTTTTATTATTATTATTATCATTATTATTATTATTGTTATTAGTAGTAGTAGTAGTAGTAGTAGTAGTAGTAGTAGTAGTAGTAGTAGTAGTAATAGTAGTAGTAGTAGTAGTGGTAGTAGCGGTAGTGGTAGTAGTAGTAGTAGTAGTAGTAGTAGTAGTAGTAGTAGTAGTAGTAGAAATGGTAATAGTAGTAGTTGTAGTAGTAGTAGTAGTAGTAGTAGTAGTAGTAGTAGTAGAAATGGTAATAGTAGTAGTTGTAGTAGTAGTAGTAGTAGTAGTAGTAGTAGTAGTAGTAGTAGTAGTAGTAGTAGTAGAAATGGTAATAGTAGTAGTTGTAGTAGTAGTAGTTGTAGTAGTAGTAGTAGTAGTAGTAGTAGTAGTAGAAATGGTAATAGTAGTAGTTGTAGTAGTAGTAGTAGTAGTAGTAGTAGTAGTAGTAGTAGTAGTAGTAGAAATGGTAATAGTAGTAGTTGTAGTAGTAGTAGTTGTAGTAGTAGTAGAGTAGTAGTAGTAGTAGTAGTAGAAATGGTAATAGTAGTAGTTGAAGTAGTAGTAGTAGTAGTAGTAGTAGTAGTAGTAGTAGTAGTAGTAGTATTAGTAGTAGTAGTAGGAATAGTAGTAGTAGTAGTAGTAGTAGTAGTAGTAGTAGTAGTAGTAGTAGTAGTAGTAGTATAGCAGTACCACCGCTACTAGGTCCATTTGTATTGAGCACGATGTATGATTATTTATAATCTGATACCTACATGTGTGCCAGGAGAGCTGCTGTGCTTAATCCAGTTTTTTCCTTTAACTCTCGGAGTCCACCCAAGTTACCCAAGAAGAAGCTGCAAAATATAACAGCATAATTTGACATAAGTTAAGCAATTAACAAAATAAACTTTGCTTGTAAATGAGCAAAATGTCTCCGTCACTTGCATTGGCATTAATGCAACGCCACACCGTGTTAGATTGAATATATCTCGCAGCACGATTAATATTTCTTCTCCAGATTTTGTGTGTATGTAGGCAATGCTAGGTACAATCTACCAGTACCAATAACCCAAATTTAAGTGATTTGTCACTTGCCCCTTTTTGTATAGTAAGGTGACTAATCAACATGGGGGGGATGGGGAGGATTCGTATAGTAAGTGACACTACGTTATCGTAGTAATTCAACTTTTGCATGAATAATGTTATACAAAGCCAAAAGTCAACCGTCTTATGACATTGTATCGGGCTGAAAGATTTCACCAAGCCATATGGAGCTTTTAATTTCAGTTCACGTCCAATCTATAAACTATTAATTACTTATCACAATGTATTTATTGTATTACACTATGTAAATCTGGACTTTGAAAAATATTGTTTATCTTGTGTGCTATCTGTGTTCGTCCGTTGTGTACAATGCATTAGATTGGTCATAATTGGAAACAATCTTGAAATATTGAATATATATTTAGATCTATAAGGTACATACACACACACACACACACGACACACACACACGCGACACACACACATGCACACACACACACACGACACACACACATTGACATTGCACACACTTTTTTTTGTTTTTCCATATTCTTTATTTGATTTCATTCCATGATAAAATAAACAATTTCAATTTATAACATACAATAACAAATACATAAAAGTAATATTTCTATGATTCGATAAACATAAATCATATTCCTGTAAAATAATAATAATTATATGTATAAATGATAATAAAACAATTCCATAAGATTGAAATCTTTTCTGATACCCCCCCCCCGAACATATCCACCCCCACACAAAAAACAAACAAGTCCACCCTCCCCCCCCCCCCCCCCCCCCCCCCCGTGTCCGGTGTAACTGCCCCCATCCCTCACGCGCTCAAGAAATACGGAAATGGAACTGATGCTGTCAGGCGAGCATTATGGATATTTAGAAGGGTAACCACCCAGAACAAATAAGAAAATATAAATGCTATAAGTCCTCTAAATGTTATGGATATTTAGAAGGATATTTAGAAGGATATTTAGAAGGGTAACCACCCAGAACAAATAAGAAAATACAAATGCTATAAGTCCTCTAAATGTTCAATTCTTCCCATTTCTGTAAGTGTAAACCTAATTTACAACTTTTGATAGCTAACTTCTCTTCCCTATCTTTATAGTCCGAAATCATCTTTAAGATTTTGTTCATGGAAGGAAGCATTCCTTTTGTTCTCGAAAAATATATGATGTATTTTATGATAAGGATAATGGAATTGCACATTTTTATTCTTTGAGAATTTCCTTGGATCCCTATGAAAATTAATTTCCAGTTATTGATGTCTAATTCCTTCAAATTCAATCTATTTGTAATTTCTTGCCAAATTCTTTGAACGTGTGCACAAAACAGAAAAAGGTGTGAATATGTCTCATCCTCCTTTTTACAAAAGGAACACAATTTATCAGCTACAAATCCAAATCTAAAGAGGTGATCCTTAGTATATAGGGCCCCATGTAATAACTTAAATTGAAATTCTCTATGCTTACAACAAATGACTGCCCTTCTCGGTCTTAAAAATATATCCTTAATTTCTTCCTTATTATAGTTATATTGATTATATCCATCTCGCACTTGTAAATCATATTCTTCCTGAAATGTTTTAATGAAGTAATTGTACAATTTTCTAGATTTTAAGTTAGATAATTGACCTATTTGTCCTTCTATGTTTAATCTTATGCCAAAATTATGAATATCAACTTGCATATGTTCTCCTGTTTTCCAATCATCAGGAATGGCTTTAAACAAATCAAGAATGTTAAATAGTCCTTTACTTTCAATTCCTAAATTAAAAAAATGAGAACATGGTTTGATTTCTTTTCCATTAGTTATATCATCTATTTGAATAACCCCTTTCTTCCATAGATCCTCATCAAATATCATTTTGTTTCTTATGCAAATATGTCTATTATTGAAAAGAATGGGATTATGTTTATTTTCTTCAAAGTGTCTACATTTATCCAATTCTTGCCAGACCTTTAGAATTTCTCTATAGAAAGGTGGCAGGTTATTCAAATTCAGTTTATTCATATCGTAATCACATAGAAATATGAACCTTCCCCCTATTGACCTGCAGAAATATTCAAAACAAATCTTCCATCCTGACAAGTTATCTCCATATATTAGCCGTTTAAGCCACATAACCCTTTGAGTTTTTATAAATGTTTCATAATTTGTCATTCTAACACCCCCAAACCCGTAATCCTGATATAAAATTTTCCTTTTTATTCTGTCCTTTCCACCCCAAATGAAATCAAAGGAAATACGTTCTACTTCTTCCAGAATGAGTTTTGGAACAGTGATGAGAGAAGAGACATAATTGAATTTGGACAAAACATAAGTCTTCAACAGTTGAATCTTACCCATTATTGTAAGATCCCTTTGCTTCCACCATCCTACCAGTCGTTTTATTTTGCTTAATATCTCTTTGTAATTTAAATCCTCTTTCCGTTTTAGATTTCGTGTAAAATATATCCCTAATATTTTCACTTCTTCTATCCAATTCCCAAACAATTGCTCCCCAGGTATTTCAGATTCTTTACCCAAGCACACAAGATTTGTTTTTTCCTTATTAACTTTTAAACCACTAATCTTTTCAAAAGCTTCAAAAGTCTGTTGTACCCTTTTGATAGATTCCTTGTCTTGTAAAAAGAGTGTTATGTCATCTGCATATAACACTTGCTTAATTTCATTCTGACCCAATTTAATCCCTCTAATATTCTTATCATTTCGGATGCACAATGTAAGTATTTCTATGGCCAATACAAATAAATATGGCGAGAGTGGATCTCCTTGCCTTACCCCCCTTTTGATATCAAAGTAACCAGTTGAGTGACCGCCATTCATCACGCAGCTACTTACGTCATTATACATAGTTTTAATCCATGAGCAGAAAGTGTTCCCAAAGCCAAAAGCTTTCAAGACATGCAAAAGGAACTGATGAGAAATCGAATCAAATGCTTTCTCAAAATCAATTGCAGCTAAAAACCCTATGTCATGGCTTAGGGAGTGAAAAAACAAGTCGTCTATAAGGCGTACTGCCTCCCCAATATTTCTGTTGTTAATATATCCCACTTGATCAAAATGTATGATTTCCCCCAGTACTTCTTTAATTCTTTTAGCTAATACTTTAGACAGAATTTTATAGTCTACATTTAAAAGTGTTATTGGTCTGTAATTCTTAATATGGCGATTGTCTTTACCCTCCTTTGCAATAAGTGTTATTACACCTTGCCTTTGTGAACTAGATAAATACCCTCTATCAAAACTTGCGTTCAAAGCGTCAACCAACATACCTCCCAAAACCGGCCAAAACGTGGTATAAAATTCTGTCGTAAATCCGTCATTTCCAGGCGATTTGTTCCCCTTTAATTCTTTTAAGGCATTATAGCATTCTGCATTTGATATTTTACCTTCACAATATATTTTGCTATCTTCACTTAATTTCTGTATATCTTTAAAAAATCCGCTCTTACTAATGTCCACATTTTCTTTTGAATCATAAAGATTTTTATAAAAATTTCTTATTACTTTTAATATTTCAGATTCATCTTTTTTCATTTTCATGTCATTATCATAAATTTCACAAATTACACTTCTTTTTTTATTAGTTTTTAGAAGCTGTTCAAAATACTCCACATTAGTTTCCCCTTCTTCCGACCATGGTGCTCGGGATCGCACTTTAACCCCTTGTCGCACAAAATCATATAATTGTTCTAATTCCTCTTTTTTCCTGTCCATTTCATCACTTATCGTCTTCACAGGCCTTCCCAACAACTGATGTTCTAAATCTCTAATTTCACCTTCTAGTTTTTCAATCTTATTCTTTCTTATTTTTGCCTTCTCACTAGAGTATTTGATAATAAATTGTCTTAATTTCATTTTCACAAAGTCCCAAAATACAATCTTATTAGATATTTGTCCACCCCAGGTATTCTCCAATTCTTTTATTTTGCCGTTCATTTTATCTACACACATATCTACACACATATACACACACAAGCACACGCACACACACATAATCACACACACACCCACAAGCACACACACACACACACACACACGCACACACACACACACACACACACACACACACACACACACACACACACACACACACACACACACACACACACACACACACACAAGGCACACGCATATAATAACATGCGAGCTGGGTCGTGGGGGTGAATATAAAGTACGTAACATAATAGCCTGGAGTCAGCAGTAATAGTGCAATATGCACCAATCAAACATTTGAACTGAAGAGATGACGTCTTTAAATACACAATGAATGATTATTCAATTTATGAAGATTATGCAGTTCACGATTCATTCAGATCTGAAACCCTACCTGCGTTTTTTCGGAGACGGAATGTCTTTGAGACTGTGTTCTAAGCGCAGTACAGCGACAGTAAACATTGCCAAACCAAGGCCCAGGATCGAGACGATCACCAGGGCAACGTAGGCGAGGACTGTCAACAACAATCCCATGTCGACCTCGATGTCGGCTAGCTATATAACGACCACTGAGAATAACACGATCACCTATGATAAATGAGACGGTGCAGTGCGCGCGGCACCCAGCAAGCCTAGCTCACGCTCTAAGATCAAGAGCTACAGATGATATCAGTTGGCATACATGTACGCATAGCCCGCTGATATGCAAACACATTATAGTTCTGACACTGGGCATATAATCATAACCTGACATATAGATCAAAGTCCACTCTCGCTGAACGAAACACTGATAGCCTCGGTCCCATGCCTTTACTTTCGTCGGTGCTCGAATGCATGGTAATGAGCGGTACTGGAAGATGGGTGTACAGAGCTTGCTGAGCGTGAGAAGAGAATATCGGAGGGCATATTGGATCCCGTTTATATTCCCTGTTTTCAGTTTCCTGCCTGTTGCTCCAGAATGAGGTTGTCATAAGTAGATTTCCTGTCCCTATACCGGGCCACTTTGACCTTTCTATCTGTGCTCTCCTATTGCCACATTATGCTTTCCTTAATAGCTAGGCCCTTGATATACCATTGCGCTCATGGTATATTCTTCCATTATTTCTTATGTTTTGTTTAGCAGAGTTATGTTCCGTTCCGTAATGATATTTTTAATCTGTTATATTATTTTTTAAAAATATATATTAAGGGGATATAAAGAATGAATTTAATTGAATGTTTACACATCTTTTCTCCTGTAGGCTACAATATACTTTGGTAAGACTCCCCCCCCCCCCCCTTCCCCTTTATTAACTCTTTATACGGTATTTTGGCACTGGTAATACATTCCCGTAGGGCAGTATGAATTTTTGCAGAGCAAGTGTTAAACAGAAAAAATTGCTGCCTATTGATGATGATTTCATTAACATGAACAGACTTTAGCTCCTAAATCTTACGTACCATATGAACAAAATTGATTACGTAATGCATATCTGTACATGTACAACTTACAGTATTTATCATATTGCATTATATGTGAATACACGTAATACATATATATCAATCTAACAATTCAATTAGTTTATTACAATCATTTTGTTACACCGCTTTTCTCTGCTTCACATTTTTTTCTTTACCTGAAAGACTATTTGCGATTTTTGTTGTTGCATGCATTGATTCCTGATCTTCAATTTTTCTTCAACTTTCCTTTCTGTATTGTTGCAGTAACTGTTCAGCACTACTCTTGTTAAAGCAGTGAACATATAGGCATGTATGCAAGATATAGGCAAGACATGTCAAGATTCGGGATAGAATAACAAAGATATATGTAGAAAGTGAGAGGGAGAGAGAGAGAGAGAGAGAGAGAGAGAGAGAGAGAGAGAGAGAGAGGGGCGGAAGGGGAGAGAGAGACAGACAGAGAGAGACAGACAGAGAAACAGAGAGAGAGAGAGAGAGAGAGAGAGAGAGAGAGAGAGAGAGAGGGGGGGGGGGGGGGGTTGGGGGGGGGGGGGAAGAACTGAATATTCCCGACTCAAGCATGTGCCTGCGGTAAAGCTATGCACGCCCTCTCTTGTCGGTTTATCTTCGTATTTTGTATCTTTCGATTATATTCTTTGGTATCTTTACTTCGGCTGTTATCTTTTCTTCTGTGCATGTTGTCTTTATTCTGCAGTTTTCTTTAATTGTACGTTTGTCTTTATTTTTTTGCATCACCTTTAGTGCTATATATGTTTTTATTTCTGATTGTTTGTTTATTATAACTGTTTGCTTGTTTTCCCAATAATTACCTTTTAATGACTGCCTAAAAATATATATTTTTTGTGTTCTAGTGTTGCACTTGAAGTTGCAGTCTGTTTTAGGTAGGCTTATGTCGTAAAAATACATAATTGTGACGTTATTATACCCAGCGCTATTGGCATGATCATGGTAATGGATGGAATGAAAGTGTTTACAACTCATCTTAACAGGGTTGGTGATATGCTTATAGGGATGGTAAATGCAGTTTCACACGTAAGGCTCATGGCTATAAATGGGCGGGCAGCAAAAGAGTCTCTCGTCATTTGGGAAGGGTTCCTTTCAGTGTTTTTTTTTATTCAGAAGAAAGAAAATCTCTAATTTTGAAGCTCCAAACACATACAAGTTTAATTCTCATTTCAGGGGTAAAGCATGCAATCCCTTGCCGGAAGTCATTATAATGTTCATGGGCACGTTTTGTGTTCACCATCTTCGAGTCCATCAGCCGACTCCTGAGAGACTCATGTCTTTTGTTGTCACGTGCTAGTGCTGAAAAGGCTCATTTCACCCGATATGCAAATGAGTAGGATGTGTCAATTTAAATGTCTTTAGATTTGACACAATCTTGACAATATTCTTCCGTATGTTTCTCGATTGAAATGAGTAGGGTGCGTCCCATATCAGTTAGTTCATTTTGCTGATGACTCCTTGAAAGGGTACGTTTTGTCGTGAACTAAGAGCCAGAATATAGTTTTATTGTATTCGAACATTTCAGTCAGGGCTGGAGACAGCGGATGTATTCATCGCGTTGAAAGTAAACATTTAAATCGGGCATAAAACTCATCGCTATCGATGATAAACCCAGTCTGGCAAGTGCGCCTGCGCTTGTTTAGGTCATGTGATTGAAATATGACCAATCATGGATAGTGTTTCTCCGTCACCGCCAAGCTTAGTTTTCTTACGGGAAACACCGATTAGCGATAGTTTATGAGAATGTTTGTTTTTTTGTTAATACAATGTGAACAAGTTGAGAACTATCAAAATTATAAAGAAGCAACTACATGACTACTCAATGATTGGACTTTATTTATGAACAACCCGAATGTGCTAAGAAATAATCCTTGGAAATTCGGCATCGATATGCATCCATAACATCACACAGAAGTCAGGGTGAAGGACTAGAATTCCGTGTTATTCAATGGGACGCCATCTCGCTGCGTGAATGTTGGCTGCGACCACTCCGATTCGCTCACTGCCCCGATACCTAGCCCGTGACACGACGGAGGCATGAACGAGTGGTTTTACGGCGGAGCGGCTCGGGCGTACTATAAGCTATAGGGTCGCATATCAGATATAGCACGCCAAGGCAAGGTGTTGAGTCAAATTCTACCCGATTGACTTTGGACAAAACAAACGAATGCTTTCCACATAGATCTAATTATCGTAACAGCCGCGAATAACCAGTGGGACGATGGAATCAAGCACCAGTGCTGCTAGTTTAACTAGCATGTGGGTCACTGGCGAAGGTGAGAATGATGATTTTAACGTATCTTTTTCCAGAACATCAAATTAGACTTTTGTGATGATTTGTACTTGTGTCAATTGTGACGTGATCCTTTCTAAGATTCCCGCAGACTTCTGTGTACAGTTGCGGCAATAGCGCTTTAATACGCGTGGAGTTTTACGTGTATGATGTAGCTAACGTTACTCGTTAGATTGTTCAAAATCTAACGACATGAGATCATGATTATGATATAAGTATGGGCAGATGTCATTGTCAAAGTTATCATGATTTTAACCCTGGTTTGAACTATACCTAAGTTAGTAGACTAGGTCTAGATATTCATGTAGATCTAGGCCTAAGTTGATTTTCCATTCACCATGGGCTGGCCAATACATGAATTGTGACATGTGTAGCTGTGTGTAGGCAGAAAATTGGAGCAAAATTTGGAAATACTTGATAATTGCACATTGTAATTTGAAATGTCTTGGGTCAAGTCCCTAGATTTACTAAAGCTAACACTGTCAGCTGTATCTTACCTTGCTTTCGTACTTCTGTGATTTTCCTGCATTCATAGAATGTTGCTCATCAGTTTTTCATAACACACGATAAAACTTGATTGAGATGCAATACTGGTGAAATATCAGATCTGCGCTCCCTGGATTGATCGAGATATCTATAGCCAGGGGCTAGTTTTAAAGTTTGGTAATCTGCATGTGCGATTTTTCATGGAGCGATATTCGAAGCATGTTTTCTCAAACCTGTTCTTACTAAAGTAATCATCAATACAAAGTTCATCAAATAGCACAATTTTCGTTATTTTTAAGCAGAATTTTAGTATTTTACCTCATCATTTTGGCATAAATATCTTTAAAAGAATAGATAATTGAAGATTGGTAGTGTGTACTCTCTGTCAATTCAATGGAAATAATTGTTTTGACAAAATTTTACCAGAGACTCTAGATTAGGCTTTTCTTTACTGCATGATTATAACTATTATGGTAGTTTAAACTTTGAAAGAAAAAAAAGTGTTCTGTGCTGTGATGCATGAATACATACAAAATCTGACAACCAACTTAATTAATGCTCAGTCATAAAAGATATAGGGAGGAGGGGGAAGGGCAGAGGATGATGTCGAGGGAAGGGGCTCGTACATGTACATTAGCAACAACAGACTTAATTTGTATAAAGTTTACCGTTAACTTCGACCCTACATTGACGAGAAGAGAAGCATATACAATAATAATCAGGTTCAGAAAACTAAATCCTTACATGTAACTTAAACGTACATGTATGCACATATACGTGTAACATAAAAGTACATACTGTACAAGTAGGTGTAATAAATGCATAAAAAATATAAATTCTATAAGGTAAACATATCGACAAGTGATAAGAATACATGTAAGATTAATGGCAAGTTTTGATTGAACAAATCCTACGACCCCTTCCTTTCAACTCTGGGGATGTTGGATATTGGAGCCATTGCTTTGTCTTATTTACTGTACCGTTAGTCTTCTGATAACCACTGGTTAAAACATCGGACTGTAGATTCTACACCTTATGAGAGATCACATGATAGAGAACGATTCTGGGGAACAGCTGATTTGCTCAAAGCATGTACAGTGCCAACCCTTTGTATTATGACATGTTCTGAATATAGGTTTGATGTATGATATTAAGATTAACCAACCCTGTTCCAGATGTCACTGCTGCGTGAATTATCCTGGTAGACTGTAGATATGTGGCTCTATGCTCTAACAATGCAAGTACTAGCAACCCGACACAGGAACTTGTACTGTGTACATGTACATGTACAGCCGTGTGTACACCAACAGAACCCCATGCCAGGTAGTACTATTAGAGTGTAGTGCATCATTGTATAAAACTGTTTTTATACATTGTACTTCTGCATTTGCTTGAAAGCGCTGCCTTATAGACATTTTGAACATTATGTGAACGTACTGAATTTTGCTTAAGCTACTTGTACATGTGCATCAAGCAATCAAGTTATAAATCATGCGTACATACACAGGTCAGTCCATATGGACATATTTTGATCTTTTAGTCTTGGATCAGCATGCAAAGAACATGCAATATGAAAGTAATTGGTACCTTATATTCATGCAGTAAGACTTTGATGTGATAAACATTGATAATTTTTATTTAACCCACTCCCTTCAGTTGGATCTCACTAATCATTATGTGTGTACGAAATAGTAAACAGTGTAAGCTACAATACTCATGCATATTATTTGTGTCTTCTGTCACCCGTGTAACATGGAAAGTGTTGATTATACACTGGAAGTTTGCTAGCCCAGAGTCTAGATAGTACACTGTACATGTAATTTGTAATTTAATACAATTTATCATGCCTTGAGGGAAGACTATTCCGCTCTCCCTGTCTTCCTGACCTTGTCTACAGTGCATGGCCTATTGTAGTCTCATAGTGCAGACTCTACATGTATATCTGTCATGAGGTTCACTCATATTTTTACTCTTTTTAAACTGGATCACATAACATATATGTAGGACCATGACCTACCTGTAGACTTATTTATGTTTTACAGTACTGTTTTACAGTATTGTACAGTATTTTACAGTATTGTTACAAGCATTGTGTAACATGTGCATTACGTGTAATACTTACAATGATTAAAGAGAGGAAAATAAGTTTATGATTGAAAGAGTATACAAATATCAGGTTAACCTAATGTATGTTAGTGTAGCCCTAAAGTTCAAAGTTTAAAGGTCAGGCAGCCCTTTTACATTAGGAAAGAAACTCTGCATTGATCTGCAGTATACTTCCAATGTGCACTATTAACTGATATTAGTATCTGTATGTCAAATATTAATTCTAGAGAATAAACTAGTTGTTTTTATATTCCAAGTTAATTGTACAAGTGTAAGATGTGTGTCCAATGAAGGATTGTAGTTAGGAAATGCTTGCATGGCAATAAGGAGTATTGATTGCAAGTTCATCATAAAAATAACTCAATTTCACATGCACATGTACATTGCATGCAAATGGAATACTTGTACTTTTGTTCAATACCCTCATCCAGCAAGTAAATGGACTGAAAATGTGTGTGAGGATGAGTAAATGTTTGTGTGTATGTATGTGTTTTGAATAATGTTATACAGTAATGTATCATACACAAAATAAACTGCACATTATCATGATGTACATGTATACTGTACATTTATATGTTCATGTATTTAGCAGGATGCTGGCCAAGGCAATAATCACTTACATGGGGGGGGGGGGGGGGGGGGGGAGGGGCAACATTTCGATCCTAAATTCAAAAATGGACAACTTGAACCATATTGTGGATTGTCATAGAAGAACAAGCATTTGCTAAAGGGGATTTTTTGTTCTTTATAGGGGGCCGAGTTATGTGTAATATGGGGAATGAATAACGCTAAGTCATGAAATCAGGCTTCAAAAATATCCCCCACCTAAACACTTTTATTCTCTCTCCCTGCGGGGGTGGTATTCTGTTGTTTTTTCTTGTATAATCTATACATATTGTAGATAGAAGAGCCGAGCTTATATTGTATATTGGTATTCATGAAATTGTCTAGCGGTTTGTATTCTATGTACTGTATATGGACCGGCCCTCTTTTATCTTTGACGCACCCATTTTTGTTGACTACACGCCTGACAAAAAAGTATTTATAGTAAGGAATTGCATGTCCAGCTGTTAGCTTGCATTATCTTTAAAATGATGTGCAACATAATTTCTGATGTGATGCATGACTGGTGCTTCACAATTTGTATGTGAACAGTGCTATGCCTGATATTTCTATTGCCCTTTTTTTCTTTGTTCGCATTTCTATGAAGTATCTGTTCAATGCTCTTGGGTAAAGTGCAAGGTTTGAGATTATTTATACAGTAGAGGAAAATGATTGAATGCACCGTCCAACAGGTGCACTGTGGTACTTGAATTTTTGTTAAAGGGTTATTTAATTTTGGGATTATTGTAATGTTGTAGTTGTACGGGGTACATCTTCCCATGAGTGGTTAAAAACAATTATTAGTTCGATGACAAATTTAAAGTTTGTATCAGTCAAAAGAATGGTCATGGTATATTTTGTTACAAAAATGTGAAGAAAAGGGAAGGAAAAAATCTCATCTTTAATTTAATACAACTGTGCTAATAGAATACAGTATTAGCTGAATGAAACCACATATTTTTGGCAATTGAAATGAAACAGCTGTTTTAGAGAATTAGGGCAGTGCATTCAAGTACAGAGGTCTTTGTGCCCCCTTGGATACCGGTGCTGTGACTTTTCATGGGCTTTGTGGACACTCCAGCCTTCCTTGGACAAAGCTAGTTGTGCTTGCCATTAATAATAACTTCCTATCCCCAGCGAGATGCATTCATACAGCATTTAAAGACCACATTCTGCCAGCGAGTGATCGAGTGGAGTTGAATGGACACGCTTTGTAGCCTTCAAGAGCGTACCCCTAGATTAACGAGAAGGGGGGGGGGGACACTTTGTTGCCCCTTTAAAAAAAGAGCCCACGTTCCTGCACGAGGTATGGTTTCCCATTCCTCTGCATGACAATAGGGCTGCGGTTTGCATGAAAGCAGGTGCTGTCCCACTCCATTGTTCCCTCCCCCCTTCTCTTGGTACACTGGTGAAGGACCCTATAGGCCTTCTACTTGTGTGCGCTGGCCTCTGTCTGCCTGCCTGCCTGCTCGCCACAGAGCCAGCCTCTTGTGTAAAGGCATGTGAGTGTATGTGTGTGTGTGTTGGCTTTCACTTCAGAACCAACCTGTCTTTGAAACTGCAGAGCAGCCTTTCTTTCATGGTTCTGCCTCATAAGACTAGATTCAGTGCCTTTGTCTTGTGTGGCACTGCGTGTGGGTGAGCTATTATCTCATCCCTACCCTGAATGCAGTGGGGCCTTTGTGGACAGGACTTGATCTCAAGTACATGTATTTGAGATTGGCACCGCATACCACTGGCATTTAAACCAGGTTTCATTTCTGCCTTTTAAATGGAAGCCCAGACATGGTTGAGAGAATGTTTGGGAGGTCATTACATGTTAAGTAGGTCACAAACTTTACCCCCATGCTGGGAATATGGTTTGTCTGAATGGACACCCAACTCCATGGTACAACATTCGTACATGTCAAGTCCATTACATACTCCTTAAGACTCAAATGTGCTTATTGTCACTCTTTCCAGGAATTATGAAATATATAAATTGTCACTCAACTCACTTTTACTCTCTGCTTGCTCCCTGAACCGTACCAATAACCCCGTTCATATACACCGCCTATCCGCGAAAAAGGCGCAACATTTGCGGCAATTTTGCCGATGCATTACCGATAGCTGCGTATATGAACGGGAATCGCTCAAATAATGCGGTATTTGCTTCCTCCTTTTTTGCGCTTATTTTGCGGCTTTTTCGCGGATCGAGACCTAGTAATAATACCGCAATATTGCGGTAAGCGAATCTTATAAACTGCGTCCGCAAAATAGGCGTAAATGTTGCGCCTTTTGCATCGCGCTCTGGCATGTGGGTCGCTAATCCTACCGCTCGTATGGCTGAGCGGAACATGTCACCGTTGGTTTGGAGAGAGTCCAGCTGTCCAAAACACCGCAACATTACGGCTTTTGGGTGTGTATATGAACGGTGCTTTTGCGGCTCGCTGGAAACTTGCTTACCGATGTGCATCGGTAATAATAGCGGTATATGGTATATGAACGGGGCTATTGTTGGTATAAAAAAATATTAGGCAGAGCTCCATTACCCTACCCCCCCCCCCCCTGTACCCTGTAAGCTTTGCTATGCGCCCACCTCTATAGCAGCCAATATATCGACTTAGTCATGAAGTCAATATCGTCTATTCAATATTGCATAAACTTGATTTTATTTAAATATCTCGCTGTACTATGCACTAGTGTAGTATGTGATGTCTTGTGTAAAGTTTACCCAGTACTCTGAATACATTCGTGTGTGCTGTGCCACTCCTACTGGGTGGAACAATCGTCAATCAATGTAGGGTTTACTTTATCAGAAAGCAGTACTACTAATCTACAAGATTGGTTCATATTGGTTTGCATTATGAGGGAAGGCTCAAGACAGATGAGATGCCCTTCCAAATGTATCCCGGTAGTGGGCTCAGAATTCATAGGTCTTTGGAGCCATTTTTTTTTTTTTGGTCTATATAATACTATATGCACAATATATGAGTGATATTAAGCAAGCTGAGACTTGAGCCCACTACTGGAAACACAAGCAGTCCTAACCCTGTTCCTCTCATTACCCAACAATAGTACTCCATGTTAAGTACAACACATAGTATTGCCTATAGGACTAAGGGAGTTAATGCCGCAGTGTTGTGGATGTCATACCATAGCGCTACAAGAGTGTAGAGAACGTTTACTGAGTCCTTCCAAATGTTGACTTCACCCTTTAAAACAATCTATAGACAATGATCACAAGTAAGTAGTAAATGTTTGTTTAATTACCTACTTCAGATCACAGATCTGTTTCTTTGTACATAGCATAATGTTTGCAAAGATTTATGCCTTTGAAATATGATCATTAGATTTAAAAGATATACACAACCACAACAGTCAACACACACTAGTACAAGTAAACTTGTACATTTTCTATATTTCAAATATCTATGTTCACCAATGATTAACAGTACTTTATATTTGAGAATGCTCATTCATCTCAACATGTACAGTTGTATGATTGATCAGTGGATTGTCTTGGGCTTTTGTGATTGATTGGTTTGGTGTGGGAGTAAGCCAATACATTACAAATTTGTACAGTATTTGTACAAGTATGTACATTCAAATGGGGAAAGATCTTTTCTTCCAAGGTGAAATCGTCCATATTTCAATTAAGTTTCTTTTGTATGTGTTTCTCTGGTAACTCTTGTTCCTTTGTACTTGTAATCTATAATAATGATCCTTAATTTTCTTGATGAATATTAATCACAAAATTTTAATCAAAATAGTTAAATGTAATATCACAACAGTACTCCATGCACTTGTACATGTACTAATGTAGTTGATCTAAGACCTTGTTAGAGTTGTTACTATACTCATAAACTGAAACCGGCACATATACGAATTCTAAGTCATAAACTTAGTGGGAGAGAGATGTGTACGTCCATGTATGTATGTGCTTGTATTCCTGTGATGTACAGGCCTATTCATGCATTTCGGTTCTCACCCCCAGCTAGTACTAGGATGAATGGAAGAATTGAAACTGAAAGGCTGTACATTTGGAGCTCTGACAGAAATCAATACAGACAGTAGGAGGGAGATCTGACACTTTATGTATGCTCAACTTAAAGGCATCCAGAGTGTACTGTACAGTGTACCTGTGCAGTAATTTCAAAGCTTTCAGTAATTTCAAAGCTTTCAGTTTCATCAGAAACACCCTAGTATACCCACTCCTCACAACATTCCTTGTTGCAATATCCTTGTGAAATTGTACGCTGACATACATGTATACAGTTGTACATATATGCCACCTTCTTGCGAATGGAGTAATATGTTTATTACGAGCCTTGAATGGCAACTATACATGCTTTGCCTTATTAGCCTGGTTCTAGGCTGTTGGGCATTTCTGATTCAAACTTAAGAATAGAGTCTCATATTTTGAGGACTACTAGTCACTGTTTCTTTGTCCTTTTTTTCTCCTTCTGTGTTAGTGAGCCGGAGAAGGAATTGAGAATGATTGGACTACTGTACATGTAGCCAGACCTGTTCATTGAATATTTCTGTTTGTATAAAAAAATGGCCAACAGCCTGGAAGCCAGGCTATGCAGCATATAGAGAGTGGAGTGATCCTGCATGGGAAATGAGGCAATTTGCTGGTTGCGCTCACTGAACCTGCCTTTTGAAGTTGGACCCATGCATGCGCCTTTCACACATGTGGGTCTCCCTGCCTCCCTGCCTCCCTGCCTGACTGTATATGCCTGCCAGCCCCCCAGCAGACAAAGCCGGGTCAACACCAGCACCGTGCCTTGTCAGACTTTGTGCGAACTAATTTATCCTGAATACTTGAGCAGGTTTCCCCTCTCTTAATAATAATGCGGTATAGTTCAGCTGTGCTAGTGCTTGACCTTGTACCAATCAGACGCATGTTTCATTTACATGGTATGAAAGAGTTTATTGTCTTGGACGTTCTACTTCGGGAGAGGTGACAACTGGGGGTTCCCACTGTGTGTTATCAATACCAGTGCATAGGGAATGTTTTTGGGGAAGGGGTATCTAACTCTTTAATTAAATTGTATTCCTGTACATGCATGTTACCACTTCCTACAAGCATGCCCTACGCAAAATTCTGCTGTAAAATTTTGCGAGTTTGCTCGGGTAAAGCTGTATAGCTTGCACTCGATACTGCTACACCGTTCATCAAACCCAATATTATCTCATTTTTTGGTAATACATATAAAGTAGGTTTATTTATTTGGTTTATGGTATATATTGTCCTTTACTTGTCCCATTGATTTTGTTATCCGGTCTTCTAAAAATAAAGTGTACTAACCTCAGACCGTTGCTTTTGTGTGCAAAAGTATTCTGCCTTTAATCAATACATGTGTGCATGTATACCTATATGTACAATGTCGGTATGACCTGTGGGCATGCCTGTGATAGGATGCCTCTTACTGTCCTTGCGTGTTAAATGCTGTAAGCCATTATCTCTTAGCTAGAAAAAAGGAAGCAAGTAAATAGTGATGCTCTGCCCTGCTGGGTCAACAGAGCAGAGAGAGGATGGGCTTTAAACACGACAATACCCTGTGTCAGTGTGTTTGCTGTGAGCTGTTGCTAACCTCATGACATGTACACTGTTAAGTGGATATCAGGGGGAAAATAGTGGGGGCTCGAGGCAATTTTCCCCCCGAAATGCTTAAAAGAGCCCTGGAAAATATTAAAAGAGCCCCCCAAATTCCCCTAGACACAATGTAAAATTGTAGACAAATAGGCTGATGTGCTCAAAAAGTAGCCCCCCAAACTGTCGAATTATTTTTTCCCTGGTGTATATCTGTAATATGCATTGTACAGCATGGAATATCAAAGGTCTTCAGAATCATGCTGAGAATATTTTAAGACAAAATATAAATAATACAAGATTTCAAGATTTTATATTGGTCCTCTAAATACTGGTTCCTTCACATAATATTGGAAGCTCATAATCTGGTCTACATCAGGGAAAGAAACAAACATTTTTTGGGGCTACTCTGTGAGTTCATTGGCCAATTTGGCTACAATTTCATAATGTGTCTATGGCAATTTTGGGGGCTCTTTTAACATTTTCCAAGGCTGTTTTAAGCATTCTGGGGGCGAAATTGCCCAAAGCACCTTTTTTTTCCCCCTGCAGTACATGCAGTACATAGACAAAGCTTACCATGTAATTCATGCTTTTGAACCATTAGGTTGAGGAGAAAAACAAAATTCATAAATTGGTGTTATTATGCATCAGGAATCTTTTGTACTGTTTGAATACTGGATCACATGGCCAAATTGTGTCAACTTCAATGATATGATCTGATTCCCTCCAGAATTAGCTGAGATTCTAGGCTGCGGAGATGACCATATCGGTTAACATATGTCTGGTAACAAAGATTACACCCTCTCACCACGTGCGTTTGACAGCTTAGTTCTCGTTACTAGACACAGTTGTTAACCGTCTTGGTTGTGTCCATGCGTTCTGCAGGCTAGAAACTCAGAATTTCAGAAGCCATTGATTCCAGACGCTCAGTGTCCGCCCACATCCTCTTCCCATCCTGCCTTCCTATCTTCCTTCCTGGGACAGGTGGAATATAGTCACCGGAAATAGATTCAGAATTTATTCACCGGTCATTCAGTGAATAAATTGTGGTTTCAGGAGTAGTATGGAGATGACCTACTGTCAGTCAAGTGAGGCTAGATATGCTGGCCTATCCTCTCCGCCATGAGCTCTTTCTGAGGGTATTCTATTTTAATTTACTAGTGAAAACAATTACTGAGGGCTCAGGGAGATTGAGCCCCCAAAGAGCCCCAGAACCCCCCCCCCCCCCCAAGAAAAAAAAAAGAAAAAAGAGAAGAAGAAAGGATGAAAATAGCACAAATCCTTGTCGAACATAATGCATGTTATGGTTCAGAGGTGTTCATTTTGTGACATCAGTCTTGAAAACTACATGTAGTAGAGATATTTACCCGCCCCCCTCCTCCAGTGTATACAACTGTTGTACCAACTCCCACCCCCGGGGGGGGGCACTCACATACATTGGTGGTACGGGGACGTGCCGCTTTGAAGACCCCCTTTTTGAGACCTCGATATCAGTTCTTTAGATCCTCTATATCCTACGCATGGCGAAAGTTCCGCGAAAGTTCCGCTCCTTAGCCTCCCCGCTTTGCCCCTCCCTCCGTTCTCCAGGTCCGCGGCTTGCGTGCAGCTTGCTACGCTTCAACATCAACCCGGCCGCCCGACCCGCCGGCCGAGCGAGCTGCAAGAAAACCCTGACGTAAACACAACGCGCGTCGCATGTGCAGCGAGGATCGTTCTGTAGACCCTGTTTTTCACAATGCCGGGCGGTGTATTTTTAGTTCCTAAGACCCCACATTTTACGTGGATTTTACCCTTGTAGTCAGTTCCTTAGACCCCCATATCAGGGTTTCGTGAGGCACACCCCCATCAAAATATAATTTGAGTGCCCCCCCCGGGCTCCCACCTCCCTGGTTGTACAACTTGTACTACTTGCGCATATGCAAACACACACATACATTCCCGTTCATCGGATGGAGCAAATAGTGGATGTCGCAATCTGATGTTGCAAATTTGCCTGATCAGAAAGACTAAAATCATAGTGAGAGTGCATCAGCCTGAATCAAGCCCACAGTGGAGCTGATGAGACAAAGGGGGGGGGGGGGGGGGGGGAGAGAAATGGCATCCAGGCCCCTGTCGCATAAAACTTGCTATTGATGGTAACTTTGCTACCAATGGAAATTTCTATGGAAGCCTTGGATTTGATTGGCTGTCATGTGATGTTACCATGGTAGTTGCCATTGACGGTAGGGTTTTAAGCAACAGGGCCCAGGTCCACCTAATGCTTCATATGCAATAGAACGTGGAAACAACCGCATGAGACATGGATATTTTTGTATGGGAAGTGTGTCATGGTTGGTGTTTGGTTAGTTTATTTTTTCCTTTGGGAAGGGGGGGGGGGGTGGGCTTTATTTGCATGCCTCCACCACAAAATGGCTGGATAGTATTGTTTATTTTGTCACCATCATGGTTCCGTTTTTGTGGTTGGGCAAGGTTAGCATCTCTGTGCATACATGAGCTATGTCTATATAGCCCTGTAATATCCCACCATGTGGGGTAATGAAGAGGGTCAAACAACCACACTCAAGTCAACCGCAGACCAGAGTGGGAGCGTGCCAAAGCACTTTACCCAAGTCTTGCACCTTCCGTCAAGGGGCCTCGTGCTAAGTGACCGGTATGCGGACTTCCCCTGCAGAACAAGGCTCAAACTTGTTCAGGGAGCAGGTTGATGATCATTAACCTATGTACATGTGGGCCGCTTAAAGGGATGGGAAGGGATCATGTTTGTTCAGATCGGAAAATGTTTGGAGTGGCCCAGTGTGTTGTGTCAGCTCTGATGGCAGATTCACAATAGTTGGCACTGCCGATGAGCTGTCTGGGAAAGTTTGATGAAAATCTGAATGGTATGCTACATGTACATGCAACATATGAATGAAAGATAAAGATTTTGTAAATATGGAGATTTGGGAATGAAGCCTTTCAGTACAGAGACATGAAAGGACCATTCAGTTTGCACACACTGGTGTGCCTGTAGCAATAAGGGAGTTAAAATGAGAGGCATACAATCATGGACTTCTTGTTTGAATTAAAACTTGCAAGAATTACTTGTGTACAGGATTTATTAGAAACACACATGATCAGTGCCATACATGTACATGTACTAGTATGCTGCTGTGTATTATTGGCTCCAGAATTGCGACAAAGCCAGCCACATGCTGCTAAACTTCAAAGGAACTGACAAGGTCAGCAGAATAGGCCTTCACATGCATCCTATCTTTAATATTGTACACAGTCTGCACACATTGTCGAAGATATTTATACTGGTGGTAACTGCCACTAAAGAAATACTTTTACATGTACAACTTGTGCTTGGACGTTAACCTGATGACAAAGGCAGTTTTGAAATGTGCACATGTACATGTAGTTTTGGCAGCCTTTGTTCCAAGATATGGCACAAAGATATGGCACAGATATCAAGGGATGCCGAGTAGCTGGAAGGTATCAAGGGGAGGGTATCTTTGTCTGGGAACTAGGGAGAGAAAGAGAGAGAGAGAGAGAGAGAGAGAGAGAGAGAGAGAGAGAGAGAGAGAGAGAGAGGGAGGGAGAGAGAGAGAGAGAAGAGAGAGAGAGAGAGAGAGAGAGAGAGAGAGAGAGAGAGAGAGAGAGAGAGAGACAGAGGGACAGCAAGAATGAGAGAGACTGGGAAAGAGGGACAGAGAAAGATGAGAGAGAGAGAGAGAGAGAGAGAGAGAGAGAGAGAGAGAGAGAGAGAGAGACGGAGGGAGAGAAACAGAGAAAGAGAAAAGAGCAAGGTATGTGAGCGAGGGAAGGACTCTGACCTTGTTTCACCCACCCATGTCGGTATTCCCACTCACATTGCTTTGGATAGGTGGAAGTTTGGGTTCATTATTGTCAGGGTGAAGGGTTTCCCTGCTCTACAGGTACTAGTCTCCTTTTCAGAGTATTGACACATATACCGGGTATGCATTTATAAACGCACAATGTTGTTTTGGGGTTCACACTTTCTTCTGCAGTGAAGACGGCATTCTAGCTATTAATGTGATCATAACCAGACTCATTTTTGCAGAATGATACATTCACAGGACTAGCAAGGACTTTGTCATTTGAATATTTGAATATGGGTGATAATGTGCAATTAGTAGTTGAATTGTTTAGCTACCTTCCAATTTTTCATATACGTGGAACTTCTGTGAAGTAATGTTGTTTGAGAAGGATTTAACTGAGTAACTGAGCCTCCCCGCTGCTTCATTTGTCGGTAAACGGAGGCGTTGGAAGTGTCATTTATTTACATTTCCAACAGTGCTGTTCGATATTTTGATGAATTGTTAGCTAGTGAATTCAATTTAGAATGCTTGCAAAGCCATTAAAAGATTACAGTACTCGCGTTAAATATGTTATTGTTTGTGTAGTCCTATATATGCATTTTTTATGTATGTAACTATGTATTGATCATGTACTGGTATAACGAGCAATCGGCTGTAGCGAAAAAAAAAGTGTGGGTCCCGATTCCCTCATAACGGCGTTTTACTGTATATAGGTCAGCATTTAGAAATGGACATTTTTAAATGCAAGAGCAAATCTAAAGACATTTTTTGAACACACTAGAGTTTACATCCAAATGCATGCTAGCTGCATGCAAAACCTAATGCTTTGCCAAAATGGTCTGCATATTGAGACTAGGGCGTAGAGAATCATGCTAGTGGGTGGTGGGGTGGGCCATTGAGTTTTATGACTGGACATACACAACAAGGTTTGTTACCATGACTTGATGGTAGTTTACATTCCTTATTTGGGCATCAGTTCTCTCTGGTATGGTGGTCTCTGTTCAAGTTCACTAGAATGTCAGTCAGGTAGTTGGACCTAAATGGTATTATATGTCTTAGTGTTTTATGATGTGCTAAAGTACATGTCTCCTAATCTTAGGCTAATGATAGGATTCTGTGAATTGTTGCTCTTGAGAGCAGTTCAAATATTCATATCTGGCCATGAATCTCATTGGCTGACATGAGTTCAGTTGGTTGAAGTCAGATGAAAATGATTAGTTGTGGTTATATTGAACAAATGGAACCAACCACACACACTCTATAGAGAAATTATAAGCCAAATGGCAGGGACCCAGAAGTGTTAAAGGCAAAGACTCAATTATGAGACTGCTATTTTTTCATTTCATTTTCATTTGATTTATTTCCACAACTTGGATAATAAAATACAACATTGACATTGATGAAGTGTATAACAGAGTTAATTGGCATTTTGTAGCTGGGTGCTGAATGGGTTAAAATGTGTGTCTGAAAGTTCAGTCTATAGCTTGACTCCCCAGCTGTCAGAAGTCTGTACAAACACACAGTTCACATGTGCGAGATGTTAGTCTCAATAGTTCAGACTCATTGACAGACTGTCTAAGGTTTGTGCATACATGTATGTACTTGGGACTGGGTACTTGAGAACAAAGCAGAGGATGCCTTTAAAAGTTTTCTTTCTGGTTGCTCTGGGGATTTCCGACCAGCAGTCAGAGTCTTTGTTGAGAGGGGAATGTTGACCTTTGAGTTCAGAACCTGGAATGTCAGGCACATACAAGTTTGATCAAATAAGCACACAGAGATTACTCCACTTTTGACCAGAAATACAGTGTATAACATGGACAAGCTGTATTCACTCTTTGTTGTCATGTGACTACTACTGTTATTCCAGAGAGAATTGTTACAGTAGGCTACACATATTGGTGCTACACGTGTACTGTACATGTATACTGTGCAATTAGATGTAGGTGCTTGATTTTTTGGTTAATCTGGGGTCACACTCATGAAAACTCACTAAGCCTACATAGTAACTGAAATGCATGCAGCTGAATGCACTTAAGTAACTACGTGTACATGTACATGTAACTATGGTAAGTAAGGTTTTATGAATATGGCCCCATCCCTATATTGTAGTACACTAGCATGTATATACATGTAGTTCTTAATTGGTATAGTGCAAATTATATATAAAGGAAGGCAATATTTACCACTTGCCCACAACTTTACCCTTCAATTCTATTGCTATGTGCATCCTGTGAAAGAGTGAGTTTTCGTTTTCTACCACATATATTGTAAGTGTACAGTATGGTGGATGTTGCTATTTTGAATGGGGAGAATACTGTAACAGTCTGAATTGAAGTAGTTTTTGTGTCAAATTCTGTTTTTCCTCATGCAGGAATGATATCGGAAGAATTTATAAAATCATACTTGTACACCTACTCATCCTGTGGTTGCATGAGACAAAGTATCAAATAATGAAATAGGAAAGAAGAGTCACCATGGCTTGGCAAGACCTATAAAATGCTCAGTATGAAAGGAAATCTCTCCAGTGGTACATGTACTGTACGTGTTTACTATTATACGTGTGTATGTATGTGTGTGTGTGTATGTGTGAGTGATAGTGGGCGAGTGTAGAAATGCCTCTGTGGGTCTTGCACTGTATGGCTATTAGTATAATATACAGAGCATTTCTGTATCCCTCCCTGCTTTTGTGTGGCATGGAACAGGCGAAGTGTACCCACGTGGAATACTTGACAAAGCACAACAGGGGGTCGGCATTCCGGACCTTGCAATATTATTGATTACAAACACACTCAGAGCTGTCCTGTGGTCATTTTCTCTTCTGTGGACACACAAAAAAAGAAAAACCCACAGTGGAAGGGCAGGGATGAGTGACCCTCAAACAGGAAGAGAAAAGTCATATTCCCATAGCAGGATAAATCAGTCACATGCCCCCAAAGAAACAGAATTTAAGTCACATTCCCATAACTACTTATATACAATAGCAGCCCTATTCCACAAAAAAAAAAAAAAAAAAAAGAGAGGAGGAAATGCCATCTGAAATGTTCCTTTGTCTCTGTTAGTGTACAAACACATGGTCAACCAGTGGCAAGGGCAACATTCCAATGCGTACATGTAGAGTTTACATACACAGTACACAACATGTACTGTACATGCATACCAATGTAAACATCTCACTATGTTTAGCGTACATGAACATGTACCTTGTGATAGCAGGTATTGGGTATTTTGAATAATCTTGCAATGCAAATTAATAAACGACAACTAACTACCGGAAATGACTTTCAACTTATCTTATAATGTACACTGAAATGAGGTGAAGAAACTTAAACCTTGATCTTCCGGATGGTAATAAACCCCTCAAAAACAAAAGTAGCATTTGATGTGGGAAGGCCTAGAATCATGGTCCCTGGGAGTCCTACATGTACATGTACATTACAGGTTAAATGTAATGAGTTGGGGGAGGGGCAACATAATTTGTAATAAACACTGCACAAAATATACTAATACCCCTTTAGACACTGGTAAGACATTCCTTAGCCCACTTTATGTTCACGCTGGGTTTTACTGAAGTGTGCTACTGTAGCCCTATGGATAGAACATGATTCTAAGACGCTGAAAGAAAGTTGGGTTAGCATTGCAATTACCTACAGTGTTGGAAAGTACAAAGCTTGGTATTGCTTTTGATACCACATTGACCACACTTGTACATGTGCATTGTTGTTCAATCACAATGGACTAGTGCATTCAAGTCCTGCTCCCACATAGTACATTCATGAATGTAGAGAAACTGTATAATGTTATGAACCTGGTGCAGAATGCACGAATCATGTACGATCGCACATGTATCATATAACAGGACATCTTGCAGGGAATCATATGACAGAAAGCAACAGAGGTTCCGGGTATACGGGGTAAACATCACCATGACGATAGCATTCTTTACTTCCCTCTGTTTTCATTGGAGGTCTGAGCATAATATGCTGTCTTCTAATGTATGCTGGTGGTAATGCAAACGATATTCGATCAGCTATACCTTTTTCTGATACATATCAACATTGCATTTGTGTCTGAATTAAGATGAACAGGGCATTTTCATAGGCATCTGTGTGAAAGGTTCAATTGAATAAGAATTTGAAAGTTTTCTCTTGACATTTATGTAACGATTCCTGTTATTCTTATGACTTACACATGTATAGAAACATATATCAACAACACTATCAACATAGTCTTTTGTCTGCGAAGCAAAAGACCGTGTTCGCAGTGCATAGAGATAGAATAGAGAAGTCAGTTTAGTACTCGGCAAAAGTCGCTCTTGTTGAAAGGTGTTCATCAATAGGAGAGGGTTCATTCTGCAGTCACACACCCATGATGCAGAGGAAATACCTGACAAAGCAAGTTTGCAACACACATCTCGACCAGTTGTAGTAAAGCAATGCATAGATTCATTTGCATGCACCAATTTTTGGACACACAACAACCAACAAACTTGGTAGACTAGTGTCAACAATAAGTAGGCCAGGGCCTGTCTCATAAAACTTAACATTAATGGTAACTGCCATGAGTGGTGACTACCATGGTTCGACAGCCAATCACATTCAAGGTTTCCTTAGAAGTAGCAATGGGTAGTAAAGTTACCACCAATTGTAAGTTTTATGCAGCAGGGCCTTTGAGTGTGCATTTATGATCACACGGTTGGTTCATGTTATAACTTATGCTGGAGCTAGTGCTGAGCAGGCACACACTAAAAAAATCCCTGGCCAAGCTACTTGAACCTGATATGGATAGTGATCATCTATTGAGTTCACAACAAGGTGATCAGAAGAAGCTACAGTGGAAGCTGGCATAGCATGTAGGACACATGCAGTTAATAGTTGAAGTACCTTGTTCTTTTCTGACATAGCTGACCTTATGAAAGTTGAGGAGGTAGAGGTTAATTTTCTGCAGGAGAAATCATATTTCTGTCCTGTTATGATACCATGCTTGCTGACGGGAAGAAGTAGGATGTGTATATGTGCATGTAAGTATTATTTACAGGCTAGATACATGTACATTTTATTACATATTGCATTTAACAAATACAAGGGACATTCCCTGCAACTGTGTGGCTTTTCATGTGTATGCTTTGTTGACATAATATCTAGCTTTAAAGGGAAATTCTACCTGAAGCTAAGTTGGTTTCAATAAAAGCAGAAACATGACAGAAATGGTGTTATGAATTGTTGAGTTCTTAATTTGGTGATGTCAGATGCCAGTTATTGTGCTTTAAGTTGTGTACTAATTTGTTTGAAATTTTTCATTTTCTCAAAAGGATACAAATTTTACATTTTTCGCACATATCTTTATGAAAAAGATATATTCCTTCATAAAAAATAGCAAAAAGGGCAATTGATGGAATCATAGAGCACACCGCATATGAAAGAAAAGCTCGCAAAGTGACGTCACAAAAACACTCTTAGCCTTTGATAGATTTAATTGAACCTTCACCCTTTTGCTTTCATTTCTCTGCTTTCATGAAAACCAACTTAACTTCAGGATTGATTTTCCCTTTAAAACTCTTTCGTTTACTTCGCAAGAATAAGTTTATTGACTTTTGAGAGCTTCGATTGAACAATTTGACAATGAAGTGGAGCAGGTGATAGGGACTGATGACTTTGGGGTTCCAGGTTAGGAATAGAATCACTTTGTATTCAGAACATTCCTTTAAAGACAGCCAGTCCCTTTTTCAGACAACCAAAAAATTACTTTTTTTCTTTCCAGGGCTCTTTTTGGAGAAACTTAAAAATTTTCCAGGGCTACTTTTTTCATTTTCCAGGGCTCTTTTTCCACTTTCCAGGGCTACAATTTCTGGAGCTTTTTCGCGGTTTTGTTTGTGTTTTTTTTTTTTTTTTGTGTGTGTGTGTCAGGCGCGTACGCAGGATTTTTGTAAGGGGGGGGGGGGGGGGGGTTAACCGGTTACGAGAAGTTGATGAGCATGGGGGAGGGGGGGGGGGGTGGTGTAGTGGTGGGTATTGGGGAGTGTTTTTTCTTAGTGGGGGGGGGGGGAGTTCAGCCAAAAAAACTAAAAAAATTGGAGGCGAAAGAGGAGGGGGGGGGGGGGGGGGTTGACCAAAAAAAAAAACGAAAAGGGGGGGGGGGAGTTAACAAATTAAAAAGTTGATTCAGGTTAAATATTTCATTGGTGAAATGACTAATGCAAAGAAGTTTTCGGCTTTCAGGCATAGTCAGACTTGCCGGGCCAGGGGCACAAACATGCATACGGAAAGTACAATTTGATATAGATCTTGTAATCTGCAATTAAGACTTGATAAATGTTATGTAGATCTAATGTAGTTCAACTTTGAAGATTTTCAATGTCAAGGAATATGAAAAAAAAAATGCATGGCAAACTGTGTTGCCCGGCCATAAATGGTCACAACGGGAAAGTCACAATCAAACAATAGCTCTCCCGTAGTTACGGCCGCCTTACTAGTCGGCAAACTAGTATGCCACAGCAGCTGCCATACCCGTTTGCCGACTAGTAAGGCGGCCGTAACTACGGGAGAGCTATTGTGACTATCCCGTTGTGACCATTCATGGGCAACACAGTTTGCCGTGCATTTTTTTTTTCATGTTCCTTGACATTGAAAATCTTCAAAATTCAACTACATTAGATCTACATAACATTTATCAAATCTTGAATTTAGATTACAAGATTTATATCAAATTGTACTTACCGTACCGTATGTATACTGTGCATGTTTACGTTTATGCCCCTGGGCGAGCTGAGTCGCTGACGCCTACGTCTGACTATGCCATGCATAGCATAGCACTAGCAGCTTGACGGCCGAAGTTTTTAAGCTAGTTTGAAGTTTGAGAAAAACATGGATAAATTCCTGGTTCGAGAGGCTGTGCGGGAAGCCGGAAACTTCTTTGCTTTAGTCGTACCGCTAATGAACGGATCATTAGATACTGAACCCCTGTTGTTCCCGCTCGAACCAGGAATTTATCCATGTTCTTCTCAAACTTCAAAGCTCGCCACAGAAGCATTCATTATTCATGTACCGCGTATGCTTTGCATACACATGCTTTGCATACACTACACAGTACACGTACGATCATGGCCGACTGGCCGTCTAGCCTAGCGCCTCGGCCTATGCATTCGTATCGGGCGCGCGCGCATGGAAGAAACTATGAAAAGCCGTTCCCGCCAAAACGCGTGCCAAAACCATACGCGTGCAAGTCAGAACGTACGCGTATGGTTTTGGCACGCATTATGGCGGGAACGGCTTACCATAGATATCGGGCGCGCGCGCATGGAAGAAACGCTACACACAGCATGCATTCAGCAGTACAGTGAGTCGGTGAAACATGCTGTGTTTGCTTGCGCGCTATCAATCTTCGCTGTGCAAATTGCCGCAGTGCAGTGCGCGGCCGTCAAGCTAGGATTGGCTGCTTGTAGTCTAGTCGTGTGACAAATATTACGGGGGCGATTTCCTATTTTTGTGTCGCCCACGAAATTGCATTTTTGGCCTGTTTCGGGGGCTCTTTTAGGTGTTTCCGGGGCGAATTCGCCCGCCGCCCCCGTGTATTTTTTTGGTTGTTTTCAGATCACCACAAAACCATCGAGACATTGGCAAAACATAATAAAGAAGTGTTAGCAAGCTCTATATTCACAATTGGAAACTGATACGTAGTGTAAAATTCAAATAATGCACGTAAACAACGTCTGATTAATAGTCTTTACCTCAGGCTCTTAGTAGTTTGTGTTGAAATATCTGCTTTATTGATTAATCTGTTTATTAAATTATTAAACGCATTATGAAAAAAATGTTCTATGGAAGGAATCATCTCCAAAGTTTGGTAGTTACTCATAAAATTAGGATTTCACACACGCATAATAACCACATAGATGCTGTAACAAAGACTAATACTTTTTTCGTGGTACGAAATTTTTTACGTATACAGAAAGCTTCAACATGCTATATTCTTAGAAATGGTCTTGAATCACACTTTCCTCAATTTACGATTGTGATAGACGATTTCAAATTTTAAGCTTGCAAAAGGGACGGACAATCTTTAAGCATGAGCATTGATAATGATAGCACAATCCCATTTCCATATCAACTGTACTGTGAAGTATTGTGAAGTGTGATGATAAATACAAGAATGAAACAGGTTCTGGTGTTAGTTTTAACCTTTGCTCTCTGGTGTTATCTGTTCATATTTTGGAAGTGTCTACTTCATGGATTATGTTGCCACAGAGGCAGTATACAGTCTTTTCTTATATGGTCAATCAATGATTTTGCACAACTCCATCAGTAAAGGAAGAGTATTTTTTTCAGGTCTAAAATATGAAATTTAGCCAATAACATGGCATAGTGATGAACATATGCTTCACAATCTCTCTCCAGAATGAAGGAACTGTAAGTGGCTGAGATATTGATGTTTACATTTCAAATTGATATTGGGGTGGGTCATCTAAAGTGGGCCCGGCCCCTTTATTTGTTAACAGTCTTTTCATAATCAGGATAAAGAAAGAACATTCATTCTCTGATTAGACTATGGTATGGTGCAGTAACATTTTCACTGTTCACATTCATGTAGTCTAGAAAGGACCAAAGTTTGAATACAGTATGTGGTAGTCGATCAATACTTGCACAACCTCGAGGCGAGGTCATTCTGGCCTAGATGCCGTAGATGCCTTGGTCAGACTTGTCTCTACAAATGTAGGCTGTGGAGTGCATGAACACAACTGAGTCTGTTTACAAAGACTATGCCCTACCACCACTTGTTGGTCTGGTGGAGAGTCTAGGATAGCAAGTGGTATTAGGGCATAGTCTGTGTTACCAGACATAATTGTTAACACATTAAAGTCATGTCTATGCACTACACAGCCTAGCAACAAGGCCATCTCAAAATGTCCAATGAGTAAGGTAAAGTGTAGCACTGTTAACTGGCCAAGCATACCATCAGATTGCTTTGTATGAATGAATGCCATGAATTGCACCATTGCATGCTGCAAATTCCATATTTGTATTTTTATTACTCATAATCTCCATGTATTTACTGTGTTATACACTTGTATGGTTGAAATATTCTAAATGCTGTATAGGTTTTATTCATAAGAATTTATAAGATTGTAAGGCGTATTGAGATATATTTTATGAGCTATATCAAATTCATAATATTTTAGCTTCAAACTTCTCCAGGGGAATGCAGTGGTCTGAAACGGTCTATAAACCCCCCCCCCCCCCGCCCCCAAATGGCAATGTATAGGGACGCAGTACACTGCACATATACATGTACCATAGAACACACAAGGCGTATTGACTTAAAGCTTCTAAGTCCACCTCAAGTCATGTTTTCCAACCTGATTAACAAAAGGCGATAACATCAGTGGATCTTTTGGCATGCCAGGGATCAGCAATGCGAGTCAACATGCAAAGAGAAAGATACTTTCGTTTTTCCGAAGTGCTTATTTATTTGGTGCAATGTACAGGTATATGATGATTTGTACCTTTTTGGTTCAGAAATGTCAAAGGTCATAGTCTATTACAGGAAGCATTTTTTCTTGATAACCGACAAGCAAAATTTATGATAACGGATTATGGCAATACTTTGTACAGAAGGGGGAGATGCAGGATTCCAGTTAACCTTGCACTGTTAAATTGATCAAGTTTTTTTCAGAACAGATTGCAGTAGTTTTAACTGACATGATACATGTACATTATGATTCTCTATCCAATTAATCATAAACAGCTTTGAATGTGGGATGGACCTTTTGCACTTATTAAAGAATGATTAAATTGTGTTGACAAAAAACACAGAAAGAACGTAATCTAATCGAATTCACCTCACAACATTACAAAGTTCTGTAAACTGACTTTAAGCAGAATGATCCATGAGATGAACTTATTGATATGATTTGATGCACTAGTAAGGCTTTAGCCTGTGATCCAGCTTGTATCAACACAACAAAACATTTGTGTGACTGAAATCTAAGACTACACGAGGTGAACATTAATGTTGTGTCCATGTGATTTTGCAGACAGAAGCTGGGGGGGAGCAAATCCCTTCCCAAGGTAATGCGTGCATGGTTGTGGCTGGCATTCATTGAAAGACAAGAATCTGAAGCACCACATAGGTCATCTTCAACAAAAGATTGACTTACTTTCGCTCTGGAGAAGAGGCTGTTACATAATGATGTGCATACTCTCCTGTCTGAGAGAGCATTCAGGATCAATGTCTTGACTCAGTAAGTGCGTCTACATTAGCCCGATCTGACAAAATACCGAGCTAATTTGCTGATCCGCGAAACTTGCCTGAAGTTGCATATTTGCATCTTCAATATTTGAAACTCGGACACGTAAGCTCAAAACTCGAGATGCATGAATTAGCTCAAAACTTGGGATGCATGAATTAGCTCAAAACTTGGGATGCATGAATTAGCTCGATGTTCGCGCATGTGCGGTGTGCCACGGAAGTAGGCACTGACCGCATGGTTTTCATTGTGAGCTCGCCTTCATGCATAAAGATTTAACGTAAAAAACGCCTCAGCAGCTCATGCTGATGCATGATGGGATCGTGAAAGTTTCAGGCTAACGAAGACGCTCAGGGAAAAAGCGAGCTAGGTTTGCGAATAAGCTCTCTATTTGGCCATTTAGCCCAAGATTTCTTGAGAAAATTTCTCCACCAAAAAGCTAGCTATGTTTTGCCACATCGGGCTAATGAAGATGCCCCTAGGGGTGCATGTTTGTGAGCGTCCAGGATACCTCTTTAGAAAGCGTGTATCCAAGAAGCCTTTCCCTCTTTGCATTCATGCAGCCATAAGAGTAGGAGACAGCATATTTTAGCATGCTCTGGACCAAAAAAAATAAATAAAAAAGATAAAAAAGGCCCCACCCCCCAAAACCCCAAATAAAGATGAGGAGGATCTTCAAAGCTAAGTGCAAAATTGGATACAGTAATGTTGAAACCGGAAGTTCAACTAACTTGAAGTGCAAGATAATTTATTTAACAGCAACAAATGTTTTACAGATTTTGTGGCCCTGGCTGGAGTCAACATCTCTTATTTGGAATGTTTATTTTTGTGCTGATAGTTGCTATGTTAGCCAGGCATGTGATAGACTTCCACACAGGGTGCAGAGCTGCCAAGTCTCCCTGATTGTGCAGGAGGCTCCCTGAAAATAGACCAATATTACTGCATTGGATTCATCTCAGCACACAATCTCCCAGATTATTGATAGATTATTATCATTAGGTTGTATGCGTTTGATCTGATGAAATTTCTCCAAATCTCCATGATTGTTGAATTTTAATGTTCGTAGCTCTGAACATGGCTTTGGGATGTGATGATCGACTACTCAGTATGTGTGTCTAATCAATTGACTTTATGGTGTAGGCCTAATCGAGGGAAAAAATCAGAGAGGGGTGGCCGCAATGAAAATGTCCCTTGAAAAGCAATGTGCAGATACAAGACTCCTGGAGAGTACATACAGTAATGAATGGTGTACAAACAACAGGCCCACCTGCTTACATGTACATGTTCATGTACTTGAAATCCTGGCTATATGACTTCTCATTTTACAACCTGTGAGTGTTTGCCCTGAATAACTAGACAACAAGTGAATGTGTGAAACCTGCTAGATTATAGGCCTGTTTAATGATAGTCTAAGGATCTACATACAGTGTAGGATGTGGGAGATATGAACTATCTCTGAGTGTGGATCTCAAAATGCTACAGTTTTTGCCTTCTGAAATGTGTGGGGAACAATGTTTAGTCTGTGTGATTTCTGTTAAAAGGGAAAAAAATATATTTTGTATAGAACCAAGGGTAATTATCCATGTTAATGTACACGTAGCTGTAATGTGGTTGTGTGGGAACCTAGTCTTAATACTAAGACTCGATAATGAAGCTTGTCAAACTTTTACAGTGTTCAACAATGATTGACAAAGGTTGGTGCTGACACGCTACTAGTTGTGGCTTCCACATCGCACATGTGTGTAGGATCCATATGCGTGCTGGAAGCTGACATGCACCTTTGTACACGGATAATCCTGATCATGGCTTATATTCTACGCACCAGACTTCTCCTTTCTTCCTCGCCACTAATCGTGACTAACTATTGCCACATAGACAAGCCTTCCTTCTCTCTCCATCTCTGCTTCATGGTATTTAGGAAGAGGGAAGCATGCATGGTACTTAGTCTGCGTGCCCAGACTTTGTTTGAATCGAAGCAGCGCTTCCGTAAGACACGGACTAACAATCCAAAGCCTAGAATCTAGGCTACTAGGGTACACCCCCACATCATGCCGTCATGTGAAATGATGGAATGTTCACGTACATGGACACGTTTGTATGTTTGTCAAAAGCCAGACGAAGACGTCAAGGCCTCGCCCATTGCAGACTTCATGTTATTGATATAGATCCAAGGTGCATGAAAGCCTTAACCCATTCAACACCAATATCTATTGAAGGCAATGGAATGCATGTGAGTAGCACTCCAATGAACAGCATATGATGCTAAGAGGGGGGGGGGGGGGGAGGGGCGGAGGGCATCTACTTTTCAAGACTGATGTTATAAAATGAACATAATCATGGTGCATATATGATGAGCCATGTTTTGAAAGGGACTCATTCGTTATTTATGGAGGGAAGGGGAAGGGGGGGGGGGGAGGCGGAGGGGCTTCTACTTTTCAAGACTGTTCGGGTGGGGGGTGTCTACTTTTCAAGACTGAAGTCATGAAATGAATGTAATGCTGCCCTAAAAAAGAGTCATGCTTTGACAGGGGCTGATTTGTTACCTATGGAGGGTTTTTTTGTTTATATCCTGGGCGCTCAATTTACCATGAGCCTCTGTGTAATTGTTTACCATTACATGCACATGTAGGTGTATACCCTCATTTTGTAGGATAGTTTCTGTACGAGAATGACTATATTACTTTTGGGTTGGCCTTTTATAAGGTTATTCCTTCCTGGCTTATACCCCCTTTGCAATTTTTTTCCTGTACGACTTGTGTCTTCTATTCATGCTCATGACACATCTATAGTGTTGAGTGAAATAAAATTGAATTGAATTGAATTGAATATGTCCAGGAACACCCAACTATACTAAGAGCCCAATACATTACTGGTATATATAAGGCATGCAATAGGCAACAGAGAAATGGATTATGTATTGGCCTATTCAAAATGGATTTAGGTGCATAGGAATGCAATAGGTTTCATGCAGGTTTTATTGATTGCATAATACAGTACACTATAGGTCTTTCTTGTAGAGAGCGTGGCAGGGGGATTGTTGACAAATAAAGTAACCATGTACGTAGGAATGTTGCCATACTAGAGGTCCTTCAGAGGAATTTAATGTAACATGGACAGTGAGAGCCATTGTTCATACATCTGAATAACAAGGAACTCGTAATCTCTTATACCCCAATAGAGCTAGCGTATGAAGGCCTCGTTGACAAAAAAAATGTATACAATTTCCAGAAAGTTTTCGGGAAGGGTAAAGACGATATTTGGAAGCATTGATAGCTCCCTGTATGTACTATAAAAAAAACAGTAATTTTTGCGCAAGTAATATTGTGTGTAGATTTTGTGCGCAGGAATATGCCACTACAAAGAAATTCACCTGATGGCTGTGCATTACCGTATAATCATCAATAACTCCCGAGAACAAAGCATTGATATCATGATCATCATGGTTCAAACAGGACCGCTAGATTTGTGAATACAGTCAAACCTGTCTATAGCAGCCAACCTGTCTATAGTGGCCACTAAAATAATTCCCCAGGAGAGAGGTCATGTGTAAAAGAACCTGTCTATAGCAGCTACCTGTCTATAAATGCCACGATTTGTGTTTCCCTTGGGTGGCCACTACAGACAGTTTTCACTGTACTCTGTATAAAACTCCACCTCCACCTGCCTGTGATAAAGAATCTTTGTCATTAAAACCTGAATTAAATTTCATGAAGACCACCTGTTCATGAAGATTACAATTCTTGTATCCCTTGAGTGGCCTTTATGTACAGGTTTTACTGTATTCGTCCAAAGCAATACGCAAATATATTAATGAATTGTTCATTTAAAGGTGATATTCATAGGAAATAAAATCAAATAAATGTAGTTTATTTTATAATTGAATGAGTTATTCAAGCAATTTATGCAGCTAACATGCCATGAAAGTGTTCAGTTTTGTGTTTAATGAAAGTCAAATTTTACTAAATTGACTCTCTTCCTGACCTACGAAATCGCCTCAGGGAAAGGAGCGTTGTGTGTACGTCACAGCCGGGATACGCTTCACAATGACCATTGTGTATCACACCTGTTAATTCACTAGCAACTGCCATCACAGTTTCATTAACAATGCATGATGCTTCAGGCGGAAAAGAAGCTGCGGATTGGCATGTTTGATGCACAATAACGCATCCCTTTTCTTACGTCAGACCTAAAGGCCGTTTCGGATGACAGTAGGTCAAATTTGTCCCCGAGAATACGGTGATTGTTTTCACCCTAATTTCGCTTTTTGGAAAGTGATATATTGTTTAAACGTCATCCAAGCTCATTGTATGGCTTATAAGCTTTCTATAGATGAATATCTTCATATTTTTGGATTTTCTATGAATATCACCTTTAAATGATTGCTTATATTTGTTGTGATTTGCAGGTCAAATGAGTCCCTTGAAGACGCAGCCCTCAACACCTTCCAAGTCATCAGGGAAGGATATTGTGGAAGAGGAGGTGGCCAACTTCTACCACGAAGCAGGCCTAGAAGGCATCGCAAGAGAGGTATGTAGTCAGGGCCAGGTTATAAAGGTTTCCATTTCTGGGAATTATTTACCATTGATTGTAACTTCCATGGGAACTTCTTCAATGCTCAGAGCTCATCGACTCTTAAATTCAATTCGATAAAGCCCCCGCTGTACCATACGTGAATGAAATGTGTAATAAGTCAATGGGCTCTTCCTGGATTGGTACTGAGAGGATTAGTCTCTGGCCATATTGCATCAAGACATGTTCAATAGACTATTTTTGTTATATATGCAAATTTTATACACATAGTTAAAAAAATATGTTGCTAACAGTAACCCTAAAGGTTGTCTGAGGTTTATCCAAGTAGCAGCAACTAATACGTTCAGAGTGCATTAAACCCATCAAAACTGAGTTTCCCTGAGTTTTTTTTTTAAGTTGAATTTAATTAAACCAATTACCAGGGGTGCATTTTCCTTGTAAGTGGTCCTGTGCCATTTTGTGCCATATTTGCATGAGTAATTAATACACACAATTCTCACAGGGTATCATTTTGCATGGTTCAGAAGTTAAACAAAAGTCATTTACTGTACAATGTAGGTGATGGTTTGTGGTATATAAGGGGACCTTTGTGGCTTTCATTTGCACTAATTTCAAACCTCTCTTTGATTAATTTCATTTTCGTTATATCATGTAGAAACCTTCTCATTTTACTACCATTCTGCTCCAGGTTACCATATATGTACTTTTTATAAGGCATGATGTTTGTGATATGATGTGTGTTACCATACATTCATATATTGGTGCATTTGTGTAACATGCACAAATAATACATTTTACATAGGAAATTTAGGAATGCAATTTATACCTCATTCACATTGAGGATATGGCCCGGTATGCAATAAGTAGAACCCTTTTGGAAATAAAGTGAAGACCTTCCTGTAATAAGTGCGCAATCATCCTTCAAATGAAACCAGAAAGTGGAAACCATTTGTCTCAACATGTCTGAATAGGTGTGTCTTCATTAGCCAGATCAGGTGAAAAAGCTAGCTAGTTCGTGATTAGGACAGCTAGCCAGATAAAAAAATAGCTAGCTAATTGCGTAATTGCATTAGCCAGATCAGGCGAAATAACTAGCTATTTGGTTGAGAAGATTTCCCAAGAAATCTTGGGCTAGATGGCCAAATAGCGAGGTAGTTCGTGAACAAGCTCTCTATTTCTTCATTATCCTGAAACTTACTTGATCCCATCATGCATCAGCGCGCACAGAGGCATTGTTTATGTTAGGTTTTTAAAATACGTGCGTGAAGAGCGAGCTCGCAACCGAAGCCATGCGGTCGTGGCCTATTTCATTCTCGTGCTACGCATGCACAAACATCAAGATAATTTATGCATCCCGAGCTCGAGCTTACATATCCCGTGTTTGGAGCTAATGAAGACGCGAGTACAACTTCAGACTAGTTTCTCGGATCAGCAAACTAGGTTGCTAGTTCGTCTGATCGGGCTAATGCAGATGCACCTACAGTAGCATGTTTGAATGAAACCTGTGTGGCGTCTGAGCAAAGGTGGTTATTTCGTACCATGTCAAGTGGTGAGCAATCGTGGTTATTAATGCAAATATGCTCATTATCAAGTCTTGGTGCATTAAAGGCAGTGTTTGATTTTTATGTTGTGATTAATGATGCGAACAGTGGGTGTGAATCTTGATTAAAGTGATGGTAGCAGAACATAAACCTTAGTATTTCTTGTAAAAGATTTGTAAATGCTGCTCTTTCACTAGATTTCACACTAAATTTACCATTTAATACATAATTAGCAATAGAACAACAAACATGAAGGTTTCAAGTTTCATGTACATTGGTACTATAACAAAACTTGACAGGAGGTTCCTTTAAAGAAACAAGCACTTTAAAATTGTAATCACGGTTCATTTCCGAGGGTAGGGTCAGCCGTATCTTTATGTCTCTGTCACGCAAGAAATGATTTCTGTGGGAATAGGAATGACGGGAAGCAGAGAGAAAAATGAAACTAAATTGTGATTTTCCCAGGCTGCGACTGGCATGGAGCATTTGTTCCCAACCAGTCAAAGGTTGTCAAGTTTGGATTGGGACAAAAAATGCTACATCGACGTTGGTATTATACTCAGTGTGAGAAAAAATGTGGAATGTACAAATGTACTTATTATTATGGTTTGTTGACAAGAAAATCTATATTTGCCCATTTAAAAAAGGTATGTGGGAAGGTGTGCAAACTCTTTATCAAACGCTATAAGAATGTTAGTGTTGACAGGGAACTGACTCCTACATAAAGTTATATTACTCAGGGGTGCAATTTAGTAGATAATGCCACCTTCATATTTTAAGCTGAAGTTGTATCCTATCAGTATCATACTAGTTGCAAATATGAAAGGTAAGTGGTATCTTCAAACCACTTCCATACTGAAATGATTAGGCGTATCTTCAACCCACTATTGAAAAAAAGGTATGAAACTTTACCAAAGCGATACCGTGCCTAGTTTGACAGGCACCTGTGATACTTGTACCTGTACGGAAGTGACATTTCTGTGGTACCGTATTGCTTCATGCAACAATTTGCATCTGTCTGCGTGTGCGCTTAGCATGGTGCATGTGGGTTTTTTTTACACGCAGAAACACATGGTTGTTTTGAGGGGGAGGGAAGGGGCAGGGAAGGGGAAGGGGGAGGGGGCAGGGGGAGGGGCAGGGGGAGGGGAGAGGTAGGGGGAGGGGAAGGAAGAGGGAGGGGAGGGGAAGGAAGAGGGAGGGGGAGGGGAGGGGCAAGGGGAGGGGGAAGACATGTATTTTTTCCTCCATGGTGGTTATTGATACGCACAAAGAGGGAAATGTGCACAAATCACATCTCCCTGGTACAAATGTGTGACATTTTCCCATTTTATAGGTTTCATATTTCTAATTCAGAAAAGACATTGAGAAGTTATCAGAACCATCATGGTTTTAAATCTTTGGACATTGTTGTATGACAAAACAAACTGAATAAACATAAGTCAATGTTTACAATTACAAAAGTTTAATTACAGTGTCTACTTAAAATGGACATCAATTTTGGTACTCTAGAATTGATTATCAATTGTTTATCAGTGAAAATGCACCTTGTTTGTTTTCTTTTCATTTCTCTGTAGGCAAGATTAATAGACCCCACTGGTGGCTTAAGAAGAGATGCCAATCTTCAACAAGTGACAAGAGGTAAGACTTCACATCTTCAAGTTGGATGTAAAAATCCTAAAATTGTATTGTTACAAATAAACAGATATGTGTGACACTCGACATCACAGAGGGAGAGAGAGAGGGAAGAGATGGAGAGACAGAAACACTTTTCATACATTATACACTGAAAACCTGGTAATATTTGCTGTCATACTGTTAATATGTGTACTATTAAAAGACAAATTTTTTTTCAGTGCCGTCTGTGCAACACAGAATGATGCTCTACACGTAGACATGTGTTGTTATTACTGAGGCAATCATATGACACTCAAGAGTTTTATGAGGAAGGAGCAGCTGAAATGTGAAGAGGGCTTGTAGGCCTACTCGTTGGTGTTTTGATACAGACAGCTGATACCCTCACTTTTCATAGAGGATTTGTACCTCCAAGGAAGGATTGCCATTGTCCTCCATTGTTACAGGGCGATTATTGACTGCCTCCTGTAGTAGGGTTTAGCATTCCTTTGTGCTGCGTTGATCTATTCATTACAGGGAGATGCCATCTCTAACAGATGCTGCTTTCGAAACAGTACCTACTCATTAGGGGAGTGCCAAAATATGGGCAAAAGTCTAATTTTAGGTCCTGTCACACTAAGTATATCATCCATATTCCAAGCCTTCTTTAGTGTAAGAACGCTTCTTTAAAGCAGTGGTAGTCCACATTCCTATTTTAATTGATTTTCAGACCCTGGGCAAGCATACACTGTACACTGTAACTACATACAATTATTTGTCAAGTGAAAGTTTCCATTTAATTGTATGCAGCATATTGCTGGCAGAATGAGCGTTTTGAAGAAGTGTTCAGAAATGCTGCATTTTGCGCTGGTTGGATTGAAACACGCCCTCTGAGACACCAATCAAGGGTAGGCTAAGAGCTGCCTCCATTCCTTCACACTGTCATCGTCTGAGGATGTGCATAATTTGTCAGTTCCCTTTAAACATACGAAGGGCCAAGCCAACACAGCTGAGACAAAGGATGGCCAGGGAACCCCACTGCTTCCAGTCCCCCAGAACAAAAGGCTTGGGTCTGGCAAGCAGGGGGGTGTGTGCGAGGGTCTGGCTGGAAACACCCTTTAGATGCTTTGTTATTGCGCAGCCTGCCTTTTGCTCTGTGCCTATTGAACAGGATCACTCAAAACAGAGCAGGGGTGAGAGAGTGTGTATGTATCAAGCGTGAGGTAGTAGAACAACACTATGGCTGCATTTTGTGTATACATGTACATGTAAACCAATCCCGATACCAGCATTAGTTACAAATGAATACACCTGTAAGTAATGATGACGTTAAACTTCAAATTGAAATGAGTCAAGCTGAGTTTAATTAAGCATTTTCTATTCCTCATATTTTAATAGTTGGTTGACAAAGTTTATTACATCATGTATATAATTCAATGATATATTTCAATGATCCTCAAAGCCATTGCTGGCATTGTGCATGTCGTCGCCTTTGAGTATACTTCATGTATTTTCATCCATTGGAAATTATAGGAATATACATTGTACGTATGGGGGCTACAACTAAGTGAAATGTGCTGCTAGACACTGGTGATGCTTATAGAATCGGCAATAAGCTTTTTTGAAAGGTAGATACAAAAATGTACAAAAAGAATGTTAAACAACATCGTATGAGGTAGATAAAGGCCGAATTCTCTTCTACTGTGCAAGCCCTGCCAGAGACCACTTGCAGTTCCTGTTCTAAGAAATAATGAAGCACCATTTCTCTATTTGATTTGTCATACCAGCATGTCATGTAGATTTCACCCTCTCAGTCCCAAAGGTAATGAACTGTGCAGTATTTTATTTGGATTATCATTGTTTGGTACTGACAGGGTAAAGAGCTGGATTAGTACTTTTGAAAAGCAGAAAAGATTTTGGCTGATTTTATCTCAGAAGTGTACTTCAAAAATATGCCCTGAATGTACTTTACATATTCCTTACAAATCTACTTCCAGTGTGGAAGCAGGGCTGGATACTAGGAGGCCCAAATTACAACTATGGACCCCTAAAATCTAGAAAATTAAACAGGGACCCTCTACACTCTCCCCCTAAAAAGGACATCCAAAACACCTTTAAAAAGGAGTTGAGGTGGAGCCCTGGGGCCAGATTCAAAAATCCTTTCTAAGCCTAGTTAGTTGCTAACGTGCTTTCAGCTACATGCATTTAAAGAAAGGTTAGTAATCTTTCATGAATATGGCCCCTGGTGAAAAAAATGATATAATCCATTACATTTAGTACATCGCATAATGTTCCAAAGCACATGATTAAGTGTGAACTTGTACTTTGTGTAAGCTGTCTATTCCTAATTCTTGTTTTCTCACACATCATTACTCTACAGTTGTTCAGCTTCCGCCCCTGATTTCACCCAAGCCATCCCCCATGAAGACCACAACACAGATCCTACCCAAAGTTGCTACCATCGTCACCACAACCAACGTCAATGCTCTACCAGTGGTAAGAAACACCTCCTTTCTGCTATATGAATGTTTGATTATTATTATTATCATTATTGTTATTATTATTATTATTATAATATAGTAACCCCTCATTGGTCTAAACTCTTTAAATCATGCATGTTCATTTTGTCAGAAATAATACACACACATCCCATTGAGCAGTATTTTACCTTCCACAGGAAGGGTTGATATCTATTCGTTTGACAGTTTCTATGAGTATGTTTAATTTATACATGATTGATACTGGTAACTTAGTGTGCGTGGAAAGCTGTTGACGTGTACACCATTCATAGGCTTACCAGTATAAATACAGTCTGTAGTAGGTGGGCGGGTGGGTGTGTCAAATGGCTATCCCAGCCAGAACCATAAAGTGCATTGTGATGTTAAAGGGAACGGTTAGCTTGTTGGCATATAGCAAAAACACAGTTGGATTTCATATTTTTAAATCTATATTATATCAATAGGATGGGGTGAGGATAAGGATATGACAACACATATCTTTTCAATGCAATACATTCATTTGGAAGGCAGTCCAAACAAAATACTCGTTGCACTATTAAAAAAAGTTTTATCCAGGATAATACAACCACTTTGGGAACAAAATTTTCTTATATTTCAAAAAGAAAATTGTGACCCTATAAATAGTTACTAGTGGACAAAATTTCCCCTGCATTTTGACTGATGTTCCTACATTCCCATATAGCCTGATAGGTAGAGTATGTCGTAACGCCATGTTGTCAAAAGAAATACATGTATATGCATTTCTGTCATCTTGATCATCACAGTAGTTGTAGTGAAACATATGCTACGGGAGTTATAGGGCTACCTGGTTCAGATTCCTTTAAGTTGATTTGTGTAGTAGAGATTCGTGGTTAAAGTGAAAGTGAAACGGAAGCGTTTTAGTGCTTCAGGAATGCTTGTTTAGGTACATAGATTATCTGATTGTGCTTTTTCTTTCATTTCTGCTCTTTTTTCACTCACGATCAGTTGCTTATTATCCTAAGTTATGGCATTAGCGAAAAAGGTAGTTTAAGAGGATTTTTAGTGGATTTTTTTAGTAACGTCACAGAAATTGTAACTGTAAATCTGTAAATCTTATCTTATAATTGAGAAGAAAATAGTTCTTGAGGTAATCGGTTTAGAATTTAGAAGCAGTTTCCTTAGGTTCCTGTTATGCTAGCACCATGTCAGTCAAAGAGAATTTTAGCTGTAAAATATGATTTGATCTTCATGTACCAAGCCATGGTCACAAAGAAGTCCTAGTACCAGTACCAGGGCAAATTATGTCATGCATTAGTACAGGACATTTTCTAAAAGAAAATATTACCGGTAGTTGGTGCCACCTTTAATCTCAAGCTGAAATATATTGCAGAGAATAGTGTTGAATTCATGGCACATATATCGACATATGGTAGCAGTGTATAACATTCAGATGTAGTTCAACAAAAAGTTACAACTGTATTTGGTGCGATCCCTCCCTCGTTCCTTTTAAGAAAGAACTCATTTTCTGCCCTCCCCCCCCCCCCCCACCCCCATTAAGAACTCTTTTTTTTTACTGGAAATTGTATCTGTAATTCTGTATTTTAAGAGCTAGTAATAGTATTGAAGTCTTGGGGCATGGGGCTGGGTGTTCTCATCATTGGTACAATGTGAACTGAAAGTGAAACAGGATATGTGCATGTGGAGTGGTGTCTTTCACAGCCACACGTGGCAGGTAATGCCTGTCATGAATGAATGAATTAATGAATGAATGACTGCAGGCAATAGACATGTAGTAAATGTATATGGTACATGTAATCTCGAGATCCTAGTTACCAAATGTTTGTTTGGATTTAAAGTTTTAAACAGAAAAGAACCAAAAGATCTTGTAGTTCTTGCAATGTCATTAGTACTGCAAATTTGTTCATGGATTTTGATAAAACTGTATTGGTCAGTCCTCATGGCATGTACTGATATTTGATATTGTGTACACAAATTCTTGCTTCTTAGTAACTAGTCATGATCACGTGTGCAGAAAGAAAATTGAAGTTGATTTTTTTTCAGATCCACATATTCATATAACCAGGTGTAGTTAAATGAGATACAACTAGTGGAAGTTATGAACTACATTTTGTCAGGTTACTTAATTAGCCAGATGAGGAAACAAGATAACATGGAATGTCATCGATTTAATTTTTGGTTGCCCCTTTCATTTTCACTGTAGATCCTTGGCACGCCACAGAGGCATGGGACATCGATACTGGCCAACAGTCCAGCGCAGACGCAATATGTTACACCCATACAAATACAGTCACCAAGCTGGTCGTAAGTATTCCCCCACCTTGGGGGTGGGGCTGAGAAGGAAGGACGTTGGGGGAGGGTGGGGGGGGGGAGTGTTGGCAAACTCTTTGGTGTACATCGATACTTCCCAACAACAGTCCAGCCCAGACAAAATATTGTCACCAAGCTGGTTGTGCTTGTGAGAATGTGCACATGTAGGGGTAGGGGGAGGGGTGAGAGGTATGGGGCTAGGGATAGGTAGGGGGAAGGCTTTTCGTGATGAGGGGTTCTCTTAAAAATTCCCTCTCCCTCTCTGGGGAACACAAAGAGGACAGCTGACTTGGTTCTATGCAATTGATCTGATTAACTTGACGATGCCAAGTAAAAAAAAAATTAACCTTTCATCTTCTTCTCCCCAGGGGTTCACAAAAGCGGAAAGCTGATTTCTCGGATGACTATGAGAGGTAGGTTATTGCTCATCCCATTTCCTCTGTACATGGAAAAATAGAATTTGATTAATATTGAACCTTAAAGGGATAGTTCACCCTAAAGATAACTTGGCTACATAAAAGCAGAAACATGAAAGAAATATTGTGAAGGTTTGATGAAAATCCCTCAAAGGATCAGAAAGTTAGGATCTTTTGAAATCTCAATTTTGGATGACACATGCGAGGTGCTCTCTTTTATGTTGTGTACAATATAATTACATTAATTTGCTCTTCTTCTGTTTTTGACGACAGATTTATTTTTTCATAGAGGGATGTGTGTAAAAACGTAACAGATTTTCATCAAACCGTCACGAAAATGTTTCTTTCATGTATCTGCTTTTAATGAAACCAACTTAATGTCAGGGTGAACTATCCCTTTAATGTTGTACATAAATTAATGCTCCGTGCGTTTTGTATATATTACTCGCTCAAAAAGGCACATGTAGCACGCTGAGAGTTCAGCTTCCTTCTCCTTCTCCTTCTCCTTCTTCTTCTTCTTCTCCTTCTTCTATAATCTTTAAAGGGCTATAATGTAGGTATAATCTCAAAGCTTATAGTCAGTCTGTTTCTAGTTGTTAGACTATGAGATGAGTGTTAACCTGTTTGACTGTTCTTTGTGTGTATATACTTCATGTTGTCCTCTTAATGCTTTTCCTTACACAGTGGTAGCAGTAAGCTGAAGAAGAGGGAGAAAGAGTTTATTCCATTCCAGATGATATGTGTGTATTTACTTCATATTGTCTTCCGAATGCTTTTCTTTACACAGTGGGAGCAATAAGCGGAAGAAGAGGGAGAAAGAGTTTATTCCAGTCTAGATGACATGTGTGTATTTACTTCATATTGTCTTCTGAATGCTTTTCTTTACACAGTGGGAGCAATAAGCGGAAGAAGAGGGAGAAAGAGTTTATTCCAGTCTAGATGACATGTGTGTATTTACTTCATATTGTCTTCCGAATGCATTTCTTTACACAGTGGGAGCAATAAGCGGAAGAAGAGGGAGAAAGAGTCAAAGGGGCTGAGGCATTTCTCCATGAAGGTGTGTGAGAAAGTCCAGCAGAAGGGCGTGACGTCGTACAACGAGGTGGCGGAGGAGTTAGTCAGAGAGTTCAGCCAGCCAGCTCATCAGTTCCTACCATCGTCAGAATCGGTGAGATATGAAAAGGGGGTAGAGAGCAGTTCAACCCTTTTGTGAAAGATAGGGTGTCCATTTTCCAGGGCCATGTTGCATATAAAGGTTTCCAATTATTGTAACCTACCATCAATGGTAACTACCATGGCAGCAGCTAATGAGCTCTTATTATCGCACCTGTTGCCATGGTAGTTACCATTGATGGTAAGTTACAATAATTCAAAACCTATATGCAACATGCCCCTGGGCAAAAAAATAAAATTTGGGAAAAACCACTGAAAATGGGAGAAGATACTATATCAGGTCTTCCTTCCTATGATAGGGACTGGACACTGACTTAAAGCGAGATTACAGCGATTGATAGATTTTCATGAGGTTTTGGGTGGGTTGTCTGAAACCTATAGTCTAGAGGCTGGAGACCCCTTTGCTTTGGTTTGCACCACGGGTGTATGCGTTCAATGGGAGCAACATCTGAATCGCGCACTAATAGGGTTGATATGATAATTAATGTAGACTATGCTTGCTGTGTTTCAAACATAAACAAGGATAGGTTTTTCACTTATCCTGAAAATGTTTGTGAAGCTATAACTGTGAGATTTCATACACTTTATTGTTAGGGTATACAGCTGATTCCTGCTGAGTTTCAAGACTAATGGGACACCCTGTCTTTAAGGCCACCTCAGGTGACAAATTTTGCCAAGATTTCAAACTCGTTAGGACCTGTGACTGGAAATGTGATGTTACCTATTTCCATGAATCCCATTACTGGGTCCTGCAATTTACCCAGTCATAGAGTCGTACGACTGATCGGATCATGATGTCTGCAGGTGACCTTAAGGAATTAAGTGTTCAGTTTCGTGCGATCATGTGTTCTTCCACCAAGGATTTCTTCATGATTTGTTTGCATGTTGATGGTGTAGGATGTAACATGAACATGATCGTAGCTTGTTTGGATGGATCGTAACTATAAGATTGATTGCAAAATCATGCATAGACTTGGACTTGCTATAGGTGGCAGTGATGATTTGTGATACGCTTCGTTGCAATAGAAAGCAACTTTACAATCGATTGCAAAGTTGCTATAGACAGCAACTCACCCTTTGTGATACAGGGCCCTGATTGTAACTGTCCCATTTTCTTGTCGTGCTCGCAGCATCAATACGACCAGAAGAACATCAGGCGGAGAGTCTATGATGCCCTCAACGTGCTGATGGCCATGAACATCATCTCCAAGGAGAAGAAGGAGATCCGCTGGATCGGCCTCCCCACCAACTCAAGGCAGGAGTGCGACAAGCTGGAGACGGAGAAGAAGTCCAGGCTGGACAGGATACGACAAAAGAGGGCGCAGCTCCAAGAGCTCATCCTACAGGTGAGTTGACACTGAGGGTGCTCTTTATATTACAAGTATAGTTCGCCCTGAAATTAAGTTCATTTTAATAGAAGCAGAAACATGAAAGAAACATATTAGTGAAGGTTTGATAAAAATCCATCCAGGGATAAGAAAGTTACAACATTTTGACGAAAGTTACATATTATAAGGTCAGTTGCAAACATGGATGATTTGGCAAAGTCTATACAGCTGATACTTGGGGGAATTCCTGTTGCTTTGATAATTAGCCGAGTATGATGTTGTTTTAAAATACATGTATGAAATTGATACTGCTATGTGTGTGTCTCCATGTCCACTTAATTGTCATTTAATGTGCAGTGATGTTGGAGTGAAAGCGGATTTCTTCCTCATGTTGCTTCCTGTTCAGATTTAGATCCGGACCATAATATTTGGTTAAAGGGCATATACTGTACTGGGAAGGCAAAAAAGCCTTCAAAATGTAATTGTGAGCAATCTTCTTGCCAATGGTCTTAAAGTCATAAATTGTCCATTTTAGAAACTTGCTGAAAGTTATTTGCCCTCAAATGATCTACATTTGGAGTAATGGGTGATTAAATCACAAAATGTTCGGCCCGAACATTTTGAGGATTTAATCATTAATCATTAATTACTCCATATGTGAATCATTTGAGGGCAAATATCTTTCAGCAAGCTTCTAAAATGGACAATACATGATTTTAAGACCATTGGCGAGAAGATTGCTAACAATTACATTTTGAAGGCTTTTTTGCCTTCCCAGTACAGTATATGCCCTTTAAAGGAATAGGTTAGATGCTGGCAAGTATCAGTGTAATAGTACTGTTGATGGCTGAAGAAAGCTGACCATGACAAAGATATTTAGATATTGTACAATGGTGAATTCAAATGAATATGTTGGCGCTCATCATTGTTATTAATGTGTTTCTTCCTTAAGTTGAAAATGGTAAAAGATAGTACATGCACACAATTGATATTCTTTGTTAATGAATTAGTTCTTTACGGCAGTTATGTATTCTACAGTGTAAATAAATTTCAATCAGGGAAAATTTCAATTGTCTGCTTGAATCCAAGATGCCATTGTCTCATCTTTACAGTGCAAATATTTTAGCATTTCTATTTGAGAATGATGACCATTAAGTCTGCAACGATGTACATGAACAAGCTTTGACTAATGGTTGATGATATACCATCATAAAAAGTGTAATTCTTGGAATCTTCATTGAAAGAGGATTTAAGTATCAGTTTTCACATTTAGATAGAAGTGGGCAGTAATTCATCATGATTTATGTGTGTGTATGTTTGTTTGCAAAAGCACAGTGTTCTAACATGAGGTTTCTTGGTGCATTGTGCTTATATACATGTACATGTAATTGTATATAATCTATATATATTATATTATGTATTATAATTATATTTGTGCATCCATATCTACAAGCTAATAGCGAGTAGTTCTGAAAAGACTATTATTTTGCGATGGTTCCCTTTGAGAAGGAATGTTGTTCAAGAGGTGCATTGCAATGCCACTGGGTCTGACCAGTGATAGTGATAAAATCTGAACCATTTCACTGATGAATGCAAGCCAGTAAAATTGGAAATGTGTCAGTAGTATCAGATAGATTAAAAAACAACAGCGTCTCATTTCCAACATTGAAAGATGGCATGGATCAGCAACTTTCACATCCCTGATAGTAGTACACTAAGAATATTGTAGTCATAGATACTATATTCTGTTCATAAAAATAGACTGCTAACCCAATTTCCTTATGCATGTGCTCTAGCTGTGTAGCAGCCTTACTATGTTTTGTCTAGTACATGCCGAGCATTACTCAGACAATGTAATTTTGAACATTGCAATCCAGCCAACACAATCAGAATGATACTGAAGCAGGGATTGTTCTTGCCAATTTTTTTTTTATTTTTTAAAAATTAATGTGATTTTAATATAAATGAAGATATCATTAGCTTCAACTTTTTCTTTTGGATTTTTTTAAAAATGTCTGAGAGGCAAATGACACAGCAGTTGGTTTTCTTTGTGTCATTTGAATTCTGTCTCTGTTTAGTTTCATATTTCACACTGCATTAACTTGATCTCTATGCTGTTTGGATGGTTCATATACTGTCTTAATGAATGTGGTTTTATGTGTAATAGGGATACATTTCATGTAAGAGAAGATGGTCATACAACCTCTTGATGGCCTAAATGTGTCACTACTATAAATAGCTTTATGTGCTGTGCCAGCATGTTGGCAAAACATCATGTAATCTTCCCTGAAACACCCATGTTCGCCCATGTGGTTTAGAGGCATCATTTGAAATCCTGTCCTGCTTGATATTGATCAAGCTTGTAATCAGTATTGATTAGGAAGTTGTGGTTCCAGACACCATAGGAATCTGCCCCACTATTGTGCAGCAATAAAGACCCAATCTAGTAGTTGGTTCAACTTGGGTCCAGGGAGGAAATGCTCCAAGTTGGAGATTGTTCTCTCTATGGAGGGATTACAAGGACATTGAGGGATTAGGTAGATTTGGAAAGATAAGGAGGGATTAGGGGATTAGGGAAAGGTGGGATGATTAATTTTTGTCTGGTCTCTGCTGGAATAGACAATACATGCAAGAGCTCCATGTAGTCCTACTTAGTGGTAAATTATGCGCTGTTCCTTTGTACATGTAAGATTTATGTTGTAAAACATCCACAAGGTTTGCCTTCCTCATCTTTAATCAATGTGTCATCATGAGCCAGCATGTTGGACACTGTGTGTGTACACTTTTGATATGCATTTTTGTTTTGTAGGTGTGACACACATGTTCATTGGTAATGATTGTATTTAAACATATGAATAGTGAAGTTATGGAGTGCATATACTGTAACTCATTTATTCTTAAAGCAATAATATTTATATTGTGCATGTAATTCTTTTTTCCCCCCAGTGGTTAGTGAGTTCTGAGTTGAGTATCCATTCCAACATTATATTTTATGTCATATTAAATACAATGTGCCCCATGTTGTTTGTACTTAACAAGATCTCATTTATTTTGTGGGATTTATATCTTTGCAGCAAATTGCCTTCAAGAACTTGGTGGCACGCAACAAGAGGTTAGAAGAAAGCGGGGCGAACCCACCCACAAGTAATTCAGCCATCCACTTACCGTACATCATTGTGAATACCAGCAAGAAGACTGTGATCGACTGTAGCATATCAAATGATAAGTGAGTATGCATTGTTTCTGGTTCCTGATAGTGCTGGTTCGTGGCAAGGGAATGCGGGGGCGTTGGAGTGGGTGTTAAAGGTGTATTCTGCATCTATCCCTATTGCTGGTGTTATGCTATTTACGCTAATGAAGTCCTTTTCCCCACTGCTCCTGCAAATAAAGTACTATAGACCACGTTTTAGATAACAAGATAACATCGACCAAAGCAGTATGAATAACACAACCCTGAATATTTCTATTATTAACCCTTTTTTTATTCACTTCTTATCTTTTTGTGCCTAGGTATGAGTATCTCTTCAACTTCAATGACACGTTCCAAATCCATGATGACATTGAGGTCTTAAAGCGGATGGGCATGGCGTACGGGCTGGAGAAGGGACTGTGCAGTCCTAGTGACCTGGAAAGAGCAAAGGCCATGATCCCCAAATCATTAGAACCATATCTCATAGGTGAGTGCATTGACCTCTTTTAAACGGAAATATCTTTCCTTGACCTTATTATTTTATTACATGTCTTGATTGAGTGATGACTGATTTGTAGGGCAAGCTGAAATAATATCCTAATCATTAAAGGGTAGTTTGAAGGTTCTGCTGTATCAGGGAAATCAAGGAAAATTATCTTTCTTTCCAGTCAGGGAATTTGATAAAAATGCTTCAAATCAGGTATAAGTACTGGTAAGGAAATTTTGATTGGCCCCCAAATTGCAAGTAGTTGGTCCAATTCTGTCATCCTTTTTTGCATTTTACACTGCAAATAGTTCACTGCAACAACATAGAAAATATGTGAAACTGGAAATGAGTTAAAATGATTATCATGGAATTTTGTGACTTCATCAGGGAATCATCAAGGAAAAATTAGGGAATTTTGTTTCTTCGAAATGCTGGGAACCCTGTGTAAGACAAGAGAGGCATTTGACAAAATGGTAGAACCCCTCGTGCCAATCAAAGATTGACTAAACTGTCCACTTTGTGATTGTGATTGCAGAGATGGCGAACCAGAGCCAGAGCAGCTCAAGTACGTCAATCATTGCTGGTCCAAGTGGGATCCACACGCAAAGTGCACAGAGACCGCTCCTACCAGGAGATCCCCAGCTATCACCCCTAGCAGTGCCTCTCTCACAACACGACACAGAAGTAAGTCACCACCTCTCTCTCCTTCTTTCTTTTTCTTCTCACTCTTCTCTCTAATTCCATCCTCTATATAATGTATTAACATCAAGGGTTTTCATACCAAAAAAGCTTCAACTTGTGCCTCTCTCACAACACGACACAGAAGTTAGTCACCACCTCTCTCTCTTTCTATCTTTCTCTTCTCTCTCTTCTCTCTAATTCCATCCTCTATATAATGTATTAACATCAAGGGTTTTCATACCAAAGAGCTTCAACTTGTGCCTCTCTCACAACACGACACAGAAGTAAGTCACCACCTCTCTCTCTTTCTATCTTTCTCTTCTCACTCTTCTCTCTAATTCCATCCTCTATATAATGTATTAACATCAAGGGTTTTCATACCAAAGAGCTTCAACTTGTGCCTCTCTCACAACACGACACAGAAGTAAGTCACCACCTCTCTCTCTTTCTATCTTTCTCTTCTCACTCTTCTCTCTAATTCCATCCTCTATATAATGTATTAACATCAAGGGTTTTCATACCAAAGAGCTTCAACTTGTGCCTCTCTCACAACACGACACAGAAGTAAGTCACCACCTCCCTCTCTTTCTATCTCTCTCTTCTCTCTAACTCCGTCCTCTATATAATGTATTAACATCAAGGGTTTTCATACCAAAGAGCTTCAACTTGTGCCTCTCTCACAACATGACACAGAAGTAAGTCACCACCTCTCTCTCTTTCTATCTTTCTCTTCTCTCTCTTCTCTCTAACTCCGTCCTCTATATAATGTATTAACATCAAGGGTTTTCATACCAAAAAGCTTCAACTTGTGCCTCTCTCACAACATGACACAGAAGTAAGTCACCACCTCTCTTTCTATCTTTCTCTTCTCTCTAACTCCGTCCTCTATATAATGTATTAACATCAAGGGTTTTCATACCAAAAAGCTTCAACGTGTGCCTCTCTCACAACATGACACAGAAGTAAGTCACCACCTCTCTCGCTTACTTTCTTCTGGTTCTAAGATTTCTTTCTGACTTGGTTTTTCATTCATTGACAGGATGGAGCACGCTATTCTTACTATTTCTGGGTGTATGCCTAAACTTTCTTTTCCAAATGTGGATCTGTTTTGCTAAATTTGGAGATAAAATTGCAATTTTCTCTTATTCCTGTGTACTTACAATAGAGGGTTTTCATTCCGTAAGGCTTCAGATCATTATGAAAAGCCCTTTATTTGTATCTTATTCGTTTTTGTCTCATTCATGATATTAAACAAATAATCAACGTTGGTGAAGGTGATGGAATGAACTATCACTTCCGAGGCGATCTGGATGTAGCTATCTTTCCGAAGTGCAGCTGAGGAAAGATAGCGTATACATTCAGATCGCCGAGGAAGTGATAGTTCGTCTCATTGCCTGAAACCAAAAGTTGATTATTTGATTTATATTCCACATCTGAAACCAACTATCTATACCAAAAATGACAATTTGACATACAAAAGTAATGTTTACTTTTCTACCTAACCCCGAGCCGCTGCCATGGGGAACACGCGTTAGGATGCGCGTTAATTAGGACGCGCATTATGACGCGCATTTGGATGCGTTATTGGGAGCTGATAGTCCGAGTGTAACGCACTTTTATTTCGCGCATCCTCAAAAAATTGATCACGCGTTAGGACTGTGAGGAGTGAAGAGATCAGCGAAACCAAAAAGAACTATCATCTAGAGTGTAACAAACTTTTATTCTCAGGTGATCTGATAGGAAAAATTACGCCTCATCACGTGATCAACTCTTGACCAATCATATAGCAACATTCTTAGTATGTGGAATATAATCAAGAATATCCACACTTTATGTATTTACTGGCACACAGCTATCATGTTCTCATTGAATGTATTGAAAATTGAGCAGGAAGTAAGTGGATAAATCAAATCAAATGAAATAAATTAAAGTGAAAAGTCGGGCTGCAGTCGAATCATACTGAAATCGGTTTTAAAACATTTCAACTCACAATTGAGTCAGTGCATGCAAAACTAGTGTTGCCCCTGTTGACACCATTGCTACTTTGGTAATCACCAAAACATTTCAACTCACAATTGAATCCATGCATGCAAACTAGAGTATGTCCCTGTTGACACCATTGCCTTTCCGGTGATTGCCCAAACATTTCAACTCACAATTGAGCCCATTCCTGCTAACTAAGAAACTGTATACCCCTATTTGACACAATTGATGATTGCATATTTGCGCCACAAGTTCTCCATCTCTAGCTTTGTAGAACCAATTTGCTGCTCCCCCAGAAACTGTCCAGCTCCTCCCTCCATCTGTTACTTTGTCTGCCTCTATTTCTGTTCCCTGTCCTAGGTTCCCTGGGCCCTGTAACATAAAGGTTTGTGATCAATCGCAAAATAGCAATGGCAAATCAACGTCATTGTTGCTTACAATTTTTGTTCAAAAGAGTGACCAGTAACCAATCAGAATTTGTCTTTCAAATTTGCGATTGATCACAAACTTATATGTTACGGGGCACAGGCTGTTTAAGTTGATGACCATGTGTTGTCTGTTCTCCTGCTTATGTGACCTCCCCTCTTCCATTGCTTATCCTTAGCCGTTTCTAAGATGTTCCTTCCTTGCTTCCTGTCTATTCCTGCAGGTTGCCCTTGCCACAGCTGACCTCCCCATCTCCCAGTCGTCCAGTCTGAGCTCATACTCTGATGCTGGTCCGTCGCGGGGCGCCACGGACACGCCGAGCTCCCTCATGGACAGCGAGAGCGATGAGTCCAGCAGAGACTCCTTCCGAGTATAGTGGAGGCCCCCAGCAAATCTGTCACAGAGAGTCACAGACTGTGAAACACTTTGATGTGCAGGCAGGATTGCTACCATCTGTCACAGAGAGTCACAGACTGTGAAACACTTTAATGTGCAGGCAGGATGGCTACCATCTGTCACAGAGAGTCACAGACTGTGAAACACTTTAATGTGCAGGCAGGATGGCTACCATCTGTCACAGAGAGTCACAGACTGTGAAACACTTTGATGTGCAGGCAGGATTGCTACCATCTGTCAGAGAGTCACAGACTGTGAAACAATAGGATGAGCAGGCAGGATGGCTATCATTTGTCACAGAGAGTCACAGACTGTGAAACAATAGGATGTGCAGGCAGGATGGCTATCATTTGTCACAGAGAGTCACAGACTGTGAAACAAAAGGATGTGCAGGCAGGGTGGCTACCGACTGGAAAGCAAGCACATCAAGACATGTGATAACTGCTGCTTGGTCGGCATATCCAGCCGTGGAGAGGGGCGAGGAGTTGCAAACCCTTTGCTCATGAATGTGTATAAAACGTACAGGTTGGGACCACGTCAGGGATGGTCCTAGGTTTGAACACCCTTTGGAATCAACCGATGGACAGTTCGAGAGCCTGGATGTTTAAGCTGTCCTCCTGGCAGCTAGTGGATGTGTCATACGTTCTCATACTCTGCCCACAGAAATATTCCAGGTATTCTGCAGAAGAGCTGGTCAAGTTCCAGTAGTCAAGTTCCAGTGGTCAAGTTCCAGTGGTCAAACATCCATGTCCACCTGTGCTGAAGACATCAGTAACCTCTCATCTCGGTTGAGACAAACTTTTTTTCCATGTGAGGGTGTAATGCGTCTTCTGTTCTCCATCTTGCTGTGAAAATGCCGTCTGATTGCTGGAGAGCCCTTATCATCCGCCACTCATGTGGCAGATCGCAGTAGTGATTTCAAAAGACAGCTGTAATGAAATATGCGTCAACAATATTCTTTAAGATACAAACACTTCAGGAGTTGAGATACATCATATATTGCTTATTATGATTCATTGTGACTGACTGAGCGACGAACACAGAGAACAATGCTCTTTATTTTCCAGATTTGATTTGTTTTATTGTCAGATTTTATATGTATGAAGCCTTCAGATGATGTCCACAGCCATGTGAAGCAGCGCACGGGTGCCATGTGATGCTTTTTAAAGTTGGATGGTACTGGTCAGTGATGGGGTTTCATGCCGCTGAAATGGAAAAAAGATATTCCTTATCTTTCTACTGTGTAGAAGTGTCCTGGTGTTAGAGTCTGCTCATGGCTTGCAATGGGCGGTTTATAAAGTGATGGGGGATCCTGATGGATTAGGATCGTTAAAAATGAAAATTGGGATATTTTTATCCTTGTGAGGGAGTGCTAATGAGAAGATGTTGATTGTCAATGTGAAGGGAAGAAATGTCGGATCATTGTGATTTGACAGTTTAGAAAGACTGGAGAAGAAGCTATAAGGGTTGAAAAAATGAGGAGGAAAGAGGAACGTTTAATCAGAGAATGAAATAAGTTACGTAAAACGGACCAGTAACATGCAGCATTCTAAGGCCGTGTGGTACAGAAATTCACACCAGTACATGGTTTGATGTCTTTTTCATTTGAATGCTGAATAAGTTTTTATTTCTATATCATGCGTATGATTTTTTGAATTGGATGTTTTATTCAGTCTCATGTTTAGTTTTGGTGAGACTTCAGGAAGACGATTTGTTTGATACATGTTCATGTCCTGAAGCAATTTTAACAGAGATTTTATGGACAAAAATAATATATAGTTTGCAGTGAAAGTTTAATATTGCTGTGCTTCTGGGATCATATACATGTAGCACTTAACTACTCATTTTTTTAAAGGAATACTCATGATCTTCCTTGAAGTCGTATCACAGAGGAATGATTTTGAATCATTTCTTAAATAAACATGTCATTAATTGGAAGGTGCGGCATACATAAATGTTCTCCTTTCCTCTGTAATCTCTGAACTCTGATTAAATATACGCGGAAATGGCTGTCTTAACGTACAGCGGTGCCGTTGGAAGTGTGATATTTCTGGTAGAAAAGCAGCTTTTAGTAGATTTTGAGGACTAGGACTGACTGAAACAGTAAAGGGCAGTAAGTAGAAGATTGTATCTACTTTTCTAAACTTGAAAGGAAGTGAAATATATCAGAGAAGGAGTATGATATATGTTTCTAACGTTGTGTCATCAGTAGTGTGTTTATCACACATGTAATTAATCTACAGGTTTGTCATAGTCTTGACGGAAAGTTAATGTGCCGGTATTTTCCCCTTGAGCAGAGTGTAGATTCTAGCATTTTCATCTTAAACTTTGGCATTTTAGGAGTTACGATGTCAAAAGTCAAAATATCAGCTTTCAATAGTTTGAGAAAGAAACTGTTCAATTGAAGCAATCGTAGGTAGATTTCTTGCCAGTGAGGAATTCTTATCTGTACAGCATGGTTTACTATATATGGGACCACTGTGTAAAATATACCTTAGATAATTCAATGCTGTATTGAATTGGAATTTATAAGTGTTTGTTGCTGTATGGATGGGGTGAAGAGAGCATCGTCATACTGTGCCTTTTACATCACTCTTCCTTCTTATTCTGATATAGAGCTACCACATGTTCTCCGGGGCATATGAAGGAAGTCCTTGTGAAGATATTAAATTCTCTAATACTTTTCCAAGAAAAATGCTGGCCTATGGGGTCAGTGAACAAAACTTATTCAAAAAAATTATATCAACAGATTTGTGTACTATAAAAAAAGAAAATTATTCCTCTAGTTCATACATGTAAGCTTGGGATTTCTCCCCCATTCGCTATTGCAGGAGAGCATTCCTCTCAAACTTTTCAGTGCGGTGCAGAGCTTATAAGCCTATTCCATTAGTATGCGATTTAAAAGAAAGATTATTGTAGGGGCTATGGCCTAGTGCCTGGTCTTTATTTTAGTACAGATAAGCCTTATTGTGTTGAAAGCAGCATTTTGCAAATAACTTTTGACAGTATGCAGGTTCTTGAGGACTTCAAATGAGTTGAGGATGTGGTAGTCGGTAACAGATCAGGTTGGAACACTGGTAAAATGATAATCTACCTCTTGTCAAGATGCTACCACCCGTTTATTGTATGATTGCTTTGTAGTTAAGAGAACACAGTGTGGAGATAGTAAGCATATATGTAAAAGTGTAGCTTTGTGGTCGTCCATGTACTTACATGTCTAGTTTCTCTCAATGAGTGGTGGCTATGTAAGGGTTGGCTTATATAAAGCCAAAACGGGCTGGTTGACACGCTCCGGCTATTTGTTGTGATAACATGTATGTTTAGGGATAGATGTACTGGCTTGTTTTCACAAGAAGCCATAGTGGCAGCTTCTTGTACGAGTTGCATAGGGCTTATGATGCAGAAAATCTGGCCATGGTACAAGTCGATGCAATAGCTGCTTGAATCAATTGGACCATTGGGGTCATATTTTACTGAACCATTAGGCCCGACTAGTTTCAATCCATAGTCTACATGTATACCGATACTGCTCTTAATTACCATGTTTAGAGAACAGACACATTTAAAACTCTGGGGAGAAATGAAACAGTCTACTCTGCAATATACCTTATGCACAGTCGTCGAGTCTTTTCACATTACCGGGCCTTGAAAACCACATTGGCGTACCGATACTTCACATCTTCATGTTGATGTTAACATAGCATATCAACCCCTATCTTGGAGGTACACAGTTGTATTTACATCAAATTACTATGGAATGTAGGTCTTCAGAACAATTTCTCTTCATTGTTCATTCAAAGAGGAATATTGGTTACATCCGTCACAATTTGTCAGATTCTGCTAGAGATAAGTCATTCTTTCTGCTGCAGTATGTCGTCTTTTGTTTTCTTACGGGTAAAAACTGAAGTTTAGATTTGTGTAGAAGAGGGCCATAGAGTGAGAGAGAGAGAGGATTCATGTAGTGTGAGACATATGTAGATAAATTGTTGATTTCTTTGATTTCGAAGAAAGTTGAGAATGGCACAAATTGTTGTTGTGTTTGGATGCAGCCACTGAATCAATGTTTGAATGTCATGCAGAATATAAACACAACAAAAAAAGTAAGTCCCCCCCTAAGCAAAATAACATAACTTTTTATCAAAGAGGTTTTGGGCAAAATACTTTGGCAGGATTTTTTGTTGTGTTCATCTGCGTGATCTGGGAACGAATGTGATTTTAAGTGTATAGTTGTAGGATATGGATGCATGGACAAAGTTGAACTGCATTTTTTTCTGGTGGGAAACACAATTATGATAAATACTCAAACCGCACTCTGCATTGATCGTTTTGCATTGTTTTTTTTTTCTTCTCTTTACCAGCGTCGTGGTGTTAATCATTGATACAGTGGTACCCAACATTCATCTGCATTTAAATTTAAATGTTTTTCTGCAAAGAAATGCTGAAATCCCATATCAGAATCATTCCATTTAAAGATTGTCATAGATACAGAATCAAGTGGTTGAAGTGAATAGCAATAAAAGGTGGTGATAGTATGTTGATAGTTTTGGCAACAAAACTAACCTGGTACATACCGGTAAATTATGTGCCAAGGACATACATAGATGTTTTATACCGTTTCTTCAGTACACGATGAACAAAGGTGTTATTTTATTTTTTTGTTATGATGTCTTCATGTAGTTTCTTTCCTATAGGTTATTTAGAACCATGTTTGAATATATGTCTTGTCCAGGTATGAAAACGGTATCTTACGAACAATTAGACTCTACGAGTGTTTGATTTTTTTTTTGATAGAAAAAAAATACAGCGTATGGATTGTATTACCTGGACCATGTTGCATTTATGTTTTCAACTATTGTAACTTACCATTGATGGTAAATGCCATAGCAACAGCTGTAATACTGAAAGCCCATTGGCTGCTATCATGGTAGTTACCATCAATGGTAAGTTACAACAATTGAAAATATATATGCAACAGGGTCCTGCTCATGTGGTAGTTATTTGCAGTTGTTTGATATTGAATGGTGATTGGGCAATATACATAGGACACGGACTGTACTTGTATATGAAAATCGCTGGCTCATTCATTGAGTACAAACTTCTATTATATTTACTGAAAACTGAACTAACTAGGACGAACCAGAGATGGTATATCAATCTTGTCATTGTAAGTTGGAATGCTGGTGCCGAGCAGTGTATATTCATTTATGTGACAAACTAAAGAGCATGTCTAGTTGGGATGGTACTCTGAAAGAAACTTAAGTCCAAAAATGTCTTAGCTGTTGATATTCTGACATAGCACGCAATGAGGGTGAATTTAAAACCAGCCTGCATTTTTTTGCAGGCTGGATGTGCAAGTCTATCTGGGATTCTGGAGTTACCAGTACTGGCATTCAACTTGTACGTGTGGCATGCAGTGACGTTGCACAGCCATCAGCTTTTTTGTGGCGTTGAAATGTTCATGATACATGTAATGCTTTGTTCGGGGCTTTGTGGATGAATTTAATGCATCAGATGGATTTGTTTTTTGTGGTGACAAATATTTCTTGTTCACAAAAATAATATCCCACGAACATGTTGAAGGTGTGAAATGCCACAAAAATTATTACTTTTACAGTTTCTAGGATACCACCCTTGGTTTTTATGTTGTTACTGAAGTGCCTCATTTTGCTCCTTGTAAATCGGTAAGAAACTTCCCAGCAAATATTTTGGATTGCTGTCTTCACATTCCTGGGTTCATAGGTGATATGCGATGCATGGGTTACAGTGCTAATGATACATTCCAAGGAATTAGGAGGAAGAGGGAGAATCTTCAACAGGTTTGAGTAATACAAGTTCAGCAGAAATATGAGACAGATTTCTTAACACTAAATGAATGATTTGTCCAATAATAATCAACCGGATTGAAAGATGTTGAAAATATTTGCAATAATCTGAGAACTTCAGCGTACCGATAATCCAAAATACCCACAAGAGGTCATACAAGATGTTTATTTATGACTTGCTTGGAACATATAGCGTTTTGCGGTAGTTTGGTGTTATAGGTTAAAAAAACGTTTGCTGTTGGCGTGTGGATGTATTGTGTTTGTGTGTTTGCCAGTTACTCATTGCAAGACCATTGAAAGGCTGGTTCGAGAGCGCAAAGCTCAAATTGCCATTTAATCACCATGACATCACCGTTATCCCGCATTCCCACTAGTACTGTACCTGCTACATGCTTTTTTTTTTTTGATGAGTTCTGATTTTGATACTGATAGGAACGCATCAAGAATGACAATCAGAAATTGATAAATCTATTAACCGAGTCAAAAATGATGTAACACATGAAATCAGTAAATATCAAGTACAAGTTTTAAGACAGCTTTACTTTTTTGGACGTTAGTATCAGCCAGAAATAACATCATGCAACCATATGCTATGGAACTACTCTTGATTGTTACAAAAATCTTTGTGAAAACAGTGTTTGAATCCTGTCCCCTCTGTTGTTTAATGTGCTTGTGATGTGCTGTGCTCGTTGGGTGAAATGCCGGTATTGCAGATCGATGAAGCAAAGACAACCGTGTATTGTTTGTTCTTGTATGTTATACTTCATGATCATGCCAACCCCAGGCTCTGTGTAAGCAAGGCAGTGTGATTGTATAAAGTGTTCAACGTTCAGGCCATAGATTAAAAGGACTCTGCCTCTCTTAATTACTAAAAACATGTCTGAATCCAGTCACATATTCAAGCCCATAAATGCAAAGTTTTTGTCGATCACACAAGTTCAATGCAAGAAATAATTTTAAATATTAAAAATGAATGTTACTGTAAATTTGTCTTAAAATAATGTTTCCATTTATAGTAGTGTAATATCAACATCCATTGCGTCTCTCATTAATGTGAATTGAAGCTATGCCTGAATCATAACATATTTGCACAAGATGTAACTTACTTACAAAGTGAATGATTATTTGTAAAGAAGTTAACAACCAGGAAAGACGGGTAAAAAAACAAATGTCATCAAGTTAAAAAACACGGTTCTCAACTTTGTTGTAATTATTCCCAGTATGTAATTATGTAAAATGCATTGTGAAAAAAAAATGTAGATTGAAAACTTATTTCTACTGTACATATTGTGTGACATTTTGAAATAAACACACAAACTATGAGTGAATAACAAGGCACGGAGCATTGTGTAAGTTTTTGTTTACCGGTAGTTGTGATTTGAAAAATGTGTGTGTGCATGCAAATGTCGTCAGTTGGATGTGTAGTGTGTACGCTCCCATTCTAAGTTGGTCTTCAGCAACATAAGCTGGGTAGGGCTAGTGATAATTATACAAGTACATGTATTTTCACAATTTCATAACTTTCACATTTTCTTCACCCTTTATACAGGACCCCCCCCCCCCTCAATAAAATGCATTAAGTCTCCCAATTTGCAAAGTTGGTGTCATGAATTATGACAACTTGACACAATCTCAAACTTGCGTGAAACTCCTGCAAACTAAGGAAAACTGCTTGGTTTTATCCTAAATTGACCTCGAGCTTTGCAAGTTATTCTGAGTTAAGAAAAGTGCAGTACAACTTAACAACTTGAACATCATGTGTGATTTTTGGTCTTGTGTCCTTTGAATCCTACATGTACATTAACATGTTCAAGTATGTTTTTTTTCTTGTACTTTGCCCTAATTTCTCTTTTTCTAGTTGTAATTTAATGCATTATTCCTCCCATTTATTCACTTCCTTCTAAACATACTTGGTACACCTGTCTTGGCTCTCAAGTTTAGAGTTTGCAAATGGCTGACGGGCCACCTTCACAAAAACTAAAACAAGTCCATTTACACCACACAGACAAGACTTTCAAACAGATAAATATAACTGACATCAATATCTTAAAAGCATGACAAAGCTTTTATTATGGTGCACCAATAAATATAAAAATGAATGAAAATAAGTACATGTATATACAAATTTACAATTTGAGAGCAGAGCTTTATAGTAAGATTTTTATAAAAAAAATACAAGAGAAAAATACATTTAAAGTTAACATACTAACAATTAATCACGCACCAACATTTACCACATATCAAGCATGTTCTCAAGGAGGCTTGGAGATATTTTCTCATCAACAACTGAACTCTTTACTACATGAAATGCTGACATGATGATTCTGTGACATGCATTTTGTATTAGACCTATCACAACGGGCCTCTGTTGATGGAAGGTAAAATCTTGTATACAAGCCTACTCTTAAATCATTCAACAACATTTTTCTTTGAAATCAACTGCTTCATAATATTAATCTCTGTAAAGGTTATGGGCCTGTTACTGAAAATTGATGAGAAACGAGATTGGGTACGCTAATATGAAGACCAGAGTTAATGTTCTATTGAACAAAATAGCATGAACAATTTTTCATTTAATGAAATATCATAAATAATTTTGTATGTGCACATGTAAATTCTTTGCACACGTATTGACATGAGATGAATATGCTAACATGTACCCAGTACATGTAAATGTATTAACCCTTAAGACACTGGGCTTTTTTGTATCTTCCCATTACCGGAGGAGGGTGGAGCATTTCTGCAACAGAACGCGGCCACATCACATATTTTTACACTATGATGTAATTTCTAACTTTATATGAATATAATTTTGTAAAAACCTATTTATTACAAACAACTTCTACAAATGTATGCTAATGAATTTGCCAGTCCTATAATTCAGCTTATCGTTGTTGAAAAGTAATTTCAAGCAACTATCCAGAACTATCCTCACTTATTGACGAGTTCTTAACACAAAAAAATGCATTAGCTCAATTTTTGCCAATGGTTTTCTTTGTTTTTTAAATTTCTTACGTATGTCTTATTCTTTTTTTGTGTATTCTTTTAATTGGAACTTATAATACATCACTGTCCAACCGTGAAAACACCAAAATTAATCAAATGAAGTGATTAGAATAAAAAAAATGATTTAAATTTTTTGTACATCAAATGCAAGAAGACACTTTCCATGGGGTTTGTACACAAAATCAAAAAAATTAGTTGAATTAGGGATGACATCTCATGAAGATGATTTTGTGTCATGATGTTAAACCCAGAAGTCCGATTATCATCTCAAAAATGTTGTGAGACAAAGGAAAATATCATTACGTAGCAATATCTGCACACGTTTCAGAATGATCAATCAACACGTTGGGCAAAATGCAACCATCCCCCTCCCCTCCCCCAACTTGATTAAAGTCAAAATCCATAATTCCATCTACTGGTATTGCGATTAGTATGCAACAAATCTCTTTACATTACACATACACACACACACACCAGTCATTATAAATCATCGTCCATCAAAGAGCTCTCTCTATACGGCAGGCATGGTTGCATCCTCTGTTCTATTGATGGTGGTTTCACTGGTTCCCGTGCGCCGGATGAAAGTCTTCATGAAGTTAACCACTCCGTCCATCCGCTCTCTCCCCAAGAAGTCCAGGTAAACAGCCTTGTGGGAACTCTTGATCATCTGGGGGTTGATGTGCTTCTCTGCTGGCTGGGTCTGGGTGGAGGAGAGAGAGGGGGAGAGAGGAAGTGGTGGGGGAGAGAGAAGGGTAAAGAAGAAGAAGAGAGAGAGAGAGAGAGAGAGAGAGAGAGAGAAATAGAGAGAGAGAGAGAGAGAGAGAGAGAGAGAGAGAGAAAGATAGATAGAGAGAGAGAATGATAGAGATACGAGACAGAGGGGGATAGAGAGGGGAGGAAGTGGAAGGAAGAGAGTGAGGGGGTAGAGAGGGAGGGAGACGGGGAGAGAGAGAGAGTAGAGTAGAGAGGGGTGGAGAGGAGACAGAGGGGAGAAAAGGGAGAGACAGAGGGGGAAGAGGGGAGGGGGTAGAGAAGGAAGGCAGAGAGGAGGGACAGAGGGGGAGAGACAGAGGGAAAAGAGGAGAGAGAGGGGAGTAGAGAGAGTGGGGTAGAGATGGAGGGAGAGGGGAGAGAGAGGGGGGGGGGTAGAGAGGGAGGGAGAGGGAGAGAAAGAGAAAGAGAGAGGAAGAGAAAGAGAGGGAGAGAGAGAGAGAGAGCGAGCGAGAGAGAGGGATGTTGAGAGGGAGGCAGAGGAAAAAGAGAGAGGGGCACAAACAAAACACAAATCTGTGATAGCTCAAGGAACGTATAAAAAGTACGGTTTGCAAAGGTTCATTTTGGAGCTGGAGTACACTTTGGAGGAGATAGAGCATATCAAAGAAAGGCGGGCTTTGGAAGCAGCTGCAGAGAACAGCAACAACGCCAAAGGGACTCCATCGGGCTCGACCCAGGCACCGTGTACTTGCATGGAGTGTCCCCAAATGCCGTCTGGTAGTCTATCATTTCCAGGGTGCGATAAATCACTCAGGTACAATAATAATGTACGCGTATAGATCAAGCAGACGTGCAAACAAAGGGGCATGCGGAACATCGAGATAGCCCATGTTCCGCGTGTTGGAATAATTAATTGAATTGTTCTCAAAGTACAGAAACATATCAGACCCCACAACAATATGATTGATATTCAATTCTAGTACCAAAACAAGGAAGCATTGGTTCTGTAATGCCTGGTGGTCCTATGGAATGTGTGTGTATTACTGGTAAAAACGTGGCACATAAGGAGTGAATTTTATATACATCTCACCTCCTCAAAGAACTTCTTACAGAAACACACCATGGCCAGACTGCCCTGCATGGACAGCGCCTTGTTAGGGTAGGCCACGCCCACCGCCTCCACCTTCTCCATGGAAACACCATGGTCTGCTGAGGGATCAAAGGCTTTGTTTCTCCACAGGCAGTTACAGGCGGTCAGGATGACTTGGTTCAGGACAACCACGTGTTTCTTCACCTCCTCCTGTAGCAAGAGAGATTTTATAATCTTGATTTCGCGGTAACTCTGCATTGCAATAAGATTGATTGATCAATCTGTTAGAAAAATGAGTAGAGAAAAACAAAGACCATTTGGGGACTTTCAAACGTTATCAAGGAGAGTTTTCTCATGACAAGATTTGTGAAGTTTTGACAAAGATTTCATACATGTTATTGCTACGGTACACTGCTGGTCAATGCAGAGTGTCACGACTTTAGTAAAAGAGCTACGTTACCTCGATCATTTGCAAACTTTTCTCTAACTTTGTCGTAATTTATGTCTGATATCAACATTTTGGATATCAAAGTTATCATGAGCCAGGGCCCTGCCTTCTGATTGAATGCAACTTGAATTGCAATTGATATGAATCGTAACTATTTACATTAGAGATAAGGGATTGGATTATGATCGATTCAGATCAATTGTGACTCTCTGACTGAATGACATGAAAGGTTTTCTTACCCATGGATGTTGGCTGCTGTTAGCTTTCAGTGCTGTGAATTCAGCTTTGTAGCTGTAAGAATAGATTGAAGAAAAATTTGTACATTCCTAGTAAAACCTTCCCATTTCCTCCCTCATGAAAATATTCTCCACAAGTAAAATCAACTGTTAGAAGACTAATACAGTTTGACCTCGATTATACGGCCATTGATTTTCCGGCCGTATCTGTTAACCGGACAACGACTCACTAATTTTTTAATGTTCTTTTAAAATGTTTTTATGACTTTTCAGTGCCAAAATCACTTCAAACAAACACACATGCTACCACGATCATGCGAATACACTGTGGGACATTCTGCCAATCACTGCAATCGATATTATAGAGATTAGTTACCACAGGATTTATGACACCTTTCTCAGCAGCGTTATCATAGATACGGACAGCTGTTGAGTCAACACGCATTGAGTAGCGATGTCACGCGCTGGTCAAAATTTGTATCTGCCACTGTACCAACAACGCATTAGAATCCGTTCTTATCGGACCCATCGGGACACCAAAAATATTTTGACAAACACATTTAATATGAATGCATCCTCACCTTTCACATCATCAGCATTATTTTACGGTTGAATGAAATTTTATCGATAATTTTGGGGGTTTTTTGGACATCGTTTTGATCAGACAACGACTCTCGTCTATCCGCCATGTTGGATTTCGGGATTTTTGAACGTAGAGGGCAGCAACATGATTGTAGCGCAGTAAGATCGTATTTTGTTGAGATTTTGGAGTAATTTATGTTGCTGTTCTGTGTATTTTAAGGAAGATAATCATAATGCTGGTTAGTTGGTAACATGTAACACATGTATACCCCTACAAGAACATACTAGAAAGTGCCCATTTTACATATCTCTCTATCTGGCCATATCGATTTTCCAGACGGCCGCCGGTCCCGACGTGGCTGGATAATCGAGGTCCAGCTGTAGAATCTTGCTTGCTTACATAAAAATTATTTTCTTTGGCACATTAAGAAGTCAATGCTAACGAGGTGGGGAAGCTTCCTTTTTTTTCTTTTACAGCATGAAAGCATGTTTCTCAGACAGCTCTGTACATCACATCATGACCAAACATACAAGAAACAAAACTACACACCTTTTTTTATGTGTCTTAATGTTTGAATGTTTATTTATGAAAAGATTTATGACAAAGCTGCCAGCCTTCACCTGAGCATTGAAGTATTCACCAAGCTAAAAATTAGCAAATTGCAATGAAAATTAGTAGTACATGTATCTTTTGTCATGGCACAATGAGCGTGCACAATATCAGAATGCACTGTGACTATCCTGAAATACAACTTTGATAATTACACTTACACAGCCATCAATAATATATCCGCAAAATTACCTCAAATGTTGCGTTTGTTTTGCGGATAGGTGGTGTATATGAACAGGGTTATTGTTACCCTCAATGACGTATTTTTATGAAACAGGGCCATGGAGGTGGGTACCGTGACAAGCATGGCGAGGCATGGAGACACAGAGAGACTGAAGCCAGTGGACAAGCGAGTTGCCTGAATCAACTTTTCCACAGGTATCTTATATAATGATAATGTGTTTTTTTTGTTTTGATTACTTATGTAAAAAAAATACAATATACATATGTCGGTATTTATATATAATTTTTGTATTATCATATTGTTTTAAATAAATGTTTTTTTTTTTCCTCTTGGAAATGAAAATATACGAATTTGAATTTGAATTTGAAACTTACTTGCAGATGATCTGGCACATTCTGGATGCGGCGGTGGGATCACTGCCAAAAAGCGCTGAGTAGAGGATGTCCTTAGATGGCATGTGGGCCACGGGGATACTATATTTGCTGTACAGGCTCGACACCTAGTCAGAAATTGAAATTGTAATTGAAAATTCAAATTCAAATTCATTTTCAAATATTTTCAAAATTACAAACAAACAAAAATTGAAACTGAAATTCAATGTTCAAATTCATTTCCATACATTTTCATAATACTAACAAACACATGATATAGGTTGATGAAGAAATAGTCCCCTTTGGAATTTTTTTTTGAAGTACATTCTTTTGGCAAAGATAAGGAGTGTTACTCACTATTTCTGTATTGTTTGACATACTAGCCAATCACAGAACTCTTTCTTTCACACCTGACTGCCAAATGCATACTCAAATTTATTCTTTTGGCCATTTATTCAACATTCTGATCTCACAAAATTGCTATTTGCCCACCTTTGAGCCCCTGACCTACCAGTTCATAGAAGGTGAGGATGTGATGATAGAGAAGGGCGTGCCTACGATGCATCCCCAAGGCCACCGAGCACATGCCGTCCACCAACTGGACGAGCCGATTGACCGTGTCCAGGGGGTCAAAGTAAGCCACCCTTACTGAGAACACAGACGAGCTGGCAAGAGGGAGGGGTAAAACACACTACAGGTTAAACCTCACTTTGTTTCACTTGTTTCCATTGATGTCTAATCCTTCTCATCCACAAGTGTTTTTTTTTTTTTTTTTTTTGAATAGTATAGAGGGTCTTTCCCATCACAGTTCGGAGAGGGATGTTACAATGTGAGCTGGATACAAGAACATATCATGCACACACATGTGCACCATCTCCACTCCCTGGGGAGTATGCCTTGCCCGCTGCACGATAATCGGCCCTGGGTCAAGATCATTCACATAATCATCCACCTACCAGGTACCCATTCATACTCCTGGGTGGAGAGCAGCAATATGGATAAAGTATCTTGCTGAAGGACACAAGCGCCATGGGCGGGATTGAACCTGGGACCTTGAGATCTTCAGTCACAGTAAACAACCACCACACCACGACACCTCCATGAAGTGTTGACAGTATGTTACTATGTATCACAACCAGTAATCCCAGTGTAGTGATCAGATGATTTCAATGATTGTCATGATGCTTTTCACCTACTTTGTGGTTCTCTGCATAATTTGTACAAGTACTGGTGTATGGAGTTTGTTTACTTGAATGAAAATGTGTGCCTTATATTAAGTAAATGTTATATACAATTTGATTGCCTGTTATGTGTATGTTTATGTTGTCTTGTCTTGTCATGTGTTACGCTTTTTTTTCTGAGAAGTTGTATGCTTTATTCTAATTAATTGACCATTGAGAGCAATGTGATTTCATGCACAGGATCTACAACACACAGGGTGCCCAAACCCCTCATATTGCTTACTTGTGGACATTATGTCTGGGGAAATCAATCACAGCTTCAGGGAAACCTATTTTTATCTTTCAGCATCTATATTTGTTAGCACAAATGCATGTAAGTACTGGGCCAGCTGGATCAGCCAGGGAAACTTGTTTTTTCTTTCAGCATCTATATTTGTTAGCACAAATGCAGGTAAATGCTGGGCTAGCTGGGTCAGCCAGCTCTGTTGCAAACTTGCACAGACTGTGCATGTATGTTGAATGACTTTGGCAACTCTTCGAGATGATTTGGTTATTTACCGTAAGATGTAGGCCTGAGTCGAATCGATTATTAAGCCGGTGTTCGATCGAAGAAGTCGAACTCCGATTTCATTTTGATGAATTCGATGCATCGACGAAATTACCAAATTGACTAGAAAACACAAAATCTTTTATTTGATAGTCCTGTTATACACAATTTATCTTCATATTTTCACAATTTTAATTTGCTTACTTGGTTCCTACTCTCTTTTGTGAGTTTTGCAGGTAACGCATCAAGAGAATGAACAGGTCGCTCGCTGATCAAGCAGCTACTACATACTACATCGTTCACTACTATATACAGCGCAACGCCACAACAAACAATTGTCCATAGACTTTGTACAACGGATAGCATCGTGTGTTGTGAAAACCCGGAAATACAGTGGCAATCGTGCGTAAGGCTCATTTGCATACACGCTGCCGACGTACAGACTAATAGAGCGTCTCCGTACAGCGATTCGGAGACCACTGATTGGTGCATCGCGTAGATCACGTCATAACCATGTGGTCGCCAAAACAGTGATACAATATCCAGTCACGTTGTCCGAAACCCGGAAGCGATTTTTCGACACATTAGGGTTACGGGAAAAAAAAATCGCAACCCGGAAGCTGATTGACTTTCTGCCCGTTGCAATAGACTCTACAGATTCCAACCTACATACATGTATACGATGCCATATTGACGCTAATTTGTAAGATTTTGATGGAAAAACAAGAAGTAATCGAAATTCGCTTACATGTGCAGTATCGGTGAGAAAATAGATTCTCCGAGGTTACCTATCATAATTCATATAAAATATAGGAAAGTGAAATTCTAGGTCGATTTTGGTACGAGGTGATAGAGAATTGCACGCTTGTTTTGGTGGAATACTATGTGGGGAAATGGAAGGATTGCACTGCGTATGCTTACTATATTTTCATTCATAAATTGGCTCTTGGCAGTGGCTGGGTGACGTCATGTATCGATGCAGCGATGTTCGATCGGCGCAAAGCCATCGAACACCGGTTTCTGAAAAAATCGATATGACTCAGGCTTAGTAAGAAGAGCTATAAAACTGGAAAAAACATGGTGAAGCAGTAGCGGCTGGCATCTCTGCACTCCCTATCGGACCGAGCATTCCTGTAAACCTCCTACCTGCTTGTCTTCCCCTCCCCCTCCTCCTTCAAGACGTCTTCATTCTCCTGCTCCTTCTGTCTCCTGGCAGCCTCCTGGTACCTGGAGATCTCACAGGAGACATAGCTTCTCAGGAGCTCCGTTAGCGTGTGCAGCACCTGGCACTTGAAGTAGACTGACGACGCAAAGAAGAGGGTGCGAAGCGGCTCCAAGACAAGGTCATTCAGAACTGGGGGTTCACAGATGAGACACGGGTAAAAAACAAAATAAAAAATCTAAAATCTAGCCGAATGGTCCTTACAGCGGATGACTTATGAATATTAATGAGTCAGATTGAATGAGACTCTTAGGTATTTGTTTCCATGTTATCGTGTCTTGACCAGTGAACTATAAATAGCTTGCGTGGTTAAGTCGCTGCCCGGTAAGCAGTAGATTGCAGGTTCAAATCCCTTCTGGTTCCAAGATTTTTTGTCTGACTTGTTTTTCATTCACTTACAGGATGGAGCATGCTATCCTTACTTCTACTGGGTGTATGCCTAAAATTTCATTTATAAAGTGGTAATAAACACTTGATATGGTGATCATCGAAGAGTGGTTCAAAGACTAGGTCATTCAGAACTGGGGGTTCACAGATGAGACACAGGTTATAAACACTTGACATGATGATCATCAAAGAGTGGCTCTAAGACTAGGTCATTGAGAAGATTCAATGGTACAAAAAGAATGTAAAGTGGTTGCACAACTACTGGTACATCATTCAGAATACCAATAAGACACAGCTAATACAAGGGTAATGATTTCAAGAAAGAAGCACACACTCAAAGATACAAAAAGAGTGCATAGTGGTGCCAAGATAACGTCATCCTTTCTCATTGTATGGCCTAAGAAACTCCTTTGCCTGGTTCTTATCTCCTCAATCAGCTGTCTCTCCTCTTCATGGGTTACTCTGTCCATTTCAAGGAATCCTCATTATTCGTCCGAGAAACACATTTCGCAAATCTCAAAACTTTTCTCATGTCTTATGTAATTTCCCATGCTTCACTTCCAACATCAACATGGGGTAGATGTAACAAGTAAGCTCTCGTGACCGAGTCTCCATTCTCAGCCTTCCATTTCTTTGGATAATACACAGGTAAAAACCTTTTCAAATGATGATAATCTGACGACAGAAGAGCACACCGTAAGAAACAGAGTGTACAGTGGTTCAAAGACTGGGGGTGGTATTCCAAAACGATAACTTAGGAGAAATCTTATCCTAAATCTAAGATTCTCCTAATTGGTATTGTAAAATGATCTTAACTTTTCTCCTAACTCCGCTCCTAAGATTTCTCCTGAGTTTTCTTCTATTTTTATGCAAATTTATGCAAGTCATAAAGTTAGGAGGATTGGTATTCCAGAATGCGCGTAAGAGAGGATTTAGGAGAATATTTAGGAGAAAACTTAGGAGAGCCACGCCGTCTTAGCCATTCATAACACACACAATAAACTAGAGCAATTCGACTGCCACGCAGTCGATAAATATGCCTCCGCCTCTTTGCTATTCTCAGAAAATGTGTATGTTTGGTGGGCATGCCATTGCGCCTATGTGAAAAGAAAATATCACATTCTGTTTTTTTCATGTTTATTGATCTTTGACCTCCTACTTCTTTGACTTCCAATCTAACCAGTCTGTCTAAATCCATCCTGGTATCAAGGTATCAAATTGTTTAATATTAGCCAATTTTGGGTGAGGTTCTTTGACCTTTGACCTTTCAGGAATTTTCCCCAAACTTCACCAGTCTACCTCCGTGAAGTGATACATCTCTGTACTATGTTAGGTTTGAATTGAATCATTAGTCTTGGATTCAATGTGAAAAATATCTATTTGTGGGCAATTTTTAGCCAATTTTGGCAAAGTTCATTGACCCTTGATCCCTGACCTTTGAGAAATTTCACCAAAAATGTTATCAGTCTAGTAGTGATCCATCTTTGCAACATGTCTGGTTGATATTGCTCCATTGGATTTGGATATATTTTGAAAATTATCACTTCGGTGGCAATTTTTAGCTAATTTTTGGCAAAGTTCATTGACCTTTGACCTTTGAACTCTCAGGAGTTACTCAAACTTTCACTAGTCTACCTTCATGAAGTGATACATCTCTGTACCATGTTTGGTTAGAATTGCGCCATTGGATTTGGATTTGGGTTTATTGTGAAAAATATCAATTTTTGCAAAGCTTATTGACCTTTGACCTCTGACCTTCCAGCAATTTCACCAACAATGTCACCAGTCTACCCCCAAGTAGTGATCCATCATTTCACTATGTTTGGTTGGAATTGCACAATTGGATTTGGATTTATTGTGAAAAATTTAAAGTTTGGGGCAATTTTTAGCCAATTTTGGCAAAGTTCATTGACCTTTGACCTCTGAGCTTTCAGGAATTTTACCAGAAATGTCACCAGTCTATCCCCAAGAAGTGATCTATCTTTGAATCATGTTTAATGAGAATTGCATCCTTGGATTTGGATTTATTGTGAAAAAGGTCAATTTTTGGCAAATTTTCACAAATTTCATTGACCTTTGACCTCTGACCTTTCAGGAATTTTACCAAAAATGTCACCAGTCTATCCCCAAGTAGTGATCCATCTTTGTACCATGTTTAATGAGAATTGCATCCTTGGATTTGGATTTATTGTGGAAAAGGTCATTTTTGGGCAATTTTTACAAAGTTCATTGACCTGTGACCTTTGACCTCAGTCAGATTTGACCCAAATTTTACACACTTCATTAGTTTCATGCAATACATACATGTACCAAGTTTGAAGCAAATCTGCTTAATGGTTCTCACGATATTGCCTAAACGGATTCGGGACGGACGGACGGACAACCCGAAAACATAATGCCTCCGGCCACTTCGTGGCGGAGGCATAAAAAGAGAAGCATTCATTTGCGTAGGTACGCGTACATGACTGATGTGCGCACACATAATTGCGCGTCAACAAAGTTACGATCAATCCTAGTGGGAAGGCCCGATGAGATGCTGTGATTGTGATTGGCTGTTCATAAATGAAACACTCCCCTCCATTGGCTAATAAATGCGCACTGGGTGGGGTCAAACCCTCCCTAATTTGCATTAAGAGAGCCCTAGGAGGACATTCTGGAATATCAATTTTTTGCTCTCTTAGGCACCTCCTAACTTGGGGAGTTAGGAGAAAACTTAGGAGAAAACTTAGAATAACTTCTGTAATACCACCCTTGGTCATTCAGAACTGGGGTACAAAGGTTAAGATAAGTAATGATGTATAAATTAATAACTTCCAACAAGCAGACCTTACTTCTAAAACCATTTTAACAAATGAGAAAAGAGGTTTCCAGAATAAATAACCAAATAGATATTTGTGTAAACCAATTTTTGTCCTTCCCTCAGTGATTAAAGATTGCATACTTGGTTATTTAAATTAATATTCCATACTCAGTTGTTTAAATGAATATTCCATACTCAGTTGTTTAAATTAATATTACATATTCAGTTGTTTAAATTAATACTACATACTCTTCCACCTCCCATACTCCCTCTCCCAATCATATCGATCCCAACCCTGGACCTACCTGGGAAAGGGTAGACCCTGAATCTGCTGATCAGCCTCAGGATATAGGGTCTGTAGTCATGGCCATTCCAAGTCAGCAGATACCTGGTCAAGAACTGTTCGCACACTGGTACACTCTCCTGCAAACAGAAACACCCAAGATATTACAGTGGCTTCTTAGAAGTGTGTCAAACACCATGTTGATTACTGTTTTGTAGAATGTGTGCAATAAGCTGACAACAATGCAAAATGCACAAATTGGAGAGATTTCTTGTTTCTCTATGGAATGCATTTTTATGATATCATAGTTAAAATAGTATGGTACTTTTAGCTTTCAATTGAACAAAGGGTTAAATTCCATGATTTAAACCTACATAACATATAAACCCACTTTTATAGTAAATTCAATGCTTTTTAACACGTTCTTTACTGAGCCTGTTTATATGCTGGCCAGCTTTTCTCCACTGCCCACTGAGCAGGTGCGACTCCTGTATAATCTACTGCATAGACAATAGACAACAGGCTTAGAATCAAATTCAAATTCCTTATCGGGTACAAGTAAGCCACACCCCTTTGGTTACTGCAGTTTCCATGGCAAGTTTTGACATCCTATCTAGACCAGGGTTCTCTCAGCCTGAAAATCTAACCACGAGCATTGGGTTAATACTTTTGAAATATAAATTCCCCCCTGTAAGGCTAAATAGGGATAGAGAAAACATGCTGTATACCTGGATAAAGTCAGTGAAATTGATCAATAGTTGTAAAAGCTGTTCTGTTCTGGGGCTATCTCCTCCACTGTCCATCAGTTCTGTGAATGATAAGCAAGAGATAACAACACCATCATCACCACATTTACAAGTATAACAATCTTTAAATATATCATCACCACATTTAGTATCATGTATCACTGAATTTTTTAAAACATTATTATCACCTTATGGAGCATGATTATTTTTGCTAACATTAGTCTATTTTATGAAATCAATACTGTCCATTTGTTGTTGTTTATTTTCTGAAGTAAAGGTATCACTCATCATTGTTAGCCAGCAGCTAATTAGATCTAGGTATCACACATCAGTGCTAGCCAGCAGCTAATCAGACTTAGATATCACACATCAGTGCTAGCCAGCAGCCAATCACACTTAGGTATCACACATCATAGCTAGCCAGCAGCCAATCAGATTTAGGTATCACACATCACTGCTAGCCAGCAGCCGATCAGATTTAGGTATCACACATCATTGCTAGCCAGCAGCCAATCACACTTAGATATCACACATCATTGCTAGCCAGCAGCCAGTCAGACTTAGATATTACACATCATTGCTAGCCAGCAGCCAATCACATTTAGATATCACATATCATTGCTAGCCAGCAGCCAATCACACTTAGGTATCACACATCACTGCTAGCCAGCAGCCAATCAGATTTAGGTTTCACTCATTATTGCTAGCCAGCAGCCAATCAGACTTGGGTATCACACATCATAGCTAGCCAGCAGCCAATCAGAATCCCCCTGGCAGCTGACCTGTTTGCAGCTTGAGGGCGAGCCAGAAGCTTAGTCTCTGTGTGGTGTGAGGATCTGTGCGGCAGACAACCAGGTGTTGCAAAACAGGAGATCTCAGCACGGCGGCTGCCTGACTTGGCAGCTGGTAGGAAAATGATATAAATACAGTCAATAATCATAATTACTTATAAATAATGATGATGATAATAATGACACAAATTACTTGAATTTTAAACAGAACATTACTCAACAGAAACATACAATGCTATATTATAAACAATAGTATTAATTGTCATTTATTCAGATACTACATTGTTTAACTTTCACTTTGAGGTATTAATTCCTGGACAACTTACTTCTAAGCATCACTTTGAGATAATAATTCCTGGACAACTTACTTCTAAGCACCATTTTGAGATAATAATTCCTGGACAACTTACTTCTAAGCATCACTTTGAGATAATAATTCCTAGACAACTTACTTCTAAGCGGTCAAAGTTGTGGAGGAAGTCCTGGAAGGACCTGACCTGCTCCAGAGGCACCTTGGTGAGGTTGTCGGCCCGTTGGTCAAGCATCAAGGTCGCAGACCTGAGATCAGGTACAGGGTTCAGCTTCCTACGCTTCCTCACCTAAACCAACAACGACGGGAATATAAAATGATCTTACACCGAGACCCCTCAACTCATGTCCATTTTTTTTTTTAAATGTCCATTTTCTCAAAGAGGATATTTACCATTTCACCTGTGCGTTTGATATATCATTAGACACATGTTTTCACACACATATCACTATGAAAAGAATTTTTTCCTTCATCAAAGAACATAAAAAAAGGCAATTTATAGAAAAAGTAGTACACAGCATATGGGAGAGCATCTCGCACCTGACCTCACAAAATCAAAACTTTAAAATCAAATAACTTTCTTGTCCTTTGACCGATTTTTGTCAAATCTTCAGTAATATGTATCTTTCATGTGTCTCCTTTTATTGAAATAAGAATAAAGTCAGGGTGAACTATCCCTTATAAGTGCTGGCAAAGTTGTCCCAAATTGTGAGAATATGTGAACTTGAAATGTATCCCGTTCACAAGAATGATCTAAGATGTACCATGGTGGTGTCTGTGGTGGTTCTGTGAGTGACCTCTCTTTGAAGGGTCGCGGTTCCCCCGGGCCCCGCCCCACTCAGCTCCTGGATACGCCCTTTTGCCTCCTCCACCTTGGCCATCCACGGGCGGTCGGTCAGCTTGAAGTACGCCCTCTGTGTCGGGGGCAGGCTCAGGACTACCAAGTGAGGGCAGTAGACTTTGTAGAGGGAGAGCAGACCAGTGAGATAAGGCTGTGCACCCTGGGAACAAATCAAGCTTTAGTGTTAGTCACACGCCTTTTCATCACTGAATCTTTTCAGCCTGACTCTGCTTTCTTTTATATATCTATCTATATATGACATACCCACATATCCATATATAGATGACCATTCTGTATCAATCATCTCTGTTCTGTGTGCATTATGACTTCTAAGGTTGATTTCCTACAGACTCCATTCTGTAATTCTCTAGAGATACATAATTTTTTGCCTACATCTTACTCTTTTCCCCTCTATCTTCCCCATCACAGTCAATTTTTCAGTTCCTTCTTTCAGGAGACAGCGTCCAAGGAACTTGAATTCTATTTTTTCTATTACCAGTGCATCTGCTACAACTGCTTCTTCTCCTCCTGATACTATTCCGATGACTACTGCACTATCACTACTATTACTGCTGCTATCTCAATCAATTTACTACAAGGTTTGATTCTATTTAAATGTTTTAATCTTACCAGTCTCTCCTGAATGGTCAATTAACTTATTAGGTTTGATTCATTTGGATGTTTTAACCTTACCAGTCTCTTCTGAATGGTCAATTAACTTATTAGGTTTGATTCATTTGGATGTTTTAACCTTACCAGTCTCTCCTGAATGGTCAATTAACTTATTAGAAGGTTAGATTCCATTTGAATGTTTTGATCTTACCAGTCTCTTCTGAATGGTCAATTAACTTATTAGGTTTGATTCATTTGGATGTTTTAACCTTACCAGTCTCTTCTGAATGCTCAGCACCTTCCGGACTCTATATGGGATCACATCTTCTCTCCGCGTCAAAAGGTACAGCAGATGACAAACGTGGGGGCACTGCAAAACAAACAAGAGATCAAACATGTGGGACTGTTCAGGAAATAATGGTACTTGTTACTTGATGCAGTAATCCCTTAAAGCAACTACATGAAGCTATACTGGGATGATTTAGTGCTGTTGTGTCGTCAGGAGGTGACAACCCCTCTGCTTGTGTAATTCACAGATGCGTGCATTTACATGTATGTACTGTATACATGGTTTCTTTCACGGGGGTTTCAATTTTGCGAATTTCGCGAATCGGGATGCGTCCGCGAATTTAACATCACGCGAAAAGGTTTTGAGCATTACCGCGAATTTATCCACGCTAGAAAATGTGTTGAACTCCACGAGCAGAGTTGCGTATGCGGCGCTATAAATAGCACACACAACGATACAGCGCGCGCGATGCGTGGAAGAATGTCCAGAATATAGGTCAAATGAATACGGTCTCACAGTACTGTAATTCGCACATGATCAGATTGATTACTTAGCCTAGCCTAGTTCTAGTTACTTAAGATTTTGCCAACCGCGAAAATGTCGGAACCCCTGCCGAGCGCGAAAATATCTGCATGCGAAAAAAACACTTTTACAGTACAATAAAATGCATGAACATTTCGTGCAAGTAAAACATTGCAGCTGTCTGTACGATGGGAAAGCCAACAGCAGGCTGCACAGTTCTTGAAACAGGAAGTGCAGCCTTTTGGTAGGTCATCAATCCAGTGGTATTGACTACTAGTTCATGTAGACTGTTCCAAATTATTCATGGATACCGGTAGAAGGAGAATTTTCAAGATGGCAATAGTTGCTTGAGGGATGATGTACTTGAGATTCATCATTGTGATCATGCCTTCCATGGTAATTAGCTTGGACAACTGTTGGTGGGAGGCAAGTAGTACAAGTAATTAGAAGTTGGCCTCATATTTCATGTTCTATCAACCTTTGATGTGCTATTGGTGGATTTCTTTCCTCTGTTACAGCAGATATGAACTAATAGCGCTATCTCGAGTCCTGAAGTACTCATACCTGGCCAGTTTCTTTACCCATAATGCTAATGTAGTCTAGTTATACAGACCCGCTTGAATGATAACATGCTAATTAACTACTTAATACATTTATATCGCAATAATCATGTTATTTAAAGACAGCCAGTCCCTTTTTCAGATCACCACAAAATCATCGAAACATTGGCAAAACATATAGAGAAGTGTAAGCAAGCTCTATATTCACAATTTGAAACTGATACGTAGTGTAAAATTCAAATAATGCACGTAAACAACGTCTGATTAATAGTCTTTACCTCAGGCTCTTAGCAGTTTGTGTTGAAATATCTGCTTTATTGATTAATGTGTTTATTAAATTATAAAACGCATCATTAAAAACATTGTTCTATAGAAGGAATCATCTCCAAAGTTTGGTAGGTACTCATAAAATTAGGATTTCACACAAGCATAATAACCACATAGATACTGTAACAAAGACTAATACTTTTTTCGTGGTACGAAAAAAGTCGGTTTGAAATTTAACGGCTGATATTTTTTACACATACAGAAAGCTTCAACATGCTATATTCTTAGAAATGGTCTTGAATCACATTTTGTTCAATTTACGATCATGATACCGGTAGACGATTTCAAATTTTAAGCTTGCAAAAGGGACGGACAATCTTTAATAGCAAAATAACTACTTTTCCTCTCTAAACATCTTAGTTTTTCTATACAAATACAATTATAGATTAACTTATTCTCAGCATTATTAGTCTAGTTATCTGAAAATGTATAGTTTAAGACTAGGAATTTATAACACACAGTCAATGAGCTCCCCCTTTAATACACAAAAATCCCATAAAGCAGCATTTTATCTGGTATACTTTGGGTTGATAAAAAATGAGATACATGCATGTATCTTCACTCTGTAAATGCCTTCTTAATTACATCGACCATAAAGCAAATTTTCTTTCTTCTCTTTTCTCTTTCTATGTCTTGTCTTCCTTGTGTCTTTCTCTAGATCTCTCATGTAGTAATCTCTTAACTCACAGTAGTTATCATGAACTGATACTACAAATATATTTGAACAGGAGGTCATCCCCATTTTGCTGAGTGCCTAAAAATCTAGTTTTGAACCTCAAGAAACAAATTTTGCCAACTTACCATAGTGTCGTTCTCTAGGAAGTAGAATATGACTCCATACAGCGCATGCAGCTGGTCAGTTCCATCCAAGAGGTCAAAGGTCAAGACAAGCCACTTGAGAAGTAAAGCCTGCAATCATGACATGATGAGAACAGTCAGACATTCAAGATTCAATTTATTTTCCCACAAAATACAACAACAAAAACAGGCATAAAGTGCAGATACAATGAATGTACATGAACAAGAAATTATAAACACAATTCATTTGTAGAGATAATATTTTATGATAATAATAATTTCCTAATATATAATCTTCTCTCTACCAACCAATCATAGTCCTATGTCAAGTACGACACAGTTTATTGCCTATGGGACTGACAGGAATTATGAAAGAGTGAACATCAATGCTTACAGTTTCTCCTGGGCCTTGAACATTATCAAATTAGTAGAAAGAAAATCTTTTAGGAGCCCCTTGATGAAAACAATTAGTCATATGAATGAGAGCAATTCAACAGAACACAGTAAAAAAAAAAAAATGAACATCCACTGGTTTGTTAGTTTCTTTTGGTTTGAATTTATATTCTTTGCTCATAAAAGCTAACTAATTGGCCTTTATAAGGAAGCCATAGGATACATTTAGATGGATTTATCCCCATCTGATTGCAATACCATTGTCAGAGGTGATGTCATGTGACTAAGGCAAGATTTACCTGGATCTCATTGGAGGGCTTGTTTGTGCACATCCAGGATACACTCTGCACGGCTGCATCCTGCGGAATGCTGTCAGCAGGCAGCAGTGCCTTGATCAGCCGTGAACTCACAGAATCAGCTGCCGTCCAATCAAAACAAACAACATGGTAACATCACTCAACAGCCAATCAAATTCAAGGTATCCATGTTACAGTTATTTTTTGCAGAATGGATGCATTTACAAAATTGTAATTTTGAAATATACATGTATGAGCATTTTATGCTATAATTATGCTAACAATCATGACATCTCCAGAAAGTGCCTTTAAAAGGTACATTATATTACATGAACATTTTATGCTATTGTGTTTATAATAACGACATTTTCAGAAAGTGTCTTCAAAAGTACATTACATCTTAAGTCAGTGACATTACTCACAAAATTTTCCTGAAGCTGCTACATCTGCCAGCTGGACAATGTGAGGACCGCTGAGCCCAGCTCTCGCTGCTTCGTCAACAATGGCATCTAGGGACAGGCTGAGCTTGACATTGGACCGGACTCTAGTGTCGCTCAAAGCTGGAGAAAAAAAAAATTGACAGGGAGAACTTTCATCCTCAGTGTACAAATTTCCCTTTACCAGAGGTTCAGTTCAGTTCAGTTCATTTATTTTAACTCTTTTTTAAAAACAACAATACATGGTATTCAGTAGCAATAAGGAACAAACAAATCAATAGCAAGAGGACAAAGATCCTATAAAATTTAGTAAAGGCATTAGCAAGAAAGGGTACACCTAAAAGCCTGGTGAAAAAAAAAATAATTTGAAGTAAACAGAAACAAACTTCCATAGGCAGGTATGCACAAGATTGCTTTACAACCTTTCATATTTGAGAATTTTATCATTTATTTATCACGAAATTGAATTTTCACATGGTTTTACAAATTAGATACATATTCCAGATTATATAACTGTACAAATGAATTTCAATGATACAAAACATACACAGAAATTACATTTGAGTAGCAGCAGTCTTAATGAAATGCAAAACACATTGAGGGGCAATACTACGATTTGTTAAGTTTAGTGAACTCTTTCAGTGATGAAACGCTGCTCTAAAGGATTTGTGTGTATAACTGGTGAAAAAGTCTTAAAGGTGCGTGAAGGATTATATGGTATTTCCATAGTAATATCCTGAGGTCAAAACTTTGCACAAGAAACTTGTGAATTTGTATGCTACACATGTTGTACTGAAGTTTGATGCTGACCCTGATGCTAATCTTTTGTTAGGGTCCTTAACAAATTATAAATCCTCTTTGCGCAGTTTAATTAATCAACAAAGTGAATTCTGGGTCACTTCCCTCATGTTCTGCCCTGGAAAAACCACAGAAAAATCAGCCCTTTGCCATAAATCCGAACCACACAGGTGCACATTTGTATATTAAAGTATACACGTGTCTTAAACTTACGATCTGTAAAGAAGTTCACAGCATCTTTCACTTTTTTAGAGGTCTTGGCAGGAGATTTGACCTTTGACCCTGGCAAGGTCGTACGTCCATGGGTTGAATCAGGAGAGGCCATGACACTGGGTCTTTTCTTCACCGCAGGCTCAGACTCATAGCTTTACTCATCAGTCCAAAGTGACAGCTAGCACATTCTGTTGTTGGCAAAATGTACAATAAATGGTAAGACTCGTGTTACAGGTTCGCACACAGAGTAGCGATTTCTTATTACCGTTATTATGTTTGCGTAAATGAAAAGAAATGGTGGCTTCAGGAGCTATGATAAACAGAAAAGTTGGTAAAAATGGTTGAGATTATTTATCATTCTTCATATCATCACCCACGCGAGTCTTAATTGGGCAGCACGCAAGCATACATAGACATATCACCTATAATATATGCCTATTTGTCTACGCTTGCAGATTCTACAAACTATGGTATTAGCCTATATATACAGATATTTTACATGGGTTGCAGACTTTTTCACGGGTTGTTGTTTTTGCGAATGACACCCGGCATTTGCGCAGCATAGCAATGCATGACTAGCTGCTCCCAGCCCACTTTGACATGTTCGTGTACACGCAAATGGGAGAATACAAATTGCACTTGCACATGTTATAGCGACGCTTGATTGTGAACAAACTAGCGCGCGATGCATTACACCCATGGGCACACTCAGGAGAGTCATGCAGCACTTGTTAGCCACATGATAAGGAAAGGGGTAGACAGGAAGAACCGTCTCATTCAGGGGCATTCTTTAATCAAAATGACATTAGGGCATTCAGAGGAGCCAGATGCAATCTCAGCGGATCCAACATCCTATAGTTTATAGAGACTGATTTTTCGGTCTAGGAAAGGGGGCGCTTTCTGCCGATGTTCATAATGTTGTGTAAAATTTTTTTGAAAATGTCAATTTTCTGAAAAAAATATGCATCCTTTTAACATGTGTAATGTACATTTGATACATCATTTGAAACATGCTTTTACACCCAAAATTCTATGACAAATATTTACACCTTTGTCAACAACAGAAAAATAACAATTTATGTAATCATACAGCACACAACATTATGGGGCATGTTCATGATGTTGGGAGAGCACCTCGCATGCGACGTCACAAAATTGAAATGTCAATAAATCATTTCTTTCTTATCCTTAGACAAACTTTCGTCAAACCTTTACTTTTTAAATATTTCAGCTTTGATTGAAATCAACTCATATTCATGGGTGAACTATCCCTGCCATGCCCCTGGCCAGTTTAGAGGCCAACTGGCCAAGCCTGCCCACCCTAGACAGGAATAACCGTCTCATTCGGGGTATTCTTTAATCGAGATGCAATCTCAGCGGATCCAACGTCCTACAGAGACTGATTTTTCGGTCTAGCCCACCCCATCGCAACCCCAACGGGACGGGTCGGGTCCGGGTTGCCGACTGTTTCATGGATGGGCTACACGGCACAAGCAGCGCGTGTTTTTGTAATGTTAATGTGTTACCGTTACAGGCGTTAGGCCAAAAAGAAAGACCTTATTTGATTGATCAATTCCATGAGCAAATACCAACGCAAAATCAAGCATTAATATGATGAGACTAGCCTAGGAATGGCACTGATATACTTCACATGAATTCGTTTGTTTACCTATACATGCTATATAAGTTGGTCAGCTTTTTCCCCTTCGGCCGGTCCGTCTGCCCAACTTCTTTCGAACTTGCGCCACTTTGCTTGATCGCGCGCTGCTGTGAGCCTTTGCCCTTTCTGGCACTAGAGGGCAGCATGCCACAGGTACTCTCTAGTCTAGATCACAGCAGGGAGGTGTTACGAAGGAGTAGAAACTCGGGCATAATATATGCAAACATCTGTATGGGTTCTAAAGCGTGCTCATGAATGTCAAAAGAATTCCATAACCATGACAATGCTTTGATGTTCCATGTGCCGAGCCGACATTTAGCTGATGTCAACTTGAAAAGAAATTTCTTTAATTTCCCATTTATCTGTAGACGTTTTATTTTTGACAAATTTGTTTGCAAACTTTAAGGAAGTTAACGGCAGATAATGACAGATCCTTTACTCTGCTTTTGTTTCGAAAAGTATTGAGGAGTCATTAAAAATCGGACATAAAAGCTATTTGTATTACTTACAAAATTGACAAATTTTTTCACTTTCCGACAACTTGTGCATTTGGGGAACTCAACCACTCTCAAAATTACATATTAAGCTGTGTATTATCATTAACGGCGTTTGTGTGTGTTTGCGTGAAACAGAGATATTTCACTTGAAAAACTTGTTTATTTGTGTTTGCTGATACCTGTTATGCTCATGGAAGTATTAATGCCATTAACAGAACGGGACAAGCGAAATGAGACTGTACATTTCTTTTGTTCTCTCTGAGAAATCGTTGCCACACAATCATGTTCATAATTGTTCAAACACCTGAACAGCACCTGTTGAGAACACATAACTTTTCAGCGGCTTGGCACATGGGTTCAAAGGAAGAAAATTGCTTCAGTATCCTTACATAACACATCCCTGATCACAGGGTGAAGATAACAGAGCCCACTGTGCCAAATACCTTATTAGGTGGTCTGTCATAAATGACAGATCACCTCTAAATTTCGTTAGAATTTTCTTTCTTTATTTTTATCATTAGTTGATCTGTCATGAATGACAGATCACCTCTTGATTTCGTTAGAATTTCTTTCATGGTCATTACATTATCGTGACGTCATCAACGAGCAATTTCACGAAAATCCATGTACATGTATCTCTACAACTGATCATCTATTGAAGTTTGAAGTTTGAAGTTTATTTATTATTTCTGACGACCCCTTTCGAGGTATGAGAAATACATAGTAACTTGTACAATACAATTTATATATATAAATATATATATATACACACATATGTTTTCTTTAAGAAAAAGAAAAGAAAACAGTTTCGAAATACATGTACATGTAATAGTATTTGCAATATTTACAAGTATTCACAGAAGCAATGTATTACAGTTTATAACACAGGCCTATAAAAATGTTTGGATCAATTTATGTCTTAAATTTCGCCATTATGAGTTTAATGAACTTGGCAAGTTGTGATAATTTCTTTGAACTTCTCGTGTTAAATAATGATGACATTTTCAAGATATTTGGACGAATCACATAATAGCGAGAAATGTATTTTGCTCTATCATCTGAGAAGTAAGTACATTCAAACAGATAATGAAATTCATCTCCTATAGCATTCAAATCACATAAATTACATTTCCTTTCAGATCTAGGAATATTTACATATCTACCTGCAACACATGGCAGATGATGATTACCGCATCTAAATTTACATAGGTTTATCCTATCATTACAGTTCAGTTTTCTGAGATATGATTCGAAATCAAGATTATCTTTTACTATCCTATAATTTATGCATTGGCTATTATTTTGGACTTCATTGTGCCAGTTTTGCTTTATTGTATCTCGTATTCGTTGTTCAAAAACTAATTTCACCCAGTTTACATTCACCTGTTTCTGCTCTAACCAGATATGGCTTAATCCAGACTTATCCAACAAATCAATAATATTTGCAACCCATTTTTTAAGTAAACGAACATTCAACATCTTCATGCATTGATTTCATTAATTTGAACATCATACAGGATAATTTACTCTGCTTACCACTGAGCAATCTGCACCAAAAACCTATAATTCGTGTGGCAACTACATTTGAAAGTTCATATCTACCAGTTTCTCCGTAAATCATGCAAATAGCTGTTGATTTATTTACCTTCTAAACATTTCTCAAAAAATTTCGATAGAAAATTTCAACCTGCGTAATATCTTCAAAGCCCCAAATCTCACTACCATATAGTAGTATGGGAAGCACAACCTTATCAAATAGTTCGCAGGCGATATCTGGTGGCAGAAGAAGTTGTCTTATTTTACCAAGAATTTTGAACATTGCTCTTCTTGCTTGACTCACTTGTTTTGATATGGCCTTTTTAAATCGGCCATTGTAGTTCATGGTTATTCCAAGATAAATGTAATCATCAACTATCTCAAGTTCATTATCACCGAAGGAAAATAATGGTTTCTTACGAATTTTCCCACGAGAAAAAATCATGACTTTGGTTTTCGAGGTATTAACAGTTAAATTCCAAAGAAGGCAATAACTCTTTAAAGCATTAAGGGCTGTTTGTAAATCTGTAGGATTTTCAGCCATAATGATTGTGTCATCCGCGTACAATAATACATACATTCGTAGGTATACCTCAATTTCATCATCACTTAAACAACTTCTTATCTGATCAGCAACATAACTTAAACCTTTATATGAACGACTAATATAATATTCAAAATCATTTAGATATATTGCAAATAATAAAGGAGACAAATTGTCGCCTTGGCGAACACCACACTTACAGTCAAACAGAGTGGATGTCTCATTGTTTAATCTGACACGAGACTTTGCTTTGTCATATAGATTATATACAACTGAAATTATTCTACCATTGATACCATTTGCAATAAGTTTACTCCATAACGATGACCTATCTCCTAAATCGAACGCTTTTTTATAATCCACAAATGCACAATATAAACGTTTACCTTGTGCTAAATAGAGATCTATCAAGCTATTGAGCACAAACACGTGATCCATTGTGGAGTAGTTAGCGCGGAAACCTGCTTGTTCATCGCCCAAAGTACCAGTGTTTTCGAGGTAGGATGTCAGACGTGCATTTATCGCAGCGGTAAATAACTTCCCTAAACAACTTAAAAGAGTTATGCCACGATAATTATCAGGATCATCGATAGATCCCTTATTCTTGTAAAGCGGTACAACAATTCCAATACACCAATCTGTTGGGACAATTCCTGTATTCAATACAAGATTAAACAACTGAACAATGATGTATATTACGCAATCTGGACAATTCTTTAAGAATTCATTTATGATATTATCAATACCATTTGCTTTGTTATTCTTTAATCTTTTGATTAATGTTATTATTTCTTCAGAAGAGAAATTTCTGTTAATTTCTTCATTTAAAGACTGCGTAATGTTTCTTGGATCAAACGTATTGCTATGATTTGAAGTATCTTCTGAGACTGATTGATTATTGTTTAATTTTTGGAAGTGGTTAACAAATGCTTCCATTGTGATATCACCAACTCTTTTGGGAGTGCTGTCATCTTTATTAATAATTTTCCAGTATTCTTTCGGATTGCTACACTTCAAGTTCCGAATGCGATCATGTAAATTTCGAAAATACCTTTTGCGTATCTTTTTAGTAAATCTTTTGTATTTTCTGGCCTCTTCTTTTATCTTTTTTTTTTGTAGTCTTTTGGTTTCTGTTTCGAAAACTTATTCTTCATTTTAAAATATTCAGATCTTTTAGATATACACTCGCTATCGAACCAAGGCTTGTTATTTTCGTTGTTGGATTCTTTGTTATTTTTCTTATGTTTGCATAACATAACTATATCCATTGACTTAGCTGGTTCTAAGAATAAATTACGTAGATTTTTACAAATGTCATCAACATCTGCTTGATTAACATTCGAGGTATCAACGTTCTCCATTTTTGAAGTCAAAGTTTCAATATCTTTGGCAATAAAATTTTCTTTATACTCTATACATCGATTGCTATCCCAGAATATCTTATAATTAGTTTCATTTTCAGACAGTTGATTTCGGTTTCTATCACATATAGAACTATCATTTGGCGTTTCCTGTCGGAAACTCGTTTCTGTAGGGAAACACTCTAGTGTCAATTCAAGCAATGAGTGAACGTCAGACAAGCAAGGATCAAAATCGTGAAATTTGAAATCATTTACCACCAACAAAAGACTTGGTGATAGAATCGCGTAATCGACTGTGCTGATGCCATTCGTCTTTTCACAAGTATACGCCCCTATACCATTATCTTATCCAAATCTACCTTTGACAATTCTTAAGTCTACACTTTTACACATATCAGTTAATCGTCGACCGTTGTTATTAATATATTTGTCTTGGTTAAAACGGGTAGATTCTATACCAAGTGATTCAAGTGTTTGGCGAGAAACATATGAATCAGTGTTCATTATATCAATGCCAATATCTTGTGTAATACAGTTCTCCAAACATAAATAATCATCCAGAGTACCTGTTCTGGAATTAAAGTCACCGATCAGACATATTGGTAAATTTAGATCACAAGACAAACTAGATATTGCTAATTAACATGAATAGAGTTCATGACATGCTAAATAATTTCAAAGAAAAAACGCGCGCGTACGCGTACGTTAAGGAACATGAAATCACATCCACATTTCCCACTCTTTCGGATGGGGGTCACCAGCCATTCTGAGGAGTTATAAGGCCGAAGATAATCATGTTAATTGCAATATTGCAATATTTGCACACAAAAACGCATTGACTCACGAGCGGACTTTCAACTTTGGCTCAAAATGACAGGATGTAATTTACCTAGTATCAAAAACATGAATCCAGTGAAAAAACGGTATTCTGTCTTTGCGTTTGCGTTACGCACAAAAAAACGCGCGAACGCGCGAAAATCTTGGAAATGCTAGAAATGGCCTGAAACATTTGCAAACAATTTTCATTCATAAAATGAATTTTCATGTATGACATCATGATTTTTTTTACCCGTTTTTGCGTATCTCAGTTCTCCTTAATCAATTTTCTCCCAAATTTCACTATGTTGTATCTGAGACCTTCCTATTATATGGTTAATGTTACTTTACTTTTCATTTTGATCACGTCTTCATGGTGTTAATTTAATTATACGCATCAATGTCAAAATCGGACTTATCGACTCGAGAGCAATCCTTCACCCGGGGAAAATCCCGTTATAATATCACGGGGAGTTGTCGACATTATCATGCGAGTTGAAAGATTCAATAGAATAACAGAAGAGATTCATATTGAGTTATCAAAATATTAACATCACAAGGAGAAAGACAGACTGAAAAATGTATCCACGAAATGATTCCATGTCAATCTCTTGCAATTTTTTCATCATTATTTCAGTCTTGGCTGGTTTGGGTGCATCAGATGGAAGATAAGCAGTAATGTTGTGCTAACTTCACCCAGTAAATCACCAGACAGTCGAGATAAAATAAAATCAAGCATATGAGTACCATAGTAACCTGTCAGTGGGCATTGAGATTTAATGTGATGAGGTCAGAAAATGTGGCAGCTTCTCAATCCGTTGCATCATCAACTTGAAAATGATAATGCTGTAACTGTCACTTTCTGTTCCGAGAGATGCAAATTCAGAAAGGAAACGGTTCGATTTATAATCAAATCCCTAGAGATAGGGAATGAAATATTTACGCTGTTGGCATTTATGGCATTTTGACTTCTCATACGTCACTGGAGGCGTGCGTTTTTTTCTTCAAATTTTCGTCAAAATGAGACTTTATTGCGGCAAACGATTGTAAAATTCGTTTTTAGTGGATAATATAGATTAGTTGGAACTTATATTTCTTATTTAGTAATGTCGTAGTGTGGGGAAACATGCAAGAATATACTGGGTTCACATGAAAGAGAGAGAGAGAGAGAGAGAGGAAGAGAAGAAGATACTGGTGGCCGTGGTGGCGTGGAACCACGCCATTGCAGAAAAAAAGGCGAAAAGAGGACAATGGTCAATATACTTTTCACAGTTCAAGATAAGAGAGATAAACAGAGAGAAATATATAGAGACAGAGACAGAGAGAGAGAGAGAGAGAGAGAGAGGGAGAGAGAGAGAGAGACAGATGGAGAGACACAGAGAGACAGAGAGAGAGAGAGAGAGAGAGAGAGAGAGAGAGAGAGACGGTGGGGGGGGGGGGAGTTGATGCATGGGAGGGGATCAGGTGAGAAAGATTGAATGCGTGATCATTGGTGATAGAGTGAGGGAGGGAGAGAGAGAGAGAGAGAGAGAGAGAGAGAGAGAGAGAGAGACATACAGACGGAGAGACAGAGAGAGAGAGAGAGAGAGAGAGAGAGAGAGAGAGAGAGTGAGAGACGGTGGGGGGGGGGGGGAGTTGATGCATGGGAGGGGATCAGGTGAGAAAGATTGAATGCGTGATCATTGGTGATAGAGTGAGGGAGAGAGAGAGAGAGAGAGGGGGGGGGGGTCAGATGAAGCCTCGCCGTTGACGACGAAACGAAGACAATTTTTGTTGTGATATGCCTACATTCTACAAACTGACGTGTCAAAAGATACAGACAGACAGACTGTGGCGTGGAATTTCGCCCTTAAATACAACTTGAAAGGATGAAGATGTTACAAGAGGAACTAAAGAAAGAAAAAAAGAAATAAAAGAGGAAAGTACAGAGCTTACAGTAGACATATAGCAGAATTATGTCCTTGCGTGGGGCCGGCCTTGAGGGCTCTATAGTTATTACGTAATCTTGGATAATGGAAGCCTCTTCTAGCTAATCCATTGCTTTTCCTTTTTCTTTTCTTTATATTCCCTCAAACGCGAACAGAACTTGAAAGGAGCGAAGAGGAAAGTACAGAGCTTAAACAGCATGGTCAGATTTGATTAAGACCAAAGTCCAGATATGTATAGTTCCAGGAAAGTTCATCAGATTAAAGTCGTCAGTCCAAAACGTCTTAAAGTTTGATTTGAAAAAGAACGGTGTTCGGATAATGAAAAACTGTACACGTAATACACACTTTCAGCTTGAAAAACATGTAAAAATCAGTTTCAACCATTATCAAGCAGAAATTGCCACATCATCAAGTCATATGATGTCACATTTTTAGATACAAGTTTTGTGACATTTCATTGATCATTTTTCTTGTAATAATCCTTGGAATATTTAACGAGATTGTTACTTTTGGACAATTTTGGGTCTAAAAAAATGTATGTGTATCAGATAATTAATTCAGAAAACAACAATGGCCATTATGCATCAAACATGCCAACCCACAACTTTTTTTTGCCAGATCATTCTTCATTAATGACAGTTGCTGATGGCAGTTGCTAGTTATTGCAGTGGATTAACAGGTGGGATACACAATGGTCATTGTTGTGTTCTGTTGTGATCTGAATCAGAAACCATGAAACCCTGGGTGAAGACGCAAAAATCTTTACATTTCCTAAGCATGTTGGTCAAATAATGAAATTTCAATAATGACCGCCCTGATTTGAATATCATGAAAATGCAAATGAGCAAATCGTTTTGTATTTGGCCTAATCTGAATCAAGGACCCTGAAAACCTAGTGATAGACACAAAAATCATACTTTTATTTTTTCAAGTATAAAAGTTGTGGTCATAGGCATTTCAGTAATGGCTGCCCTAATTTGCATATTATGAATATTCAAATGTATTAATCGTTTTGGTTGTGGCATAATCTGATTCAGATACCCTGAAAACCTGGGGGTAGACACACAAATCATACATTTACCTTTTCAAATGAGCAAGTTGTGGTCAAATTATAAGAAATTTCAGTAATGGCCGCCCTAAAATTCAAATTTTATGTATGCCGCTCTAAGTCATTAGTCAGTATCGGCATTATTTTTTAAAAGTCAGTATCAGAGCTAAAGGAAAAGTAACTCATTTAGCAAAGTCATGAAACTTGGCAGGAACCAGCAGTAAACCCTACTAAAACGGGATGAAATCCCACAGTCATCGCTTCACAAACCTTTACAGGGAAAGTGAAAACCTATCCTGTTTATCTCTGTAAAAATGGTGACCATGGACTACATTCATGTAGCGTATTCGGTGGTGCGCGTTTTGCCTCAGCGCATAACTACATGGTGTCAAAAAGCATGATGTGCGCTATACGCTTATTGTGGTCTTTGGTCTGAAGGATATTTGAAATCAAGCAATCAAAATAACTCCGCTCAAAGTCAGTTTCCACTTTTATAATTGGGAGGGAAGTTCTTTTTCATGGCTTTTATAAAAAAAAAAAATCTTTGACGGATCTGCAGCAATGCTACCATTTCATAAATACCACACATGAAGTCAGTGGAATGGACTTTGTAGCTTGTAAGTTGAATGTGGATAAATTACTGTTATTCATAACTGTATGTAGGAAGGTCCGAGCTATTTTGCTTTCAATTCAATTCAATTCAATTCATTTATTTCTCCTCTTTCAATTTTTACAATGATGCTACAGTTTACTTCACAGATTAACATACATATAAGTAAACTTGCAGAATACAATGAATTAGATTCAAATTGAAAGGGAAAGAGGGCCGACTAAAAAGCAAAGCTTGTAGGGTGTAGACCACACTATCAAAGTAAATATTCTGAACTATTACTTTATGAAAAAAACCCCAACAACAACAACAATAACATCTGATTAAATAATTACAAAATCATTTTAAGACGCAAAACAGCAAAACCACGCTTTGGTATCGCGTGGGACATCAAAACAATAAAGAGCTCTTAATCGCACAAGTAATGTTCAAACACTAATTATTTTGGCTACATTTTAGTGAAAGGGCTTTCTGGGGTAATTTCAATATACAAAGAAATTTTAGGCATACACCGAGTAGTAAGGATAGCGTGCTCCATCCTGTAAATGAACGAAAAATGGGGATTAGGCAGCAGTGATGCAGTACGAGGGTATCGGCGGATCGGCACAATTGGGATTAGGCAGGAGGGATACAGTTAAGAGGGTATCGGCGGATGATCTGATTCAGACAAAGGCAGACCTCATCGACTTTGGGCGTGATGGCAATGATCTGATTCAGACAAAGGCAGACCTCATCGACTTTGGGCGTGATGGCGATCCCATTGATGGTCATCAGACTGCGGTGAAGAAGGCAACGGAAAACCACTTCACTATATTTTCAAGAACAATCATGGATCAAAACTGAAAGTTTACAGATAACGGCGTAAAGGGGTCTGACCCGTCCAATGGAGGTTCCTCGCCTGGTAGGGCGTCTCATGTGCTACAAGTGGATCCAGACCGTCATCCAGCTACTGCAAGCAATAGAAGTACAATGATAATTGCAACATGGAAAGTTAGGACGCTCTATCAAAGTGTTAACTTAGAAAATGTGAAGCAAGAAATGATTAGGCTCAACATACATATACTTTGCATAAATGAAACCAGGTGGCCGAAGAATGGACACTTCATGGAGACTCGTTTAAGAGTACTGAATTGTTTCATCTACCCTGTGTTGATGTATAGAAGTGAAGCATGGTTAATAACATCAGACATGAGAAAGCGTTTGGAGAATTGTGAAATGTGGTTCCTCCGACGCATGATGAGGATTCCACGGACCGACAGATTAACCAATGAAGAGCTTAAGAAGAGCTGGTATGGAGAGAAAGCTAATTACTGAGATCCCAGGACGAAAAACCAGTAGAAACCAGTAGAGAAAAACCATTAGAATCTCTACTGGTTTCTACTGGAAATTTTCTACTGGTTTGAATATGGAAAGTGAAATGATTTCCAGTAGAAACCATTAGAAAAATACCAGTAGAATACCAGTAGAAACCAGTAGAAATCTCTACTGGATCCAATACAAGACCAATACAAGACCAGTAGAATACCAGTAGAAACCAGTAGGAATCTCTACTGGATCCAATAGAAGACCAGTAGAAACCAGTAGGAATCTCTACTGGATCCAATAGAGCTTCCTACTGGTTTCTACTGGAATTTTTCTACTGGTTTGAATATGGAAAGTGAAATGATTTCCAGTAGAAACCATTAGAAAAATGCCAGTAGAATACCAGTAGAAACCAGTAGGAATCTCTACTGGATCCAATAGAGCTTCCTACTGGTTTCTACTGGAATTTTTCTGCTGGTTTGAATATAGAAAAATTGAAATGATTTCCAGTAGAAACCATTAGAAAAATACCAGTAGAGTGCCAGTAGAAACCAGTAGCAATTTCTCCTGGATCCATCAGAATACCAGTAGAAACTAGTAGAATACCTACTGGAGCCATCGGGAGACCAATAGGAATCAAAATTAAAAATATTTATGAATTATCAATTTTAAATTTAGTATATGATAATCCGAAGTATGGCACATTTCCTTATAGTTTTAATCTAATCCTATCCTATCCTATATTTATTCCTATCCTGTCCTATACCTATCCTAATTCCTACTCTTTCCTTCACAGACTTTCATATATATAGCAGTACGGTTATAAGGTTCATAAGATATTGGTTACTCTAACTTACATTTAAGAAGATAATTTTTGTTGTTGTTATCATTATTGTCTTCACTTAAGTAGGTGACATTCACTATTTTACGTTTAAACTTGAAATCATTACTTGGTAAAATTCCTTTTATCTGGTTAGGTGGAGGTTATCTATTTAAAACTACAAAATTAGGACACGTAAATACATGCATGAATATTCATGAGCATCTCTATTTCTATTGGTTTCTATTGGTTTCTACTGGTCTCCATTACCAGTAGAATTCACTGGTCTCTAATGGTCTCTACTGGTTTGACTTAGTATTTTTCACACTCCTTTTCAAACCATTAGATCTCACTGGTTTCTATTGGTTTATACGGGTTTGACTTTGTATTTTTCATACTCCTTTTCCAAACATTATATCTCACTAGTTTCTATTGGTTTCTACTGATCTCCAATACCAGGAAAATTCACTGGTCTCTAATGGTTTCTACTGGTTTGACTTTGTATTTTTCACACTCCTTTTCAAACCATTAGATCTCACTGGTTTCTATTGGTTTCCACTGGTTTTACTTTGAATTTTTGACACTCCTTTTCAAACCATTAGGTCTTACGGTTTCTATTGGTTTATACTGGTCTCCACCAGTAGAATTCACTGGTCTCTAATGGTTTCTACTGGTTTGACTCTGTATTTTTCACACTCCTTTTCAAACCATTAAGTTTCACTGGTCTCTAATGGTTTCTCCTGGTTTGACTTTGAATTTTTCACACTCCTTTTCAAAACATTATATCTCACTAGTTTCTATTAATGTGAAAAAAAACAAAGTCAAACTAGTAGAAACCATTAGAGACCAGTGGATTCTAATGGTATTGAAGACCAGCAGAAACCAATAGAAACCAGTGAGATCTAGTGGTTTGAGAAGGAGTGTGAAAAAACAAAGTTAAACCAGTAGAAACCATTAGAGACCAGTGGATTCTAATGGTATTGAAGACCAGTAGAAACCAATAGAAACCAGTGAGATCTAATGGTTTGAAAAGGAGTGTAAAAAACAAAGTCAAACCAGTAGAAACCATTAGAGACCAGTGGATTCTAATGGTTTCTACTGGTCTTCAATACCATTAGAATCCACTGGTCTCTAATGGTTTCTACTGGTTTGACTTTGTTTTTTTTTCACACTCCTTCTCAAACCATTAGATCTTACTGGTTTCTATTGGTTTCTATTCGTTTCTACTGGTCTTCAACACATTAGACTCTACTGGTTTCTACTGGTTTGATTTCGTAGTTCCTCTTCAGACCAGTAGACTCTACTGGACCAGTAGAAACCAGTAGACGGTCTCTACTGGTTTCTACTGGTTTCTATGGGAATTTCGACCTGGGATAAAAACTAGGCAGATGAGTTTGTAGGACATATAATTAGAAAGGATGGTCTTGAAAATTTGGCATTGACAGGAAAGATGGAGGGAAAGAAAGGTAGAGGAAGGAAACGAATGAATTGGATAACCAGTCTGAATGCATGGATTACAGAGAGAGGTGCGGGTCAGCGGGAAGTAAAGCTGATTCAAACAGCTAGGAACAGAGATTTGTGGCACTCCATGATCGCCTACGTCTCCGGATATGTTACTTAGATAGATAGATAGATAGATAGATAAGACTCGGAATCTTCATTTTCAACTACATGTATCTAAATAGGTTATTGCCACAGCTTTTTACGGATTATTTTGTAAAATATTCACAAACTTTTACGTTTGACACGCCATTTTGTCGTTTGCATCTAACACGATCAATTTCAATTTAGTATAAAGGAGCATATCTTTGGAAATATTTTTGGTCAGATATCAAATATCTTGATTGTATCAGTAATTTTAAAAGCCAATTAAAAGAACACTTTAGGTTTCTTTATCAGACATAACTTACCGATATCAAATTTCAGCGCTATGAGCACTTAAAAAGCATTTACTCTCTCCTGTCACGACGACACTCCTTGGGCGAATTATCTGACAACATCACTTCAATGCACAAGGGGAATAGTTCTCGGTTATCGGTCCGTGACATGATTCGAAATATCTACGTGTGCATTTACCGAAGACGTTTATTGGGAGCAAGGATTGGACAAGTCAACTAGTACAGCAACTGTTTTTGTTCTTTTAACCGCTTGTTTGACAGGTATGTCTTGAATGATATTTCGAATTGAATTGGATTAAATATATTTGCTATGGAACAATATAACATATACAGTTGTACGCTTATAAGGATACAACAGATGAATGTACCCATACAATTATTGCATATATGCTATTAAATTGCTCCATTTAGTGTCATTCTATATGAATTGAGCATCATACAATATTGTACATCTTTTTTCTCCAGCTTGCAACCACCAGGATGTTGTCCAGGCCTACTCAGTTTGCTTACGGCGCAGCGATCTCGACTCTGGCCACTCTTGTGTTGATTACGTATCAGTCTTCATCTCCGACCTACTACTCAATGATTGGCGTATTAGGTCAGTAAACGGGACAAAGCAAGTAATGGGCTCTACTCTGTCTTCTTCTTCTTGGGTACCTAGGCCAGATCTGTATCATTACATTCTTCATTTTCATTATAATATTGTGTTTTAGAATTATCTCATTATTGCTAATTGTCGGTCGCTTTCTTGTGTAGTATCATGATTGACATATTAGGTCAGTAAACGGGACAAAGCAAGTAATGGGCTCTACTCTGTCTTCTTCTTGGGTACTTTAATAGTACCTAGGCCAGATCTGTATTATTACATTCTTCATTTTCATTATAATATTGTGTTTTAGAATTATCTCATTATTGCTAATTGTCGGTCGCTTTCTTGTGTAGTATCATGATTGACATATTAGGTCAGTAAACGGGACAAAGCAAGTGATGGGCTCTACTCTGTCTTCTTCTTCTTGGGTACCTAGGCCAGATCTGTATCATTACATTCTTCATTTTCATTATAATATTGTGTTTTAGAGTTATCTCATTATTGCTAATTGTCGGTCACTTTCTTGTGTAGTATCATTCTATAAAACAAACTCAAATCAATAATTTTGCCCCGTATCTTCGTATTTTTTTAGTGAGACATCTTACCTTTTAATCGGTAACCCAGGAAACTAACTCGTGTATTCTTATGCCCAGATATGGTTTCCTGGGTTACTGATTAAAAGGTAAGATGTCTGACTAAAAAATACGAAGATACTGGGCCAAATAATTGATTTGAGTTTGTCCAGACTGTACAGCTTAGACTGTACATTAATGCATGTCTGAATCCATACAAAACAAAGTATTTTCTCTGATAAAGAAGAACTAGGTCATATCTGATATATTAACCAACATAAATCTTATATGGAAGCAGTACCGTATGATCTCTTTTATGTATATATTACTTTACCACGAGGACTTATTGTAGATCTAGTGCATGTGTTATGTAAAGAGACATCTTGCTCTCAATACGAATTTGACCATGAAATAATGCAAGGAACGTGTGATAATGTTTTATTTGGGTAAAATTGATTTACCACTGAATTTGCTTAAACATTAAAACTGGAAATACATTGAGTTAGATTAAATAAATATACACAGATCCAGTTTTTATTAATTTCTGTGAAAACAATCTCTCCGTGTCAGTGGCTATTCCATAAGTAATGCATTATTTATGAACTCCTATTTAATGGAATTATAAAGGAGAATTCATTTCCGATTAACGTGTTGGCTGTTATTGGTATGTTGTATATCTGCAAATACTCGCATCAATTTAATATTCTGAGAAACGGTACACAGCGCTATCAGTGAATTTCAATTAATGTAGAGGCGTTGTAACACACAAGCTGTGAAACCACACATTCTTATATTTATTCTTTTAGAGAAAAAGACAACGGGTTCGTCAAAAGACATCGATTCTCAAACCAGAGAAGCGAACATCCGTCCAAGGTTAAAGGTAAGTCAGTTGTTTGAATGTGGCTGATAGCAGAAGGGTATTAAGACCATGAAGACGGACATTTAAAAACAAAATGTCACTGGAGGCGTGCGCTTTTTCAAATTTTCGTCAAAATGAGACTTTATTGCGGCAAACGAATGCGAAATTCGTTTTAAAGGAAAATGTATACATAGATTAGTGGGAACTTATTTTTCTAATTTAGTAACCCTTTAAAATATGATGACTGTTCTTCGTATTGAATGTGCACCTCTATAATGCAACCTTGGTTTTGTCAGACATTCATTTCGCCCATAAGGTGCTTATCGATACCATGCCAAAAAGTCTTATTAACATGCATATCTTTGATCAGAAACATTTTTTTGCATCTTTTGAGGCTGCAGATGAATGATTTCCATTGTTAGAATTGTTAGAATTGTTAGAATTTGTCATTATGGTCCCAATAATCGTATTCATGAAAATACAAACTCGAAATGATGTACCAGCGATTAACAGAAGTCGATCATCTCTTTATTAAATATAATCAAATTGCTCTGGAATTTTCCATCTGCAAAATAACAATATCTAAATTTATTCAATATCTTGGCAGTGATCAGCTGAAATTTGACGTGGAATTCTCAAATTGATTTCATTACTGCTCGTGCAAATCGACTCCTTGGTTCTACTATGTTAATCCAAAGCCTGCCCCAATGAATAGAGCCCATGCCACGCCACTTATCCCCATTGTGGCCGCCCCAAATCCGCCCTGTGTCAAGTTTATTTTGAGCCCTTTCACTGGCGCTTTTTTGAACCACTATATTTTGAAACCTTTACACTTTTACAAAAAAAAATGTACATGAAATTCGTAGGAAACTGTTTAAGCTTTATATAGTTGATTCCTAAATTGGTACGGCAAAGTTACTTTGTTGATTTATTGTAATAATAACGTTAAGTTGCACAAGATCATGGTAGATGAAGCAACTCCGTTTCTTGCGAGGGGAAGACAAAGTCATATTGATGCTATGATATCAAATTAATATAAACGATAAATCACTCAAGAAAAGCCAATCTGACAGGTGTAAAAGTAAACGCGTGACCGAAAACCGATTATCTGGTGCACGCAAAGCGATGACTGCTATTACGAAATACATTTTCCAAACTGCAGTTTTATAAAATGATTCTGCATTTGTTCTATCACGAAAATTTACTTGTTTCGGATGTAAGCTTTCGCTTGCAAGGTTGCAAGCTTCGTCAGACCGTCGTAGTTGGCGCTGTTGCTGATGCAGCACGACGAAGAATGGGATCGTACGTCCAGGATAGTGCGTATTGTCTTAAGTTTCTGTTCATAGGGGGGTTCTGCTCCGCTCGAATGTGGATAGTTTCCCTAATCCATCCGCTAGACTTGTTGTTGTCGCGAGCAAGTATATCACTTTCCTTCCAATTGATGGAGTGGTTAAATAAGGCAACATAGTCACTGTTGACAGACTTTCTCGGTCGAGAAGAAGCAATTTTTTCCTTGTTCTGGTGAAAGGTGTTGAACCTACACTCTGTGCTTCTACTTGATGTTCACGTTTTCTCGTTCCGAACTTCCTGCCTGTTTCGCCAATGTAGCAACTGTTGCAGTCCTTGCAAGGGATTTTGTAAACCACGCCGGTACAGTCCTCAGTTCTCCGCTTGTCCTTGGGGTGTACTATAAGGGCACGCAGCTTATTGTGAGGTCGTACTATATGCCCTCTGCAAGGCTTCCGAGGTCCCTTTAACATACGGAATTGTGTCCATCACTTTCCTGGATTGACGAGGATCGTTGACACTCTTGTTTGGTTGCTGTTAAATTTGGGTCGAGTGTTGTCTGTCTTCTTAACAGCCCAGTCTGGATACCCAGGTCGAAATTCCCATAGAAACCAGTAGAAACCAGTAGAGACCGTCTACTGGTTTCTACTGGTCCAGTAGAGTCTACTGGTCTGAAGAGGAACAAGGAAATCAAACCAGTAGAAACCAGTAGAAACCAGTAGAGTTTAATGTGTTGAAGACCAGTAGAAACCAATAGAAACCAGTGATAATGGTTTGAGAAGGAGTGTGAAAAAAACCAAAGTCAAACCAGTAGAAACCATTAGAGACCAGTGGATTCTAATGGTATTGAAGACCAGTAGAAACCATTAGAATCCACTGGTCTCTAATGGTTTCTACTGTTTTTTTTACTTTTTTTTTTTACACTCCTTTTCAAACCATTAGATCTCACTGGTTTCTATTGGTTTCTACTGGTCTTCAATACCATTAGAATCCACTGGTCTCTAATGGTTTCTACTGGTTTGACTTTGTTTTTTCACACTCCTTCTCAAACCACTAGATCTCACTGGTTTCTATTGGTTTCCACTGGTCTTCAATACCATTAGAATCCACTGGTCTCTAATGGTTTCTACTGGTTTGACTTTGTTTTTTTCACACTCCTTCTCAACCATTAGATCTCACTGGTTTCTATTGGTTTCTACTGGTCTTCAATACCATTAGAATCCACTGGTCTCTAATGGTTTCTACTGGTTTGACTTTGTTTTTTTTTTACACTCCTTTTCAAACCATTAGATCTCACTGGTTTCTTTTGGTTTCTACTGGTCTTCAATACCATTTGAATCCACTGGTCTCTAATGATTTCTTTTAGTTTGACTTTGTTTTTTTTTTTCACACTAATAGAAACTAGTGAGATATAATGTTTTGAAAAGGAGTGTGAAAAATTCAAAGTCAAACCAGGAGAAACCATTAGAGACCAATGAAACTTAATGGTTTGAAAAGGAGTGTGAAAAATACAGAGTCAAACCAGTAGAAACCATTAGAGACCAGTGAATTCTACTGGTGGAGACCAGTATAAACCAATAGAAACCAGTAAGACCTAATGGTTTGAAAAGGAGTGTCAAAAATTCAAAGTAAAACCAGTAGAAACCAATAGAAACCAGTGAGATCTAATGGTTTGAAAAGGAGTGTGAAAAATACAAAGTCAAACCAGTAGAAACCATTAGAGGCCAGTGAATTCTCCTGGTATTGGAGATCAGTAGAAACCAATAGAAACTAGTGAGATATAATGTTTGGAAAAGGAGTACGAAAAATACAAAGTCAAACCAGTATAAACCAATAGAAACCAGTGAGATCTAATGGTTTGAAAAGGAGTGTGAAAAATACAAAGTCAAACCAGTAGAAACCATTAGAGACCAGTGAATTCTACTGGTAATGGAGACCAGTAGAAACCAATAGAAACCGATAGAAATAGAGATGCTCATGAATATTCATGCATGTATATACGTGTCCTAATTTTGTACTTTTAAATAGATAACCTCCACCTAACCAGATAAAAGGAATTTTACCAAGTAATGATTTCAAGTTTAAACGTAAAATAGTGAATGTCACCTACTTAAGTGAAGACAATAATGATAACAACAACAAAAATGATCTTCTTAAATGTAAGTTAGAGTAACCAATATCTTATGAACCTTATAACCGTACTGCTATATATGTGAAAGTCGATGAAGGAAAGAGTAGGAATTAGGATAGGTATAGGATAGGATAGGATAGGATTAGGATAAAATGATAAGGAAATATGCCATAATTCGGATTATCATAAACTAAATTTAAATCGATATTTCATCAATATTTTTAATTTTGATTCCTATTGGTCTCCTGATGGCTCCAGTAGGTATTCTACTAGTTTCTACTGGTATTCTGATGGATCCAGGAGAAATTGCTACTGGTTTCTACTGGCACTCTACTGGTATTTTTCTAATGGTTTCTACTGGAAATCATTTCACTTTCCATATTTAAACCAGCAGAAAAATTCCAGTAGAAACCAGTAGGAAGCTCTATTGGATCCAGTAGAGATTCCTACTGGTTTCTACTGGTATTCTACTGGCATTTTTTTAATGGTTTCTACTGGAAATCATTTCACTTTCCATATTCAAACCAGTAGAAAAATTCCAGTAGAAACCAGTAGGAAGCTCTATTGGATCCAGTAGAGATTCCTACTGGTTTCTACTGGTCTTCTATTGGATCCAGTAGAGATTCCTACTGGTTTCTACTGGTCTTCTATTGGATCCAGTAGAGATTCCTACTGGTTTCTACTGGTATTCTACTGGTCTTCTATTGGATCCAGTAGAGATTTCTACTGGTTTCTACTGGTATTCTACTGGTATTTTTCTAATGGTTTCTACTGGAAATCATTTCACTTTCCATATTCAAACCAGTAGAAAATTTCCAGTAGAAACCAGCAGAGATTCTAATGGTTTTTCTCTACTGGTTTCTACTGGTTTTTCGTCCTGGGTAACCACATCTACTGAGAGAAGTCCGAATGTGTTCTTCTTCCTCAGCAATAAGGTCGAATTCCTTGGTGGTGATGGACGTATCCTGGACGTACGAACTCATTCTCTGTCGTGCTGCATCAGCAACATCGCCAACTACGACAGCTACTACAGCTACGACGGTCTGACGAAGCTTGCAGCCTAGCAAGCGAAAGCTTACCCCCGCCCCCCCCCCCATGCACCCCCCCAAAAAAAAAACAGGTTAAATGTTTATGATTGCGTAAAAAAAGAACGTTTTCTCATGACTACACACCAATCAGATAAGCCTCTTCAGTGATTCAATTCTAGCCAGACTAGATGCTGCCTTTAAGCTCAGCCTAAGTTCAAGGAAATGTGTATCATGTTAAATATTCCGATACGTGAAACATGATAAGTATAATGTAGTATGCAAGTGTCAATTCATTTCTGTGCTTACGCAGGTAGCATTGAAGGATGACTTTCTGGATATCGAGCAGTATGTCCCTCCAATGTCCGAGCTACAGAAGAAACTGCGAATAATCACAGCCGTTTCTGACAACCATGCTTCTGAGGTGAAGCCTCTAATTGCCACAGTTCAGAAGTTCATGCCCAACACCACTGTCATCATGTACGATCTGGGCTTGAGTGACACGAACAAGAAACAGGTATTGGCACACATGATGTTTTATTAGCACTTAGATCGAGAGTAAACGCCTGGATAAAAGAGATTGTCTCTTAAGTCTGTTCAAGGTCGGTTTAAACACCTGGGTCGAAGATAATTTGATAATGAGTCAGCAAGTTAGCCCTAATTAAGTAAAAAAGAAGCACCCATGTCGTAGAGCAATTAGCGCGTGTTACAGGTGTAAACGCTCGGGTCGAGGATAAGTTGACAATTTAGTTGGGTTAAAGAGCACCTAGGTTGAATAATTGATAGTTAGGTTGAGTCATATAAAGGCCCGGCTTCAGAAAAAGTTCGTGAATAAATAGCTGGTTCAAAGATGGGTCAGGGGTAGGGGTCGATGATGATTTAGAACTTAGGTCGGGTATAAACGCCTAGGTACTTTGGTGGGGTATAATTACCTAGATTGGGCGAAAGGTCGGTAGCATGCATGTCCGTCAAAAATAAGCACGGGTCAAAAGAAAGTTTGCACTAAAAAGGTATACATGGTATAAATTACGCCAGGGTGCACGGCGGGTCGAAGGAAAATTAGGACATTAGGTCAGGAATAAAATGCTCACATCGAGGCTAGGCTGTGACTCTGGGTCAATAACGGTGAACATAAATTAGCACATTACATTGTATTCGGTACTTTCATCGATGATTCATTAATATATCCTTCAAGCAGACGCTTGTGGCTGTGCTGCTTACACAATACAACGATTGACATTTTTCAGCACATGTTAAACTGGCTCCATATTTTTTTTTTCTCTGGCCAAGCTTTCTGAACTGTGCAATGTAGAGATGAGAACGTTCCACTTTGAGAGGTACCCACCACACGTCCAGGACCTCCACACATACGCCTTCAAGCCCATTATAATCAATGTAAGTATATGTTTAGGCTTAGGTATTTTCATATCATGAAGCTAGATATTTCTATTAATTGACAGCGTTGTTTTATACCATGCAACGCCACCATATACTATTCCTCACACAGTTTACCTAGAAGAACACTGATCAAACATAATAACATTTTTATAGTTATTTAAATCGAAGGCTATAGTGTTATTATATTGCTATAATGCGATAAATGAAACTTTGTAATGTACTGTAATGTTCTGTAGACATTTTTTTTTAAATGTGTCATAGCAATTTGGAACAAGGCTGATGATCGGAATTTGTGTCATCGATAACGTTTGGCTCCAAATAACGTACAATATTCTGTCAACCCCCGTTGACACCTGAGTGATCTGGATTGTCCAGAAAACACTACGATGCCTTCTGAACAACCCAAGCCGAGCCCGTCTCGGCAGCCCGACACATTCTTCTCACCCACTTCTCCCCTACCACTGAACCCCATTCCTCGGATCCACCTTCTTACAGAGACACCTGCAAATCCCCTGCACCCAACCTCGACGGTATGTACCTCCCCTCCCCATCCATACTGCTCACACTTCTGCTTCAGACTAGCATATTTGTCCATTTTCCTCTCCCTCGCCTCCTCTATCCTCGTCTCTCATGGCACCGTCAACTCGACCATCACAATCTTACGTGCCGACCTAGCCAACCATATCTGGCCGCATGCAGGGCTGTGACTAACACGTCTTCCGGCATTGTCCTATTCCCCTCATCCACATGTACTTCCCAGTCGTCTGCAGCAGCTAACAGCCCACCCACACCTTGTCCTTGCCTAGTCTTCCTACACCTTGTCCCCTTTTGGACAAACTCGATGCCCCTTACCCTCGGGGGTCCATTCTTCTTTCTCGATCGCCTCTACTGCTGCCCTTGCCAAAGCTCCCATCCCCTTCAAGACCTGGTTATGCATCCATGTATAGGCTTGCAATAACCCTCCACAAGCTGACAGGACATGCTCCAATGACCCTCTTGCCTTCCTGCAAACCTTGAAGCAGTCGTCCTCCACAAAACCCCACCTCTTCAAATTCACTGGCGTTGGCAGGACATCAAAGGTGGAACTGATCATGAAGCGCACGGCTCCAGACGACATCGTCCTGAGTTGGTCCCAGGAGATCTTCTTCTGTTTAACCTCTTCCCAATGAGTCCATGCACCCTGCACACCCTGCTGTGCAGCTTTTGCCAACCGACATTCCTCCTCCTTCTCCTTAACCGCCTCAACCACCACATCCCTCCTACCCTTCCTGCCTTCCTTGCTGTACCATCTCATGCCAGGACGATACCCTACCCCGCTCCTACCCACTTGTACAGCACCGCGCATCTCCTTCCACTTGGCCATTGCCACGGCTTCATCCGCAGCCTCTTCTGCCTTCCACTTCCTCCCCGTAGAATCTGCTATTGTCTGATCCTTCGACTCCCTCATCATCATGACCAACGTAACCTTCCCAACCTTGTACTCTTCTACCACTGATGCCATAGGAAGCCTTAGCTCTCCCGATCTACAAAAGAATGCCAACTCTGTCAACATCCTTGGAACACCTAACCACTTCCGGTAGAACGAGTTCATCTTCTGCTGCATCCAGAAAATGAATTAATCAGTCCTATCAGTCCTATCAAGTTCCATATTGAATGAATGTTTTAAAAGGTTGCAGAAAACGAAAACGTTTTGACTTTAAAATCAAGTATGCATCAAAAATCAATAATTCACACATAATCAGCCAGTTTCTTCGGCTCGCGTCTCTGACGGTTAGACCTTCCCACGAATGGTTATTCAGATCGCTCGCTTGGATCAGGGTAGTCCAGATACTGGCCGTATTTTATCGAACGCTTATTCTCCCATACACAAATACGACACTGATTCACATAGTACACACACCGCTCCAGACCACTGATTGCGCGACTCCACGAATCTGTCCGCGCGCTTCAACTAAAACAGTCCTGGCAGTTACGTGGACTAGGATCGGGGCGCACAGTTTTGGAACGCGACTCACGAGTGATACCCCTCAACACACGACTGCGAGGTAGAGCCTTGTCAACATGGTCAATGGTCATCCGGGTTTGGTGTATATAGGCTCATGATCAGGCTTCCGAACCACGGGTGAGTCGGCATCAGGAGACTGTCTGCCTGCGTGAAGATGTTCTCTGTTCCGCCTATACACATGAATATGGTGCATCACCTCGTATGATCTCTCGGCAAGTCGTCGTATGACAGTCGCCTTCTTCCACTTTGTCATCGCACCAAGTCTGAAGAGTTTCATTCGCACAACAGCTCCTTCATCGAGCTCAGATAGGGTTTTAGAATGTCTGTTGAAGTAGTGAGCTTGTCTTTTCTGATTAAGCATGAGTTGCTGTACGTATTTCATGCTTGCTCTGATGTTGTGTTGGTTTGAGAGCTGAATGAGTTGTTGGGATCTTGGTCATCGTGCATCACCACCCAGGTTGCACAGGGCGACTATCAACACCTTGAGTGGGATTGTTGCAAATGTTCAGTAGAGCCACATGTTTTGCTCACATTGCGCAGGACGCTGATAATTATACTCATCAATGCTTTCACTAGCATGTTGCGTCCTTCAGTTGAACTGAAATCGTTCAAAATATTATCTGCGTGCACCCATGAAGCGTGCAGTCAGTTTCATCAGAATGGTTGATACTTTAGAACTGTCCTCGCCAGGGGCAAACTCCATCCCATGGCCTTGACAGCTTTAGGTCCGAGAAAGTGTAGTAACCATGGTAACAGCTAGAGACAGCAGATAACTCTGCTCTTTAGAATTGAGGCCAGTTAGAATTGACCCACATTTGACGCCACATTTTCCAGTCTTGGGCACCATGCATTTTTGCCACTAGGGTGCAACTTTTCAGGAGCTGTAACATTGGGTCTCACAAATTTAGATCTTGCACCTACAGAAGAAGTACCAGTAGCATCAGGATGGATAGAAAGAGGACTGTCATTCCCATCCACCACACGGTCAGCGGCATCAGATTCAGACATGATAATTGGGTGGAATATACTTAAGAGTTCCGACACGAAAAGGTACATGTGGGACCTACCACTCAGAAACAGTCACTAAAATTGTTATTGTGGTACACTGTCAAAGTGCATTCGATCCTTACAGGACATTTCACGGTAGAAAACGAATTTCTCCCACGCTGTCATCATGTTACATTCTTGCTTAACAGTTTTTACATGAATAAAAGGTGGGTTCTTTCCGATTGATGAACATTCATGGTGCCATTGTCAGTGGCTTTATTTCACACTCTCTTTCTAGTGCTTCCCTCTATATAAATAAGCATTATAGTGTGATTTAACACCTAGTACATAATGTCACAGTTAACAACATATAACTATTTTTCTCGGCATTACATTGAAATGAAACTTTTTAAAAGTGCTTTTCAAGCCATTTTATGCTGGTAAAACGCAGCCCTGGGGGATGTTTCACCAAGCTGTTTGTAAGGAACGAACGACTTTACGCACGACTGGTTACCATTTCCTGTACTAAATGCGATACCCCCATCTTGTTCATATTTTAACATAGTGGGAGTTTATTTCCAATGATCCCAATCAAATTTGACAAATCATAAACATTGTATTCTGACACTTTTTAACAACAAGAATCTTTATTTATAAGGATCAAACTTCAACTTTAGCCGATGGGAATCAAATCATTGAGAATCTGCTTTAGCACAAGAAAGGGTCACCAGTCCTTCGTAAAGTCATTCGTAGTTTAAGAACAGTTTGGTGAGACACCCCTCCCCCCCCCCCCCCCCCCCCAGATTATGGACGTTTTCAATCCGTAGACCACACTCCGCTTCTTGCCTCAGCCTCACGAATAAACCAGATCGTAGTTGTAATGTGCGCATGAGCAGATTATTGCTGGTACAAGTGACCTCAAGTCAATCGAGCCACTCACAGAGGAAAATGGAGATTCGTTAGATGGTTGACAACATTCATACCCATGCAGATACGAGAACAGCTATGCAGCTCTAATAAGGTAGTGAAAAACATTTCACCACGTGCACCTGCTTCTATTGTTGTTATGAGCACGCTGTAAAATGTCTTTGCATCCGTCACCCACCGTCACCCAACACTGCTTCAACAACAAATCCCAGTCTGCATTCTCATAGTATGTGATTCTGTGGATTGTCCGACCATAGTGTAACTACGAACTGGCTTCACTCGCCTGAAATTTATGTACTCAGTTGTAGGTAATACGGGGTCGCATAATTGAAAATGTTCCAGACAGTGGACAAGTGAAAACACTGCCCAGTGAGATTGTTTGAATAATGTGTACACAAAAGCAAAAAAAGTTACATGAAGGGTAGCTATCCCCTATCCCCCCTCCCAAACAACAAATAAAATGAAAACAATCAATACAAATTTCAAAAATACCAAACAATCTAAAATGACGTATAGAATACATATCCAAGTGGATCCAGTTCGATCCCCTTATAGCTCTCAGGGGTAGTAACTACCATTTTCAAATTTGCATTGCATCATTATTCATTAGACTTTCCAAGAAACATCCGTACAAATATAAATGGATTATATTCATTAATAATCATCTCTGCATTAAGAATCGTTATAGATTTGATTCCTAAAATTGGTCCCAGTTGTTTTTTTTTTTTGCTTCACCACGTCGTTTTGAGTACAGGCTGTCCGTTATGCACGTAAAAAAATCACTTTTTAATCGTTAACCCATTGCATGTCAGGCAAAATGCTACCCTATGGGATTCGTGTGTATTACGTAACTAGAGACACAATGCGATATTGTACCTATTATAGAGAGAAGTCATCGCTTTGATGTCGCTTTGCGCTTCGGAAGAGTAAATAAGATATCTTAGTCTCACTTGATTATTGCTTAGCTCAACCCGTATCTTTGACCTCGTACACATTCAAGGTCAGAGCTAGCTATTTTTTTAACTAATTTAAGTGATGTCTATGTGAGTTTTACACAAAATAGCTTAAAGCACTCGACCTATAAATCCCTCATAGTATGTCCAGGGAGGAAGTCATTCTTTTTACATCTTGGGGTTGAAAGCAATCGGTGATATAAAACTAATGTCAGATGTCAAAGGTACATTGTGTTTTTTTATACGTTTTTCATTTTCTATACCCAGATGACTTTGTATGAGTTTGGCGTCATCGATTATGGAGATGCTTCTGTTCGCTTCACCTCGTCAGTGTTCGATCTCCTTCCAGTGTCGCTCAAGCACCACGGATATATGTCCTCAATTCTCAGCTTTAACATCGAAAGGGATGTATTTCACCAACACAACTTAACTATGCCGATAGTCTACAAAACTCTCGGAGTCAACATCACCGAGTATGAGAACTCAGTAGATTCAGCCTTTGATGTCATTGCTGGCGCACAGTTGTATGTCAACAGCTCGTATATCAACGAAAGACTTCTTCAGCCGTGGGTTAAGTGCGCTCTTGAACATTACTGCATAGCTCCTGAAGGATCAAATTTGGGCAACCACCGCTTTGATTCTTCGGCTATAAACATTCTGCTCTACAAGAATCTGCGGGGGGAATGGACACCAGATAACCATGACAACAAAGCATTTGATGCCAATCAGTATGTTGAGCGCGGAGACATGACGAGCTCCATCCCAAATAAGTGTGGTTAGGGCATTCCTAGCATCATCAGCTATATTCAACTTCATAACCTTAATCTGCAACCATAAGCAAAACAAGACGCAGTGTGGTTAGTGAGTCCTAACATGGACAGTTATTTGAATAAAAAACGAAGCCCTTAACCAATACCGTTAGGTTAAGCAAACCATAAGACGTATAGTCACCATCCCTAGCATCTATGACCGTTTGAGACCATAAATCTACCTTTAAGGTCCCCTGAAAGTTGGTCATTATTGGAAATATTCTATTATATAATAGGCCTACTTGATGATTAAACCCACAAGGGATTCAATTTATTTGGGAAAATGAGATTTCACTTAGGCGAAAGTCGTGTTTGTCATGTATGACGTCATGAACTTTTTTACCTGTTTTCGGTACAGTATCTCAGTAGTCTTTAATCAATTGTCTCCCAAATTTCAGTATGTGGTAGCTGAGACCTTGCTCTATGGTAGTAGTTGCCTTCATTTTAAATGTAAATGTAATTGTAAATTTCACTGTAAAAATCGGACGTATGTACGTATTACGTCAATGGACGAGGCGTTTATTTAAAATCATGAAATGACATGACGAGCTTCTAGGAGCTGTATCTCACCTGTATTTGGATCTTTTACTCTGAAATTTGAGTATGTTGTAGCTGAATCTACTAGCTTTCCATGATTGTACCTCAATTTCTTAATCAGATGTCGAGATCATGGCGATATTTCAGCTTGAATATCAATTTCTAGATCATTCCTAGCCCTTATCGTGCATTACGTGTTTAGTGAATGGGGAGATTTGTGGATGAATTGGTTAAGAAGCTGACAGGCAATCACTCGCGATGCGACGCGATATCGCAGGTAATCGCACAGTGTGAGGCGGGCTTATTAGGAATGCGCGACCCACGGTTCGATTCCTGGAGTGGGTAGGGTCATTCCTTTTGCAATGCGATTTTCCCTCCTTCTCCTATTCTTTACCTTATCATGGCATTCTCTTTGATATTCTCTTTACCATTTCTTTTCTCACCCACTTCTTTTTTTTTAAAATAAATTACTATTATCTACATTTGTTAGCACATACACGCGGCAATTTCAGGCAAGTCTCTGACATGTTAGTGTATTGTAGGTGTGCTCTGAGCTTTCTTGAGCGGTGCCTCTAATTTCTTATGAATAGATGGTGTCACAATTTAAGGCCTATAGTGTCACCGTGCATGTACCAGCTCATATCTTTGTATGAATTTGCAAATGCAGACCACCTTATACTTGTCCATTAGTATGTCTCGTTTCATTATTTAAAAACAAAAAAAAAATATGGCGCTTTTATACTTTACAGTACATGTATGTTGAAAAATGAAGAATTATTTAGAGGAAAAGGGCATGCAAGGTCATTCGTTAACAATGTAATCATGTCAATTTGGACTTGATTTTGAGGATGTGAGATGTCACTGGCATTCTAATGCAGAAACATGCCCCAGACCACTTACTTGTTTTTTTTTTCTTTTTCAAACTTAGACTAGTAGACTAACATAGTTTGGTGTAATTTCCCGCTTTAGACCTTTTTGGTGTATCATAACATGAATTAAACCTTCCTTCCCAGGTATTTCCTAACCTGTGTAGTTATTAGGACTAGGAAACATGGCCTGATTCACATTAAAGCCTGGGCCATTAAACCAATGATGACCTCCACACTAAACTGTTTAATACCTCCTAACATCCTCTTACTCTACATTATGACCAACATCTAGGGGCGCTATCATAGTGTGTACTTATCATGCTTATAATTATTAGATGTGAGTTGTACTATAAAATGTTACGACAGTAGCGCTAGAAGGCATGGTATCGGTTTGTGCTGTAAGGACGGATATCACTACTTTCTTTGAACTCATGCATGCTTGGCACCGCCCAAAGTTTATTGTGTTCTTAGCATGTGTTTTTCATTTGTTTTAACAATTATGAACAAGATTCTCAGAGAGAACGAAAGATATGTAAAGTCTCATTTCGCTTCTCCAGTTCTGTTGGATAACATGAATACTTTTGTGAACAAAACAGATATCAGCAAACAAAAAAAAAAAAACAGGTTCTTCAAGAAAGCTATCTCAGCTGCACGCAAATGCACGCAAACTGTGATAATAATGATACTGGCACAGCTAAAGATGTAATAATCCCACAATTCCGGAAAATGCGGAAAGTGAAGAACTTTCAATTTTGTAAGTAAGACAATTACATTATATCTCCATCCAATCATCATTTCATAACCTCTATTCAGAAGAGAGCCGTGTACAGGATCTTTGGAGGTGTAACCCTTAACTCTTTTGACAATTGCAAAGAATATGATAAGAAACATAACTTTGAGAGACAAAATAGGGAATCAAATATATTTCTTTCCAAGCATGCCAAGTTAACATCAGCTAAAATTAATGTCGGTGCTAAGCATGGGACATCAAAGTATTGTAGTGATTATGGAATGCTTTTGAAATTCATTACCACGCTTTAGTATCCATACGTATGTTTGACTTTATTTTGCTTGAGGTTCTTCTCCTGTCTAACACCTCTTTGGTCTCGCGGAATAAATTCTGTGCTCCAACACGTTTAATCTCGTCGTTCACTTTCCTCATTTAGCCTATTGATGAAATATTTTTCCCTTCTCCCTCCCTCTCTGTCTCTCCCCTTCACTGCCCCCACCCTCTCTCTCTCTCTCTCTCTCTCTCTCTCTCTCACTGCCTTTCTCTCTATATATTATATAGTGTCTACTTGTCTACCTCTGCCACCATCTCTCTCTCTCATTTTAGTCTCTTTCTTCTTTTTTGTCTTTCTCCTCCTCTTTCTCTCCTCCTTTCTCTCTCTCTCTCTCTCCCTCTCTCTCTCTCTCACTCTCTCTCTCCCTCTCTCTCTCTCTCTCTCTCTCTCTCTCTCTCTCTCTCTCTCTCTCTCTCACTGACTCCCTCTCTCTCTATATAATCTAGTATCTACCTGTCTACCTCTGCCGCTATCTCTCTCTCTCTCTCTCTCTCTGTTTCTCTCATTTTAGTCTATTTCTCCCCCTTTTTGCCTTTCTCCCTCTGTCCCTCCCTCCTCCCCCCCCCTTTCTCTCTATGCAGTCTCTCTCTCTCAACCCCCTCTCTCTCTATTTCTAGTCTATCTTTCAATTATGTGACCAACTAATTGTGTGGAGAAAAGGAAGTTAAGATATGATTTTATACTATATTTATCAACATTTACACAAAACAATTATTATGTAGCTGTAGCTTTGAGGTATTCAAATCGCAATATAGATGAGAAGAAATAAATGAAAATAATAGTAAGCATTCTGAAAACAAAGTCAAATAACAATTATGGAAGATAAAACCGCCATATAAAAGTAAAAATATTGTAAAATGTACACAATACGATTAAACAAAAAGATCGAGATGATTGAGATTGTACATAAAATAAAATATTTCAGAAGTCCCACATAAGATGTTAAGTTGCACGAACTCGATATTGCATTCAAAACTAACATTGCAGCTTGATGGGTATGAAGGAAGGATCGATTGGAAAGCAAAATGTAGGTCTTACGTAGATGGTGAAGTCACAGATAGCTTCCAGTAACGTCGCCTTCTGTGATACTAATTTTCTAATGACTCTCCAATTTCAAGAAACATCGGTGCGAATTTGAAAGGGGTTTTAACGTTTGTCCCAAATAGCGGCTCCTCCCAAACGTTCCATTTTATTTGATCCCCTAATCGGGGTGAACAATATGAACTGGTCAGTTCTCTCTCGAATTGTCTTGGTTATACTGTAACAACTGTACCAGTACTGCCCCCAGATTTTACAGAATTGTGGGTGAAACCTTTCATACCTAGACCTGTTGTTTTTAAACAAAGAATACATACTTTTAAGTTTGTAAAATGGAGGCGATGCGGCGCACAGTGAGGATATACAATGATGCAAAACGCACTCGGCTACGCCTCGATGCTTGTCGCATCATTTGATATACCCTCACTGTGTGCACACGGGCCTAAAGCACTTTCAACTGCGTGTTATTTGTATGGTCGTGTCGGCAAACACTGCCAGAACTCATACGCATTTTGCAACAGCGAACCGATAGATTGCTAAACTGATACATTCTTATCTGTGTTAGCTATATAAAAAAAGGCGATCATCATCTGACGCTTTCGTCATCCTCGCCACTATCAGCATCTCTTCGGCATGGTTGGTAGTCAGAATTCCACTCCATTGGTCGTACGTCCACCAGGATGTGAGTGTAGAGAAGAGAGATCTTTAAGGTGCTTGATGGGTACGTGGTGTTGTTAATTCCGTCCCATTTCATGCGCCTGTCGTATGTTTCGAGCAGACAAAATCTAGATCGTGTATAAAGAGAGGAAATATATGAATGTCTATATAAATATATTGTAATTATCTCCCATCTTTCACGATATTATATACGGAGAGACACATAGAGAGAAATAAAGAGATAGAGTGAGTGAGAGAGAGAGAGAGAGAGAGAGAGAGAGAGAGAGAGAGAGAGAGAGAGAGAATCAAGAAAAAAGGGAAGGTCGGAGTGTGAGAGAGGATAAAACACAGCGTAATCAGTCAACGGAAATGCAATGCAATAAAACAGAGTAACGATCAACAAAGGAAGGCGTCCATTTATCGATTTAAATGAAAACAAATAACACGAAACATTTGAATCGCATCGCATCCATACTAAAGCTGATGTGGACTGACTCATTTATTTTCATGGAGATTGATAGATTGACGCACCGACGTGACCCAATGATGTGACGCAACGATGTGACGCAGCGACAGGACGCAATGATGTGAGGCAATGATGTAATGCAATGGTGTGTACAATGTTGTGACGATGTGACACAATGATGTGACGCAACGATGAAATGCAGCGATATAATGCAATGGTGTGACGCAATGATGTGATATGACATAATGATGTGACGCAACGGTAATGGTATGTGACACATACGTAATGTGTGTCCTTACACTTCCTCGCACATTTCGTCTTTCGTTTTCTTGGTGTGGTTGAGCGTGCGGTAAAAGCCCTCGCGCAGATCCCTGGTCGGCTTGGCGCCCGTGTGGTAGAGTCGCTTCAACAGATCATCGTCCTCACCGCCCCACCCCCAGTAGAAGTTGGAGTAGCCGTTGGATAGGTCCATCTGCTCAGCCGTCACCCCGACAACGCCCCCGAACAGGAGCTGGTAGGCCGGTCTGGAAAGAGTCAGTTTTTATATGAAGAGTTTGTTTCCAAAGGGGCCTAAACTCATGTTTCTTAAAAATTGAGCTATTAGTATCAGCACAGTAACAAGCATTAAAACTTTTGATAGAGTACGAATTAAGAGTACTTAAAGGAGCAAGACCAACTAATGTCATATAATCAATTTCCTGTGGGCACCTATACAAAGTCAGATTACGATTTTTTTTTCTTTTTCCTGTTTTTTTTTTTAAAGTGAATTTAGTTCTTTTTGAAAACAAACTCTTTATATACTAATATTATTCACAATTCTTCTTAAAGTATGAAAATGAATTAATCCGTTAATACATAAACATTCCCATTTTCATATCATTTGACTTTACCGGGATATGAAACAAAAGAAATCAATCTAAAAGCCACTGGAAACGTTCCGATCCGATCAGTCATACGACCCTTTGACTGGCTGAATTGCATGCAGGACCCGATCATCGGATTCATGCAAGAAGGTGACGTCATGTTACCAGTTGTAGGCCCTTACGACTTCAGAATCGTGGCAAAATCGCACCAATTTCAGTGGCGTTATAAGACGTCACGTGACCTACTTGAAACCCATTTCTTCTGGGCGTGCGCAGAAGTGTCTGGGCATGCCGTCACAGCCGTAGTAGTTTGCCCCCCTCATGGGGACCTGATCGATGTCATGGAACACCACACAGTCCCACCGGCCAAACCTTGTGGCCTCTATGTAGCCAATGTTCTTCATCAGGCCTCGGTTGAAGATTACGTTATTAGCCTACAGTTTGTGGACACAAAGTTAACACAGCAAAATAAGTAAGTGTCCCCCTAAGCAAAATAGCACAACTTTTTATTGAAGAAAAGTGTCAGAATAGGTGTGAGAGGTTTAGGCAATGGATGATCAAGCAACAAAATAACTTAAACATACGCCATAAACACATTTCGTGAAAATCTTCTTTCACAACCACCCTATATAACTGACACATGTGACTTTTTAAAAGTTTTTTTTATTAAAAGCTTCATTGCTATCCCATGCATGTAGACTTTAACCGAAACAGGGACATGATTTTACAATGGTTATGACTTTTCTCCTTGGGTTACTTTTGACTAATATTCCCCTTTCACCAAATTAGTAGACACGTATTCGTTTACGTATGAAAAATATATAATGGACAATCAAATGCCTCGGCAAGATTCATGAATGGCAAAATTGCACGTTGTCGCCTGGCTAAGTCATTGATTCTTTGTCATATCCCTGTATTAATGCTAAATCGGTCTGTTCTGAAACCAAACTTAAGCAATTCATTTTGTGTCGTGGAGAAAACTCTGAAACGTGTTGGAGACTGAAAAGGGTTAAAAAAGAATCGACCATGACTGTTTGAATTTATCGTGACTCCCTGAAGACCCGGCTATTCTCCGAGAGACATCATGGATATCCTCCAGCCAATAACCCACTGATTAGCATTACAAAATCATGAGAATTAAGTCTGATACCAGGGGGATGTTTCACCAAGCTATTCTTACACTACGTGCACTAAGAACCTTTCTTTTGCTAAATCATGCAGATTCTCAATGATTTTGATTCCCATCAGCTAAAGTTGAGAAATCTGATCTTTGTACATGTAAATTCTTGTTGTTAGCAAGCGTCTGAACACAAAGTTTATGATTTGTCAAATTTGATTAGGATTTTTGGAAATTAAATCCCACTATTATAACAGGAACAAAGTGGGGTATCCCATTTAGCACTAGAACGGATTACCAGTCGTGCGTGTAATCGTGCGTAACTTACGCACATCTTGGTGAAACAGGGCCCATGCTTTCTTGGTAAAGCTTAATTATAACAACATGACCTTTGCTATTTGACATGAACTAGTAAATACGACGTCAGTGTATACCTGTTCGGCAACGAATATCCTAAACTCCAGCTTCTGTTGTTTGAGAAGGGGGACAAGGTTGCGGATGAGGATGGCGAGATGGGCGTGGCGAGCTCGGAAGGGTATCACAATGGCCACCTGTTGGTGGGACCAGCCAGAAATTTTGGATAATTATTCATTCTAAATCTTCCAACACTTGAACCCCAGAACCCCCAGAAGAACGTCGACATAGCTGAGTCGGGTTATCCAACCATGTGCTAATTCCATGTTGATTTACATTTATGGATTGTTCACTTTTTGATCGGAAATAAATTCAATACAATTATTAATATATATATATATATATATGATTGTCCTTATATCATACCTAAAAATATGTTATGGAGTGTATGTGGGTTTGTTGTAATATCTGTTTTAATGTATTGCAATTGATCGTGTATGCACCAACATACGGGGTGAATATTATAACACAGGATTACCACTTGAAGGTCAATACATGTATTTCTACTGAGCATATGCACCAACCTTCCACCTAGGCTCGCAATCAGTCGGTCTCCAGTGTCCACCCGCGTAGTATGTATAATTTCCCATCTCCACCCCCTTCTCGTTCTCCCTTCTGTAGACATCGTGATTGATGAAACGACTGGACGGGAATTTATGAATCGAGTCGAGGATTGCGCGCATGCGGTCCACGTAGAATACGACTTGGTTTCGCGCAGATCCGAATATCAATTGCTCAACGGAGCGCAGATCGATATTCTCAGTATTTATTCGATATCGCCTGTTAAGGTCTGTATGTATGACAAAAAGGAGATAGGCCTACATTTTGATACTACTCATGATATATGTAATAAAGATAACAATATGACAAAATATATGACGAGCATGATAACGTACCCGTACACCATGTACACACAAAACTTGTGAAACCCTTTCAATTGAATTAATTGTATTCATAATTGACAATTCAACATTTATTCATCGCAGGAAACATGAAACATAAAATAATTTTTGAAAATAAAAATTGCACCGTCCTAGATACCTTTATAACACAGCGTGAAGATGGATTAAATGATTAAGGTTCTAAATGATTGGCTGCACTTACGTGAAAATACAAAATTATGTTTAAAGATTACGTTTGACCTCACCTTTTCTGAGTCCGAGTCGACACGTGACCCCGGGTATAACTTCCGGCTCCTCTAATATAAGATTTGAAAGTAAACAAATCAGACAATGCAATCAATCATATTTTGATAAACCTTACCGACTTCTTTCTCTCTTTCTCTTCCACTACCCTTCTTCCTTCTGACTGCATCTGTCTTTCTGTCTGTCTGTCTCCCTGTCTCTCTCTCTGTCTCTCTCTTTTCCCTCCTTCTTCCTTCTGACTGCATCTCTCTCTCTCTATCTCTCTCATTCTCTCTCTCTGTCTCTCTATTTGTCTCTTCTTCTCCCCTTATTCCTTCTGTCTGCATCTCTCTTTCTCTCTCTTTCTCTTCCTTTTCTCTCTCTCTCTCTCTCTGTCTCTCTCTATCTCTGTCTCTATTTCTCATTACCATTTTCACACTTACACTATTCCTATGTTCTTAGTGTGTTTCTTATCTCTCACTTTTCCCCCTTAAATTCATTTTTTTTTTAAAATCTTGCATTAGCTTTCAAGTAATTTCCAGCACTTAGTTTTCTCTCTCCTTTTCATTCTCTTTCACTTTTTTTTCTTGTTTTTTTTTTGTGTGGATATTTTCATTGTACGCGCAGTGAGATGACCCAAAGTAGTTTGTCACCTCACCCCCTCTCTCTTTTCCTTTCTCCTTCCCCTACCCTCCCCCTCCACCCTGTTTGTTTATGGAGCAGTCAATCATCCCCCTCCACCCCTTTCCCTTTACTAACGCTGTACAAACGTAAACATACATCAAGAACCAGACCATAGTAATTACAAATGTATTGTTCTGTTATATGTAAATACTGCAATACTCTAACAGTACAAGAAACCGTAATAATCCAAACATATTGTTGTTGTTATTTGTAAATACAGTTAGAAAATGTCATAATTTTATTTATCTTCGTACGGGGTCCAATATTTACAAGCCGTGCTTCTTTGTGGACCCCGTCACAATTATTTTTCTTTCACGAATTAATTGTGTTAATCACATTTTCTTTCGTTTATTTTTTTGACAAATTCAATTGAAAATTGAAAATGTAATTCATCGCGCGCCTACCATGATCTGCCCAACTGCTGCTATCCGATGTCTGTGTGTTCTGTAACCCTTCCTCGTTCGGCGGTGTCGACTGGGCGCCCAATGAATGAACATCGCCCTCTACGTCCGACCCGTCCTGTCCGTGACTCTGGTTATAATCTTCCTGATCTTGGTCGTGGTGATGGTGATGGTGGTGGTGATGGTGGTGATGGTGGTGATGGTGATGGTGGTGATGTTGGTGGTCGTGGTAGATCGTACCATTGTAAAACTTCCTACCCGGCCCTCGCTCTCCTAGTTTGTTGAAACTCCAAGCTGTCGAGAAGATGTGCACGAACCAGATTTTAACTCTTGCTACGGCATTTCTGCTCAAGCAATTCACACACAATTCTATCCCTTATAACAGCAGTATATCTAGCACGCAATAACTCCGTTCCGAGACATCAAGAAAACCGTGACCTACAAACTTCACGAATGCGAAAATAATCGAAGGTATAAAAAGGGTTACGTTTCGTAATCTCCGCGATCGGATTCCGTTTGGGTAAGAGCACATTGTCATGATAGGTCAAGAGGAATTATTGTTTTCTTTTTATACGACTCAAGTTATAAATCATTTTGAAAGTTCAATAGAATACTTGTGTCATGTGTGTGTAATCGGAATAAAGACCTTTTGGAATAACCTTCGGAATAAAGAAAAAATATTCAAAATAACAAGCCAGTGGACAAACAAACCTTTTAAATAGCGAATCTTTAGAATAACCAACTTTTGGAGTAACGAACCTTTGGAATAACGAACCTTTGGAATTTCGAATCTTTGAAATAACGAACTTTGAGAATAACGAACCTTTAAAATAACGAATCTTTGGAATAGCGAACCTTTGGAATAATGCACCATTTGGATAACGACATTTTGGAATAACGAACCATTGAAATAACGAATCTTTGGAATAATGAAACTTTGGCATTACGAACGTTTTGAATAAGGAACCTTTGAAAGAACGAAGAGCCCCCTAATAGTATGTATTGTGTGACGTACCTTGAAGACCATCGGAATACTTCCTTGGGGTCGCCCTGTGGGGTTGGTCGTTGACATTGTTGATGAGGACAAAAACGATCGTGCATGCGCCGAATAGACAGATCCAGGTGATTGGGCTGAGAACCAACCGCACAGCGCTGCGCCAACAGAATCTGTAATGATCAAGGTCGCATAATTTGCTTCAAATTTTGCATGTACATGTATAAGATTCTCTCCCACTCTGTTCCTCTGTTCCTCCAAGACATAGTTTCCTCATGTACCTGTACGAACACTACGTTCAATGTCAGATAAAATTCTCCTGAAATTCGGAAAAGCGTGCCATCAATTGATGACAAGAGTTTCAGTATATTAGCTCCAAAAACATGGAATAGTCTCCCATGTAATATAAGAGAATGTTTATCATTATAATTTTTTAAGGAACACTTAAAACATAGCTCTTTTGTCAGTAAACTTTCTCTATTCCTTTTAATTCATATTGTATTATTTGAAGATTGTAAGCGCTATATGGTATACCTCTGGTGTATAGCGTGCATAAATACCCATAATTTATTATCATTATCACATAATTTTAATGATGATGAAGGGGAAGGAGAAGTTAATGGTGATGACGGTGATGGTGGTAGTGATGACGATGATGACGATGATAAAGCTGCTGCTGCTGACGTTGATGATAAAGAAGAAACTGGTGATGAAACCGATGATGATAACCATAACAAGAGATTAATATACAACTCAATGACGTCCTTCTGGAGAAAAAAAAAATTGTACAAAGCTCCCTGCGGTACATATCAATGAAAAGCTGCGTTATCATTATGACAATCACTATGGTGCCATGTTCTCGTAATACTGGTATATTATATATATAATTGAAATTCTTTGTGCCAACATGATTGTGTACAGGTGTATAATGCTGCAATTTTGACCTACTTTCTATATTGTAGTGTTGCGTGGGCAGCATATATTATTGTGTTGCAAACAAATTACAGTGTTCGATCGCATACCATAATTTGTGCTGTAGCAGATTTTTAATGAAGCATGGCATGTAATAATATTTTACTACAATATTATATATATTTTATAATGACATGAATTGATGTCGAAATAGATAGGTAGGTCTACTTTGACTAAATAGCCTATCTCTTTTTTGACCTATATAGAAAATAATTGTCTATATGGACTCTGCTGGTTTTCACGTGATGAAAACGTGTCCCGCTACATCGATCACAGCTGGTACCACTGCATAACCGGAAGTGATATCGAGGTTTCTTCCGGCACTCAGGTCATAACCGATAATTAGCATGCTTGTTGTTTTCCTGATATCATGTGGTTTTCTAATGCAAGGAACGCGCTGGTACATGCGTTATATAATCATGCTAAAGTGACCTCGTTAATGAGTGATTTCATTTGTGGTTTAGGACTGGTGTTAGTGTTAACACCGACACTTGCGATAGCACCCGATTTGACCTCAAAATTGTGACGTACCTACTTCCTGCTCCTAATGTTTGGGATGATATAAAATGCCGTTTGCTGAACGCGGTTTAATCTGCTGCTAGAGCATATCACTTGCAATTTCATAAGTCACAAATACTACTCCCTTAGAATAACGAAAGCTTAATTTTAAGTTTGGTGTTGGTGTTGGTGTTATGTTAGGGCTATACACCATGATTATGATGAAGTTGATCACAACTTATTTATTGAGTTCTTCCTACTATATTGTCCACATTTCTAACATTTCCCAAAACGTACCTTTTCTTAGATTGAACGAATGCATAGCATGCATGTCAAGTGAATTAATAGGCCTATTGTCAACGGTCAATCAAAAATTCAGAGAAAAGGCGGAAAAGAAAGGAAGTGAAAGAGAGAGAGTTACTGTACTAGACAGATATAAATCGTGTGTGTGGTGTGTGTGTGTGTGTAGAGAGAGAGAGAGAGAGAGACAGAGAGAGAGAGGTGGGGGAGAAAGAGAGAGAGAGACTGAGAGAGAGAGAGAGAGAGAGAGAGAGAGAGAGAGAGAGAGCAATGAGAACAATAACAATGATGATTTGCACTGTCTAGTTTCTCTGGTGTTGAACATTATCAAGCAGTCCGATCCTGCAGCGGTTGAACTTTTGTTGATGTACATGACGGGAAACTAAACCAGGGTCTTCAAAAGAAGTGAACAGCGATGACCTCACAAGATGCTCTTGAAAGATAAAGATATATCATGTATGTGATACCCAGGTATTAGATGTAGACACTGTATACATCGTCATATACACTCCAAGAAGCCTTGGTGAGCAAATACAAGTAAAACAGTTGGTTATAAAAACGTAGCGATGTTAATACATTATACATGAAACAACAGTTTATCTGCCACAGAAAGAGTTAACACAGAAACAAAGCGTTGCATTTTGCGTAATCGTTGTATTCTTTCCAAACACAGGGAGGACATTGATATGTTACAAAGAGCTGATAAAGATATGCTTCTGTGCATAATATTGATACAATCGTGACATCTCTCCACCGAGGACTGAGTGTTCTAGTTTTGATGACATGCACTTTTAGTTGTATTAGATGAAAACATTTACCATTTAGATTTGACGGTCGATCTCTTTTGTTCTCCTATTTCTTTTTTTCATATTCTCTTATCCAACCTTCTCATTCTCTTGCAACCCCACCTTCTCCCCCCTCTCCCTCTCTCTCTCTCTCTCTCTCTCTCTCCCCCTCCCTCCCCCCTCTCCCTCTCCCCCTCTCTCTTCCCTCTCTCACTCTCCCTCCCTCCTCACTCTCTTTGAAATGTTTTCCGTTTTTGCTATAACGCCCCTTCTCTCCATTTCTATCTCCATGATCTCGTTCTCTCTCTAAATACTTAAGTACATCCCTTACCCACCTTTACCCTGTCTCATTTACCATGGATCTTTTTTATTTTGTATATTCTCCCTCTCAACCCCCTCCCCTCGACCCCCTTTATCTCTCCCTCCATGCGTCTTCCTTCTTTCATTTCCCTCTCTCCATGCTCTCCCTTACTTTCTTACATTCCTTCTCTATTTCTCTGTTATCTCTTCCTGTGGCAGATAAACTCTCATTCTACAACGTGAATTGTATGCATTACTGCTGAAAACATAACACGTTATTGTCGATAGATCATGCTAAATTATGATTTTCAAATACACTAAATGATAATAATGATAAAATGTATACTTACACCCTCATGATGCAAACTGGAAAGCCGTGATCGTCCACCACTCAAACCAAGCCACCCGCTATCCCCTCGTTATCAATGATATGCATTTACAGTACACTGTCCGTCACATCCACCGAATAATCTCCAACAAAGATAAATAAAACAAGTTTCTCCGCAGAATGACCATCAACGCTCCCAAATTTAACAAACGGGGTTTCTTTTTGTCTTGTTTTACAAATGTACTCATGACAGGCCTACGCGAAATGAACCATCTATTGCTTTCATGGGCTCACTCGATGTGGTGAACAACGTGAACAGAAACATGTAGTGTCCTTATATCGGGTTTAAACCATGCAGCAGTGATAACGGAAGTGGTAGAGACTCTCTACCGGTTCGATCAACCGACATCACCAAACGGATAACTCCACCAGTCAACCTTAGCAACGGAAGTTCAGACTTCCCACGTTTATTTTTTTTTACCATCTTAACTCTTTGTGTGCCTCATATAAATTTTTAATCAGGAAAATACACAATCCCTATGGCAAGGGTGCATTTGGCACACAATTTTTTTCGTAGATTACTATAAACCACGAAGGGTACAATCTTTATCTATTTTGATGAGTGTTAAGAGCATAAATATATTTACTTAATTCGTGTAGTTGACTCATCATGGTGTGTGTGTGTGGGGGGGGGGGGGGGGGCACGATTGGTAAGAAAAAATACGGTGGAACCTAAACAATTTTGCCGAGTACTGGTTCATTGTGCGAGGGTGACTATATTTGAATGATATATTATAAAGATATATATATATCTTCATCATTGCTGAGGGGGGTGCTGTTTTTTTTAAGGACAGTGTGACATCTAGAGTTTGTGCAAATACATCATCACGAGAAAGATTGTTTTCAATGTCGAGATAAAAAGGGGTGTGCCGATTTCAGCCGAAGAGTGGGCAGAATAACCTTTGCGCGATGAGCACGTTTATCTGCCCCATTCCTGTATGCGTGTGTGTGTGTGTGTGTGTGTGTGTGTGTGTATGTGTGTGTTTTTTTTTGTGTGTGTAGGGGGGGGGGGAGAGAGGACGAATTCAAACATTTCAATTTATTGAGAGACCGGAGTAAACACATAATACGGACCTCTGACGCAATCCAGTTTCGTTTTGACAGGATATCCACCGATCATTATTGTTTGATTATTATTGTTTTCCAAGAAATAAGTAATGTGTGATGCATAGATATTCAAGCCTGTTTTTAAACAGCTACGAAGTTATGAGAACAAAATTTTTCTACACTTTGTAATGCATATCATTTTTTGTGGGTAAAACCCATGCTCATGTTAATGCGAATGTATCGAGCGTAAATGATCATTGTGTAGTTTCTCACATAACGTAACCAGAGGAAGGACAGCCCCCTTTCTAACACCCACACACACACGCACACACACACACACACCCGCATAATTTCCATCCACAATGACCAGTATGTATCACACCTGTCAACCAGCCAGCAACTTCCAACACAGTTTCATTAATAATGCATGATGCATCTGGCAGAAAATAAGTTTTGGGTTGACATGTGTGAAGCACAATGGCTAATTTTGTGTTCTGAATTTATTATCTGATACACACAAATTTAAAGCGCCACATTTGTTCAAAAGTGAAATTCTCATTACTTCTTCACATGTCTACTTCAAGAACAGTAATTTATGAAATGTCAACAAACTTGCTTCTGAAAAAGTGACATCCCTTGACTTGATGAAGCGTTACTTTCATTTTGATTCAAGTTGTAACTTTTTTTGCAATTATTTTCAAAAGTGGCAAGACCAAAAGTTTTATTTAGCACTTAGTACAACTCTGATATTCTCCTAGCTCCTTTTCCCTCCCTCCCCATCCTCGCTTTTTAATTTCCCTCTCGCTTATTCTCTCTCTCTTATTCACGTAAATACACACACACATACACATACACACATACGTAAACACACACCCGTATGATTTCCGTCCGAATGCCCAGTTTCGTAGGATTCTTGACTGACAACTTACAAAAAAGGTGGTCAAGAAATGCGTTGATGAAGGTTTCTTTTTTTTTATTTTTTTTATCATTTCAGTTTGATTCTGAGAGTCTTAGTGGAGGGTCGTTCTGCTCTACAGTCTGCTGCTTCCTTACTCCTTGTTTCATCATCATCATCATCATCATCATCATCATTATCATCATCATCATCATCATCATTATCATTATTATTATTATCATCATCATCATCATCATCATCATCATTATCATCATCATCAGGCATTGTTAAACCATTGTTGGATGAAGCCCTCCTCAATCAGTTTCCATTCACTTCTATTTGGTGTCATTCTGTTCCGTGTTGCTGTCTCTTTAACACACACACACACACTCACACATACATATGCTCACACCCACTGTTACCTCATGAAATCGAGTTGGCCATACTGTGAATATACTAGGTGTTCAAAAGCTGTTGAACAATAAAATAAAAAGATAAATTACAACTCGAATCAAGCTGGAATTGACACATCATAAATTCAAATTCAATTTTTTTATTAACAGGTTGCGTTACATTTCATCAAATGTCATTTATTTGCACTTTTTGTACAAATTTATTAGACCTAAAACAATTGTACGTATCAGATAGCTAATTCAAAACAATAAGACACCTGTAAATCCGCGAGCGACTGCCATCGGTGTCATTAATAATGCATGATACTTCTGGAAAAAGGAGAGTTGTATGTTGACATCTGTTATGTACAATGACCATTGTTTTGCTCTGAGTTGATAATCTGATGCACACAAAGCTTGTCCGAGGTTTGTCCGAGTAGCAACAACTGATAGATTCAGAATGCGTTCCATCTATTGAAACTGAATCACGAAATACAGGTGATTGTAGTAACGCGTCACTAGGCAGTTGTGAATACATTACGACACAAGCTTATTGAAACTAAATCAACAGATAGCGTGTTAGGGATAAAGTTGTGAATACATGGCGAAAACGGCTTATTTAATAGCTCTCCACGATGGCATCTATGCAACACTTAAACAAGAACATTCTTACATCTACCGTATATCTTCGTACAATACAACGTAATCAAGCATCAATAATCTACACATTTAACTTAGTCTGTAATTCTAAATACAGCCAGCCATGGCCCTGCGTGTACCATGCGTACTACGAACGCGATCTTTTGTTATGCAGACACAATTTCAAAGGGACGATCCCTTTTAAATTGTCTCCGCATAACAAAAGACCATGTTCGTAGTGCATGAACGATTCCGGGCACGATACATTCACAGCTTAGGGTCGCTAACACGTTCATCGTGGAGGGATGCAAATATAAACATAAACACCATGTAACAAGTAAATTATCCTGACTTAGCACCGACGGTATTATGGCCGAGAGGTCTAATACGCCGGCAGTAAGCTCACACTCGTGCGCCTCGCACGGGTTCGAATCTCGTCTGACGCTAATACAGGTTCAAGGTTTTTTGCGGTTTGGCACCGTGTGATTGGGATCAGCCTTGTTTCCTCCCCTAAATCGTCAGGGCCCGATGGGCTAGAATTCCAGGAGTTTACGAAGAGACATGCTTTGGGCCGAGATCACCATATCAGAAGGGCACTAATGGTAGTCGGTAAAAGGTCATCGATGTGGCCCCAAGTCACAACACCTGAACGCCTGGCAACCATCGCGTAATCTTTTGGTTTTTTTCAAATATATTTTAAATGGTTGCTTTCCCTTTATCATTGATCCCGTAACCTTCCCCCCCCTTCCTTTTATTTTTTTTTAATCCACTGTGATTTGTTGTTTTCCATCCCTTTCTCTAGTAACAATAATCTTACATAGCAAGATACAACAAGATTTTGTTATGAGGCAATTCTTCCGGTCCAAATTTATGCAAACCTATGTGTTCACCGTTCATCATAACAAGATTTTACTGAAGCGAGGTAATTGGCTTGGGCCCATGCACCCCGAAGGTTGAGTCGGTTGTATTATGCAAATTATAAAAGATACTGATGAAACAAACACAGGGTCCTCATCGTCACACAACTTTCTCTCTTCCGCTCGCTATCCTATATTCACCACTCTGTTTATCATATTCATGAGGATATGCTGTAACATCGTAACGTAAGACATCGGCAGGTTACGTGGCCTGTGGCCTGCCGATGTGTTACGTTACCATGATTACAACATAACCACCTCCATTTTACATCGTTTCATCGCCATCTGGCTGTCAATCTGGGGAGGTCTTCTGAAACACAAGAATGAAGTGTCAAACTGTCTTAAGCTTAGTAAGTTAATTTAATAAAATCTGATTTAAGTAAAAAAAAATAATAATGCGACAATAGACCTTTCACAGTTAGGATCGTAAGGGTATTAAATCCCACTTCAGTTAGTTTTCAGTTTACACGTGGGCCCAATACGTTGCACAAGTTAGCTACATAGCAATATTAAAAGATATGCATTCATTTCAAAACATTTAATCATCTATTTATAATACACTTACCCTTCTTAACATTGTTATTGTCAAATAGATAAGGCACTCGTATTTCTTTTTTTGTTTACAATCAGTAAAATATCACACCACTATACGAATCTAATACATTGCCAAACAAAGCTAATGCTCTTTAGAAATACAAACAGTGCGGACAATTACACATAAAATGAATTCACGGCACCTCAAGATTGCTAAAAATAATATGTTTGAATGATATTCTCAATCGTGATGATAGCTATCTGAAGATATTGTACAAAAAGTTGCAATGTTGAATTGCAATGTGATTTCCAATACCATTGTCATCTGTTTTCATTAGCCGATAACAGAGTACAAAACTGTTCAAATGTTCAAATTGGCAACACTATATCATTAAGTCAGGTTTTGATCGTAAAAGTGAATGCACATGCTATTGTATATCACGAAGCGCTTGAAAATATTTTTTTAGTAATAATTGTGCCAATTTGAAACACAAAAGGCTTAATTAAAACATTTTCAGCGCGTTGCAAAATGTTTGATATAGTGATTATTTCGCTTTTTTTTCACTTTGAGATATTATTACGAATATGATGCATATCAATATAGTGACAACAAATGATTAATCTTGTGCAAAAATGTGTTCTTTCATCAATCTTCTTTGTTCATAGTTGATATCAAAAGTTAATGCCCAAAACCACAGATGCCATGGATGCTATCAGTTAGAGCAAGGGCGGAAATCGCTCCCCGAAGGTGTGGGGGGGGGGGGGGGGACATGTTTTTCATCAAGAAGTCGCTGAGCGGGGGGGGGGGGGGGGGTGATGATGATATTTTAGGGGTACAGGACCGAAAATAGTGGGGGGGGACATTTGATATTGTGTCCCCCCCCTTCGAAATGGTGGGGGGGGGGGCGCGTCCCCCCCCGCCCCCCCCCCCCCCCCGGGATTTCCGCCCATGAGTTAGAGAGTTGTTCACGGTGCACACACTGGCATGTTTGTTGGAGGGGCGGATAGCGGACCGTCAACGTAGAATACCATCGCCATACCCGACTGCAAGGAAATAGAAAAGAAGATGGATAGATTTTAAAATTTTATCCCCCATTTACTCCACCACTTTAAGTAATGCTACCTAAAAATGAACAAAGTATATTACTACTGCTGCTGCTACTACTACTACTACTACTACTACTGCTGCTACTACTACTACTCCTACTCCTACTACTACTACTACTACCACCGGTACTACTACTACTACTACCGTTACTTCTACTTATACTAATAGATGTTAAAAAGTCTGTTGATACTCTTAAAAAATGATTAGAAATAAGTTGTCCATTAAATCAAGCCGAAATTGATACTACATAAAGTCAGTGGCTGTCAATTTTTTTACAAGCAGTTTCTGTGGAATTTCATGAATTTCTTTCTTTACAATTATCCAAATATTTAATACGATTTTCACTGTTCGACAAATTTGGATCTAAAAATGTGTGTGTATTAATTCAGAACAAAATAATGACCATTGCGTATCACACATGTCAATCCACTAGCAACTGACATTACACCATCAATAATGCATGATGCTTTTGGCACAAACGAAATTGTGGGTTGACATGTGTGATACACAATGACCATTGTTATGTTCTAAGTCAATAATCTGATACACACAAATTTTTTTTATCCAAAATTTTCCAAATGTGTAAATCTCATTGAATATTTACATTATTATTTCAAGAAAGTAATCAATGAAATATCTCGAAACCTGCTTCTAAAAACGAATGGCATCCCTTGACTGAATGTTGTGTTAAATTCAGTTAGCTTGATTTTAGTTATAATTTATTTCTAATTATTTTTCAAAGTGTCAAGAGGTTTTTTTAACACCTACTACTACTACTACTACTACTACTACTACTACTACTACTACTACTACTACCACTGCAACTGCTGCTGCTACTGATTAGTACTAATGTTTTTATTTCTACTACCAACAGACCAAACAATGATGCTAAACCATATGATGATGTCAGTACTTACCAAAAGATGAGTGTCGAAGTGGCAATGCAAGAACCACCATCCGGGGTTGTCGGCGCGGAACCTTACTACCAAGTAGCCGCTAGGGGGCAGCATAGCAGTGTCCTTCCTTGGCATGTCGACCAAGTTACGTTTGATTTCACCTGCAGTGTAGACAATCATCGTTGAATTACTGAACTCTTTGTGTGTTTTGCAAGTATTTGTTTCTCTAGACATGAGCAGCATTTTAGCTGGTACAGGAAGCGTTGAAACAGCTTTTGGAGCGATTGGGGAACAAACTGAACATGCAACGCAACAAAACTTGTTTATGAAGATGCTCACGGGAGAGAACAAGTATGGTCTTTTCGTACAGGTAACTGTAGTGTACGTTTTAATGCTTAACATTTTACAAGGGGATGTGAAAATGGACTTTCTTATCCTTTTACGGATTCTCGTCACACCCCTTTTTCACTTACATGTTTCTATAATGTTTCTGCTTTTATTGAAACCAAATTATCTTTAGGGTGTACTATCCCTCTAGGTAGTGTAGCACGTGTACTAGCCTGCCTTCCAGGCTGTTGGAGGTTTATAATCCAAACTATTCAATAAAAGGGTCTGACTTAAGTAGATTCATCATCATTACTTTCTTATCTGGCTCGCCCTAACTGAGAAAAGAGAAGAATGAAAAACAAATCGTATGAAAACTAGACTTGATTTGTTCAGTTTCGGATTAAAGCGTTCAAAAGCCTGAAGGTCATGCTAATCATGTAGTGATACGTCACGTGAAACATGCTTTAAGGTCTATTCTGCTCTACTCTGACAAAAGGAAGCAAGTGACAAATCACTCAAATCTGCCTTATTGGTACTCTTAGATTGTAACCAGCATTCCCTACATACAGGCAAAATCTGGACAAGAAATATTCATCTTGCTGCGAGATATTCAATCTAACATGATGAGGTGTTACACTGATGCCAATGCAGGTGACAGACACATTTTGTTCATTTATAAAAAAAAACCCCTCTTTTTTGTTAGTTGCTTCCTTTTGTCAGAGTCGGGCATTATTAACAGAGTACCAAAGTGTGATGTCATTATGGGCATATTGTCAAAACAATTGGATTTAAACGATGTGAGTAGAGAAACGTCACAGGAGGAACTATATTTGGGATTGTCCGACACTATAGCCCGCTGGTAATATCAGACCAGTGAAGCCCTTACTTGAGTGATGTTGTTTAAAACCAGAAACTTGTATTGCAATTGATATGACGACACCATTTTCGGTATCCTAAGTGACAGTGAACCATGCTGCCATTCTTTGACAACAGGAAGCAAATAACAAACGAGACTTTTCTTTTAAATTAGCAAAATGTATGATCTGTCACTTGCATTGGCAGCAGAGCAACACCATAATCATATTAGAAATCTCGCAGCAAGATTAATATTTTTTTCTCTAGATTTTGTTTGTATGTAGTAATGCTGGGTACAGTCTTCAAGTATCAGTAACCCAAGTTTGAGTGATTTGTCACTTTCTTCCTTTTGTCAAAGTAATGCAGCATACACAACACGATCGTTAACCTTTTGCATCCAGTCCTTTGAAGTCGTCTATGCTGAAGAGGTTCCACTTGGTCTCCATCGCCACCACATTAAAGTAGTGGCCGTGTAAATGCATCGGATGAGGAATACCTCGAGGATTCACAAAAACCAGCTCCACTACCTGAGGAAAAGAGATGTTAATTTGCAATGGATTTTTATATTCAAACACTTTGATATAAAAGAGCCAGTTTATCTTACTATTAGAATATTAAACTCTTACGCTTATTATCAGGGCATCCAAACATTTGAGAGATGTATTGGTTTCATATCAGATATCGAGAGACGTTATGCGCGTGTCGGCTTTTGAATAGGGAAATAGGAAAAGAGTTATGGTATGCGTTATTTCGATACTTGGAGAAATACACCTGGCATGCCTGTATTAAGAGTATCCCAATTCACCACTCTGTGGACCAAACGCCACGCGCATACGACACGCCTACGACACGATCCGATCAGGTGAACGATTCTGCAAAATGGCCGAATGATCGTGGGATTTGTGCAAGTACTGTTTATAGGGGACGTCACATAGTCGAAGGCCCTTGCGACAGCAGAGTCGTAACCACATCGTGGTATCTGCGTTGGCCTCAAGACCGTTGCGCACTCACTTGTTTATATGGTAAGTCCACGCGGTGAATGCATTCACACGCCTCTCGGCTGCAATCCTTGCCCTCTCTGCGCAGCGACTCGGCGTTACACCACTCCGAGTCGTCCACCAGGTGCGAGTGCGTCAGCAGCGGAACTCCAGTCGGTGCGAAGGTGATGTTGTTGATCACGTTCACAAACGAGGCCGTGTACGTGCCTTCCCCGGCCTTCCGGTACGGGTAGAAGAACGGATGATGCAGACCTTTGGCTTTGTTCCGATTGACGCTGTTGAACTCCAAGTAGTGGACATTATCAACATGGCTGAGGTCGTCTTCCTTAGGCACTGGGGATAAAGAGGACATGAATAACTTATAAGTACATGTATCAACATCTAACCATCTGTAAAAGCTGAATGATTCAAGACCACCACCCCTTCGTGTATTTAGTAAGCCGCGATCGCACCTCACCAGTTTAGTTGGCGATTCGGCAATTCGCCGTGACCCGCCAAAGACCGTGTTAACACCGTACACAAACCCTGGTCATCGGTCGCAGTAGCTATACACGGAGATGTCGGAGTTAAAATGGATGCATCACGGTTAATGTAGGAAATAGATGGAGGCTTAATTTGTATGAAGTCTACAGCCATACATGTACGAATAAAAAAAAAAATCCGTTTTCAAAACAGAAAAAGAACAATTCATGGAACCATTTTGTACGCAACATATGGAGAGCACCTAGCACGTGACGTCACAATATCAAAAAAATAAAAGATCCTAACCTTCTTATCCTTGGACGTATTATCGTCAAACCTTCACTAACATGTTTATTTCATGTTTCTGCTTTGATTGAAACCAATTTATCTTCAAGGTGAACTATCCCTTTAAAGGATTTCCACCATCGTGGATGATTTCTCATCTCGCTTTCCGATCAATTCTTTTGAGAGCTATGGCGAAAAGACGAACCCGGTGATCCTTTGAAGGATTTCACATGGTGTACTGCAGAGATTCGGCTCGAAATATATACATGTATATTTATAAAATATATATTTAATGCAGTTAAATCTCAGTGTGTACAAAAAATACGCTCACGGAGGACAAGAAATGTGGTCTTTATGAACAGGTGGTCTTTGTGTGCAAGTTATTTTAAAGCAAATTTCAATCGATACGAATATTAAAAGAAAACTGAAAATATGGCCTCTAAAGGCATGTGGGCACAGAGCAGGTTGCACTATATAAGTATCCTAGCAGGAGTGAGGAATAAAGTACACTTTACATTAATATTGGACCTACAGGCATCTTGGAGATCTGCAATAAGTATTGAATCCGGAGTCCTCACAGCGTCGCGCGGATTAAGGACCTTCCCTGTCGGTCTGATGTCATTGTCTGGTGACGGATCAACTCCACGTTTAGCCCCGTCGTATCTCAAAATGGCAAGCTCCTAACAGTAGGAAATATGATAGCATATTAAACGTCATGTGTATGTCTGTTGTATCTGTAAAACACACTGTGTTAACAACGTTCACTTCTTTCATTCTGTTATCGATACATGCAGTTACTTGATTTCCCTCTTAGTCATGAGGACATTTGGCAAACTGAGATTTAATAAAGAAACAAAACACGTTCATACTACTCGGAATGTAGCCGCTAAACGAGGACCTGGTTTTAAGGCCACCGCAATTAAACAACACGATGTGGCAACAATTCTGCAGTTGACGGGGCCTACGACAGGAAATGTGACGTTACGTACGTTTGTCCGAGATCCAACCAATCGAAGCGTCATACGACTGGAGAGATTGTGTTGCCTGCGGTGGCCGTTCGATATGTTTCATTCGAAAGTGATTCTGATCTAAAGGCGGTCCCTAACCTGATATTGGGAGCAACCCAACTCCCCGCTGACCCGGATCCAGTAGCTGTCCACCTTTTGATCAGTGTTGATAACAAAATCGTAACGCTCGCCAGAGAAAACGGTCAACCGATCGACATCCTGCGGGACTACGGCCGTTCCGTCAATAGCGATGATTTTCAGTTTGTGCTGGTCGATAGCTATCGTTAGGGCACAGACGTCATTGACGGCTCCAACGACCCGGAAGCGATATCTCAGACCGGATGCGGCGTACACCACGTGGTGGTCAACCGTGCTTGTGGAGCCGTCATCTTGAACTAAAATTTGATTTGTTCCTGGAGAAAACAAAAGGGTAAAACGAGCTCGATAAACGACATTAGCATGATTAGTCACAAGGACAGTACACACTCTTCACAGTCATGACAGTCATAAATGAATTACAGTGGAACATCAAAAAATCGCCATGCGCACAACATGTTCTATTCCAACCTGGACGCCTATTATACTTGTATATCATATAGTATATTATATTGTAAAGTATATGCTCAAGCTGCTTTATTGCGAAAGGTGCACCAATATCAATTTTTGTATCGGTGTTCAGCGCCCTCTTTCTGTCATTGTAGTTAAGGTCTTTGGTGCATGACACAAGGAAACAAGAACAGATATCCGCTTTCATACCTCGTCCATTTATCAAAATGCCATCATTTGTCTGAACAGCAACACCGTGTTGGCCACCTGTAGCAATCGTTATCGACGTTTCCTTTGACCACTCCGCGATGATCAGGACGTGGTTCGGGTCATCTATATCGTACAGAAACGAATGCGGATCGGCTGCCGAAGTTTGCCGAACGATCAACGAACCATACAAGCCGTCGGCCCGATGTATGCCGGAGTGGGAGTGCCACCAGTGAGTGCCTGAAAAATATATTTAAAATTTGAATTTGCAAGGAAATTAGGCGAAGTTTGCCGAACGATCTACGAACCAAATAAGCAAGTCGCAATCGATGTGAGCCAGAGTGGGCGTGCCTGAAAGATATGTTTGAAATTGGTACTCGCATGGAAAGTCGACGCAGTTTGCCGAATTTTGTCGAATTTTGCCGAACAGTAGACGAACTATACACGGCATCGGCCCAATGGATTCCGGAGTAGAAGTGCTATCAGTAAATGCCCTGACAAGTACACAATTGAATTTTCGATAAGCTTGACGTGCTTGCCAATATCCTCACAAGGTGTGAACAAGAAAGAAAATAACATCATTTAGCTAAGATAAACAATTATTTTTCAGCATCTATAATGATGAAAACTTTGCACACCTGGTTCATTAGCGGTAAATTTATAGGTGAAATTTTGTCCGCTGGGGATAGCACATTGCGTCACCGCAGAGACGCCGTCCATGAAGGGCGACCCCCGTTGGTGGAATCCATGCCAGTGTATTGTCTCACTCTCACCATTCTGGAGGTGGTTGTGAACATTCACCTGGATCGTGTCACCCTCGCAAACCTTCAGAATTGAGAGAAATCAAAGAAATATCACATTCATTAACTCTTATCTTAATTCTACCTTACTGCACAGAAGGAATAATCCTCCCATTATATCCCGCACAGACACATGCCCCCTCCCGGTCTAGTGTGCTAATACATTACGCTGCACACGTGTAAGCAAAATCGGGTAAGTCCTGAAAGCGTGTCGAAAAATGACATTATTATCACAAAAATATCCATATAAAATCAGCTGGACAACGTATAAAGAGTAAAAAGAGTAATTATCATTCCTCTATAGCAGTGCAATGAGTTCAGCACAGATGTATACCTCATTACATTTCTGGTGACTTAAAAAAACAACGTTGCACAACTACCTGAAATGTAGAGCAAATTTGTTGGTAGCCTTAGTTTCAGGCGCCAAAGATTTGACCTAAAATTTTTCACGAGACAAACAGAAATGAATGAGCTATCTGTACAAAATATGTATAGCCTCTTCATTAACATCTATGTTTTATGATTGTTTTTAGTTCTCCAATTGAACACATCAGCGTTAATGGGGGGGGGGGGGGGGGGGAAGCGTGTGGCGTACAGAAGGGAGGCGGACATAACTGCAAAAACAAATCCGGATGTCACCTGGCGGTGCATTGTTGGACGACTTTCTCCTACAGGCGGTATGGAGAGTGTGACGTCATTTGAGTAGATTGTCAAAACAATTGGTTCTATACTATGCTGGTAGAACAACAGCGGTGATCGCATCGGAGACTCTCATTGGGAATGACTGACACTAGCCCGCTCGACAATAACGGACGGGTACACCTCTCCTTGAAGCGATTTTGTTTAGAACCAGTTGTCTTGGCAACATGCTCATATGACGACACCACTTCGGTACTCTATGGAGCATTGACGAATCGATAGAACCTGCTCAGAAATATATTGACTATACATGAAGCTAATTTGCCGTATCCATGTCAGTATGCACTTGCAACGAAACTTGTCAAAACTTGACTCTTTGAAAATTCACCTGGCAGTAGGCCTACCCAAATCGATAAATGAGTGCTGCACGTTCGGGTTAATGTTTGCTCACAGAGTTCAATTGTATCTGGGGTATAGCGGTATGAAGAAAAAAAATGTGCCTGGCTCTTGAGATTTAAACTACCGTCTTGAATACAATACGATACCGATATCAATCTGTATTTCAAGCACGTACCACTGTTTGTTTGTTTTTCAGTTCATCCTGTGTTCCTCAACGCGACTGTGTCTATACAGGGACGTGCTATGGAAGGATATGAAACAACTTTCTTTCTTTGAACCCATGCGTGGTACCGCCGAAAAAAATGTCTTCTCGGCATGTGCTTTTCAGGTGTTTTAATAATAACGAACAGGATTGCGTAGCAACGGTTTCTCAGATAGAACAAAAGAAATGCAGAGTCTTATTTCGCTTGTCCAGTTCTGTTGGATTGCATCAATACTTTTGTGAGGAAAAGAGATATCAGCGAACAAAAATAAACAGTTTTTTGTACTAAAATATCTCAGCTACACGCAAATGCACGCAAACTCTATTAATGAAAAAGAACAGCTTAAGATATGATTTTGATAATGATTGAATCCCACATTTGCGGAAATCTGCGGAAAGTGAAGAAATTTGTTTATTGTGTAAGTAAGAATATTATCTTATATCTCCGTTTGTGCATCATTCAACAATTATTTAGAAGAAAACCGAGTACAGGATCTTTAGTCGTGTTGCCCGTAACTTTCTTGAAAATTGCAAAAAAATTTGATAAGAAACATAGCTTTCAGAGACAAAACAGTGAATTAAAGATATTGCTTTCCAATGTGACAGCAGCTAAATGTCGGTGCCGCGCATGGGACATCAAAGCATTGTAGTGATTGTGGAATGCTTTTGACATTCATTAGCACGCTTTAGTATCCATACAGATGTTTCAATATATTATGCTCGAGTTGTTTCTCCTTCCTAACACAACCGTGGTCTATATTACAAGTGTATCGTTAACACAATGGTTATATGACCGCACGGCAACCCTATGATAATATAATGCGAGCTTGTAAGTACTGTACACGAATCTCGAATTGATCATTGGTCATACTTTCGCGGTGATAAAACTTTGTGTGCCCTATTGATACATTTTTGCATGATAGAGCAGCGTTTTGCCCGGCAAAGAGAGGTTTAACGGATAGATTGGTGGGACGGATAGAGGTATATATTTATATAGGGAGGATGTGTCAAAATCGGGTTTGGGTATACATAGGTTTAGAGTCGGCCCATTGAGTCCAGCCTGATCTTGACAACTCATTGTGTATGCCACGTGTGCTTTCTTTACAAGTAATACACATAAATGCCATTCAGCAGCAGTTTATCTGGCACGTCTCAAAATCAGGTCTTTAAAAGATCATAATTTTCTTATCATTTGACGGATTGACATGAAACCTTCATTAATATGTTTCTTTCATATGTCTGCTTTCATTGAAACAAGCATCATTTCAGGGTAAACCGAAAAGATCTATGGTGCATTCACCTGTATGCTCGTGCCTGGTACCTTCCTATTCACAGAATAGATGGGCCTCGCATACCCAGCCATGGGTACACAGTGGGGCCGGTGGCAGTCGTTGATGTTGAATGGGCACTGATAGCAGGCCCGGGACATGGCGAAGTACGACTCGATGGTCCAGTCATAGCTGCACGTCATCGGGCCTGGGGCGGCGTCGCAGTCGCGCACGCATGGATGATCGAGGTCGTTGATCCAATATCCTGTTTATTTGAAAATCACGCATTTAATCCCATCATCAATTCGTTTTATATATATTTATATTTTTAAAAAACAAAATAGACATACACCCAGTAGCAGTAAGGATAGCATGCTTCATTCTGTAAATATGAAAAAACAAGCGAGAAAAAAATATTGGAATCAGAAGGATTTGAACCTGCAATCTACTGCTTATCGGGAAGCAACTTAACCATGCAAGCTATTTTTAGTTCATGAATGAAGACGCGATAACATGAAAACAAACACCTAGACCCTCATTCAATCTGACTCATATATTCATGAGTAGTCCCCCCCCCCCCCCCCCCCCCCCCATTCAGATGGAGCACGCTATCCTTACTACTACCGGCTGGATTTTAGTGAAAGGGATTTCTTTGGTAATTTCAACTTTTGAAAAGAGGTTTAAGCACCCAGTAGTAGTAAGGATAGCGTGCAATCACCACAGAAAGCCATTTCACTAAAATCTAATTCGTGTATGATTGCGTTTTATAAAGGCCACCCCAAGCGACAACATTTTCACATGATCCTACAATGTTGAGGGCCCACGATTGGTAAAATGACGTCATTTTCTTTACGATTCGGCCAGCCACAGAGTCGTTCGACTTATCGTAGCATTTCGTCTGTAGTGGCTCAAGTCTCAACCGTTAAACACAAACCATACTCACACACCGTCCCTATTGCATCAGACTTATCGTGATAACCACCAAATAGTGTGATACATTTTGCGCAATTCATCGTTCCAAAGTTTAGTTCATGTCGTGTGTGTCAGTCACCTGTCCCCACGTGAATCACTCCTATCAGTAATCATTGTTTCTTAACCAGGTGAAAACACGTAACAATTATAAGCTAAGTCAACTTTTATTCATTGTCTTCTGATAAATTGAGATAATCTACACGAAACGTGAACGTGCGTTTTTAACCACGAATTTGAGTGGCAGAGCAATACTTCAACATGTACATGTGTAGTGTTATCATGGGACATTGTGATAGTCATCAGTATTATGGGCGTCTGTTTTAAACTAAAAGGTAAGTAGCTGAATAAAAAAAAAATAGCATTATTTCAATACCACGGGAAATGGAAGAAATTATTGTATGAGAACTCTTTAACAATTAACATCAAAGCTGGAAACTGACTTCAGACGGAATTATATTGATCGCTAGATTTGGAGGAGGTTTGGGACGGGTCGTTAAAAACCCGGCGGTCCCTGTAGCCTAGAGACGATAATCCGTTTTATAGCGCACATCACGACTCTTCGCACTGCAGTATTGCGTTGGGTCGAGCAGGGCTCCGCTAAACAGCGCACAGCCCAGCGCAATACGGTTTATGAATATAGACCATAGAGTTGCGAAGTGGTGTCGTCATATGAGCATGTTGTCAAGACAATTGGCTCTAAACAAACTCGCGCCGGTGAGAGGTGTAGCGGTCCGATATTGTCTTTTGAGCTAGTGTCGGGCATTCCTAATTGCAGTCCCCGTTGCGATCACCGCTGCTTGCTCTAAAGGCATTGTTTAGAACAAGTTGTCTTGACAATAATGCTCAAAAACTTCGGTATTCTGTGGTCGCTATCAAACGGGGTTGTTTCGTGAGGGTAGACTGCAGATCTATGACGAGGTTCTGAACTCTTTTAAAATGGCTATCCTACCATAGTAAAGGAATAATTTCCCCTGAAATTGTTTTGGTTTCAATAAAAGGAGACACATTAAAGAAACATATTCGTGAAGGTTTGACAAAAATTGGTGAAAGGGAAAGAAAGATGCTCTCCTATACGTTGTGTATAACAAAAAATCCATAAATTATTCCCCCCCCCCTGTTTTGACAGCGGAATTATTTTTTTTTCGTACAGTAATGTGTGTAAATAATGGATTTCTAATGGTGTATGAAATCCACAAGTAAAATGATGCATATTTTTTGAGAAACTGCACATTTTCTATAAAAAAAAAATGGAAACACCATTTAGGAGAGCACCTCGCACGTGACGTCACAAAATAAAAAATGGTAAAATCAAATGATTTCTTCCTTTTACCGATTTTCATCAAATCTTCAGTAATATGTTTCTTTCTTGTGTCTCCTTGTATTGAAACCATAATAATTTCAGTGTAAATTACCCCTTTAATGATAATGATGGACGACAGCATGGACATGAAGCATGCATTTTATGAATTTATGTACATTTTGTTCTTTCAGAGGACAATACTGCCCTACTCTGACAAAAGGAAACGAGTGACAAATCACTCAAATCTGGGTTTTTGGTACTCTTAGATTGTACCCAGCATTCCCTACATACGGCCAAAAGCTGGACAAGAAATATTCATCTTGCTGCGAGATATTCAATCTAACATAATCTGGTGTTGCACTGATGTCATTGCAAGTAACAGATACATTTTGCTCATTCACAAGAAAAGTCTCTTTATTACTTGCTTCCTTTTGTCAGACTAGGGCAGAATAGTTAGAGAACGTCTGCAGCGCTATATGTGCTGCAGTACCCGGGAGTACTCCCAAACTGGTACGTTCGTGTGGAGGCAAACATTGAGTGACAATATTTGCTATTTCCTCTCAAATAATGTGGTACCAGGGATCTGGGACGTAGGGTGTTTACATTTAATGCACGTAGACATGACCTCAGCGAAACGAACGATTTTGATTGCATATGCAGATATTTTAGCGCGTTAAGCGTGATAAAGATTATCACTGTATAATATGGTTTGTTGGATAGCGAACTAAATATTAGGCCAACGGGTATAGAGGTATATGCTTTCCGTTTAAAGATGTTAAGCATAACTCGCCAACACCCAATATATCACTGTATATATGATTTATTTGATAGCGTACAAAAGTTTATATTAGGCCAGCAGGTATAGAGATAAGCAAACGAAAGAATGTTCTGACTCGATTTTGTATACATCGTCTACCTGACGAATAAACACGTAGTCATACGATATTCTTGTAATCAAATCCATTATCTGTTGATAATGAATCTTTGGTCACAAGAAACAAACATGTCACACTAATGTTCATTATTTCTTCAATAAATTCAAGAACTAAATGCGATAATCAATGGTTAGTGATAGGACACGGGTTAGAGTAAGACTTTCAAGTTTAAAAAAAAGCACGAGTGAAAACATAGAATATTACTTTTCAGCATGTACACTCAATATTACGCGTGTACTTTCCCTTTACAGATGTTAAAAATGTTAAACTCCTCAACAAACAATACACTGCATGAACTAAGCTGATTGGTTGATTAATAAGTGTAGTCACATTTACTAATTAATTTATCAATTGACAAAGCATCGAATTGATATACTACCCAATCAATACTCGTTAATTGTAAGTCATCAGTATATTTCCACGAATCAAGCAATATGCCAGTCACTTACCAAAAGCATGTGCAAGGATTGTGGATGCCACAACGACACTCAATATGTTCCTTTCCATGGTTCACGATTTCAAATGAACCAACATTTAAAAATGTATAATCCCTCATTCACTTTTATTTCAATCAAAAAGCAACGTAGTAATGCGGTTGTACTATTTCATCAGAAAACTAAGAAATCTCTTTGTTGTTTACCGACAGAGTGCCCGAAACTTTCGTGCGTAGAAGTGCGAGAAGAACCAATGTGTGTGCTCCTTATGCGCATGCGCGTATCAGTTAACTAAATATCCACACTGACACGGACGTGAATATAACGTTTGTTGTGGAACATGCAAATGCTGATTGAATATTTCATCAGAAAAAAATACTCTGCTTACAGTGGACTTTGCCGCATGAGATCCTGCAATAACCGACATGATCTAGTCACCGTAGATCATCCCATCGTTGGGACTAAAACTAAACTCAGACCTGAGCTTCTTACTTTCAAGAAGTTCGCAAACAACCGACCATTTTTTCATCAAGCTCGTTTTCCATTTGCACAGGCGACGGATACAAGTGTATCCAAGCCACCCTCGGAATGCCGGTTGAACAAATCAGCGTAGAACTGCACAATCGTTTCATGAAGCCAGTAAACACAATTCAACTCATATTTTCTTCTTCAAATATGGCCATATGGACATGCTTATTTCATGCAGAGCTGCCGGGAAAATAGGGTAGGGTCTTTGGGAGAAATTCCTTCATTCTTCCTTACATATTTGTCATGTTTGTAGTGCTTGATTTGTCAGTTCTCTACGTCTTAGTAAGAGTTCTCTGCGGTGATTTGTTCGTACCAGTCTCGAAAACATCACACACGTCCTTGATTCTATGGGGAGCGGTTCTAAACTTTATGAGAGGACATCTTTCTGAGGGACTCGACCTTGAGTACATAACAAATGACACACACAAAAAAAAAACACGATCACTTTAGAAATTAACTTCAGTTAAGAATTAAATTGCAAAAGTAACGTTAGCAGATAAGATCGTGCGAGTATTTTAGGGTACAGTATGTGTATGTGTATGTGTATGTGTGTGTGTGTGTGTGTGTGTGTATGTGTGTGTGTGTGTGTGTGTGTGTGTGTGTGTGTGTGTGTTAGGGGCAGGGGCGGGGCGGGGAAAGGGGTAAGACTGTACGTGTACGTTACATAATCGATTTCCTCACATTGAAGGTTTCAATACAGTATTATGTTACTAGTGTGTTGCAGTTCATTTATATGATTAAGTGGATCAAAATAAATTATGTTTCTATACAATTGTTTTTGCAAGGAAAAATACTTTTCAGCTTGGTTAATGTGAAGGCTTTTTGCGAGTAAGAACGAATGTGTACAAATAAACGAAATTTGCACAATTATCTTGCCGGGAAGACAGAATTTACGAAAATGTCACATTCTTCATTAAAGACAGAGTGTTCCATCTGCAAAATTCATGAAACTCGGCAGGAATCAGCAGTATACACTAACTTCACAGTCAAAGCTTCCCGAGCATTTTCAAGAAAAGTGAAAACCCATCCTTGTTTACCTTAGAACTATAGTCTACATTTATAATCGTATTGTCCCTGTCAGCGTAAGATGCGGGCATTGCTCTCATTGAACGCATGCACTGTGGAGAGAGCAGTGCGGACCGGTGTAGACCATAACGCACAGCGGTCTCCTGTCTCAAGCAAGGCTATAGGTGTTTGACGACCAGCCCTAAACCTCCTCAAAATCCAGTGATCGTTATAATTTCATTCGAAGTCAGTTTCCACTTTCATCATTGGGAGACAAATTCTAATAAGCCATTTCGTAATTGCAATTGCGCATGAGCAGATTATTGCTTTTAGTAAATGACCTCAGGTCAATTTCCCAACTCACAGAGTAAAATGGGAATTCATTGGATAGTCGACCACATTTCTATCTATTATCATGCAAATATGGCAACAGCTATTCAGCTCTGAGAACGTAGTGAAAGAACATTCCACCATGTTCATCTGCTTCCATTATTGTTCCGGGCACACGGTAAAATGTCTTTACATCTATCATCCAACACAACTTCATGAAAAACAATCCCAGCTCCCCAGTGAGCAGTATAGTAGTATTTATTCAGTGCATTGTCCGACCATGGTGTAATTACGAAATGGTCTATGCAGTATCTTTTTCCATTTTCCGTGCTTTTTACAAATGTTTCATTGTTTTGACCTGCAAAAAGAACACCCTGCCTTTAAGTCTCTAAATGTTATATTTGTGTGTGTGTATATATATATATACACTGTTGGTCATAAAGGTGGAATAAAATATTTTTGAATAAAAATCGACAGTTTCGTTGGTATTTGAAAGGCTACGCGTAGACAAAATGGTAATTGAGTGATTACATAATGTTTCCCCATTACACAGGTGACATTATAACATGAGAAATTTGGATTACGTAATAAATTCTTTTGTTGTAGACTATAAAAGCCTATGCATATGATATTCTGTCCCTTTCCCTGATTTAGCACTGTGTATAAGAAGGTTGCATTTTTTCGAGTTCCTTGTACCGTTTGAAATAAAAATCGGTAGAGACGTTCCCTGGACTATGCCTGGTCCAACGGCAACAGCAATACGCGAAAGAGTGGTAGCACTGCGACAGGAGGGCTACAAGCAGACTGATATCGCAGAAGTCCTAGGGATATCACAGAGTGCAGTCTCTAAGATCCTGAAACGTCAACGTGAGGCGGGGAATGTGCGGCCACGGAAATCTCCAGGACGTCCCAGATTGACCACAAGAAGAGATGATCGCCAACTGTTGAATTTCAGCCGCAGAAACCGGAAATTGCCCACGAGCCGTCTTCGTCGCTTGTGGAGGAGATATCATGGGATCAACGTTTCCCGGTCAACCGTTAATCGCAGATTGCTCCAACATGGTTACCGAGCACGACGGTTGACCAAATGTCCACGCCTGTCTGTTCGCCACAGAGTAGCTCGTCTTCTTTGGGCTAGGGAGCACAGAAGGCTTCATCCAGGACATTGGCAACATGTGGTCTTCACGGACGAGAGCCGGTTCATCCTTGACCGAAAGGATGGGAGACAACGAGTTCGTCGATTAGCCGGGGAAAACCTTCGCGATGAATGTATCCACGAGACGACTCAAGGCGGAGGCGGCTCAGTGATGATATGGGCCGGCATCCATTATGGAGGGAAAACGCCACTGGTGGTTCCGGACGGAAACGTCAACGCCGCCGCCTACAGGGATATCTTGGAGTTCCACTGTCTTCCATATGCAAGACGAGTGTATGGGCACAATTTCCGACTGCAGGATGACAACGCTAGACCGCACAGGGCCGCTGCAGTAAGGGAATTCCTGGAGGCAGAGGGCGTCGTACAGTTGCCATGGCCAGCTTGTTCGCCGGATATGAACCCCATAGAGCATGCATGGGATGCCCTAGGCCGAGCCATCAACGACAGAGAGGTCATTCCTCAAAATCTGCAGGAGTTGGCAGATGCTCTGAGGGAAGAATGGGACGCTATGCCTGTTGACGTCATCAACAAGCTAGTGGACAGCATGCCACGACGTCTGCATGCGCTGGTTCGTGCCAGGGGTGGACATACCCGATACTAGTGACTGAGTAAGAACAATGACTCAAGTTTGATGCAAATTTGTCCATGAAATCACAAAAAAGAAGTCATCTGGAAAACTGAGAGAGATTGAAAATAAATATCTCATGATCCTTTAATTTACTGTATATTGTCGTCATTGTTGTTCTGTGCTCATGACATCCATCGCTTAGGACATAAACTTGTAAAATATCACTGTCAAACGTGTGTAAAAGGCAGAATAATAAAGTAAAGTTGTTATCATGCACCATAAATGCCATATTCAAATCATGTGGTAATAATTACTCTGTGAAAATTTGGTGAAAAAAAATATTCCACCTTTATGACCAACAGTGTATGTTATATATGATCATTTGTTAATGAGTGACACTGTACAATACATAGAGCAAACTTAAATTTGCTCTACATGTATTGTAGAGTGTCACTCATTAACAATTTATCATCCTGCTGATTGGTGGAGAGTATTACACGTGACCTATGATATTTCTTCTTGTACCCTTTCCCGGGCCTGACAACTCAATCGTGAACTTTAACAATACTTCAATATCCGTTGGGGTGGGGCCTACCAACCGACTGTGGGTCAGACAACGTAGGTCATGAACAATTATAGACAAAAGTACATGATAAAAAGTATTATCAACACGCTCATATCTTTAATGCTAGTAGATAAATAGGTTCATGAATCATATTCCCTCATAAAACATGATCGACAACGCAATTAGTGCCCCATTAAGCACGTTAAGAATATGCTGTTTAAAAATGCAACTGGTATCACTTAAGTAAACTATCTTCTAATGACTTAATGATTTGATCAAGGGCAAACTTCATTTGATCATGGACAATGTTATCTGGCCATAAAAACAAACAAACTGGCATGCAGGTTCTCATCCGCCACTAACAGCAGGCTATGGTATAATTTTTTTTTTCTGAATTACGATTATTAATTGGTATCACATGACGAATAACACTTGTTTGTATCTTGGCTCCATTCTCAGCTCCAAAACAACGACAGTACGTCAAAATACTCCCACGCATGCAAAACAAATGTATTTAAACAAATACGTACCATTGATCAAAATTCATGACCAATATAGCTGCCGTAGACTAACCATTCTCGACATGTAGATTAGAAATATCTACGAACAGCCTGAAAGCTAGGCTAGAGACAAGAGAGAGAGAGAGAGAGAGAGAGAGAGAGAGAGAAAGAGAGAGAAAGGCAGAGAGAGTGAGGGAGGTAGGGAGGGAGTGAGAGAGAGCGGTGGGGGAGAAATAGACTTAGGCAGAGAGAGAGGGGGAGAAAGGGGAGAGAACTAGGGAAAGAGAGAGAGAGGGGGGGGGAGGAGGGGAGAGAAAGGGGAGAGAAAGATAGAGAGAGAGAGAGAGAGAGAGGGGAGAGAGAGAGAAGGGGGAGGAGAGAAAGGAGAGAAAGGAGAGGGTGAGAAGAACTAGAGAGAGAGAGAGAGAGAGAGAGAGAGAGAGAAGAAGAGAGAGAGAGAGAGAGAAGAAGAGAGAGAGTGGGGGTGGGGAGATAGGGGGAGAGAGAGGGAGAGAGAGAAAGAAAGAAGAGAGAGGAAAACAAGAGGGGGGAGAAAGGGGGAGGGCATACAGAAAGAGGGACAGAAATACAAAGAGATGAAGAAAGACAGATAGGAAAGACAGAGAGGGAGAGAGAGAAAGAAAGAAGAGAGAGGAAAACAAGAGGGGAGAGAAAGGGGGAGGGCATACAGACAGAGAGACAGAAATACAAAGAGATGAAGAAAGGAAGATAGGAAAAAAAGGAGAGGGAGAGGTAGACATAGTCGGAGAGAGCCAGGAAGATATATTGAATGTTATGTAATACATAATAAAACAATGCAAAGGAACATGAACATGGATAGATAACAATATATGTTACACAAATACAGCAAAAAAAAAAAAAAAAATGCGCGAGAGGGAAGCAGCCAGGAAGGAACGACATAATAATCGGCTGACCAAGATGTCATATTGCTTGCGTCAGCAAACTTCAAAATCTACCACGATAACATGGCACATCATGGTATCGTCGTTAAAATATATACACACAATGCGTCACTGTACATATTGGCACTGTACGAGAGTAAACGATTTATTCAACATAGTAAACATCATATAAATGTGGTTGCCATGGGAATCTCGTAAAATCTCACTTCTTGAGTAAATATCTCACTTCTTGAGTAAATATGAACCAATCTTTACAACAAAGTTTTCACGTATACAGATCAGACACCCCTGGACTTTTGGACTCAACATTCATTTCGCGTGACCCGTTAAATCAAATAGCTGTCAGTGAGATAGTCAGTTCAGCTCTGATCGGCGGAGGCAGAAACAGTTTTGAAACTGGGGGGGGGGGGGGGGGGTTGGGGGGTTGGGGTGGGAAGGGGTTAGAAAAGGGGCACCTCTATGGGGGGGGGGTGGTGACGTAGAGCATGTTTTGTAATTTATATATATGATTACGGTACCATAGTAACTCATCTTTTGCATTCATAGTGTTATAGCCGACAAATCGACCATTTCGTGACGTATACAATATCGGGCTGAATATTTTCGGTAGAGCCATGGGACTTTTAATTTCAGTCCATTCAACCCAGTCAGTTCAATCCATACACTACTGATGAGGTTACTGACCATTGTACTTTGTAAACTTGAACTTTGGAATGAATGTGTATCTTTTTTTTTGCCCATTGTGTACAATGTATTGCAAATTTTTCTATTGGAAATAAAGTTTATCTTGAATGTGAAGTATTTCAGTATCAGTTTTAGTTTAAGAGTGGTTTATTTCATATTTCACACATCAAATACAATAATGATATTACAGAACAATGCAATGTGCAAAAAACTTTCAATACAAAGTCAATACAATTAAATACATTATGTATATTCTTTGAGTGAGCTTTGAATGACAAAAAAAAAATAATATAAGAGAAACAATCGTTTAGAGTGAAAGATGGGGCAACCTATTAAAAAGCTGAGCTTGTATTTTTTTTAGACTCACGTAGTTTGAGTGAAACAGGCCTTGTCATGCTTATATTGATATCTCATTTGGATAAGGAATATCTTTAAAAACAACAATAACCAAACAAACAAAAATGTAAAGAAATAATGAGAAAAGAAAGAAGAGGACGTGAGTATAGAACATTTAATGCATTAATTGGGGGGGGGGGGGGGTAACTTGTATACTTGTTTATGAGAAACAATTTGAGTTTTCATAAACGGGTAGTTGTTCAATAGACCGGTTTACTAACATATTGAAATTTTATGCATACCACTTTAACATAGGTTGTCCCTGACAACCGGAAAGCTTTCCCGAGGTTTGCCCGACATAGCAACAACTAATGTATGGAAACTGGGTTCCAAGTACTGAAATACCAATGTTTGGTACAGGTTAGTGAAAAAGTCGTTACTAGGCCCCGAGCGAAGAAACATCCATAAATTTGACTACATTAGTAAACCTGTCTATTCAGTTGGGAGATCGTTCCAAAGTTCGATCCAGTGACTTTGAATTAAATGTGCACGAGGGCTGTTCGAGTACATGGAGAGCGATACGAATTCCACCCTTCTGTGACAAAAGGAAGCAAGTGACAAAGTGCACACATTTCACATTTTTTTCTATTTAAAATACAGAAAATACTCTTTCACACAAATAAGGCGCTTTAGGACTTTGAGCAATGGATGTGAGTTTGTATTGAAATACTCAATATAGCTGTATTATTCAAATTTGTTCTGTAATAAGGCGTTTTCAAATATTGGACAAATTTAAAATGTTACTTGCTTCCTTTTGTCAAAGTAGGACAGAATTGCTGTGTTAAGTTTGGTAGGAATGTATTACCTCTGGATTCAACATGCAGTAGAATACGAAGATAAGTCCACCCTAGAGAAAAACAAGAACGCATAGTTTACTGTTAGGCACAAGACACATTTACAGGGCCCAAAATGTGTAATCGGGTTGAATTCTACCCTTTGTCAGATCAAATGCTGCTTTATGGAATGTATGTGTGTTAATAGTGTAAAATACATGCTTGGCATAAAGCAAGAAAACTTATTGCATCTAGTCCGCTAACCGTACGGCCTGCTATTATACTCTATTGGTACTCATACTACACACAGCACAAAACAGCCACCGTAGAGGTCGGTGAAAACAGTTTTTTGTTGGAGGCGTAGAAAAATGATGCGCACAGCTTAGCCATGTTAGCGTTGAGGCAAATCAAGGTATGTACCGATGATGCGCGCGATCGTGTGTTCACAAACAACGTTCTGAATCTGGACTACATTGCATCATGGGATAACTTTTCCCTGCATGCGGTATGGGGAATTGGGCTCTCCATCATACCATTTGTAAATCTTTCTTTTGTTTGGACCCCCCTGGGCTCTCCATCATACCCTTTGTATATCTACCTGTTGTTTTGCCCCCCCCCCCCCCCAACCGCCAACCCCCAGGGCCATCAGAGGAAGGGATTCCGGGGGGCTGTCGTAGTCTCGCCCACCATGCCCACGAGGGAGCTATCACAGCACACCTTCCGCGAGCTGATGGCCTGGCGCGCCTCTCGGAGGGGAGCGGACTCCGCAGCCACATCGACCAGGGTGGCAAGGATGCCAAGAAGCTCAGCCTCAACTCCAGTCACAAGTTTGGTGAGCTTGAGCCCTTTGTGTGCCAAGTAACTTTGTGCTGCATGGGGTTTGTGTGGATTAAAGTGAACGATCTTCAGTATCGATGGGGAGAAGAGGTGCGTACAGGCTTTGCGAAAGTCCTGTTGACCTGTACACATCGCTCGCGCGCATTACATGCTCGTGGGACTGGTAACATAACGGATCAAGTTGACCAAGGCTACACAAAGGTTCGGTCGGATGTACTGTTCTCTCCACTATTATTATTTTTTTGTTACAAGAAATTCGGGAACATTTTGCAAGTGTCGGGTATTGATTGACACTAATACTTTAAAGTCGCTTTCGACCAGAGCCGCAGCGACATCAGCAGCCATGCAAGAGGGCAGACGTTCCGATAAAGGACATCATGTCGCAAGCAGGATGGAGCAATGAAAGCACATTCAGTAAATTCTATAACAAACCCGTGGACCAAGACGAGTCCAGATTTAGTGTAGCGGTATTGGGAAGTAAGTCACTGACAACCGCTGATTAGGTTTTACTACCTGACTGTAAGACAATAATACTTGACATTGGACTAGACAGTCAAGGCGTTATGAGAAGACACACTGACTCAGATGGCAAGATTAGTGGTTTTTAGTTACTCGGAGTTGTTTGTTTTTTCTACCATTCTTCACCAAATGTGACTACTAATGGCTTAAAAGTCTCATCTAGTCTCGCAACGGGGGTTACGAGATAAAAACAAAAACAAAGGGATTAAAGAAGAACTTACCTGTTTGTAGTTTGATCCTTTTCATGAGTAACGGGAGTAAAGAGACTAAACGCCCTCCACTTCCTCCCTACTCATCAGAAATTAACTAGAAGTGATCATTTACTTCCATCTTGTGCTTATGCGCTGGTTGTCGTCAGGAGTCACGATTTAGGCTTTGGACATTGACTGCATATGCGTGGACGGGACCACATTTAGTCTCTTTACTCCCGTTACTCATAAGATAAGGATCAAACTACAAACAGGTAAGTTCTTATTTAATCCTTTTATTTTAGTGCACAATTTTATTATGTATTTATTCCTCTGACTGATGATTAAAACTCATGAAAACATCATAAAATAACAAATGCTACAAAGAGAATAACATGAGAGCAGCCATTATTTTTTTGTCGACTAAATGGACATGAAATATATTTTTTTTGTGAACGATAAGATGAATGTTTGATGAAAAAAAATGAATGAATGCTCAGACTGACTGACTGACTGGATACTGTGATATTGATTGAGAGGTGAATTTTTTGTTTGGTGAGCTGGAGAAATCAACTTGTGGTGATGTAATTTTTGCATGTTTGGACTCTTCCATCCTAAATTTTAGACTATAATAAAAGTATTGCATAGGCTTTGATTAAACATTACGATTGTTGTCTTTTGTATGTGTTCTCCCTCTCTCTCTCTTTTCTTCTTCTTTTCACACCTCCTCTTTCTCTCTATCTGCTTGTTTCTTGCTCTTTCAAATTGCTTTTTTCTGTATCTCTTCTCTCCCCGTTTTGTCTGCTCACTATATATCTCTCTCCCATCTCCCTTTTAGATATTTTTCTATTTCTTTCTCCCTCTCTCTGTCTCTCTCTTCATGTATTTTTCTCGCCCTTTCTGCCTGCATCTCCCTCGTACAACATTTCCTCTCTCTCTCTCTCTCTCCCTCTTTCTCTTTATATATATATATATATATATATATATATATATATATATATATATATATATATTTTGTGAAAGAAATGGATGAAGAGAACAATGGTAGGCGTAGCTTAAATCAAGGCTCCCCAGAGCTATCTACCCTTTGGAAAAATTGGTAATGCCGAAAAAATGTCTCTGCCGGGAATCGAACCCGGGCCCCCAGCTTTGAACGCCGGTGCCTTAACCACTAGACCACAGAGACGGGTTAGTGGCTAAGGCGACCCCGATCCGATTGACCGTCAGATTGACAAATTCTCGACACTATACCAATTATAATTTCCTTTGTTGGGTGTAGGTGGGTTTTGAACAATGACAAGCCGCCATGCCTCAGCTGGATCAAAGCTATTTCTTTGATGCAGTACACGTATGGGAGAAAGTATATAAATGTGAGAAATTATACATATACAACAGCTTTGGCAACTCTTTTATTTAAATATTTTGTGAAAGAAATGGATGAAGAGAACAATGGTAGGCGTAGCTTAAATCAAGGCTCCCCAGAGCTATCTACCCTTTGGAAAAATTGGTAATGCCGAAAAAATGTCTCTGCCGGGAATCGAACCCGAGCCCCCAGCTTTGAACGCCGGTGCCTTAACCACTAGACCACAGAGACGGGTTAGTGGCTAAGGCGACCCCGATCCGATTGACCGTCAGATTGACAAATTCTCGACACTATACCAATTATAATTTCCTTTGTTGGGTGTAGGTGGGTTTTGAACAATGACAAGCCGCCATGCCTCAGCTGGATCAAAGCTATTTCTTTGATGCAGTACACGTATGGGAGAAAGTATATAAATGTGAGAAATTATACATATACAACAGCTTTGGCAACTCTTTTATTTAAATATTTTGTGAAAGAAATGGATGAAGAGAACAATGGTAGGCGTAGCTTAAATCAAGGCTCCCCAGAGCTATCTACCCTTTGGAAAAATTGGTAATGCCGAAAAAATGTCTCTGCCGGGAATCGAACCCGGGCCCCCAGCTTTGAACGCCGGTGCCTTAACCACTAGACCACAGAGACGGGTTAGTGGCTAAGGCGACCCCGATCCGATTGACCGTCAGATTGACAAATTCTCGACACTATACCAATTATAATTTCCTTTGTTGGGTGTAGGTGGGTTTTGAACAATGACAAGCCGCCATGCCTCAGCTGGATCAAAGCTATTTCTTTGATGCAGTACACGTATGGGAGAAAGTATATAAATGTGAGAAATTATACATATACAACAGCTTTGGCAACTCTTTTATTTAAATATTTTGTGAAAGAAATGGATGAAGAGAACAATGGTAGGCGTAGCTTAAATCAAGGCTCCCCATCAAGGCTCGGATCGGGGTCGCCTTAGCCACTAACCCGTCTCTGTGGTCTAGTGGTTAAGGCACCGGCGTTCAAAGCTGGGGGCCCGGGTTCGATTCCCGGCAGAGACATTTTTTCGGCATTACCAATTTTTCCAAATAACAACTTGAAAACTTTAACTAAATATCAAATCTTCCATGATCTATAGTACATTGGTAATAATTAAAGGCATGAATATATTATATCATCTTTTTCAGTGACAACCACATAATTATGAGACAGTAAGTACACCGATCATTCTATCACGTGATGACCGCGATGACCTTTGACCTCTGACCCTTCTTATCGCTCACTGGATTCGGCAGACACGGAATCCTCGGTAGAGTTCGACGAAGAACGTCTAAAACGAGCTGCAAATTTACAGAAAATAAAAAGACAATTGTAATCCAACTAACAGCTACATCAGACAAAACAAGCAAACAAAATAAAACTTATACAGAGAGGATATCGACTAAAAAAAAGTCGATCAGGAAATTACAAATCTTAATGGCCACCAGCAGGTCGTACTAAATGCCGCTGCAAGCAGCCAAGGGCAGCCAACAGGTGGCCAAGAGAGTTTTCGATTTTCAGATTCTGATTTAGTTCACTAATCAATTATTAATTATTATTAAGACCCTCTTAGAGGTCTACCGTATGTCTTCGGTGTCTCCTGGTGGCATCTGCTGCTTCTTGGCAGCTTCTAGCTCTGGTGACCTTGGCTAGAATCTTGGCTGCTCTTACTATTGGCACTATTGACTGCTCTAATTTGGCTGCTCTAGGCCGCTTTTAGTTGGACCGCCACCAATATTCTCTTTCCAATTAATTCGTTTTAATTAAGACAGCGCAATTGTTTCAATATATAGAAGAGCCCGGTAGACAAAATACAACATCCACAAAATGGATACATAGATCGTCCTAGTTAAGTCGATAATTATCATGCAATGAATGATGGGTATATATATTCCTCTTGTGAAATTCACTCCCAAAAATGAACTAACAGGCGAATTCTATAATTTTGAATACGTTATCATGTGATTGGCCAAGTGAACAGAGGATCTCTCTGATTGGTCCACTGATGGGCCCACGTCATATTGACGGTGTATCGGCAGTTTGAGTATTATTAACATACATCAAGTAAATCCTCATTAAGGTCCCCGTTTTAGACGGCAGTTGTTCTTGTTTCTGTTTATTAAAATATGATATATAGAATACATGTATCAACAACAATTTTTTTATAAAGGGTGTGCCTCGGAGACTTCTGCTACATGAGGCTTTTCGCTTTCATACGATGACTCTGGCTCACCACAAAGGGTTATGGCCAAGCAACGAGACAGGAGGGAAGGGGGAACTTAAAATATGGATACTTTTAAAGCAAGATTCGATTCGGAAGTCATGTTTATGTCCAGCCTGTGGTCTGGCTTCTGGACAGCATATTGTACAGTTATACGGGAGTTGGGCTGCTTAGCTTTTGAGTGGAAAACATATAGCCCGCATATAAGAACGGCTTAAATTACGGTCTACAGCTAGTAACCACCTCTTTATCAACTTCAATCTTACCCAGGTTAGTGACGCGAACGATCGGGCTGCAGACGTGCTCGAGGACGTCACACGCAGAGTCGAACTGGTCACCGGTCGCCGTGCCGAGCTCCTCTTCCTCCGCCATCTTGATGTACTTCTTGGCGTCCAGAGACGTGGAGGTGCTGTCCAGCAGCTCGTCAATGAAGTCCTCGTTGCACTCGGGAGCCGCCATGAAGGCCGGACACAGGCTGGCGAGGACGTCTCTAATGGTGGCTGTTTCTACAGCTGTATATGGACGAAAGGAGAAAGGGTCATCTTTTAAAATGAGGCATTTTTTGTACTGGTAATGCACACCTTTCCCATATGGCAGTATTAAGTCTAGTAGAGAAGGAGTTAAACAAAAACAGAATTCAATCTTTAACCTGAGTGTGACACAGAGATTGACACTGTCAAATTATTTCGTTTCAGCTAGTCGGCCATACCATCATCCTATCATCAAAAAGCCATGTGGTCATAGAACGTATTTTTTTAAAACAAATATATTAAATGGTTTGTAATTAAGTAACCAAGAACATTATTGTACGTATGGGATACATCTCTAAGGATAAATACAAAATCAACATATGTGATGTACAATATACATAATCATATACATGTATCTTGGGCGAAATTGCTGTGAAGTAAATTCGAATTATCGAAGTATCCCGCGGAAAGAAGATGTAAACTAAAATCGGCCAATTCTCACCTGTAGCTTGATGTACTGTGGCATATGCGGCCAGACAGACGCAGAGGATAACGGACATCTTTGTCTGAGAAGAGAAACAAACAGGAATATGGATTTAACTCTTCATGCCCCATTGAAGCGTTTATGCACTGGTAACACACGCCATTCCCATAGGTCAATATAGAGTCTGGCATAGAAGGAGTTAATGAACAGCTCATGAAGCCAAAAGACCCGAGCCGATCGTATACGAAGATTTAAAATGACTATCGGGTGAATACGAGAAGTCATTAAAAGTGAACGGTGTTGATTGTATATATTATATTCAAATACACGTAAATGTGCAATACCTTTAAAAGAATTACTGCATAGTGTAGCGTACTGTAACACCGTTAATCATGTCTGATGGTGAAACTTCGTCCATTTCACGGTAATATGAAGAATATATGATATCAAAAGAGTTTTTAAGCGATTACATAGACAAAATAATGATTGTAATTCGATATAAAGCTATATCATCTCCTTCTCGTGGAAAAGGTGTACACGCGTGAATAGCGGGATCAATTTGTGGCTTATCATGATAAATCTAGTTTATAGGCTGATGAAAGGATATGTTAGACATTAATAGTTGTAACATAGACTTTGGAAAGATTTTGAAACTAAGTAACAGCGCTGTATCACTTACCATTGCCATGTTGATGTGTGTAGAGAGAGTCGTGTGCTCAGGTAGGTTGCAAGAATGAGTCAAGTTATCTCTGTCTCTGGAGCAAGTTGTGATGAGTACCGCAACAAAGTCGGCTCTTTTATAGGATATATCGGTGACCTAAAACTATACAAAAATAATTAACTATTCAAAGTACGTTAATGTTACCCCTATGATTTGTCAAACTCCGTGAAGGTGAGGTGTCATTTATGGTTTCATCATGCGATTGTTTGTCAAAGCGTTTGTTTGTTTTAATGGCATATCTACCGGATTGGTCATTAGCACGTCGCAGCGAGTTTGGATCAGTAAAAAGTTGGATGTGATCATCTGTCAAGCTGAAGGTTATTACGGTGAAATCAATATTAATCCGAATTCGTGTACCCGTGAAACCACGCAGCTCTATTGTCGAAAATGGGACATAGATCAATCACGTTCATGCATTTCAACCAGATAAGAGAGCTGGGGTGGGCTGGGGTGGGGGTGGGGTGGGGTGTGGTGGGGTGGGTGGGTTGGGTTTGGGAGGGGTTGATTTATGGGTGGGGTGGAGTTTGGGGATATGTCCATCAGTGAGAGTGAGAGAGAGAGAGAGAGAGAGAGAGAGAGAGAGAGGGGGTGGGGTTGGGGGCAAAAATAAGGGGTATTGTTCTTTTATAGTGGGGGGGGGGGCGAATACGAAAGAGAGAGAGAGAGATTTAAAACAAAAAGATACTTAATTGTATACAAATGAAGATAGAACGAGTCTGATATAAGTAGAGACAAAGGGTATGTGTGTGTGGGTGTGTGTGTGTGCGGGGGGGGGGGGGTGTGTAAAAAAGTCAAAGAAGAAGAAGAAGAAGGGAGAGCGGAAAAGGGGGGAGGGTGTGAGTAAATTGAAGTGCGATCTGTTTGCGTGGTAACGAATACCCTACGTGCCAAGTTCGGATACCACTCACGCACAAAACCACGCCGCCCGTCCGTCATAAAATACAATGAACAATGCGCAAATAGGCCCGTCAGTATCTTCACATTGCACAATCAATGAATAATTGCATTTTGAAAACAAAGCAATGGTTGAATGCAGTGCATGCATGCATTATTTCATTTAACCTCCAAGAATTATATAAAAGGGATCAGAAACTGATCGCTCCAATCTCAACATCGTCAAGAAGCAACGATCTTTAGATCTTCTGAGCAATTTCCCGACAAAATCTAAAGAAAAAATCATCACCAACCATGGCAATGGTAAGTTACAAAGGTGCGTTCTGTAACTTTGACTTAAAGACCGCTGTTTCGTTGGTCACTGTTATACTATGAATACAAATTAACTTCGCTTGACAGGCAAACAGAGAATCTGAATCGGCATTTTTTCTCTCCAATACCCTGACCGACTGTTGCGTTCATAGCCATATTGATTTTTAACAAGAGTGAGTTATCCATTCAAATAGAAACTGTTTTTGTTTTCACATCACTTTTAACCACACTCTGATACGAAGGATTAGTAAAACTTAACGTGGAAGTTTTGTCAAAAGATTAATAATTTTACAACAATAACATTTCAGAGTATTTCCATTGTGTCAAATAGCAATACTTGCTGAAAACCTCGTTAAATTATTAGATTCGATATTTTAAATCTTTAATATATCATATCTTAAAGAAGACAGTTCTTAAACACAAGGCACGAGAAAAGATCTTCTTACCGTTCATTATAAAAAAAAAAAAAAAAGCTGCCATACCTATCTGTTAACGTCTAGCAATCATGTTAGAATTATCTTGTGAAGAAAATGGGAGCGTATTATTAAGAGAAAGAAATTAAAGCTTTCATTACTATGATAAGCCTACAGGAAATTCTTCGAACTACAATGATTGCGACATCTTCATTGGTGTTATTAGATGCTTTTCTATAATCATTGCAAACAATGTCATAGAACTATTCGTTCAAACAAAAACGCGAAAGCGCAATACGCTATAACATTTGTTGTTATGTATGCCGATTTTATGCAGGTCTTTCAAACAATATGGAAACCCCAAAGCTTGTCCGAGTAGCAACAACTAAAAAATTCACTGTGAATGCCACCCTTTAGGGATGAATCACAAAATACGAGTGACTTTGATTACGTGTTTATATGAAGTTTGATGGTAAGTTTTCAATACATTTAGAAAACGGCTTATTGGCAAAATATAATAATCTTTGCTTATGTTTTTTCATTCCAGATGAAATTCACCGCTGTTTTCTGCCTCTTCTTCGTAGCCTATTCTACTCTCCACCACGCTGGAGGTAAGGGTTGAATCTACTTAAATATGTTGCATGGGGGAGGGGGGGGGGCGGTGTGGGTGTAGGTGTGGGGGCGGGGGGGGGGGCGGGGCGGTGGACAGAGGAGGGGGGGGGGAGGGGCTAAATGAACTTCCTTCTTTCGCACCGCTGAAAAGCTCAAGGTCTGGGTTGGTGAATCCCCCAAAATCACGAACGCTAATTTCAAATTATTTTAAATCTGAAGGTGGGGGGAGGGGGGGGGGGCTTATATGAATAATACCAGCTGAGTGAGCAGGCCGCCATGTGTACATATTTGAACTCTGTATGAACAAGGAAGGAAGCATCAGTATGAAGCGAGCTCACTTCATACAGTCTTGGTATAAATTTACATCATTTCTCATGCTGCCCCTCCCCCCCCCCCCAGGTTTATGACAGTGCCAAGTTGTAATGGCGGTTGTTGAAGTTTAACTCATATCATTCATAAGATGACCAGACTCTATTCTCCCATTTCATCCACGCCACAGCAATCCCATCGACCACCACCGACATCACCGCTGTCTTCGCCATCCTGTGCCCGGACTACAGGTCGGTTGAGGAGTGCAACGCGGACTTTATCGACGAGCTCCTGGGTAGCTCTGCCACCTCTGAGACGGCCAAGAAGTACATCAAGATGGCGGAGGAAGAGGAGCTAGTCACGGCGACCGGCGGCCAATTCGAGTCTGCATGTGAGGTCCTTGATCACGTCTGCAGCCCAGTCGTCCGCGTTACAAACCTCGGTGAGTTGGCTATTAATGATCCAGCTGTTTGAATTGAACAAAGCCACTGTCTTAACCAATGCTATCACGAAAATTGTTTGCAATTATTTGGTGAGGATTTCAAATTAATGTGCAACGTAAGAAAAACATGTTTGGCAAATTGTGTTGTAGATTATTAACTTCAACGGTGAATTTTCTTTTTAACTGTGGAATGTACTGTTAACTGATATTTTAAAGACAGTTCGATACCCAAGTTGGGATTGGGATTTCTTCATTCTTAAACAAAATATTCTTAACATGCTTAACGTGAACATAACATCTTAATGTGAATACGCACACGAATTGCCCAAAGTACATATACATAGTATCGTCTTAATAAAAATCATCGATATGCGCTAGTGACGTCACTTAAATATAAATTAAGTAGCTGTTGCTGTGTTTTTGTGCACCCCACGTGATTCATTTATTTTATTGGCATGATACGCTACATGCGTTAGTATGAAACGATCATAGGCCTAGAGAATTCGTTTTTTGTATTCACCTAACCGCGAACATTTCAAGCGGAGGTCGCTAGTGACTTTTTGACATATGAATAAAATGTCTTTAAGTGATGTTTGCGAATTTGCAGACGTGTTATTTTTGTTCCTTCCTTTTCTACACTCCTGCAGCTCGCTTCAGACGTTCTTCTTCGAACTCTACCGAGACGTCTACTTCTACTTCTGCCGAATCAAGCGAGCGATAGGCTAAAAAGGGTCAGAGATTTTTCGAGCGATTCATATCAATCGGAACTCTTTATAAGACGGTGCCTTAATATTTACCCTTCCTTCCTATGATAGCACACACCTTTGAAATATCCCTCCTACTTTCGTTCGAAATGATCATTTTGTAAATCTCTCTTTTATAATGTATTCATTCATCAGTACGTATCAATTTATTTATTATTTGTAATCCGATTTATTTAGGTGGATGATCATAAATTATTTTACAAACGCCAGCTTAAGGGAATGTACATCGTTTTAAGTTTACCGATGCCCATTTACTTAGTGAAATCACATTGAATGCGATATGTGCGGTTGGTATTTAAATGAATCTCATATGTCAGATAATCTCAATTTTTTATTAAGTACTCACTGCGATAATGAACAATGATTTATCATGAAAGTATATTATTGAGAAATAAAACTAACCTTGCTCATGTTGACCCTTTTCTAAAGTATATCGTCTGCCAGAAACATCTTGCTAATATTTAGAAGAAATGGTTGATAGCGACGAATTTTACCATATCTATTGTTTTTCATTCCATCATGGTTACAATAATACGTTGAAAATGTAATTTCATTCTGTATTATAATAAAATGATTTGAATTTTAAAAGATGTTTTTTCACAATTTCATGTTGTAATTGACGTGTGAGTAGTTATGAAATGATGCAAGAGCTAATGTCAAAGATTTTGCCTAGTCGACCTATCAAGTCATGAGGTCTCGCATTAAAGAACGAATGGAGAAGAGAAAGAGAAAAGAAATAAATGAAGACACTGGAAGAGAGACATATAAAAAGAAATGAGGAAAGAGAGAGGGAAGACTGGAAAAGGAGGAAAGCAAAACAGATGGGGTAAAGACGACTGAGATAGAGACAGACAGACAGACGGACAGACAAAGATGAGAATCGAAGCTATAGTTATAAAGTGGTGCTTAATGAGAATGCAAAGAATAAGCTGGATTACGAACATCAGCAATTAAACAGTTCTCAGAAGATCGTGTAGAGAGGGGGAGATGTTAAAGAGAATATACTGTACTGGGAAGACAAAAGGCCTTCAAAAAGGTGATCGTGAGCAATCTTACTGTCAATGGTCTTAAATTCATGTATTGTCCATTTTAGAAACTTGCAGAAAGTCATTTCCTCTTAAATGATCCACATTTGGAGTAATTAGTGATTAAAAGACAAATCCTCAAAATGTTCGTCCCGAACATTTGAGGATTTCCCAAATCTTGACTAATTACTCCAAATGTGGATCATTTAAGGGCAAATGACTTTCTGCAAGCTTCTCAAATGGACAATACATGAATTTAAGACCATTGACAATAAGATTGCTCACGATCACCCTTTTGAAGGCTTTTTGTCTTCCTCGTACAGCATATTCCCTTTCAAGAGGGTACAGAGAAGAAAGCTTGTATATATGCCGGATATTATGGTGAGAAAGGGGGTCTCCAGAAGCTGTTACTTGAAGGAGTGACATAAGGGAGAGAGAAAGAGGAAGACAACGAATGACATGGTTTGGGTAACATCAAGCAGCGGAGAGGATTTTGCTACAGGACGTAGGGGTCAGAACAATACGTGCAGATGGAGCAAGGTGCATAGCCGGTAGACCCTAGATTCGGGACGGCACGTCGTGATTAATTCAGCTTTATCAAATGAGAAAAATGAGAAACGAGAAAAGAGTACGCCGATATTAACTTCTTTTCCTCTCAACATTTTGTCCTCCTTCTCAAGGGAGGCTATCATTGCAAGCACGAAATGGTGGATCACCCCTGCTTGCATTCAGATGCGTTGCAGAAATGTTTGCTATAACTAACATTTTTAATTATATGTACCGACGCATTACTCCATTCCCCAATTGGCTCGTATACACAATATTACTCAGATTTCTGGAAGATCTTTCTAGATAATTTTTTTAAAGTTTGTGTGGACTTTGTAGAGTATCCTTTAGAGAAGCAAATTTACCCATTTTGAATAGTTTTTTCGACAATGGAAAATTTCGCTATATCCCGTTTCATAACATAACACGCCAGGGAAAGGTCTATATAGTAACCTTGCGGTTTTCACAAACCCATTATACTGCCCAAAATTAAATTACATGTATTTAGGTATTATGCGGTTAAGAAAATACCCCTCTGCACAATGAAAAATACTACATTAGATAAAACAATTCAAAGCTAAGAGCGCTCTGTTTGTCATAAGCGCTTATACGGGATACGATTCGCCGCTGAAGGTCTGCGCTTGTCGCGAGGGTTTTCTCGCTGCGACGATGCAAATCAAGAATCTCGCTTCATGTATACAGTAGCAAAGGTGTTCGGTTTGGGCTATTTTCACGTCTTTTCCCCTCCAGTGAAATGGTCAATAGGCGCTTGCTGGGCACTAAGTCTTCACATACACTTAGTTTAGTGATGGGTTCCTATTCATGTCTGTGGTTAGGGATGGGTATAATATTGGGTCCAGTAATAAAGTGAAGACTTAGACTATTCAGAAATATACTTTTTTCGTTGAGTATGCACATCTTATGCGTGTCTTTCAGACAATACGTTCATATTAATAACCCCAAAACTTGTCCGAGGTTTGTCAGTGTAGCAACAAGTAAAAGATTCAGAGTGAATTCCACCAATGGAAACTGAATCACTATCACTATACATAAGAATTTCATAGCGTGTTACTACACAGTTCGGGATAAAGTTGTGAATACATTACGAAAGAGGCTTATTGGCTGTCGACCAAAAGTCGCCGGTGCATGTTACATACAATCTGCTGGTGACAAACGGTAGCCAAGATTTTAGTAATATGGGACAAAAAGTAATTTACGAAAGTAGAGTAGAATCCTTACACTTGGCAAGTGAATGTATACATACTTCGTTCATGCGATAAACATTAGACATGGCCACAATTCTCAGGATGTATACTATCGTTTTTGAGAGATATCTTGCATTGGTTGACTTTTCTCTTCTCCGGATAGTTCCCCTTCTTCCTACCTCTGGTAAGAAAGAACTATCAGATCGCACAGGACATTTCCTTTAAGTTCCAATGTGAAGGAAACACACAAAAGAAGGAGTGATTCAGTTTAACCACCAAGAAGAAAGATTGATTAAAGGCAACTGCAAACGACACGATTTTGCCTCGATCCGATCAGTCGAAAGGATCTGCGATTGGCTAAATCACATCACTCGGTCGTTGGAGTTGTCAACGAAGGTGACATCACCTTTCCAGTCGTAGGCAATTTCGACTGAGGATCGTGACTAAATATCGTTCCCTCTGCGATGGCCTTAAAACGCATGTACAATACAGTTTCTTGAGGGTGTCATCAACACATTTCGTATTAAAATAATAACGTATAATCTACTTCTTTCTTCATCTCATTTCCTCCTCCTTTCCAATGTTTCCACACTGTCACCTTCCGCTCTCTCTCTCTCTCTCTCTCTCCATCTCTCTCTGTCTCTCTGTCTGTCTGTCTCTCTCTCCCTCTCTCCAGCCCCCTCTCTTTCTTTATTTTTTGTTTATTCCTGACCACTCACATCACTTCATTAAACCATTTTCCCTATCCTTCTCTCTCTTTTCTCTCTCTCTCTCTGTTTCTCTCTCTCTGTCTCTCTCTCCTCTCTTTTATAGCGCAACCTCTTGCCTTTTGTTATTCCTATGCTTCATCATATCACCAGTCTACTTTCTTTACCCGTACGGTGCTTACATAACTAAACACAATATTAAGGAAACAAGGATGCCATATTGTTATTATTGTCGTTTATATTTTCGTCACCATCATAGCCATGTGATTACAAACGATGTTAACAGTGATATCAAAAGTCAGATCATAGTCAATTTGATATTGATTTTGTTTTCCCGTTTTTATTGCAATCGGGAATTGATATGATTTTAGATAAACATACTTCTCTAGAATTATCATATATCACGATCTTTTTATACCATGTATATTGTGTATAAATATGATATATTTTGTTGATATCGTGTTAATTGAATGAGGTCCTCGTTGCCCGATATTCATGTAGTTTGAATCATTCCAAATAAGCAATGTACTGGGCATGATTATAGCCTCTTATATTAACTATTGTGAGGTATAGACATGATAATAATAAACATTTGAAATGCAATAAATATAAATATAAATACACGTGGTTAACATGATTACTGATTAAATTATCATAATTATCAGAAGAAGTTATGATATTCATATCCTAGATGACAACGGTTCCCCTGTATCAAAATGGAATTGCCCACCAGCTTATGAGCTATAACGTCTGACCATCCCTATCGCTCGCTGGATTCGGCAGAAGTGGAAGTTGACGTCTCGGTAGAGTTTGAGGAAGAACGTACGAAACGAGCTGCAAAGCAGAAGGGAAGAAGAATACAAAAGTCATCAAATAATGTTTTTTATCTAATGAACATTATACATGTTATTGCGGGCCACCCACCAAGAACACTATCCTAGCATCAATGTATTCAGCATTTTTCCGCTTTAAACTTAATGAGAGTTAGTAAGAAGAAGGTTTGAGCTATTTAACAGTTTTTAACAGTTATGCACGATACTGTTTAGAAATCAGAGTTAATCATGTTAATAGAATGAGCTAACAATACGATATTACGTGATAACCCTTACATCCACGTTTATCATGCACTACAGGCGACACGATTTATAGTCACGATTCTGCAGTCGTAAGCGCCTACGACTAATCGGATCGTGTCATTTGCGGTGGCTTTTAGATGCTCATTTGAGATTTGTAAAAGGGGTAGTTTGCTATTGACTTTGATTCTCCTTGCTCCGCTGAAAGAGCTCGCCAACTCACCGAGGTTTGTGACGCGGACGATTGGGCTGCAAACGTGATCAAGGACCTCACACGCAGACTCGAATTGGCCGCCCGCCGCCGTGCCTAGCTCCTCTTCCTCCGCCATCTTGATGTACTTCTTGGCTGTCTCAGAGGTGGCGGAGCTACCCAGCAGCTCGTTGATGAAGTCCTCGTTGCACTCGGCAGCCGCCGTGAAGTCCGGACACAGGCCGGCGAAGACAGCGGTGATGTCAATAGTGGGCGATGGGACCGCTGTTGGGATGGACACATAAACGATTGATTTGATTTGATTTGATAAGATTTATTGCATAAACACTTCGATGAAGCCAGAAGCCAAATATTGACATTGTGTAAAGAGTGTAATCCATGAACGCATACATGCATACAATATTTTGTTTTAATACATAATTAAAGCATTACTGTTATTATACTTACACATTTACTACACTCTTCACACCCTGTCTCAACATTATGTCCATGTATGAATTCCTATTATTTTCATACACCGTCTATCACTACCCTACCCACATTCGGTCACTCTTTATCTACCGATTTCGTCGCACCCCTCAAAACAAGTTGGTTGCCCAAAGGCTCAAGGCGGAGGTGAGGGGGGGGGGGGGGGGGCACAGGTGTGCTCGATATTCTGACATTTTTATGCTGAAGATTTCGGAGAAACCGCTATCCTGTTTGAGAGCGAGCTAGATATAATAATGTGCTTAGGAGGGCTTCATTTTGATGGCCTTTCGCTGTGCTACTTTGAACACACCTTCTCGATAATTTCTCAAATGTGCTTGTGGATGGTAACACCCCCCCCCCCCCCCCAACACACACACGCACTTTCAATTTGCGGACAACATTACTTTGCTCGATATATAATCGTGCTGTTTAACCAGGTACCCGCAAGTTTTAGAGGTTGAACATTGTAGAGCGTACACCCACACCCCACCCACCCCCCCTTTTACCCCTCCCCACCCGGTCCTTTTCCCTCCACCTAGCGCTCTTTCCTGATTTAGTACAGTCGAGCAGGGAGTCGAGTCTTACCTCCAGCGTGGAGTGTAGCGTAGGCCACGAGAACGAGGCAGAAAACAGCTGAGAATTTCATCTGAAAGAAAAACGACACACAAAAACCAGTGTAAAAATAGTTCACGTCCTCGACTCGAAATGACTAAGTACAATACTGGCCTACTCTGACAAAAGGAAGCAAGTGACAAATCGCTCAAATCTGGGTTATTGCTATTCTTAGATTGTACCCAAAGTATTAGTCATTGTTACAGTATCTATGTGGTTATTATGCGTGTGTTAAATCCTAATTTTATGAGTAACTACCAAACTTTGGAGACGATTCCTTCCATAGAACATTTTTTTTCATAATGCGTTTTATAATTTAATAAACAGATTAATCAATAAAGCAGATATTTCAACACAAACTGCTAAGAGACTGAGGTAAAGACTATTAATCAGACGTTGTTTACATGCATTATTTGAATTTTACACTACGTATCAGTTTCAAATTGTGAATATAGAGCTTGCTAACACTTCTCTTTATGTTTTGCCAGTGTTTCGATGGTTTTGTGGTGATCTGAAAAAGGGACTGGCTGTCTTCAATGCATTATATTTGAAGTTTCGTTTTTTTCCAAGTATCACGATCATGACAATTATCATTTTTTTCAGAGATTTCTTAAAGAAAAAAAAAATCGTATAAATACATCTTGTAATATCGTATTGCATTATTACTGATAAAAATGTTATATAAATCTTTTTCCAATAATAGTTATGGCTTGTTTATTGAGTTTCCGTTTGGCTGTTTTAGAAATATTTTAGAATATTTTTCCGTAAAAAAATACATAACACAAAAAACGGCTATATACCCTGTATACACAACTACACAGTTAACATGCTTTGTATAACCAATGATCATACACACTTTAGGTATGCACTATCATCAACACTATACTAGTAGTTAAAATAATACATGAAAATTTAAACTGTGATATTCACAGCTTACAGATATAGTTAAACCAAACTTACCACTGCCATGGTTACGGTAGATGTAGATTGTTTGCTTCTGGATATTGAGAAGTGTTCTAAGCTTGTTGCCTCTCTCCGCTATGTGATTGAACCTGAACATTTCCCATCCTCTTTTATAGGTTTCCCAAAGAATACATTTTCTATTTAATTTGTTTCCCCATACTGTTGTCTTATATTAAAACAAATATTCGATTGCGCAATGGGATGTTTGCTTGTCTGTTTGTTTGTTCTAAACTGAGTGGTCATTTAAATCACTAAATTCTAATCCCTGATTTATAATCCCTTCTGTCCGAAGCAATGAGTAAATCAATCAATCAACAAACTTGACAAAATGATGAGACCTTCAACAACGTCAAACAAACAAATATTCGATTACGCAATTCGGTATGTTTGTCTGTCTGTTTGTTTGTACTAAACCGAGTGGTTATTTCAATCCCTAAATTCTAATCCCTAATTTATAATCCCTTCTGTCCTAAACGATGTGTAAATACATCAATCAACAAACTTGACAAATATGATGAAACCTACAACAACGTTAAACATTTGACTATTGGATGTGAAAAATTTAACCAAGGTGATTCATAATTCACAAAATGATAGACAGGCAGCGTATGGCGAAAACCCATTGTTCGCTGTTGATATACGTGATATGGGTTGCGTTCATGCGACACTGATCATGATTCTAATCATGATTCAAAACACAAACGTTGGCTCACCAATAATGCTTAGATGTGCTTTGATGGTGCAATGAAACGCATTGACAGGGGGAGGGGAAGGGGGTAAGAGAAAGAGGGAAAATGAGCTAACAAAGGAGGTGGGTTGTGCTCAAGCATATCGTCCCATTAAAAAAAACAACATATGTTCTCTGTCATAATCAAGATGAGTATGATCAAGATGACAAAGAGAAAGAAAGGAAAGAGAAAGATGGATGGTGAGAGAGAAAGAGATAGAGAGACAGAAAGAGGGGAAGAGAGAGAGGAAGAGAGAGAGGAAGAGAGAGAGAGAGAGAGAGAGAGAGACGGAGAGAGAAAGAGACAGAGGCTGAGAAAAGAGATAGAGAGAGACAGAGAGAGAGAGAGAGAGAAAGGGGGGGGGGGAGGGGGGAGATAGATGGTGAGAGTGAGGAGGGAGAAGGGCCTTTTTTTTTTTTTTTTTTAAAGATTAGTGCTTTCCTATTAGGTTTTGACATACCGCAGGCGTAATTTTGAAATAGTTTTTATGATATAGCAAAAACAACCTTATGACACAACTTTTTCTCTTGTACGTTCATACTAACAACTCTGTCCTTACACCCACAAATCATGGAACCCCTTCAATCAATACAACCACGCCCTCCCCCCACCCCACCCCCCCACGCCTCCAGCCATGATAACACACAAAAGTCTCCGCCATGTCATCAACGACACACGAAAAGATGACGTCATGCTTGAATCACCCTCAGGTTGACAGATGATTGGCCCAAACTTCCGGAGCCCTCCGCAAAAATGATTAATGACGTGTCGATGTCTCTGTCTGGCAGAAACATTTTAAAGGGCCAGATTTTATAAACAAACAATCGGTCTGCATGAATTCAAACTGATATTGTGTTTTGACCTGATTGATATGATATATGATTATATACGACATGATAATTGCTGTCATTGAGTATTAATTTTTCGTTTTAGTCGAAAATGAAATATATTTAAAAAAAACTTTCTTGATTTCTTAGTCCACCAAATCATATAAAAAGGGTTGATTTCATCGTGTTTTCATCACAACTCGAGAGTCGAGAAAAAGGCAAACTTTTTGGTTTCAATCATCTATCAGAGCGCACAGTCACGACAACACACACCAATATGGCTATGGTGAGTAATTAATACTGATACCAACGTGTACCTCTTCAGCTTTAACTCTACATAACACTCTATCAAGTTCTTGAGAACAGTTGATTATTGTGAAGTCACTGTCTAAATTCATATAAACAGAAATTTACATTAATTGAAGAAAAACAGACGCTCCCAAATATTGTGAGGATATGGTCACGAAAGCACCAGCCTGAGTCTATACATTATTTGTTAACAGATGATTATAGTGCAGTCACTGTATGAAATCATACATGTCTTGTTTATATTTGAATTATCTCAAACATTATACTCGTTCCTATATTTTCTACGGTAATTACAGATGTGCTATGCCTGGTTTTATATATATAAGTCCTCTTTCATCAGAGCATGATTTCGTACGAAAATATAATCATGTTTTTGATGTTTTGTAACAGAATGGGTGTTTCAAACGCATGATTTAGACTGTTGTCTGTCTTACCCCCCCCCCCCCCCCCCCCTCCTGTCAATCTCTTACCGCACTGCACACACACCACTCCTCCCAATGTACTAATTTGCGATTCATTGCTGCTTTGCCGTTATTTCCGCAGACAAAGATGTCCGTTATCCTCTGCGTCTGTCTGGCCGCTTATGCCACAGTACATCAAGCTACAGGTGAGAATTTGGTCGATTTTCGTTTTTCGAAATAATTTGACAATGTCACATACAGGTTAAAGGTTGAATAGAGTACCGAAGTGTGACGTCATTTGAACATTATAGTCAAGACAACTGGTTCTAAACAAAGCGGGTAGAGCAAGCAGCCGTGATCACAACGCTCTACGCTAGTCTAATAGACAATATCGGACCGCTACACCTCTCACTGGAGCGAGTTTGTTTAGAGCCAATTGTCTTGACAACATGCTCATATGACGACACCACTTCGGTACTCTATTGTGTTTTAGTTTGCTAAAAACGCGAGAATTCATACTGCAATATGGGTAGTGACATGAATGGTGTGTACTAACGGTGCCAAAATACCTAAATGGCGCATAAAGAATGTAAACAGATGATTCTCGTTCACTCCTTTCGTCCATCTACACAGCTGTACCAACAGCCACCATTAGGGACGCCCTCGCCAGCCTGTGTCCGGACTTCATGGCGGCTCCCGAGTGCAATGAGGAGTTCATTGACGAGCTGCTGGACAGCACCTCCACGTCTCTGGACGCCAAGAAGTACATCAAGATGGCGGAGGAAGAGGAGCTCGGCACGGCGACCGGTGACCAGTTCGAGTCTGCATGTGAGGTCCTTGATCACGTCTGCAGCCCCATCGTTCGCGTCACTAACCTCGGTAAGATCGCAGTTAATTAATAGTGCCCATGTTTGTAGTGCCCCACCCCCTCGTCCCATTCCTTGGTCATAACCCTTTGCCGTGACCAGGAGTCATCGTTTGGAATCGGAATGCCCCCTGTAGCACAATTCTCCGAGGCACCATCTTTTATACAATGAATTAGTGATCACATTGTACCTAAAAAAATGATGACAAAAACAAAAAGCGTTGGTATAAGAAGACTTTGAGGGGATATTCCTAAAAATGGATTAGATGTGGTTATACTCAAAATGCGAATACACCGTCAGCATGGCGTAGGCCTATAGTGGACCAATCAAAGAGAACCTCTTGTCACGTGGCTCATCACATGTTGACGTATTTAAAATCATATTATTTGTCTATTGGTTCATTGTTTGGAATGAGTTTCACCATAGATGAACCTATTATTTATTGCATGACTCTTGATCGACTAAATTAGGTACATCTGTTTATATATGTTTTGTATTTGTATTTTCGAACTCTTCGATTGTTTTGTCTTATGTGTTAAACAAAACTGATTGATTGGAAAATGAAAGCTGGTTGCAATATTTGGCACCTTGTATCGATGTTCCTATCAATCTATATCATCTTTCTAACTAATGTATCTTTGCTTTGTTTGTTTGTTTGTCTGATCTGATCGTTAGTTGAATTAAAAGTATGTTTATTTTCCATTCATGTTAATCTGCAGCTCGTTTCGTACGTTCTTCCTCGAACTCTACCGAGACGTCCACTTCCACTTCTGCCGAATCAAGCGAGCGATAGGGCTGGTCAGAGGTCATCGAGGTCATCACGTGATAGAATGATTAATCCACTTCCTATCTAATCTGAAGTGGTAGTTTTATTTACGTTTACTTATTCGTGACCATATAATCACCGAAGTACATTAAAGATTTAATTACATTGATTTTAAATGGTTTTGACAATCCTTCTCAATTGTTTCACGAATCCTTTGCAATGCGCATGAAATGAAAATTTGTCGATTTATTCCAAACGCAGACATACATGTTTGGAACATACTTCTTCAGCAGTTTGTGAAGCTTAAAAGGCATATATTGTACTGGGAAGACAAAAAACTTTCAAAGGGTGATCGTGAACAATCTTCTTGCCAATGGTGTTAAATTCATGTATTGCCCATTTTAGAAACTTGCTGAAAGTTATTTGCCCTCAAATGATCCACATTTGTAGTTATTAGTGATTAAATCACAAATCCCCCAAATGTTCGGGCAGAACATTTGGAGAATTTCACTGATTATCATCAATTACTCCAAAGGTGGATCATTTGAGGGCAAATAACTTACAACAAGTTTCTAAAATGGGCAATACATGAATTTAAGGTCATTGGCAAGAAGATTGCTCACGATCACCCTTTGAATTTTTTTTAGCCTTCCCAGTACAGTATATGCCCTTTAACCCTTTGTGTGCCAGATAGAATTGTGTGTACTACTTGTGAATAAAGTCACACGTGGTACACAAAGGCCAAACAATCCACGTAAGAATGGAAAATGGGCTTCAAGTCTGATTGAGACCTCCTCTTAGGGAGGTTGACCTTTGAAAAATACTCAAAACTAATCTAATATATTTATATTCACCCACATAAATAGTGACTCATTTTTAATAAACACAATTTAAAAAAATGAATTTAAACATTTTATGTTTTATTTCTGACATTTTGCGTACTACACGGTGATATTCATATACAGTATATATAATATAACAACAGAGAGTGTAGGGGAGAGAGAGAGAGAGAGAGATAGATAGAGAGAGAGAGAGAGAGAGAGAGAGAGAGAGGGTGGATAGAGGGTGAAGGAGAGAGAAGTATGGAAAGAATACAAAATGAACGAGTGGTGAAGAGGAAGTGGAAAAAAGGAAGACATTGAAGAGGGGAACGGGGAAGGGGGAGTTATACAGGGGAGATTAGGACAGAAAGGGTGAGGGGTGGACAGAGAGAGGGGGCAGAGAGAGAGAGAGAGAGAGAGGGAGAGAGAGAGAGAGAGAGAGAGCCGGGGAGGAGAGAGGGGGAGGAAGTGGGTGGATAGAGAGGGAAGGAGAGAGAAATGGGGAAAGAATATGAGATACATGAGTGGTGAAAAGGAGAACAGGAAGACTTGGAAGAGGGGAACGGGGGAGGGTGAGAGAACGAGGGTAAACAGGGAGACACACTGGGGGATGACAGAGTGAAGAAAGGACAGGAAGATAATGCAGGAAGATAAAGGAAGACAAAAAGAAATCGGGGCATGTCCATTCACATCGAAATGCGGTTTTTCTGAATGCTGCCAAGCGCAGCACAGAAAGCCAAGACTCACGAGTAGCCAATAGGTGCCAAGTTCCACAAAGTAACTGACAAGATCAGCAGAAGACATCAGGAGACACCAAAAACGCATGCTAGATCCCTACGAGACAGCTAAAATGCTAAAATAGATTCTCAGTGAAGAAAATCAGTGTTTGACCAAAATCCAAAGTCTTATAGCCAAATCTATATCGGTCAAGAACTCTAGTCTGCTCTGATTGGCTGCTATTGGCTGCTCTTGCATGACGGCATTTAGAAGGACCCAATGTGCAAACCTTACGATTCAAAATCTCCGCCGTATCTCTTGCGGGATAAGGCCCTTGAACATGTTGAATGTTTACTATTAGCCCTTCAAAAATAACACATTTACATTGTGATTCCAAGTCCAGTTTTAAACTAAACATTGCTAGCTTTTAAGTATACACTTACATGTTAAAAACACGAAATATAAAGGAATACGACAAAACATGAAAGGAAACAGAGACAAAATCATCGTTTGCACAATGAATGTATAAATGTACTCGCATGCAATCAGGGAGGTGTTAGGAAGGAGAAACAACTCAAGTATAATATATTCAAACATCTGTATGGATACTAAAGCGTACTAATAAATTTCCAAAGCATTCCACAATCACTATAATCATGACAATGCTTTGATGTCCCATGATCAGCATCGACATTTAGCTGATGTCGACTTGGACGAAAATATCTTTAATATCTGATAACTGTTTTGCTCACAAAAGTATTGATGCCATCCACAGAACTGGACAAGCGAAATGAGACTCTACATTTGTTTTCTCTCCTTGAGAAGCCGTTGCCACACAATCATGTTCGTAATTGTTATAACACCTGAAAAGCACATGCTGAGAACACATCACTTTTCGGCGGTGCCAAGCATGGGTTCAAAGAAAGAAGATTGGTCATATCCGCCCTTAACACTATTCCTGATGCAATTAATACATGTATTTGAAGGGACATCATAATATCATTGCGGTGCGTTCTGTCATCCCAAGCCCCGTGACAAGGGATTAACATGTTTTACTACTACCTTCTCATGCTTCTTACTTGCATGGTTGGTTTCAGATTATCTCCAGCGGACATATTATGTAGCATTATTGCTCGTATTGGAGAGGTTCGTTTCATGGGCGGAAATCCCGGGGGGGACGGGGGGGTCGCGTCCCCCCCACCATTTGGAAAGGGGGGGGGGGGGACACAATATCAAATTTCCCCCCCCCCACTATTTTCTGTCTGATTGAAATTTTTTCGAAAAACGTCATAACCCCCCCCCTCCCACCACCATTTCGAAGGGGGGGGGGGACACAATATCAAATGTCCCCCCCCCCCACTATTTTCGGTCGTGTACCCCCACGAGACTGGGCGGATTAAATTTTTTTTCGAAAAACGTCATAACCCCCCCCCCCCCCCCCTCCACTGAGAGCATTTTCAGAGACTGGGCGGGATAAAAAAAATGAAGGAAAAAAAACACCTCCCCAAAATCCCATCACTACCCCCCCCCCCCCCCCCCCCCCCCGCTCAGCTACTTGTTGAGAAAAAACATGTCCCCTCCACCTTCGGGGAGCGATTTCCGCCCATGCCCGTGACTATTTCGGAAAGGCATTCATGGATTCATCTGTTCGAGTGTCACGTGATAAATTTGACTACTATGGGGTCGTGTAGCCCGACAATGTTGTCGAACTGCTAGCATGGTTAATCTTGTAATTCTGTGACTTGAGACGGAACGTTGGATGGTTGAACCAGGGAGGAGTAGAAACTCGAGCATAATATATTCAAACATCTGTATGGGTTCTAAAGCGTGCTCATGAATGCCAAAAGCATTCCATAATCATGACAATGCTTTGATGTTCCATGTGCCGTGCCGACATTTGGCTGATGTCAACCTGAAAAGAAATTTCTTTAATTTCCCATTTGTCTGTAGACGTTTTGTTTTTGACAAATTTGTTTGCAAACTTTAAGGAAGTTAACGGCAGATAATGACAGATCCTTTACTCTGCTTTTGTTTCGAAAAGTATTGAGGAATCATTAAAAATCGGACATATAAGTTATTTTTATTACTTACAAAATTGGCCAATTTCTTCACTTTCCGACAACTTGTGCATCTGGGGGATTCAACCACTCTCAAAATGATATATTAAGCTGTGTATTATCATTAACGGCGTTTGTGTGTGTTTGCGTGAAACAGAGATATTTCACTTGAAAAACTTGTTTATTTGTGTTTGCTGATACCTGTTATGCTCATGGAAGTATTAACAGAACGGGACAAGCGAAATGAGACTGTAAATTTCTTTTGTCCTCTCCGAGAAGCCGTTGCCACACAATCATATTCATAATTGTTCAAACACCTGAACAGCACCTGTTGAGAACACATAACTTTTCAGCGGCTTGGCACATGGGTTCAAAGGAAGAAAGTTGCTTCATATCCTTCCATAACACATGCCTGGTATGATAAATCATCCACGGTTTCTGTAGCCTTATAATTTTATTCACGGTACAGATTTGTACTTGATATCAAAATATTGAATTGAATTTTTGATGGCAAACAAGTATGTTAGTTTGCAAAGTACTAGATGTATACTAGATCTTATAGTCAATATGCGAAGTTTATGAAAATTTGGGTGACAAATAAAAAAGAAAAATCTAATTTCCACCAGGTTGTATTTTCGAATAGACTGGTAATGTAAAGGCCCAATGATAATGTGAAAACATAATTCATGCAGTGTCATTTCCCACGCTACGCAACACGTTGTAATTCATGAGTCTACTGTTCGCCAAGCATTTGCAGAATGAATAACAGGGGTATCTGTGACGTTGTGAATTCAATTCACTCTCCGTGCTTCCCGTCAAATAAATAACATAATCAAGTTTAAGAGGGAATAAAACGAACGTCTTGTAATTGAAACACATGTGTCCCGTTGCAATTTTCTTACCTTTGCCATGCTTTTGGCATCATTCATGAACAATTATTATTATTACAAACACAATGTGGCTAGTGAAGTGTACCAGTGTATTTTATACAATGCCTGCTATTATGACAGCGATTACTCTTTTTCTTCGTGTATAACATAGAAAGGCTTGAAACTGCTTGATAAATCGAATAATTATTCGAAATTGTTCATTAAGCTATTCGCAGATATAATGTAAAAGAAGCAATTTAGTCATTTGAATAATGACGTGCAATTCCCTCCAAAATGTGCATTAATGATTTAGATTACTCGTGTGTTTAATGAAGGGAAACAAAAAGACATTTTGGAGTTGTATAGTGATTTCAATCGCTAATTGCAATGCGTTTTGGGGTTCGTTGCATCCTTCTTAAGTAGTCAGACTTCATCGCTTATACAGAACAGAATCCTCCGTATTATGTGCCAGTTCTCATTACCTTGAATCTTCGTTACCCCTGTTTGAACGTTGCTTAATGTTTTTGATATGAATACAATGCAAATTGCCTGTTTAATGCGTAGATACTTTTCAAACCTAATATCTCATGCACATGTTTTCATTGAATGCTGAAATTCATCAGTACAATAATTAAATTAAACGAGATTTAAATGAAATTTAATATTGAAGTTTAATTGTTATTCTACGAAGTATAAGCCTAATATGAGGAATCATGTCTGGGTTGTACACCTGTCACCGATCGGAAATACCACACATTCAAAGTCTATGGGACTTCATTCATATGCAAAAAAGTGTCCTCCGCGCCAAATAGTATAAGAAGCCCACTCAAAGCCACATTCATCAGTATTCAAAGACAACAGGCTCATTCAATCAAGCAAGAATAGGGTGGGAAAAGATTACGAAGTCAATCATTGTATCATCATACTGACAGCACAAACATCAGGGAGGGACATGATTCCTCATATTAGGCTTATACTTCGTAGAATAACAATTAAACTTCAATATTAAATTTCATTTAAATCTCGTTTAATTTAATTATTCTACTTCGTAACGCCTAATTTATTCGGAATCATGTCTGGGATTTCAAAGCAACTATTGAATGAGACTGAACAACAGAAGAAAAGGGGCAACAGTTAAGTAAGGTTGTTCCCGTCTTTATTCTTTAGCGGGCTTAACCTGCCCTAAGATCAACAACAAACAAAATAAAATATTGCACGTTCGTTTTACTCGTGTGCTTGCTACAAACAACTCCAATTTCCTGTGAACATTTTCCACTGAAAAAGCATGGTATATAAAAAAAAAGGAGAGAAAATTGCCATAATCATGCAATAAACATAAGCTGCTCTTTTTGTCAGACTTATCAAATTATTGGAGTTCGAAAAATTCAATAACAGTTATTGAAGTGATTCAATATCGAATGACTCTTTCGTCAAATTCAATGGTTTGTTGTAGAAATTTTCGAAAGTTCTTACAGAATTCCATCCAGCAGTTGCCAGAATAGTGTCAATAGATGTACCATTCCGAAAAGCTGCACTGGTTGATGCAGCGCGAGTACTATGTCCCTTGAATAGCGATGTGTCGATTCCGGCTAGATGAAGGACCTTCTTCAGCCATCGGCTCACAGTTTGTGGTGAAACATTACGATGAGGACGATTAATGGACACGAAAAGGTATCGAACATCATGTCTACAATGCGATGTCCTTATCAGATATTCGCGTAGAACTTGGAGAACGCATATCCGTTCGTCCTCTGGATAGGCCGGTAGCTGTATGACCGGAGCCGGTTGACTAGGTTTGCTGGTTTTAATCAGATGATGAAACTGAAGAATTTGACACAATAGAGTCTTTCGTAACAATGTGAGCGATTGTATGTGATCGTCTGCCAGAGATGAGGGCAATGAGCATAACAAGTTTAAGAGTTAGCGTCTCAAAAGAAATTTTGTCATTTGGAGTAAATGTTCGAAGATGATCTAGGACGACTTTTACGTCCCATGTACAAGTATATCTAGGCTGAGGAGGTCTCGGGTGGAATACACCTTTCATGAAGCGTGACACCAACGGGTGGGAACCGACCGCATGACCTTCACACGGAAGGAGAAAAGACGATAATGAACTGCGCAAAATATTCAAAGTACTATAAGCTGAACCAGATTCGTATTCTTCAGCTAAAAAGTTCAAAACAAGTTTCATATCCGAGAAAAAGGGATCAATTTCCCTTTGAGCACAGAAAAGGAGCCACTTTTTAATGGCTGAGTTGTAGCTCTTTTGTGTAGACTTTCTCCATGAATGGGCGATGATGTCGGCAGCTTGCTGCGAAATTCCTCTGTCTTGCAATCGTTGCCGGATAAGTGACATGCCAGTAATTTCATGCTGTGACTCAGAGGGTGTTCCCTGTCGGAAGAGGGAAGAGAAAGTATACCGTTTGTTGAAGGCAGAATTAAAGGAAAATCAACAAGCATATTCAACATTCTGGGGTACCACGTCTGTGTCTTCCACAATGGAACTACTAATATGGCCTCTGCCTCATCTTGAGATAGTTTCTGTAATATTCGATTGATCAAACAAAAAGGGGGGAAAATATAACTGCGAAACATGCCCCAATCGAGACAAAAGGCATCGGTTGCCATGGCATCCGGATCTGGCAACCATGACACGAACGGAGTCATACGTTTGTTTAAGCGTGATGCAAATAAGTCTACATCTGGGGAAAAGAACAATGTAGTCAATGAATGGAATACCGATGCTTCAAGCATCCATTCCGTGTTTGTATTGAATTGGCGTGAATAATTATCAGCAATTGAATTCTGTTTCCCGGGAATGTGTTGAGCTGTTATCCATATATTCCTACTTAAGCACCACAGCCATATTTTCCGGGAGAAAGAATGCAAGTCAGACGAATGACATGTTCCAAACTTGTTAATACAGGAAACAACAGAAGTATTATCAGATCTTAAACGGATGTGTTTTTCGCGGCTACTTTGACATAAAGCTTTAAGAGCGAAAAGAACCGCGAGCAATTCGAGAACATTGATATGGTAATTCTTCTCATGTCTGTCCCATTGACCTTGCGTCATGGAGTTGTAAGTGGGACAGTAAGCACCCCACCCCAGAAGTGATGCATCAGTTTCAAGCTCTAAATCAAAATCTCTCCGAATAGGAGAGGAAGAATTGGAGGCATTGCTCGCCCACCATTTAAGAGCGTACTTTGCTCTAACTGATAGAAACATAAATGACTCATAATTCCCATTATTACAACGTAAAGCATTGTTTTTCTCAATTTCTAGGTCTCTTCTAAAGAGAGCTCCGTATGGTACAGATATTTCAGCCGCGAGCATCATTCCTATTACACGCGACACTTCGCGAATTTTAATCCTGTCTTTTACCGCCAGAACATTACATGCCGAAACAATAGCCTCACATTTCTTTTGTGGCATGGAAACGGTCATGAGTTGCGAGTCGATTTCAAAACCTAGAAATTCGACTCTTGTGCAAGGTTTGCAGACAGACTTTTCTCTGTTGATGATAAAACCCATAGATTCGAATAGTTTGATTCGTTCTGTAACATTGTGATTGCAGTCTTTATAACTCCGTCCAATTAACAAGGCATCATCAATATAATTGCATGATACGTGACCAAAGTTACGGAGAGTAGCGATAAGAGGCTTAAGTACTTTTGTAAAAACTCGTGGAGCACAGGCCAGGCCAAAAGGTAAAACTCGAAATTGAAACAATTTACCCATCCACTGGAAACGAATATATTTGCGGTGTTCTTGCGCAATAGGTATTGCGAAATAAGCATCTTTCAGGTCGATGCAAGCGAAGAAACAATTCGGTTCAATTAACAGGAGAGCAGATTGAAAAGTTTCCATCTTAAAATGATGATATGAAACGAACTTGTTTAGACTCTTCAGATTAATAACAGGTCTGAAAGTACCATCTTTCTTTGGAGTGATAAATAATGTAGAAATAAATTCTCCTTTTTCATGAAGGCAAGGTTCAATAGCTTTCTTGATTTGGAGTTTAGCGACCTCGAGATTGATAAGTTCAGTTTCTGGAGGTGAAAAAGCTATTTCGTTTGGAACGAAAGATTGAACCGGTAAAGATTCGAATTCAATGTGGTAATGCTGAATAGTATCTAAGACCCATGGGTCAGATGTTAAGCGTTTCCAGTGGATGGCGAAGTTTGCCAATCTGCCTCCAACACAAGGAAGTTGGGAAGGGCCAGATACCAGCTTACTTAGATCTTTTACTTGTACAACTTCTGGTTGTCTCTGCGCCCGCGTTGTCCCGTGGACCAACCGTTGTTGTTCCGGGAGCCCCTGTATCTGCTCTGTTGTCCGTTTGGGGGACGGAAGTCAGATTGATCTCTTCGATTCTGGTACTTGAGGCCCTGAGTATACGGGACGAAGCGTTTCGAAGAGAAACCTCCCCTAGAGCCGGATCTGGATCCGCGCTTCGAAGGCTGGAAATGAAGGGATCGAGTCCCGAGGCCCAACCTTTGCGTCTCCCGCAATTCTTTGCACTTTTGGGGTAGATTGTCCCCGAAGAGAAGGCTAGAAGCTTCTTTGTCAACATCAACAGCGCAAAGAGGTCTGAAAGTAGCGCTGATGTTTAGCTCAACATTAGCCGAGCCAAGGAAGGCAATGCCGTCGAGGATAAGCTTCGCAAGCTCTTGGCGAGACATATCTAAGGCGGTAGGCGTCAGCAGCTGGTTGGCTGCTTGGAGTAGCGGAGTAGCGGCCGCCAAGAAAAGTTGTTGAGCTTTTTGCAACTTTGCGTCAACGACTTTCGTTTCAGTCTTCAAAATCTGCCATATCTCGGGGTTGACCCGGCACTGGACGATTGACGTGCAATTGGCTGGCCTAGGATAAGCCTCAAACTTATCCTTGAGAGCGCTCTCTTTGAGCTTAACCCGTAGAAGTTTGCTGGCAACAGCAGCAAGATTTTCGTTGACTGGACTGCCGACCCGCTCGGCCTGACAGCCTATCAGCTCGTTAAACTCCCCGAGCACGCCGGTCTGGGTTCCGTCCTCATTGCAGAGCAAGTTCACTTCTGCAAGCAAGTCGTCACCCTCGAGGGAGCCATCGACCGGGGTAGGCTGGGGAGGCATTAGCGAGAGCACCGATGACTGTAGAGTGGAAACAGCATCAGCTAGCTCCATAACGGTAGCTTGATTTGCGGGGGGTGCGCCCGCAGGAACAGAGGAGGAGGAGTCGCCTCTTTCCCTCTCAGGGGTGGGGGGTGCGCCCAAAGCAGCAGGGATACTGTGTCTGTCTCTGTGTTTTGTAGACTGAACGGGGGTAGCGCCCGTCAGCGAAAAAGCAGGGGTAGCACCTGCATTAGACGATATTCCGGGGCTACAAGCGGGGGGTGCGCCCGCTGTAGCAGGGGCCTTGCGACGGACTTTGGAGGTCTGCTTAATAGGCTGAGCGGCGGGAAAGCCCGACAGTGGGAAAGCAAAGAGATCCTTACGACTAGTGTTGCTGGAAGGCAAAAGCTGTTCGTCAGCTAAAGGAGAGCAAGGTTGGAGCAACTTCTGCAGCTCATTATCCAGATCCGTCATAATGCCGTTGTAGTTAGTGTGTAGCTTGTAGAAAGGTGATGGACGATTGTCCCCGTCGTTCGTAGTAGATAACCAATCGGCCACAAAAATGTACACTGATGAATGTGGCTTTGAGTGGGCTTCTTATACTATTTGGCGCGGAGGACACTTTTTTGCATATGAATGAAGTCCCATAGACTTTGAATGTGTGGTATTTCCGATCGGTGACAGGTGTACAACCCAGACATGATTCCGAATAAATTAGGCGTTACGAAGTAGAATACCTTTTTAACCTGTAAAATTCCACATGTGGAAAGTTAAATACAAAATACTCTTTCCAAATCAGCCCGTTGTTTAGGTCCAGTAACCTAGATTTTATTACCAGCCCACATTCAGAATGCTTAGTTTCGTAATTCTTTTAAAATCAACTTATAAACAGTGTCAAAATAAAATGTAAGCCAAATTACAAATGTTAACTGACTGGCAATGGAAGCCACGTTGCTCAGTAATGTGTTTCTTTTGTAATAGCTTTAAACACCACATGGCCAAGATAATTCGACTCATCTTCTAAAAGCCCTTATACCATATGTTTTATAATACAGGTAACCTAGGCTCTGTGGCGCACTGGATGCATCGCATTCTTAATTCTTTTGTCTATCCTTTTCGCAGCTAGGAGCCGTGCCTAATCTATTGTTACCCGCGGTTTTTTTTCGGTTTGCCTGATTTTGCCCTAAGGGTATTATGTAATAGTAAGTGACGAGACACATATGGGAGCACATGATTGGTAGATTTTGTTTTGGTATGATGGAACGAGGGTCCGAGGGTACATGAGTTTGAGGGAGTGGTGTGAGAAGCTATTTTGTCGTAATTGACGTCTTTTGTCACCCACGGGGAGGAGTCCTGTGCGCTGGAGAGAGTCGGGGAAGTCTGGGGACTTGCTGCATGAGAGTGAGTGCATCCACCCCAACTCTAGCTGCCACTGTTTCTGCTGTCATGAGCGGGAAGTGCAGACGGCCGTCGTGTGGACCGGCGTGTGGACACAAATTCCTCCGGGAGGCAGGCAACAGGATCTTCAATTCTTCAAAATACTGTAAGTCTGAAACATGCCAGTTTGCGGGGGGTTTCTACAACTGTTTAATTTCTGTATAGGCAAGTCTTTCAGATTAAAGTTTGACTTTCTAAAAATCAGTGCTTTCAACTAAAGTGAACATTTTAAATGCAAACAATTTCTGACACGAAAATTACCATTTCAAATTGAATGATTTCTTCTAGTTCGGAAACTGAACGTATATATTTTTCAGCAAAAACTGAAATGTGTTTAATTAGTAGTCATATGTCATAAACGCCCTCTTTTGGCAAGTAACAAAAGTCGGCCATTTTATGTCAGCCATGTCGAACTTTGAGGAAGCCTATATTGTTGGGTATTTCTCATTGATCGGTACCACCGTGTATTTACGGCATATATTTATATTGGGATGAAAATGAGAACTACTTTAGCGTGGCTATATGTTTTGATAATCAATGGTTTATGCAACTTACGCATTTTGTTAACAAGCGGTAATGGTTGCTGGTTAAATGGAAGTATTGTACAAAGCAGAGGTATGAATCATTCTAGCACTGGACATTATTATGCTAGTAAATGGCTATTATGGTAATTGGAGATATCGAGAAGATATCCGATTGCTGTTTTTTTTTGCGAAGTCTATTAATTGTTAAACCAAATAGTGTGATTATTGTCATTTTAAGATGTCGTGTGCTTTACAGAATATAAAGTTAAAGCGTACAAGTTATACTTGGGTTGAATATATATTTATGATTCGGTGTAACTGTATTTCAGACGTAATCAAGGGTTCAGCCATCACGTGCCCTTGCACCCAGACCGGGCGGTGACAGTTCGGTTTCCTGGTCTCCTTCATCGACGTCGCCGAGCATCGAGGATCGCAACTACAACCACCTCAGCTCGGGCATCGAGTTATTGCGTTTCATTATAATCTGATTATTTCATGCATTCCTTTTAAAAATCAAAGTTTCATTTTGAAACTACATAAATATTAGTTCCGATTTTTATTAATTATTTATCTTATTTATGAAGAAACCCACTATGTGACAAACAGCATTCATCCTCTCGAAATACTCTTACCTGGCGCAATATAGAATAAAATAAGTTAGCAGCTTTAGCTCCCCGGTGAAATTATTTTATTTACATGATTTATCTGCATGCTCTTTTTACACAGGTGTACCCAATTTATCAAGCCAGTGAGGCATTTACGGGTAAACCTTCTTCTGCATTGTTTATACTTGACCCGTGCTCGTATTGGGCATTCTCATTTGACTCATGCATACTTATTTGCACTAGAAACTCCACTTCAATGCATGTCATGTATATATGCACTAACAATTAAACACATTCTCCTTGAATGTGTTGAACTTGCAAATATTCGTATTAACTTTTTGATTGTCCTGACCTCAAGACATTATTTAGAGATATTTCGCGATTATGTGTTACAAACTTTCTAAAGAAGATCAATCTTTACACTTGATTTTAAGTGGAAAACTGATCGTATCCCAATCACAACATGTATACCCTTGGGCAACGTATTTCATTCCAATTGCCTAGTCTTTCGGAGGAGACTTTAAACCGTCGATCCCGTGTAAAGGAGAGTCACACCATTGGCACGTTAAAGAACATGCTTTTCTTTTCATAAAGAGTAGGGAAGTTATTCCGAGGAAGTAGTTAACATATCGATTTATTTCTGATTTATAATCCTTCTCAAATTCTGTAAATCACATTAGGGAAACTTGAATGGTATAATCTTTTTAGATGAACTGTTCGACACTTATATGACACTCAAGTGTTAGTAGTGTCGTTAATTTCTTATCAGTCAATCAATCAACCAATCATTGTTTATACTTACATCTCTGCAATACTCATGTTGTGCCGCTTTTTATTAATCGTCGCTATTGCCGATCAGTCACTATTAATATTTTCCTATGTGAAGTCATATGTTGATATAATACATGTTTCAATTTTGTATATTTTTTAGTTCTAGATTCGATGTACTGGTGTCATGACGCGACCCATCGACATCGCCTGGCCCGCCAATGCCAAGGAGATCGCGCGGGAGATCCTGGATTATGTCACGGACGGCGACACACGCCCTCTCCTGGTCCATGCCTTCTCCGTCAGCAGCCACGTGCGTCTGCGGAGCGGAGTAGCCGTTAGGCCTGTGCATCGGTGCGTTACCGCATCGTTGCTCAGATCCCGTACAGTTGTATTCTCTCCAGGGATAGCTACGAGGGTATCTACTCGTAGGACGCCAACAACTCCTTTACGCAGTTCGTCACCAAGAGGGTTACAGAGACCTACCATTGGCTGACCAACAAGTACACCATGGATAGCATCGTCAAGGTGAGCTTGAAGGGTGAACTCTCCCGTGAGCATTGGCGTGAAGATGTGTAGTTCGCCAATGTGGTTTTCAGGAAATGGTAATGTAAAAGTTAAAGTCCCGTCTCATTGGTGGAGATGTCGCAAGGACAGCATAGATAAGTTACAGAGACTTACAGGAGACTTGAAAAAAACACACACATTCGAATTCACGATGACCCGTCTAGTCTCGCAACGACTCGGTCTCAAACAAGCCACATATTTCTAACATTTTAAAAGGCATAAACTCAGCAGTAATTTACATCTTGGGGAATCATAATTCATAATGATTCATTAATGTATGAAGGACAGCGAGAATTCCATAAGAATTTCCAAAGAAACAAAGAGTTTATTAACGGTCCTACTGTTCTGCATTGTCCTTCAGGTGAATGAGATCTTTACTGGCCGCATGGTCAAGGCGCCCGCCCTGAACCTCTTCTTTCGCGATGACCCGATCGCCACGGCCAAGGAAAACGACGAGTTGGTCGAGCAGTGGCGCAAGCATGTGGAGAGCGACCTTGACGTCAAGTGTTGCAGAACTCCCCACTTTGCGAAGCACAGTGACGAGTAGGAGGAGAGCATCTACGGCTTTATGGGCAAGCTGACACTGCAGCGCTGCCGCACGTTCCAGTTAGAGAAACTCAGCAGTAATTTACATCTTGGGAATCATAATTCATAATGATTCATTAATGTATCATAATGAAAGCGAGAATTCCATAGGAATTCCGTCGTCGGCGGGGACGCTACTATAGGAAGCGCCAAAGCAGGCCGAATTAAAGTAGAATGAGTGAGGGAGCTCAACAAATGGACACTAGGCTAAATCTTCCTAAAAGAGTGGTCACTATAGACTGTAGGATGGACTTTGCCACGACTTAACGAAGGATGAGTGAGGGAGATAATTAATCCGCGCAGCCAGCTTGACAAATGAACAAGAAATCTCTCCTACCAGAAATGCCATTATAAGATGGACTTTTGCGAAACTTGACAAAATGGTAAGGGAGAGAGAGAGCCCGCTGAGCTAGCGCAACAATCTTGCCTAAAATGAAGGTCACGATGAATTAACGGATGGGCTTTGGAACGATTTGAAGAGAACGCGCAGAGGTAGCTCAACTAATCAACGCTACATCTCTCCTTAAGGATAGGTTATTGAAGGGTGGACTTTCCCACAGAGGAACACCGGGGTAACTCCACACATGTCCTATATAAATATCAGTGACACATCTCTCTCTTGATTAAGCTGCGAGCTTTAGTATGGACTGGTCAGAAATAACTGCCAATCTGAATGGTTTACATGCCGAAACTCGCACATCATTATTGAACCAGCGGACTGCATCTCCTTTGGGGTATTGAGCATTAGTTTATAACTGATGCAGGGGAACAAAAGGTATTTTGTATCCACCCATTGGACTGTCAGTATAGACATGCTCACCGTAATAGCGGATCATATTCAGATATGCCTAGAACGAGTATTTACCTAACTTGTGACATATGACTCAAGTCATAGATGTATGTGTTATGTCACACAAAGAAGAATGTTTCATTATCATGTATGTATATTATGAAACTGATATGTGAGCCAAGAATCTGGAGGTTGAGATTTTGTACGTCGTATACTGTGTAAAGTTTACTTGAAAGAGTTTGGATTGATGAAAAAGAACCAGGGGTAGGGGGAATGGGAAGAAGGATTATTAAGTTGATAAGCATCCTGACTGACTGGTTTACCATGACATGCAATTGATACAAAGAGCTCAGTACAGAGAACTGTGTGGCACTCCATGATCGCCTACGTCACACGACAAAGCACCCAGAGAGAGAGAGAGAGAGAGAGAGAGAGAGATAGTATATCAAGCAGTCATATTAACATAAGATAGCTTGGACAGACCACAAGGCAAATCATGATCGTTGAATTATTTCACGAAAAGTTAAATTGCATGCATGAATACTTTTGAACAAAGAATGATACGACCTCTCTTAACCCTAATACTACCGGGGTATTTCAAAGCATGTTAGGGTGGGGGGGGGGGGGGGGGCATTATGGCCATGGGCCGCCCGATTCCCTCATTTTTTTTTTATAAGGGTCAAGAATTATGTACTCTACCAGTTGTATAGGTAAATATACGAAAGTGCCTTTATGTTTTTAATTCAATAATGTATGCTCATTTATGCAAGAAATCACTAGATAAAGCCTTATAGGAATATCAATTTCTGGTACAGATATCTTTAAAAAATCCCTCACCAATTCCCGAAAAAGGGATAGGTTGTGGTAATTATTTATTACGTATTTCATTGTTTTTCGTCAAGCGCATTTTGCGATTTGGGTGTAAGTGTGCGTGAATGTGGGTGTATGTGGGTTTGTGTGTGTTGTAATTATTTACACTTCCTATAAGAAAAGTATTTAAATAAAATGGGAAATCTCCTGCATGATTTTGTCTATATGGTTGTGCTCAGTCATATAGAGAAATAGCGAAATTTCAGTCACATGTGTTTGGTAAACGTAATCTGGTATTTGCACGGTAGGTCCGATCGTCATAAATTTGGTATCAAAATGCGCGAAAAGGATTAGAAAAAAAAATCGTGTTCGTTTCGAAATATTGAGGTGTTCGGAAGTACCGAGAAATAAATGACGGGTGGTGGGGGACTAATGTACCCCCGTGAGTATTAGGATTAAAGGATTATGTGAAGCACGTTGAATTCTCAATACTGCACATATAAGGGAAAGTCGTCCCATGATGTATTAATGTAAGAGACCGGCGGCATGGATCATTCTTCGACACATATCCCCGTCACACACACGCCTGAGTTGCAAGTAATAGCATGTGAAGTGCACAGTATTGATGCAAGAACACGACAAGGAATTCATTCTCTATAAGAAGCAGAATAATTGTGGTTGTATTTAATTGAGGAAAGCAATGTTTGAGCAAACTATTTCTCTCTCAAATGACATTCTATTGCATGTGAATCTCCAACGATATAAGCTATCCATCATGTACATTGTATATCTATATATTCATGTTATCAGAATCAGTGTCGGCGTGTGTAAAATATCTAATTGGTGATTCAAATGGCCTAGCTTCTTTGCATTGTAGAGTGTACAGCTTGGTTTTTCTTGATTTCCCCCGAGATGTTCCTTCACATATACATATATGATTCTCTCTGCTTGTGATCTGCGTCGGGTTTCACTGAAACTCCTTGCGTCGGACGCAAGGACGACGCAGGGAAGGATTGTAGAAGTTTGCAAGCAAGCTGCCAACTCCACGTAGAAAAACACGGACGGCCGGTTGTGGCCATGGCATAAGGCATCCTAGTATAAATGTACTTATCTTTTAAAGGATGAATAAATAAGAACTTAATCAGTTATATTTCTAAGCGTTTAATAAAGACAGCATTATAAAAGAACAGGTATGTATTTTTAATTTTTAGTTCTTGAAATAAAATGTATGTTTGTCACATCCCACCTAATATCCCTCATTCTCATTTTCAACTTTATATTGTAATAAATTATTTTACTTTCTTACTCTGATTTTAGTTGTATTTTTGTGGGGGGGGGGGGGGGGGTCAGCCAGCAAATAACAAATAATATGTAAAAAAACAACATGACATTTTTTATATTCAGGAGAGTTTTTGTCGACAATTGCCAAAGTGTTGCATCACTGAATTGAATTGAGTTTGAGTTGAGTTTTGATTAGGACAATTCTCTGCATCCACAATACAGTGTATAGATATTTGAATGTTTCTTTCATCAAAACAATGAGCATTTACATGATTATACATGGACCAGTTTCATCATTACCGTATTGATATATGTCATGAATTTGAAAATGTTGATGCATTCAAGAATAAAAAATATATTTGTGGGGAAAATAAGCAACCGTCTACGTCTGCTTATCTGAATATGGAGTACCGAAGTGTGACGCCATTTGAGCATTATTGTTAAGACAAACGGCTCTAAACAATACGGGCAGAACAAGCAGCGGTGATTGCAACGGGGAATGTAATTGAGAATGACGGACACTAGCCCGGTATACAGTATCGGACAGGTAAACCTCTCAGTTGAGTGAGTTTGTTTAGAGCCAATTTGTCTTGACAACATGTTCATATGACGACACCACTTCGGTACTCTATATGAACGAATGCTTGCATCGGAAGAGAAAAGAACAACGAAGATGGCTTTAGAGAAACAGAGGGGGGGGGGGGGGGTAGAGAGAGAAAAAGAGAGGAGGAGGGAGAAAGAGAGGTGGAAAGAGAGGAGGTTGGGAGAGAGAGAGAGAGAGAGAGAGAGACGGAGAAAAAAGCGAGCGCCATGGAAAAGTAGTAACATTTATCAATTATCTCACAGCATAGAAGATGTCATATCATAGTTCACGTTAATGTATCACGTCAATGTATCAGATTTATAGGGCTCTCGGGTCACTTTCAGGATACATTTCGGCAACAAATCCCCCCTCCCCCATGTGATTTTTTTTTCATAAATTGCACATTTCCTTACATCAAAAAGAAAATTACCTAAGTAATAGATAGAAACTTGTTGACAATCTGCAAGTATATATGTTTAATACTCTATGAAAACGTACCAACATCAACAATCGGTCTGTTGGCTCAGTTGGTAGAGCGTCAGACTGATAACCTGAGGGTCATGAGTTCGATTCCTGACATAGATGCTCTTTTGGTTTTTTTCTCGTTGATTTGAAACTAATAGTCTATACGCTAAAATCACCAAGCAAAACCACCGACGTCTTATAGCCTAGTGGTAGGGTAAGCGCCGGGACTACCTCACACTCGTGCTAGCGAGCACGGGTTCGAAACCCGCTAACTCCAAGGTTGCAAAGCCAAGGTTCAAGGATTGTCGGATGGCCCGGCAAAGGCATTGGGATCGCCCTTGTTCCTCCCCTAAAGAGTTAGAGTCTATAGTTCTTATAGGCTATAGTTTTTAGGAGGTAGGAAGGGATACGCGATGGGCCGGTCGCCATACCAGAAGGGAACTAATGGTAGTCGGTAAAGGGTGATGAGCCCGAAGTCACGACACCTGAACTCCTGGCAACCATCGCTTAACCTTTTATTTTTTTGTTGTTGAACTATTGACTTTAATTGTTGTTTTCCTTCTATCTTTGATTTTCTACACTTTCCTGGAGCATGTTGCATATAGGTTTTAAATTCTACCTTACCATCAATGGTAGCTACCGAGAAAACCTATCTGCAACATGACCCTGATCTCTGATATCATCCAATCTTTCTTATTTGCACACAGTAGAGGGTATCCTCAACCAGCAAGGCTATCAATCAATCCTACAGCGGAAGGCCTTCCCTTCAGGGAAACGCCTGATCGGAGGAGGGTTCGTTTTCCAGTAGAACAATGACCCAAAGCACACGTCACGACTATTCAAAGAATATGCAAATGCTACTTGAAGAAAACGGAAGAGACACAAGTCCTGGCAATCATGGATTGGCCGCCCCAGTCTACAGATTTCAATCCCCTTTCTTGTCATTTATGTTTTTGAATAAAAAAAAGAGGTTTCCATACAAGTTAAACACTAAATATCGTTTAATTTTATTTGCGTGTTTGACTTCTAACTAGGAAAAGGAAAAATGAATGAAGTTACGCATTTAACCCTGATTAATGGTGAAAAGTTCTGGATATCTAGATTACGCGAATGTAATAAAAAGGTTAGCATTTTGAGAAAATGCCATATTGACTGGTAGGCAGCCATTTAATAGAGTATAACTTTGTTTGAATCAAGGATAAAATGTACATTCTTATATACTATTCACTTTAAAACGAAACTTAATTGAACTATGCTATGAGCCTGAATATCAATAAAGCCTACTAATTATATACTGAATGCAGGTGTTCCTTAACTTTTGGAGTTCAGTGTATCTCTCTTACTTTCTCCCCCACTACATATTACTCTTACTTCCTCTCGATCTCCCTATACGGTACACACAGCTGGCCACCATACCGTACCGGGTAGGCAGGGCGGAAATCCCGGAGGGGACGCGTCGTCCCCACCATTTCGAAGGGGGGGGGGGGGACACAATATCAAATGTCCCCCCCCCTATTTTCGGTCGCGTACCTCAACGAGACTGGGCGGATTCAATTTTTTTCGAAAAACCTCATACCCCCCCCCCCGGAAATCCCGGAGGGGACGCGTCCTCCCCACCATTTCGAAGGGGGGGGGGGGGGAGACACAATATCAAATGCCCCCCCCCCCTATTTTCGGTCGCGTACCTCCACGAGACTGGGCGGAATAAATTTTTTTCGAAAAACCTCATAACCCCCCCCCCCGGAAATCCCGGAGGGGACGCGTCCTCCCCACCATTTCGAAGGGGGGGGGGGGGACACAATATCAAATGTCTCCCCCCCCCCCCTATTTTCGGTCGCGTACATCCACGAGACTGGGCGGATTAAATTTTTTTCGAAAAACCTCATAACCCCCCCCCCCCCCCCCCGCTCAGCTACTTCTTGAGGAAAAACATGTCCCCTCCACCTTCGGGGAGCGATTTCCGCCCATGGTTCGTTTAATCCGGTCTATTGTAACCAAAAAAAAAATACCCATAAAAAAGCAGCAATTCACCATACCTATATGTATATGTCTATGTTTTGTTTTCACAAAGCCTTTCTCTCTCCGTTCGTTCTTCACGCTCTTCTGCCCCTGTGTTTTCGCTCCCCAACCTCTCTCTCTCTCTCTCCGTCTCTCTCTCTCTCTCTGTCTGTCTCTGTCTCTGTCTCCGTCTTTCTCTGTCTCTGTCTCTGTCTCTCAGTTTCTGTCCTTTTCTCTCTTATATAACCCCTTCTCTCCTCCGTCCATCTTCCCCTATTTTTTTCAGCCTCCCTCTCGTCACTCGTGTATCTCTAATTCTCTCCCCTTCTCTCTCTCTCTCTCTCTCTCTCTCTCTCTCTCTCTCTGTCGCTTTATATTATACACCAAATCTCAGAAATGCAATGAGCACACAATCTATGTATATTCAAATTCCATTTTTTTATTCCAACGGATGATTAATCATAATTCATTTGGGTATATATATATATAGATATATTTCACAGAAACCAATCAAAGTTTTCAGTAATTTTAAATATCAACTTCTCCAAAAGAAGGTCTGGGTCCAACTTATTTTGTTGATTTATTTGGATTAATTAGCAGCAAGTTACGCTTCACAATATGCAATGCTGAAGTAATATGTCCCGTTGAAGGAAGTGTGTGTGTGTGTGGGAACAAATCATATGCATTGTAAAGGAGTTATAAAACAATGGAGAATAATTGTTATAAACTATTACCAACAAAAATATTATTAAATACGCAGTGCACTGCAATGATTATCTTTACATAAATATTATCATGTTTTTCCAGCGACCACTTCAGATAAGATAGGAACTGGAGCAATCATTTGAATTCAAAGGCCTTTGACCTCTGACCATCCCTATCGCTCGCTGGATTCGGCAGAAGTGGAAGTTGACGTCTCGGTCGAGTTCGAGGAAGAACGTACGAAACGAGCTGCAGATTACCAGAAAGAGATGAAAAACGCATTATCAATTCAACTAACGATCAAATCAGACAAACAAACAAACAAAGCAAAGATAGTGTAGGAAGAGGATATTGACGAACAGGTACGTGAATCCAAGCTGATACAAATTGCCACCAGCTATTTTTTCCCATAAATTAGTGCAATTTTACGAAATTGGAAGTGCCACAAAGTACAATAATCTAATACAAAAATAGATCGACGACCTATAATACCGAGATGTAGCGAGTCTTCTTCGTACTGTTCTGAAACACCAAAGTGTTATAAAACGCTTGGTTTTAATGATATTGAATTTACTTGGATGTAACATTCAGGAATAGCGCGATCTTAAACTTTGATCGAGTTTGAACGAGATGTAGCGAGTCATGTTCTTACTGTTATGAAACACAAACGTGTTATAAAACGCTTGGTTTTAAGTGCATGTAACATTCAGGAATAGCGCGATCTTATACTTTGATCGCGTTTGGACAGAGATTTAGTGAGATATAACTAGTCTTGTTCTTGCTGTTTAATAAAACCGCTTGATATTGACTTGGCTATTCAGGAATAGCGTGATCTTAAACCTTGACCGTGTTTGAACAGAGATTTAGCGAGGTTTAGTGAGATGTAACTAGTCTTGTTCTTGCAGTTTAAAAAAAACGCTCGATATTGACTTGGCTATTCAGGAATAGCGTGATCTTATACCTTGACCGTGTTTGAACAGAGATTTAGCGAGATGTAGCCAGATGTAGCGAGTCTTGTTCTTGTTGTTATGAAACAATTTTTTTTAAAGGCTTGATTTTGATAATAATGACTTGTCCTCCATGGAATGTAACATTCGAGACTCAGCGCGATCTTACTTTGATCACGTTTGAACAGAGATTTAGCGAAATGTAGCGAGTCTTGTTCTTGCTGTGTTTTTTTTTTAAATCGATCAGAAGTATTTTTTATTTATTTTTTATTTTATTCAAACATATTTAAACAGGATGACAAGATCAGCATAAGCTGTTTTACATCAAGGTCCTGTGTAACATATCAATATAACAAAACATACAACAGTCAGGATAACCAGTAAAAACAACCAATAATTTTAAAACGCTTTACCAGTAAAGTTTATTTATCGTTATTAAAAAATGTATTATTGATATTTACAAATTAAAAAAAAAGAAGATATATATGAAGGACGATATACCACTTGCAAGCTCAGCAAAAAACAACACACAAGCTAAACAATACAATCAAAAGTGTATAACAACTATAAACATTCAGTCAAATCATACAGAAAGTGCAATCACCCAAGAACAAAGGGAAGAGAAAACTAACAGTAAAGATGCACTCAACACAACACATTAGCACAAACGTAACACACCTGTCAGCCATTCTATTACTAAGCCTGCAAAGCGATTTTGAAATTAAAAAAAAATGATAGGAGCGACGGAAAAAAAAAGAGTTGTTGCTAGGAGACACATTATTGGTTGCTTTCTGGTTGTACATTTACATGAAATTGAATTAAAAAAACATTTTCTTATACATGCTTTTGAAAGATTGAAGAGAGCTTGAGTTTTTCATTGCTTCTGGTAACGCATTCCACCTTTTTCCTCCTGCATATCTTAAACTGTTCTTATATGATTCTAAATTTGGTTTCGGTATTACAACATTTAAGGTATCAGCTGCTCTGGTATTAAATCTATGTCTTTCAAAAAGCATGTCGATACTATTGCACAGACGAATAGGTGCCAGACCATGTATACATTTAAACATATTTGTTGCAAGAAAATAATCCCTTCGTTCTTCAACTGTTTTCCATTTTAAAGATCGAAAAATATCTAAACCATTTGAATTTTCATAGTCATAGTTACAAGTAACGATACGTGCTGCTCTCTTTTGTAGACGCATTAAGATTTCTTTGTTTTTTGAAGAACTATTCCCCCATACGGAACAAGAATAATCAAAACAAGGCTGAATAATAGTTTTATACATAAGATTTAGGGAGTTGAAATCAAGGTATTGACTCATTTTGCGAAGTGAGAAAATCTTTTTAGCAATAGATTTGGTAAGATTCTGAACATAAACATTCCAATTAAGATGATTATCAATGTCAATTCCTAAATATCGAACATGGTCAACTTGTTCAATTTCATCCTTGCCTATAGATATATTAAGATGATGAGTTGAAGTAGCACTAAGTAACATTACCTTTGTTTTGTCAATATTGATACGTAACTTGTTATTTGTATACCAATTAGCTAATAAATCTAAATCATTTTGAAGTACGGTTTTAACAATATTTATATCCTTGTGTGCGTAATAGATAACAACATCATCAGCGAATATATTACAAGAACATGATTTCAGAGAATCAGAAATATCATTTATAAATAGCAAAAACAATATTGGTCCCAGAACACTTCCTTGGGGCACCCCTGTCATAATATTCCTTGATCTAGATAATTCACCATGACAAAAAACCTTCTGGGATCTTTGTGATAAGTAATTAGAAAACCAAAGCAATTCTGACTCTCTAATTCCATATCCTTGCAATTTCATAAGTAATAATTTGTGATCAATTGAATCAAAACATTTGGATATATCGAGAAAACAGGTAGCTACAAGTTCATGTTCGTTAAAAGCTTCTAACCAATCATCGACTGCACGATGTAGACATGTAGTAGTAGAATGGTTTGGTAAAAATGCTGATTGATCAATATTAATAAGGTCATTCTTAAGAAGATAATTTAACAATTGTTTTTTTAATTCCTTTTCAAGCAACTTAGAAATATGACACATAACAGAAATAGGTCTATAATTTGTAGGGTCACTCTTATTACCTTTGCCTTTATATATGGGTGTTGTCTTTGCTAATTTCCAATCTATAGGAACTATACCATTAATTAAACTTTCATTGTATAAATAGCAAAGTGAAATAGATAGTACTGGAGCCCCAATTCGTAAGAGTTTTGAATCAATCCCTAAAATATCTATATTACTTTCGGTATAATCGAACTGTAATAAAAAATCAGAAACTTTACTTTGGGATATATCTTCAAACTTAAAAGTATATATACAGTCCGGATACTTCCAAGTAATGCAATGAGTACTATGTGATATGGGGTGGGGGGGGGGGGCACTTAAATTATGGATACTCTTAAGTCAATATTTGATGTTGATTAAATATGTCCTCAAGTTATGGTCTACAGTGACCTCCCTTTCATCAAATGCAATCTTACCGAGGTTGGTGACGCGAACGATGGGGCTGCAGACGTGATCAAGGACCTCACACGCAGACTCGAACTGGTTACCGGTCGCCGTGCCGAGCTCCTCTTCCTCCGCCATCTTGATGTACTTCTTGGCCATCTCAGAGGTGGCGGAGCTACCCAGAAGCTCGTCGATGAAGTCCTCGTTGCACTCGGCAGCCTCCGTGAAATCAGGGCAAAGGATGGCGAAGACAACGGTGATGTCAGTCGTGGCCGATGGGACAGCTAGGCCGTGGAAAGGAAAAACGTGTTACCCTTAATATCCGACTGTGGCTTTGAATAAAGACTGGATAGTTTAGAAGCTTATAGAAAAATTAGAAAGTTTATTTGTTTGTATGAACAGTCCATGGGGGTTTTCTTTCTGCGTAATGAGAGAGAAAAGACTTTAAATTTAATTATAATTGCCTTTATCACCCACAAGTTATCTTCATGACATTTTCGGAATCAAATTGATAAGGCCATATACTTCTCCTTGCCTACACATCATAATTGTTTATGGTTTAAGCCAGATAACGCGGACAAGTCATGATCCAACTTTCGACTGTCGTACCCCACGTGAAGGCCACCGCATACGACACGATCCGACCCGACCAGACCCGACCAGTCATACGACTCAAACTCTGCGACTAGCTAAATCGCAGGACTTAATCATTGGACTTGTACAAGAACGTGGCGTCACATCTCCAGTCATAGACCCTCCTGGGTTCAAGCCGCAGCATCTGTCCTCAACCTCAATCGAGCTTTTTTTTAGATCCCTTTAAAATATATGTATAGCTAGACTTTTGAGGCACATTTTTTTTTAAGTGGCATTCGGAAACTTTCTCATTAGTGCCATTCTCATTGGGGCTTGGAAACTCGTGAACTTAAAAAAGATCTCAAACTTAGGGGACAGGAACAATAGGACCATTCGGCTTTTCGTACAACTGCTAGGCAACTTTCACCCTTCGCGATTTTTCTAACTTCGCGATTTTTCTAACTTCGAGATTTTTCTAATTTTTCTAGAATGGCACTACTGATTACGCTCTGGGAAACATCTTCGATTTATGGAATCATCCCACGAAAAAGAGATACAAACGAAAATCAACAAATTCTCACCTGTAGCTTGATGTACTGTGGCATATGCGGCCAGACAGACGCAGAGGATAACGGACATCTTTGTCTGAGGAATTAGCGACATAGCAACAAGGAAACCTGAATTAGTACCACTGGGAGAGGTATACAAGTGGAGTGGGACAAGCGAGGTTGGGAGGGGGGGGGGGTGGGAACGAGTAACTTACAGTCTAAATCACGCGTTTGGAACTTATATTGTGTTACATCGCATCAACAACAGAGCTTTTTTTTCATTTATGCTGGACCTACATAATACCATATATATGTGTGTATATATATATAATAAGAGACCTATACAATACCAAATATCTAAGGCTTAAATGTCATCACCGTAACTGAATATTGGAGCGAGTATAAATGTTTGAGTTGATTCAATTCTAATACAAGTATGATTCCATACATTAACATGTTAGCAAACTATGTACAGACTTAAGCCTAGTGCAAACGGCATCACAGCAAAATATGGGAGCGAATTTAATGGGTTTTTTTATTAATGCAAATTATAATTGAATAATTTCATACAGTGACTGTACAAAGATTAACTATTCGAAAAGAATTGAAAGACTCTTAACTTAAACTTAAGATGAAAAGGTATACATTGGGTATCAGTATTACATACTCACCATAGCCATGTTTGGGTGTGTTGTCGTAACTGTGCCTTGATAGATCGTTGAAACCAACAAGTTTGTTCTTTCTCGACTTCCGAGTTGTGATGAAAACACAACGAAATCAACCCATTTTATATGATTTGGTGGACTAAAGACTGATCGCACATTCATAATTGCTCTATTCCAATTTCGAAATAAAACAAAACACAAAAATGGCAGCAATCATCATGTCGTATATAATTATAGCTTTGATTGTAAATGTATATGACGCATCCTGATGGACATTTCACTCAAACGCGCATGCGCGCGATGTTTGAATGCTCTTTACGACCTCAAAGCTACGCGGTTTCAAGAGAACACGAATTTGGATTAATTTTGATTTAACTGCAAATGACCTTCAGTCTGACATATGATCATTATCCAACTTTCTACTGATCCAAACTCACTGTGACACGCTATTGACCTTATATGGTAGATAGGTTATTAAAATGTTAACAGACGCGTTGACAAACAATGGCATGATAAACCATACATGAGTGAATTAACGCCTACATGGCCAAATACTAACACGCACAGCATATGCACCCTGTACAATACAAATATATGCAACATTAAACGAATCATCAGACTTATTTCCATAATGTAACATATTAGTTATGTATTCATTGATTATGTAATCACGAATCTTTAACTTCCCTTTACCCAATGTTTCCCAAGAAATTGAAAGAAATAAGATCAGCTTTATCTGTACTATGAATATGCTAAGTTTTTTAAAAACAAACTTTTTGACAGTTTTGCAAAAGAATTTCAGAAGAGTTACAGCTCACTCATGTCAATCCACAAGATTTTTTTTCTGCCAGAAGCTGTATGATATGTTGATGACACCGTCCTGGAAGTTGATATTGGATTCACAGGTGTGATGCATGATGGACGTTATCTAATACACAACAAATTTAAGGTCCAGATTTTTTCCAAAAGTGAAAATCTCATCAAATATTCCAAAAATTGTAATGATTCATAAAGTATCACAAAAGGTGCTTTAAAAAAAATCACATCCATTGACTTTATTTTGTGTAAATTTCACCTTCATACGAATTTCAACTACTTATTTTCAATCATTTTTCTAAAATACAAAAAGTTGTCTTAACACCCCCCCCCCTTATGTATACCCCCCCCCCCCTTCTTAACGTTGAAATACCTGCACGCGATTTACATTACTTATTTTTTATTCGACAATGAAGCTGCAAGGTTTCATGAGAACAGGATTTTGAATTAATTTGGATTTTACTGTAATTAACCTTCAATCTGACAGATGATCACATCCAACTCTCTACTGATCCAAACTAGCTGTGACGTTTTAGTGACCTACTCGTTTGATAGGTCATTAAAAACATTAACACGCGCGTTCACAAAACAATCACACAATGAGACCGCACACGACACCTTTCCTTCATATCATCGGGGTAACATTAACGTACTATGAAAGGTTAATCCTTTTGATATAATTTTAGGTCCCCGATATATCCTATAAAAGGGCCGACTTCGTTGTGGTATCATCACAACTTGCTCCAGAGACAGAGATAACTTGACTCATTCCTGGAACCTACCTGAGCACACGACTCTCTCTACACACATCAACATGGCAATGGTAAGTGATAAGTCGTTTTTACTTATTCACAACGTTTGTCCAAAGTCTATACTTTAACTGTTCAGTTATAATACTTCCCTTTATCAGCACATAACAAAGTTAATGTCACAAATGGATCCCACTATCCACACGCTTTCATGTTTTCCACGAGAAGTAGATATTTTCATTTCTAAAAACCATCATCATTTTCTATATTATACAGTCACATCATAATTCGTTTGATATTATGTGTCATATAACCTGGATATGGACGAAAATTCACAATCATACACGACAAATGGTTTAACAGTGTGCTACAATATGCAGTAATCCTGTAATTCGTCTGAATTTATTTCACATTTACGAGTGTATGAATACAATATATAAATCAACACCGTTCACTCTTCATGCTTGTAATGGCATGGAGTAGTCATGATAGGTCTTTTCAAACCTTCGTTTACAATCGACAAGGATATTTTGGTTTCATGGGCTTTTCATTAACCTCTTCACTGTCAAACTCCATATTGATCTATGGGAATGGCGTGTGTTACCATGGTTACCAGTGCATAAATGCTTCAATGGCGCATGAACAGTTAGATTCACATTCCTGTTTGTTTCTCTCCTCAGACAAAGATGTCCGTTATCCTCTGCGTCTGTCTGGCCGCATATGCCACAGTACATCAAGCTACAGGTGAGGATTGGTCGACTTTCGTTTGTATTTTTTTGGGTAGAATTCATCGATAATTTGAATTTGTCTCCCCGCGATTACATCTGAAGTATATGATTAAGTATCGTACATTGCACAGAAGTGTTGTATTCGTTTAGTTTTTATCAATCCTAGGAAATTTATTTCTTTCGTACGTACAATGTTCTCCCTTACTTTAAGGTCAAACTATGTTATAAATCTGTAAAAGCTATATAGTATTTCTTTACAACACTTTCAATGATTGAATGATGCACCAGCTGAAGATGAAACTGAATTATTGAATAGAAGTTGACCGTAAATTTTGACCTATCCTAAGAAACCAACGCAACACATTCCTTTCAAATAATTAAAATACATAATACTTTAAATACAAAAGCTATAAGTTTCTGTGCATCGCATTTCAATGCTGGAATGCCTGACAAAATGAAACGAAATAATTTGAGAGTACAATTGTCTATGTCGCATTTAGGTACAAGTTTTACATGGAGTTATGTTTTTGAATTCAACAAAATATCACCCTCACCCTTTCGTCCATCTACCCAGCATTGCCAACAGCTACGACCATCAGGGCCGTCTTCGCAAGCCTGTGCCCAAACTTCATGGCTGCTCCCGAGTGCAACGAGGACTTCATCAACGAGTTGCTGGACAGCACCTCCCCGGAGGCTATGAGGTACCTCAACATGGCGGAGGAAGGCGAGCTCGGTACGGCGGGCATCAACTTCGTGTCTGCGTGTGACGTCCTCGAGCACGTCTGCACCCCAGTCGTTCGCGTCACTAACCTCGGTGAGTTGGCTGCTTGCAACAAAACTGAATAACTAACACACGTCGGCTTCTCTCTCCGTCAGTCTGCCTGTCTCTGCCTCTGTCTCTATCTCTGTCTCTGTCTCTCTCTGTCTCTCTCTCTCTGTCTCTCTCTCTCTATGTCTCTTTTTCTGTCTCTGTCTCTATCTCTATCTCTGTCTCTGCCTCTGTCTCTGTCTCTGTCTCTGTCTATGTCTCTGTTTCTGTTTCTGTCTCTGTCTCTGTCTCTGTCTCTGTCTCTGTCTCTGTCTCTGTCTCTGTCTCTGTTTCTGTCTCTGTTTCTGTCTCTGTTTCTGTCTCTGTCTCTGTCTCTGTCTCTGTTTCTGTCTCTGTTTCTGTCTCTGTTTCTGTCTCTGTTTCTGTCTCTGTCTCTCTCTCTGTCTTTGTCTCTGTCTCTGTCTCTGTCTCTGTTTCTGTCTCTGTTTCTGTCTCTGTTTCTGTCTCTGTCTCTCTCTCTGTCTTTGTCTCTGTCTCTGTATCTGCCTCTGTTTCTGTCTCTGTCTCTGTCTCTGTCTCTGTTTCTGTCTCTGTTTCTGTCTCTGTCTCTGTTTCTGTCTCTGTTTCTGTCTCTGTATCTGCCTCTGTTTCTGTCTCTGTCTCTGTCTCTGTCTCTGTTTCTGTCTCTGTTTCTGTCTCTGTCTCTGTTTCTGTCTCTGTTTCTGTCTCTGTTTCTGTCTCTGTTTCTGTCTCTGTCTCTGTCTCTGTTTCTGTCTCTGTCTCTGTCTCTGTCTCTGTCTCTGTCTCTGTCTCTGCCTCTGTTTCTGTCTCTGTCTCTGTCTCTGTCTCTGTCTCTGCCTCTGTTTCTGCCTCTGTCTCTGTCTCTGTCTCTGTCTCTGTCTCTGTCTCTGTCTCTGCCTCTGTTTCTGTCTCTGTCTCTGTCTCTGTCTCTGTCTCTGCCTCTGTTTCTGCCTCTGTCTCTGTCTCTGTCTCTGTCTCTGTCTCTGTTTCTGTTTCTGTCTCTGTCTCTGTCTCTGTCTCTGTCTCTGTCTCTGTCTCTGTTTCTGTCTCTGTTTCTGTCTCTGTTTCTGTCTCTGTTTCTGTCTCTGTCTCTGTCTCTGTCTCTGTTTCTGTCTCTGTTTCTGTCTCTGTTTCTGTCTCTGTTTCTGTCTCTGTCTCTCTCTCTGTCTTTGTCTCTGTCTCTGTCTCTGTCTCTGTTTCTGTCTCTGTTTCTGTCTCTGCCTCTGTCTCTGTCTCTGTCTCTGTCTCTGTCTCTGTCTCTGTTTCTGTCTCTGTTTCTGTCTCTGTCTCTCTCTCTGTCTTTGTCTCTGTCTCTGTATCTGCCTCTGTTTCTGTCTCTGTCTCTGTCTCTGTCTCTGTTTCTGTCTCTGTTTCTGTCTCTGTCTCTGTCTCTGTCTCTGTTTCTGTCTCTGTATCTGCCTCTGTTTCTGTCTCTGTCTCTGTCTCTGTCTCTGTTTCTGTCTCTGTTTCTGTCTCTGTCTCTGTTTCTGTCTCTGTTTCTGTCTCTGTTTCTGTCTCTGTTTCTGTCTCTGTCTCTGTCTCTGTTTCTGTCTCTGTCTCTGTCTCTGTCTCTGTCTCTGTCTCTGTCTCTGCCTCTGTTTCTGTCTCTGTCTCTGTCTCTGTCTCTGTCTCTGCCTCTGTTTCTGCCTCTGTCTCTGTCTCTGTCTCTGTCTCTGTCTCTGTCTCTGTCTCTGCCTCTGTTTCTGTCTCTGTCTCTGTCTCTGTCTCTGTCTCTGCCTCTGTTTCTGCCTCTGTCTCTGTCTCTGTCTCTGTCTCTGTCTCTGTCTCTGTTTCTGTTTCTGTCTCTGTCTCTGTCTCTGTCTCTGTCTCTGTCTCTGTCTCTGTTTCTGTCTCTGTTTCTGTCTCTGTTTCTGTCTCTGTTTCTGTCTCTGTCTCTGTCTCTGTCTCTGTTTCTGTCTCTGTTTCTGTCTCTGTTTCTGTCTCTGTTTCTGTCTCTGTCTCTCTCTCTGTCTTTGTCTCTGTCTCTGTCTCTGTCTCTGTTTCTGTCTCTGTTTCTGTCTCTGTTTCTGTCTCTGTCTCTCTCTCTGTCTTTGTCTCTGTCTCTGTATCTGCCTCTGTTTCTGTCTCTGTCTCTGTCTCTGTCTCTGTTTCTGTCTCTGTTTCTGTCTCTGTCTCTGTCTCTGCCTCTGTTTCTGTCTCTGTCTCTGTCTCTGTCTCTGTCTCTGCCTCTGTTTCTGCCTCTGTCTCTGTCTCTGTCTCTGTCTCTGTCTGTGTCTCTGTCTCTGCCTCTGTCTCTGTCTCTGTCTCTGTCTCTGTCTCTGTCTCTGTCGCTGTCTCTGCCTCTGTCTCTGTCACCGTCTCTGTCTCTGTCTCTGCCTCTGTCTCTGTCTCTGTCTCTGTCTATGTCTCTGTTTCTGTTTCTGTCTCTGTCTCTGTCTCTGTCTCTGTCTCTATCTCTGTCTCTGTCTCTGTCTCTGTCTCTGTCTCTGTCTCTGTCTCTGTCTCTGTCTCTGCCTCTGTTTCTGTCTCTGTCTCTGTCTCTGTCTCTGCCTCTGTTTCTGTCTCTGTCTCTGTCTCTGTCTCTGTCTCTGTCTGTGTCTCTGTCTCTGCCTCTGTCTCTGTCTCTGTCTCTGTCTCTGTCTCTGTCTCTGTCGCTGTCTCTGCCTCTGTCTCTGTCACCGTCTCTGTCTCTGTCTCTGCCTCTGTCTCTGTCTCTGTCTCTGTCTATGTCTCTGTTTCTGTTTCTGTCTCTGTCTCTGTCTCTGTCTCTGTCTCTATCTCTGTCTCTGTCTCTGTCTCTGTCTCTGTCTCTGTCTCTGTCTCTGTCTCTGTCTCTGCCTCTGTTTCTGTCTCTGTCTCTGTCTCTGTCTCTGCCTCTGTTTCTGTCTCTGTCTCTGTCTCTGTCTCTGTCTCTGTCTGTGTCTCTGTCTCTGCCTCTGTCTCTGTCTCTGTCTCTGTCTCTGTCTCTGTCTCTGTCGCTGTCTCTGCCTCTGTCTCTGTCACCGTCTCTGTCTCTGTCTCTGCCTCTGTCTCTGTCTCTGTCTCTGTCTATGTCTCTGTTTCTGTTTCTGTCTCTGTCTCTGTCTCTGCCTCTGTCTCTATCTCTGTCTCTGTCTCTGTCTATGTCACCGTCTCTGTCTCTGTCTCTGTCTCTGTCGCTGTCTCTATCTCTGTCTCTGTCTCTGTCTATGTCTCTGTTTCTGTCTCTGTTTCTGTCTCTGTCTCTGTCTCTGTCTCTGTCTCTGTCTCTGTCTCTGTTTCTGTATCTGTTTCTGTCTCTGTTTCTGTCTCTGTTTCTGTCTCTGTCTCTGTCTCTGTCTCTGTCTATGTCTCTGTTTCTGTCTCTGTTTCTGTCTCTGTCTCTGTCTCTGTCTCTGTCTATGTCTCTGTTTCTGTCTCTGTCTCTGTCTCTATCTCTATCTCTGTCTCTGCCTCTGTCTCTGTCTCTGTCTCTGTCTATGTCTCTGTTTCTGTTTCTGTCTCTGTCTCTGTCTCTGTCTCTGTCTCTGTCTCTATCTCTGTCTCTGTCTCTGTCTATGTCTCTGTTTCTGTTTCTGTCTCTGTCTCTGTCTCTGTCTCTGTCTCTATCTCTCTGTCTCTGTGTCTCTCTCTGCCTCTCTATGTCTCTCTCTCGTTCTTTGTAAAGAAATGTGTGATGCTCACAGACTGATCGATAAGCACAATATGACAATGATGTATGCAAAACATATTTTGTGTTAATTCATGAGAAGATGGCATCTTATGACCCTACTTTTTATTATTTGGCAATTAATTCGTTTAAATTGATTTTGCAGAGCACATCATGAATGATAATAATTCATATTTCTTGTTTTTGATTTGTCACTTCTTTCTCTCTCTGCAGCTCGTTTCAGACGTTCTGCCTCGAACTCTACCGAGGATTCCGTGTCTGTCGAATCCAGCGAGCGATAGGAAGGAGCAGACGTCACCAAGGATTCTTCCATTGTACCACAGGGGTAGCATGACCGAGTGGACGATTTCGTTACTTTATTACATTCACAGTAACGAAGGCCGTTAAACACATTCCTATTTATATCATTATTTATGGACATGATACATATTCCTCTTATGATTTATCCCTTTTTCATTCATCTTGAAAACTTTTCGTGTCTTCGCGAGTACAATAAAAATGTATTTTAACTAAGGGGAAAATTTATGTAATTTGGTACATGCAATGATGGAAACGAGTGATATTGATCGCAGCTGAAACTTGAAATGTGCCATGTCTTTCAATCAGTAATATTCCGATAGGGCAAGACATACTATTCAAGATTATAATAACATACACACTTGTAGACATGTCATGTAGGAGTACAATAATGGTGACGATTAAGATATTATGTAAATGATACAGATAGTTGAATTACTTTTCATTGACCATGTTGACCATAGCTTTTACAATTGATGGAAAATTATTGACGCGCTCACAATTATTCATTCTAATTACATTACCGCAGTTTCTGATATTTCTATGTATTCATGTTATTTCTATTCCCCCACTGATCTTTCTTTCCTGCGACATCCTTAAAACGTTGCTCTCTTCACCCATTAAAGAAAAAGAAAACACAATACTGAATCAAATCCATCTTTTCTTCGTGAGTATATTGTGTGCGAAACAGCTAAGAAAGCATTACTTATAAACAGGGGTAATCAAAAAGAGACGAAGTAGAAAAGGAAAGAGTGCATTTTAAAAAGAAGGAAAAGGCTTTGGATTAGAAGAAGGGAGGAAGAAAAAAAAAGGGAAAAGGGAGAGAGAAATGGAGAGAGACGAGAAGAGAAACAGAGAGAGAGAGAGAGAGAGAGAGAGCGAGAGAGAGAGAGGGAGGAGAGAGGAAAGAAAGGAAAGAGAAAGAGGGATGGTGAGAGAGAAAGAGAGAGAGAGAGACAGAGAGAGGGGTACAGAGAGAGGAAGAGAGAGAGAGAGAAAGAAAGAGAGAGACAGACAGACAGAGAGAGAAAGAGACAGAGACCGAGAAAAGAGACAGAGAGAGAGAGAGAGAGAGAGAAAGAGAGATAGGGGTGTAGTTAGACGGCGTTGGAACAGGGGGGGGGGCAGGGTTGTTTATTTCTGTCTTTCCGAAGGCTTCGGAATAAATTGTTAAAATTTCAATTACTTAAAAAAAAAATCAAAGACGTAACTGTTTGTAACGAATGTATCAATATAAAGTTGTCCAGATCCCCCATCCACACACACACTCGCACACACACTTTATGAACGATATCATAGTTCCTTTTGCGACATAAACTTGTATCTCTTGCCTTGAGTGGTGGGCATAGTTTGCAGGGCTAGAGATACAATTTTCTTACAGTGCATTTTTCCTAATGGAATAATTTACCATCTCATAATTTGTTTAACCGCGTGGACTCAGGCTGTCGGATCCACTTTGTATCACCCATTGATATTCAGCATTCATCAAACTTGTCAAGGTAATACAGCCTGTTAATAACACGCATACCGGAAGTATAAGATTATATTGACCGGCTCGTCTAGTATATAACAATCAGGGAGGCCAGCCAAACTAATTATGAATTACCCCCAGTCACATATGTTATGCCCTGTGATCTGTTTGACGTTTCGACATATGCGCTAGGTGTTTGTGTGTGTGTGTGTGGGGGGGGGGGGGGTGGGGTGGAGGGGGTGTGTGTGTAGGATGGTGGCGGTGTGGGGTGAGGTAGAGGTAAGACGTGGTCCCCGATTCACTTACGTCGGCTCCACCAACAAAACATTTTGCATGCACATGGGCGATTTAAATTCAGACTTTTTAATTAAAATCCCATATTTTTTTATTTGTTTGTTTTCGATATCTAAACCAAAAATGTGACATGAAATAGAAATAAAAAGGGAGTAGACTAATTAAGTACATGTTTAGTACACTGTTTGTGTTAATCTTCTGTGCAGATTATCGGCCGGATGAGGAAAAGGTTGAGAGCTAGTCTTAAGGGGATAAGACAGAAGGTATGGTAAACATGGTTATAATTCCTTTTTTAACACTTAGTTTACGGGAACCGGATTGCCCCTGTGTTAGGCCTATGGAAGCGAGGTAAAATAGGTTAAGTTGTTGTCAGTCAAAGCAGGATTGCTCAGAGCGTTCGGAGTTTCAATATTGTAGCGAACCAGCTATGATGTACATGTATTTCACATTGACGACGAGGCAGCCCGGGCGCTGTGCCAATCGCAGTGATCTATTTTATTTTATGAATGGATGATTTAATTACCGCAGGGTATTATGGTCGCTTGTCAACACGTTCCTGTGTCAAAAAAAGTTGACAAAAGTTCAACAATCTCAGCTGGCTTCTCCTGGATCGCATTGTGCTGTCAGTAAACTTAATTTAGGTGAACTTCAGCCGATATCATTTTGGGAATGGGAATGTGCACATGTGGTATCAACACGGGTTTCGTTCTCGATTAATTCAAGGGTCATGAAGGATATATAGATCTGTCACAATATTCATTATACTCAACGTAGATCAGCAGTGCACCATAAGTTATACAGTAGCGTCACGAACATTCACAGGAAAAGCTAACTATCATTGTAGTGACCATATAACTTATAGTCTCCCGTCTCCCGTATAGTCTCCCGTATTATAGTATACCGTATTGCACGACCAATGCGTCTGTCAGCGGGGTTCTGTCACTGTCTGAGATTCGCGTTATGCGCTGGTTCTGTACTTTGACTACATGAACTGATAGTATTTTACTCCTTTCCAGTATTTTCACTATTTTACAGTAATTTATTCCATTTTACTCGGTATTTACACAACTTTATTTATTTGACGTGCTAAAGGGCTACCCTATGTATAGAAGTGTGAGAAGGACCTGTGGTCAGTGATCACGGCCGAACGGCTTTGTGTGCGCGTGTGTGCGTGTTGAAGCCTAAAATACAACCCTAAACTAAACCATGTCAACCCTAGACGAAGTATATTACCCCCTGTGGGAGGGAGATACATAATTCCAAGGAGATAGAGAGAGAGGGGGGGGGGGTGGGTGGTGGTGGTGGTGGTGAAGAGACAGGGTCGGAGAGGATTAGAGAAGAAGAGAGAGAGACAGACAGGGCACAAAGGGAGAGAGATAGACAGAGAGAGAGAAGGGTGATGAAAGAGAGAAAGATACAGAAGTCTAATGCCAGGCAGTATGTTGAGAGAAGTACGAAATGGATTGAGGTAAAGTAGACTACAAATTGTAAAACGACCACGAGGAGGGAGTTGAGAGAGGGAAAATGGGGAGAGAAAAAAGGGAGAAGGGTGTTGAAAGAAAGTATGTTAAAGAAGAGAGAAGGCACCGCGAAAAATTATGTTGATCGCTAGTTTATCATTATTACCGCTAGATTTCGAGTAGGTTTTGTTCTTTATCGGTGTATGTCACCCTTCCTCCATTTGTAATTTCCCCTCAAGACATATACACATGTAACATACACACACATAGGTTACCCTTTGCAGGTGCATCCCTCCCTTCCTACTTCTTAAATTTCCATCCTAGTCACACACAAACACACACACACACACACACACACACTCATGCACACGCACACGCACACACACACACACACACACACACACACACACACACACACACACACACACACACACACACACACACACACACACACACACACACAAATAAACAAACCTAAGTCACGCACACGTAAATACACTTAAAAAGAATCAAGGGAATTGGAGACAGATGGAGCGAGGAAGGTAAATTAGAAGGGAATAGTCAGATTGGAAAAACGTATTTTGCTGATTAACAGTTAAAGTATAGGATTTCATCAGTTGCGTCATTTTGCAAAGATATGGGTGTTTTGATTGTGTAATTGCCTAGTACAAAATATTTTGTAGGATTTCCATTGTTAACAGAAAGACCCGTCTTGCTTGTGTCAAGATTCATTGAAGCATGTTGTATTAAAGCTTGTCGAATCATGTGAGAATCTAGTATGCTTGACTAAACAAGAGTACAAACAGGACATTGTTGAAAAACAAGGATATGTACACATAATAAAAAGGTATTGTAAGCCCATATCAATACATCAATCACGTCAATAGACCATCCAGAAAAGAAATACAAAGGCAGAAACAATATCTCAATGGATATAATACATTTAATACATTACATGATTTATTTCTCATTGTAAATAGCTTTATCATTATCTTTTATCAATACTTTATATGCGTATTTATAATACAATACGTTTATAATATAATACTTTTTTCATATAATCTGGGTTCAATAAAATGGCAGAAGATAATCGTTTGGTTAATGGAAAAAGAAACGAATAAACACAGTAGACTCACTACTGTAAAATATTTATCAAGTCAAAATGTTATTTCTTCAAGTGGTATTATTGATTTCATTCCTTTAATGATACAATATTTGCAATAAACAATAACATATTTGTGCAGACAGATGAAACGATATTGTCTACATCGAATACATTGCACGAATGGCTGAGCTACACTAGCTATCAATACTAGGGATAACAAAACGATATGATTGGTAATTTGGCACTAGGATTGGTAATAAACTAGTATACTAGTTCCAGAAGACAGTTATCACTACATCTAGAACGGTTAAAATGCGCAGATTTTACGTGGATATGCATTCTACATCACAGCTCAAGTTGAGCATGATGTTTTTGTCAAACTTAAAGTCGATAAGGACCTTCAAAGAAATAAATAAAAAAAATGTCTTAAATGATAATGATTGAAACTTGTTTTCTGTAAAAAGAAAATATATGGATCAAGAGTTCCAGGCATAGTCTAAACCCATGTGGCTGCTCCGTGCCTAAATAGGAAACAAATATGGATCTGATAAAATCTACTGACAAGTGGCGTAAATCTCCCGAAAAAGAGAAAAAATGTTACTGAAACGTTTTAATCAACCCAAAATGGAAATTCAAATATGACGAAAGGTATATGCACCATAATAATGCTTTCCGAGACAGACATTGTGTGCCATAAGGTATTATATGTCAGTCCAGAATACTTGACATTGCCCTAAAATCATGGTGACAGTCTTTGTATTCAGCTTTTGACGTAATTTCAAGGTAATGGACTAGAGAGTAGTTTTCCTAGCAGCACCATTTAGCTACGACCACGGATTCCATTCGATTTTCAGTTCAGGATAACGCGTTTGTAATGTAAAGATTCAAAAATAGTTCAAAAAAACGAAAAAAGTTGTAACATTATCACGAATTTCGCGATGTTGACCGCCGCTACGACATGACCGACGTATCGCTTACCTTAAACAAATCCAAAAGATACAGACTGCGTGTAACCATGGTAACTGCACCTGTAAATACAGGCCGCCTATCCATAAAGACTCCATTTTTTTCCTGTCTCCTAACTGGGATGGGCTTTGCACACAGGTTATAACGAACCGTTAGATAAAGACGTCTACGTCTACGTGAGAAATAGCAAACACGATTATAATGATCCGGTTTGAAGCTCTTCTCCGTTCCTTTCTAGTAGACATAGTATACTCTGCGACCAGATTTCGAACATAAATTCTCCATATCATATTTTTTTTTTACATGAAGATCATAAAAATGAGAAACATGGAGCATGTTTCAATTCACTATTATGTTATATATTTACTGCGAGCACAAGATATTCGATTAAAAATATTCTCGAGACAGGAATTTACTCATCTGGGTAATGTCTGCACGAGAATCCATAATCCATGCTATATTTCAAATAATTATTTTAATCTTTTCAGTAAAAAATTACAACTAATATAATGTACACATTCTTCCAAAGCTAAAATAATTCCATTTTGGGGGAAATGCATGATTGGAGAGTAATATAATGCCGGCATAACAACTTTTCCTGATAGGATTGCGTACCCTGACACGAACACATAAATGATATACTCAAAATCTCAACTTATATAGGACTATATCTTGAAAAACATTATTTTTACAAAGCATTTACAACTTTCTAGAATGCCACAGGGCAAGAGAGTCGAAATAGGTACACAAGGTCCTGTATTTGTGGACAAATTCGGAGCACGTACAAGAAAGAAAAAAAATGATGAAACCTGAAAATGAAGATGATAACTACCTAGTAATTTAAATGTGTACATCTTCTGCTACGACAGCAAACAGATTCGTAGCTGCAAGACTCACATGTACAGACCAACGTTTGTCGATTGACCTCGTGTCATTTAGACCTAACATGACTGAAAGAAAAATCATAAAAAACCCCGTGTAATGAGCACTATAAAATGTAAATCGCTAAGAAAATATATAAAAGGTTAAGGAAAATTTTAAATATGCTTGGAAGATCGTGCTGAGTTTGAAAATGTTAACTTCTACGTTTGAAAATTTTCTTGCAAATTGGAATTGAAACGTCCCTGTCGTAGCTCATTTAAAATGTTAATGTCAAACGAAATTTTCTTGGACGGACTCATGGACTCATGGATTCACTGCCCTACTCTGACAAAAGGAAGCAAGTGACAAATCACTTAAAACCTGGATTATTGGTATTCTTAGACTGCACCCAGCATTCCCTACATACGGCCAAAACCTGAAATAATGATCTTGCTGCGATGATGTGGTGGTGCACTGATGCCAATGCAAATGACAGACACATATTGCTCAGTTACAAGAAAAGTCTCTTTTGTTAGTTGCTTTCTTTTGTCGGATTAAGGCAGTTCAGGCAAGCATGATTAAAATTCGGAGGATTAACCACACGGATGGGCAACTCGTATGGCACTCACATGATTAATCCGAGTCAACTTTGTTCTGGGCGTCTGCAGCGGCTAGCATGGCGCTGAAGGCGGAGGTTGGGTTGTTACGGAGGGCGGAGGGCGAGTCGAACTCTTTTACCTGCAAATATAGTAAAGGGGTATGAAATAGGGATAGGGGGTATTAGACTCAAATGTTATACTGTACAATTAATTGTGCCTTGGGTGAAGACTTATCCATATTTCCGGACCTATTCAAAATGCAGCTCCAGTACCTGGCCTGTTGTAGTCTTATGCGAAGAACATGGGTGTATGTGTTTTCAAACTATGGAGAGGGGGGGGGGGGGGGGTGGGAAGAGATATCATTATATTTTGTACCTGGAAAAGTGATAAAAAGGGAAAAAAATCACAGTGATCATTATCATCATCATCGTCCTCACCACCATCACCATCACCATCATCATCATCATCATCATCATCATTATCATAATCTTGATTTTAAACATCATTTTTATTACCATGGTGATGATGAAGATATTGATCTTCATCATCATCATTATCATTACCGTCACCAACATCATCATCATCTCTCTCCCCATCGCCATCATCCCGCTCCCCATCACTATCCCCATCACCATTACCACCATTACCGTCCCCACCACCACCACCATCACCATCATCACCATTATCACCATCACCACTACCATCACCACCACCACCACCACCCCCACCACTACCACCCTTATCATCCCCACCACCAACACCATTGTCACTATCATCATTACCACCACCATCCCCACCACCACCACCATCACCATTACCATCCACACCACCACCATTACCATCACCATCATCATATCATCACCATCACCACCACCACCACCATCACCACCACCCCCACCACCCCCACCACCCCCACCACCCCCACCACCATTACCACCACCACCACCACCATATTACCATCCCCGTCACCACCACCCCTTACCACCCTCCTCCTGCTCTTACCCGCCCATCATCCATGACCAGTATCCTATCTGAGTCTAGTACTGTGTTGAGTCTGTGAGCTATGGTGAGCGTGGTGCAGCCACTGAAGGCTGTTCGTATGGTCTGCTGGATCAGGCTGTCCGTCTCTGTATCAATGGCCGCCGTCGCCTCGTCAAGGAATAAGATCTGAAAACGAAAATAATTGTAAACTACTAGTAAAAAGAAAGAGAAGAAGATCGAAGTAAACACAATTAAGAAGAAGAGAACGAATATGATAGATCAATAATGATTTTAAAGACACGTATTAACGTTGATTTAAATTATTTGAGAATTGTTGGATGAGCCCCCCCCCCCCCCACACACACACACACATCTTTTGACACGCTTGCATTTTTGTGGTTTATGTATGTTTGTTTCATGGAATATATCATCTTTATTTTTTATCGTTTTGTGTGTTTGTTTTACATTGATTTGTACTGTCAAATCAGGATGTGTACGTTGATGTTACTTATGGTCATGCCTCCTCTGAAAACATCCTTATTTACCGATTAACTGCTCCCATAAATAATAAAAACCAACTTAACTCAAATCAACTCAAATCTTTCTTTTAAAGAAAACAAGGAGCTATGTACCTTGCTGTTTCTAAGCAGTGCTCTGGCCATGCACAGTAGCTGTCTCTCTCCCACGGAGAAGTTATCACCGCCTTCTGCCACGGGTGCCTCCAGCCCCCCGTCTAGCGAACTGATCTATCGTGCCGCGACGGGACAGGAAACATATTAACTCTCTCATTGTCATTGACATGAAGATGTGTAGTAAGCCAATGGGGTCTTAAAGACCTGGTAATGTAAGGGTTAAATCTCTCATTACCTTTGAGATGAAGATACGTATTAAGCCAATGGGGTCTTAAAGACCTGGTAATGTAAGGGTTAACTCTCTCATTACTTTTGACATGAAGATGCGTAGTAAGCCAACGGGCTTCTTAAGGCCTGCTAATGTAAGAGTTACCCTCTCATTACCATTGACATGAATATGCGTAGTAGGTCAATGGGGTTCTCAAGGCCTGCTAATATAAGAGTTACTCTCTCATTATCCATCAGCATAAATATGTAAGGTAAGCCAATGGGGTTTTCAAGACCTGTTTATGCAAGGGTTAACCCTCTCATTACCATTGACATGAAAATGCGTAGTAAACCAACGAGGTCTTAAAGACCTGAGGGTGTTTTTCACCAAGCTGTTCATAAGCTCCGACTGACTTTACGCATGCCTGGTTACCCTTTCTTGTGCTAAATCTGATTATCAATGATTTTGATTAAATGATTAAATCTGATCTTTATTATAATCAAAATTCTTGTTGTTAACAAGCGTCTGATTACAAAGTTTATGATTTGTCAAATTTGATTAGGATTGTTGAAAATGAACTCCCACTATTTTAAAACAGGCACGAACTGGGGTATCTCATTTAGCACAACAAAGGGTCACCAGTCGTGGGTAAGCTCGTTCTTACCTTACGAGCAGCGTGGTGAAATACCCGCGGATAATGTAAGGGTAATTTAATGCGCCATTGAGGATATCTTCATTTCACGGTAATATATACACATGCACACAGCAGTAGTTTATTTGGTACATTCAGGGTTATACATTGGGGTCATTCCACATGGAAGTATTTTGTTGAATATTCGGATTGGATTTCGCAAATGTTGATTATATCTTTCACGTTGAGTTGTCTTTGTTTGTAAACACAACAAAACCACTTTAACAACAACAACAACAACAATATTTCATGCACGATACTATGTTTGTATAAAACAAAATATATGAGTTTCAACTGCTTTCACACTGTTTTGATTCGTTTTGATTTTGAAATAATATATTGGTGCTAAAAGTCATGTTTGGTTTAGCATTCGGCTCCTAATGCTAATCAATTGTCTTTTTATCATTCTTTCAGCATTCTTTCGTTTTTCCATGCGTCTTTTTATATCTCATCTCCCTGGCATTGCTCTGCCCCTTCCTCTTTTCATATTACAGACGCCAATTCCCTCTTCGTCAAGAAGAAGCCTACATCTACAAACTATTCTGCCCTACTCTGACAAAAGGAAGCAACTAACAAAAGAGACTTTTCTTGTAAATGCGCAAAATGTATCTGTCACTTGCATTGGCATTAGTGCAACACAACATCATGTTAGATTAAATATCTCGCAGCAAGATGAATATTTCTTGTCTAGATTTTGCTTGTATGTAGGGAATGCTGGGTACAATCTAAGAATACCAATATCACAGATTTGAGTGATTCGTCACTTGCTTCCTTTTGTCAGAGTAGGGCAGTATTCTTAAACCAATCGAATACTCTACCTTGTCTTTCATATAAGCTTTTTCTAGGGCCTCCCACAACTCTGCATCGCTCCTCTGTTGGAATGGATCCAGGTTATATCTAGTATGGTGGATGGAAAGGACATTTGTCAATGGTTTTTTTTTTTAGGTATGAAAATTGCTATGGAGATAAAGATATTTTTCAGTAAAAAAGACCCCCCCCCCCCCCCCGCTCACACCGCCCCTTGCATTCCAAGCAGTATTCATTACTGTGCCATGGAAACTGGTGGAACAATTCATCCTCTCTGTTCAGAGATATCATGGTTATCTTTTGTGTCATCAACAAGGAATCCGTTAGTTTATGTTTAACAGATAATATAAGAAGATAATGATATATACGCAATTTTCGCTGCCGTTATCGTTGTCATCGTACTAATATTGGTGGTTGTTAATTATTACAGTCATTATTGCAATCGGCACTGAATGGTCGTGGTAATTGATATTAAGTACCAATATTCAATCACTTTTCAAGAATAATGATAATGAATAGCCTATATGATGAATAAGCAGTATAATTAATATTCATGATGATAGATAATGATAATGAATATTCATGAAACAATGCATAACCATTTGGGTTTGTATGCGCACCTGACAGAGCCGATAAACATGACAGGGTCTTGCGGTATGATGGACATCTTGGAGCGCAGATCGAACAGTCCAATCTCGGCGGCATCGATTCCGTCTATCGTTATGCTGCCCTCAGCGGCCTCCACCAGTCGAAAGAGCGCCACGCTCAGAGAGGATTTGCCTGGCAGGGGTGTGGATCGTGAAATCCATCATCACCGTGTTTAACTCTTTACATGCCAGTGTTTATATTTGTGCACCAATAAAACGAGCAAATCCCATACAGTAGTGTTATGTTTGTCTTGCTGTTTTAAACGGAAACAAAAAAAAAACGAAGCACGGACAGCAAACAAAAACAAACAAAAATATTTCAAGTATTTGGAGCAGGTTCTTGTGACTAAGATTTGAGAAGCTACAGTATAAATAAACACATTTTCTCATTAGTTTTCTTAGTAGCTTGATAAAACTATGGACATATGTTTCAATGGAAACAAAAATGTAGTGAAAGACAGTAATGAACTGGTTTAATAATTAAACTAAATGAACTGTATTCAAATGGTCAAATTAATGAAACTTGTACACCATACACCATTTAGTAACTGAGTCTCTTACCCGACCCCGTGCGGCCTACAATCCCAATCACCCCCTCCCCTCCCCTCCCCGCGCACACACCATTAAGTCGTTGAGTCTCCCAATTAACCCCTCTCTCCCTTCCTCCATACACCATTGAGTAACTGAGTCTCTCACCCCACCCCGTGCGTCCTACGATGCCAGTCACCCCCTCCCCTCCCCGCATTGAGTAGCTGAGTCTCCCAATCAACCCCCTCTCTCCCTTCCTCCATACACCATTGAGTAACTCAGTTTCTTACCCGACCCCGTGCGTCCTACGATGCCAATCCTCTCCCCGGGGCTGATGTTGCAGTTGACGTTCTTGAGGACCAGCGGGAGGTTCTCTCTATACCTCATCTTGTATCCTTTAATCTCGATCTTGCCCTCATCAGGCCAGTGAGCCTTGGGGCGTTTGCCTCGGATACTTTCAGGTGCTTCCGCTTCCAAATCCTAACAACACAAAGAACTTGCACTGATTTCATTTAAATTAGGGCGATCTTGAAATATCGATAAACTTTTCTTCTCCAGCGTATTCTTTAATTTGCTTGTGTTTACATTTACATTTTCAGCGCCATCTCAACCTCATATATTCTTATATATATTCATATAATTATATTCATATCATTCTTAGTTGTGTTCAGGAATACCACAGATAGATATATTACGTGCATTAGTCATATGAGACAGATTCAATAATCAATGTGTTTTTTTCCAGAATACCAACCCAAGGCCCCTACCTTATAAAAAGAAAATCGATTGATCGCAAGTTGACATGCGATTGATCGTAACGTCGTATACGTAGAGAGAGGGGATTGGAGTCATTGCTCGTTATAAGACGGGGCTATGGACTCTATGAATCTTACCCGGATGTACTGCAGCATGCGTTCGGCGGAGAAGAACCTCGCCTCTGTATCTGCCATCATCGTCATTGTGAGTTGGAAGAGACCCGTTAGCTACGAAGGCAAGAAAAGAGAGATGTTGACGACTTGTGTAGTGGTGTGTATTGTATCGTATCAGTTTCGATTTATTTATTTGAAAGATCAAAGTATATGAAATAAAGAGATGGAAGAGATATATATACATATATATATATCTTCTAAGCCTTTAGCAATACCCCAAGGCATACTCGTGAGCGTAGAGGAGATGAAGGTGGAAGGGGAAAGGGAGTTAGCTTCCGTGACCACCCACCTGCATGGCGTAGGATATGGCGAGCCCGGCAATGGAAGGGGAGATGTCGCCGTGGGTGAGAACGACCATGAGGTTGGTTACGGTGACGACTAGGACGACGAGCAGCTCGAGTCTCGCCCCCGCCCACCGAGTGGCCATCCGAAATAACATCAGTGGGTAGGCGTTCACGTTCAGCAGGTCCACGAACCTGACATCGAAATAGGAGGACGATGGTTATGGATGTGACGTGGTGTGGTGAAGGGACTGGCACCGTGCTATCAATCTGGCATGTATTGTTTGAGCCCAATACCTACTACCAACGTGATACACTGCTGCGAGCAGATCTACTCATCATCAACATTCATCGACGTCCTTATCACCTTTGTCATCAATCTCCTCCTCGTTCTCATTAACATCATTATCCTCTTCCTCCTACTCATTGTGAGCATCATTACAGTTATTATCGTCGTCATCATCATCATCATCATCATCATTCACTTTAACATCTTCATCTCTATGGGCAACGTTATTATCAATTTTTCATCAAATTCATCATGATCATCATCGTCATCATGCCCTCGTCTCCTGCTCTTGCTCCTTCTCCTCTCCTCTTCATCATTAAATTCCATGTTGTCATCATTCCTCTCTTCCTCCTCCACATCATCCGCGTCATCATCCGCAACCACCCGACTCACTTGGTGATGACATCGCCCGTCTTCTCGTAGGCGTGGATGGTGGCCAGTCCCAGAGCGGTCGAGCCGATATGTGAGAACCAGGGCGACCGCGTCACGTTCTCCAACTGCTTCATGTCGTTCACCCCTTCGATGCAATTCAATTTAATCCCATTGTAATTCCATTTCAATTCCATTTAATTCCAGTCTTTTCAATTCAATCTACTTCAATTCGATTCAAATCAAATGAATCAATTCAATTTTAATTGAATCTAATTCAAGTTAATTTAAAATATAATGTGTATATAAGATGCAGCGTTATTGAATTGAATTTAAATCAGTTTTGATTATGCAATTGAATCATTTTAGAAACTGATAAAAGGAAAAAAAGCAACATCAGCAATTTGTAAGGTTTCGCTTGTGTGTTGCATGTGGAAGCATCAATAAAACTTCTTCATTTGTTATGTTCCTCATCAGTTGATCTACACTGCGTTTTGGTTTACAGCATTTGTTTGTGCCATCTATATTCATGTTACTCTGTATTATTGTGTTATTTGTTCTCAGGGCCCACGGAAAGAACAGTGTCAAGCTCAGTGATGGGGCTACCCTGTTTTTAAAAAGGACTCAATAAATTAATAAATAAATAAATAAACAAATAAAAAAAAAAGAATAATTAAATAAAAAATAAATGAACATATAAGCATTTTACTCATAATAGCAGTGATATCCATGTTTTGTTTTTGGTTACATAATGACTTTTTAAAACTGCGTTACATCAATTGATACTGCCGGTGCAAAAAGATATGTAGTCTAAAAAGAATATGATTTAGGTAAAATACGGACACTTTGAACATATACTTTCCAGGTGGAAGAAAGAAGAGGATTTTTTTAAAACAAAGTTAGTGTTTTGATGGTTGAAAATACCCAATATAGGTTACAAACCATTACATTTATCTTGCACATTATATTGAACATACATTTCATGATCGACGCGAAGAGTACATACCTCTTCGATAGAAGATCATGATGAGGTAAAATAGAACGATAATGGGTACGACCACGCAGAGGAAGTACGGGAAGACCACGGAGATGGTGATGAGAGAGGCGGCGATCGTCAGTACGTAGTTCAGGGCCATCTCCATGTTGATGGGGAGCATGACGTCCACTTCGAGAGAGAGAAAAATGAGAAATATTTGTTTAAAAAATGAGGAATGTATTCGTTGCTTGATTCATCGCTGTATTAGAGCAACGACAATCCGTCATAATCTATTCAAACCGTACGAATCTGGAAAATTAAAAATCTACTTCAAAGAAGAAAATGATGTTTAAAAGCAATGAGCAATTATGAGCAATTGCTCATTGCTTGATTTATCGCTAAACCAGAGCTAAAAATGCCACCGCACACACACAATCCGATCAATCAAAGACTCTGCGACTGGCTGAATCGCAGGACCCGGTCATTGGATTTGTACAAAGACGGTGACGTCAGACTTCGAGCCGTAGGCCCTTACAATTGAAGAATCGCGGCTAAATCGTGTCATGTGTGGTGGACTTAAAATTCCAACAACAAAACAGACAGAATCCATGTAAAACATGTGGAAATTACAAATTAGATCAGGCGTTGCGGGATACATTTGGATGATCACACCGTGGAATAGCCATATCAAAATAAAACCTAAATAGTATGCGACCACCGTAAGTTGCCAAGGCGACTGGTACACTGAAACGTACAAATGGTAAAATGCAAAAACGTGTTGGGGCCATAGAGTACAGAAGTGTGACGTCATTTGAGAATTATTGCCAAGACAACTGGTTCTAAACAATGCAGGTAGAGCAAGCAGCGGTGATCACAGCGGGGACTGTAATTGGGAACGCCCGACACTAGCCCAATAGACAATATCGGACCGCTAAACCTCTCACTGCGGTGACTTTGTTATAGAACCAATTGTCATGCTCATAATAAAATAATTACCGACACCACTTCGGTACTCTACACACAGCGGTGACTTACGTTCGTCGAGATCCTTGGAAAACCTGTTGAGAACTCGGCCGATGGGGGTGGTATCGAAGAAACTCATGGGGCTTCTGATCACCGTCTTGAAGAGGTTGTTGTGCAATGTGGACGAGGCTTGTAGCGTAAACTATTTACAGGGAAGATTATATAGATTATATATTATGCATCATTTTCTTTACGTGCAGTATAATTTTGTGTTATTCTCTGGACGGAAATGTCTCCGTAATGATACAAAAATACTGCTACTAGTTATTCCAATAATGTAGATGAAGAGAATGCTAAAATAAGACACATATAATCACACACAAATGATAACAACAGCAAAAATAATGATGATGAATGACAAAAAACAACAATAATGTTAATATATGTTTAAATATCATGTATATCAGCTTGCTGTATATGGATTTAAGAATTCTGCTCCTCGGAAACTTTTAAGCTTCCTTGTAGTCGCACGAGATGACGTCAACACACGTGACGTCAGATGAGCTTACCTTCATGTAGATGATGCTCTTGAAGGCGGCGACCAAGAAGATAAGGAGGAGGGACCCGCCATAGACCAGCATGTAGATCCACAGATCGGGGTCATTGACCAGGGTAGGCTCTTCCTCGTCGATGGTTTCGTTATACTGAGAGATAAACAAGGTTGGAACGTGGGTTTCAGATTGAATATTTACGAATTGCTATTATTTTCACGGTCATTATCATCATCATCATTGTCTTCCTCGTCAACTTTGTTCCTTCGCTTTCTCGTTCTGCTTTCTTTTCTTCTTCTTCTTCTTCTTCTTCTTCTTCTTCTTCTTCTTCTTCTTCTTCTTCTTCTTCTTCTTCTTCTTCTTCTTCTTCTTCTTCTTCTTCTTCTTCTTCTTCTTCTTCTTCTTCTTCTTCTTCTTCTTCTTCTTTTTCTCCTCCTCCTCCTCCTCCTCCTCCTCCTTCTTCTTCTTCTTCTTCTTCTTCTTCTTCTTCTTCTTCTTCTTCTTCTTCTTCTTCTTCTTCTTCTTCTTCTTCTTCTTCTTCTTCTTCTTCTTCTTCTTCTTCTTCTTCTTCTTCTTCTACCATCTTCTTCTTCTACCATCTTCTTCTTCTATCATATGTTCTACTTCTTTCTGCAGATATGTCAATACAGTGTACTGTGATATCTCATATTTCCTCCCACTCTACTCCTCTCGCTTCTTTTCTTTTTCTTTTGTAACACTTTGAGCTTCCTTTCTTCCAACCGGCTCATTTTGCATTTGCACTCTTTCTTA